>CM068755.1:11829511-12429511 GCA_035084275.1 Hydrolagus colliei | reverse complement strand
GTGTGAATGGAGACGTTGACGTTATAAGCTTAAGTTGAAGTTATAAGCTTAAACCGTTTAAAGTCGGTAAACCTACCACCCGGTTCATTGCAAATCATCTTACTTTAAAATGCATAGTATCCATTTCTCACAAGTTTTATAGTGCTGAAAAAATATGGCTTTCGGAAACTTTTCTCAAGAAAGCTCACTTGCATAAACAAATCTACATTTGTATCCAAAAATTATAGAAAGCCACTTTGCTATGTATCCTGGAAAGGATAGAGCTCCGGGAGGGGTCTATCATACATTAATCACTACAAATAACAATATATTGCTATATTTTATAGTAAGAAATCACTTTTGGTAAAAGAAAAGTCAGTTTTATTGATTATTCAATGGGGCATACTAACATTTTTCAGCACAGTAAAGATTTGTATTTTTTTTCTTAAATTACTTGAGTTAACTCATGAAATTATGATATGTGACATCATCCAAGAAAAAATAATTTTAGAGCTTTAACAAAACTGTTTTGAACAGAAGAATTCTATATCCCGAATTACTAGAGATCAAATGTTGCTGATGCAATTTCCTTTCCCCATTCTCAAAGTCAACCACTAGTGTTTATGTGAAGTGAATAAATTATCAAGCTGCATACACATAGGAAGTACAGTCTTTACTTTACATTGTTTAGTCTTTTGAGGTTTGCTAATGCAAGTCTCTGTGTGTTAATGCCAAAGGGAACCTCAAAATGACTTGTTTCTGCACTTTGCTCACACGTCCATGGTCACAGGTTCAAATCTCAGTGGGCACGATTTGGGTTGACAGCAGTCATGCATGATGTGTTTGTTGGTTCACAGCCAGGTGCTTGGCGGGAGCTCTTGCTTGTGTTAAACTGACATCTGTGGCCTGGATGCAGTCGTCTTAAGGAACTACTGATGACAGTTGGCTGTGAGCGGCTCTGGTTAGCCGCACAAGAGGCACACCATTAACATGGCTTCTTTAACATCCCCCAGTAAGACTACTGTTATTTACATAGATTGCTGAATGTACAAAAAATTGTAGAAAAACTGAATCAAAAGATGCCGGAATTATTTAGCCTTTGCACACAAGATTGAATCTGTTTATAAAGAAAGATTATGCCATTTTGGGCATCACCTTACCTTAATGTACACCAGGAAAACATTCTCTTTTTTGGTGTGTACATTACATAAAGGGTGCTCAGCAATTGTAGTTTTCCTTATTTAATGATGTCCAAAATGCATAGGTAGATTTATCAGAATGCTTTTATTTGGTTATCTCATGAGTTTGGATAAGCTGTTCAATAAACTCCACAGTGGGGGTGATCAGCATAACCGAGCCAACAAATAGAAGTTAAGGATGTTTTGACTACTCTATACGTTTGGGGGTATTACTCCAAAGTCATCCTGGAGGCAAACAACAATCCAAAGATGATGTTTTCAACCATCCATCACCTTCTCTGTGGGCCCTCCCAAGTTCCCCTTATCTTCACATCAGACACCAAGTGCAAAGACATCCTAGACTTTTTTGCCTCAAAAATACAAATCATCCGCTTGGCTGCATCATCCTGTTCCCCCCGCCATGTTCCCTTCCACCACACCCAAACCATCCACACTGTATTCTTCATCCGCCACAGCTCCTGCTACTCCCTCCTCCTTGAACTCCTTTGCCCAAATTATCTCCCCTCCCTCTCAACCACAATATCCCAGTTGAAGTTCACTACCTGCTGTCTCGAACCCCTCCCTACCTTGATGTTGATCACTTCACTCCCCCTTCTCTCCCCTCTGCTGGTTGACCCAGTCAACCAGTCCTCACTGGTCTCCCCAGCTCCACCATTCAAAAGATCCAGCTGAGTCAGAACTCTGCAGCCTGCATACTGACCCAGACCAAACTCTGTACCTACATCTCACTAGTTCTGGCCAGGTTCAATTGGTTCCCCATCGCTAAACAGATCAACTTCAAGATCCTTACACTTATGTTCAAATCCACTCACTCAATCCGGGTGCCTCCCTACTTCTCTGACATCCTCACTTCCCACACCACCATTCGGCTCCTCTGCTCGACTGGCCTCCTGCTCTTCCCTTGCACCATCCACCCCACCATCGGAGGCCAACCTTTCAGCCATTGCACCCTAAAACTCTGGTACACTCTCCCTTATCCCTCCCCCTTGCCCCCTCTCTCCCTCTTTATAAGTCCTGCCTGAAAACCTTCCTCTTCAACCGTGCTTACAGCCACCTCTCCCATCCCATGGTATAGAATCAGGCCTCATTCCTGTCAAGCGGTCTGAGATGGCACACAGCGTGTATATAAGTAAAAGTTGTTGCTGGAGGTGGCGGAAACAAAACCATGGGTGTTGTGTAAATGACTGCAATAGTTATGATTGTGATCATCCTCAAAGATAGAATTCTTCAAAACAATACTGGAAAGTTCTATTGTAAGTGAAGCTGTCAAAAGGGATAATGATACGTGATTGATTTCTGAAATAGTTCATC
This sequence comes from Hydrolagus colliei, assembly GCA_035084275.1. Classification (NCBI taxonomy): domain Eukaryota; kingdom Metazoa; phylum Chordata; class Chondrichthyes; order Chimaeriformes; family Chimaeridae; genus Hydrolagus; species Hydrolagus colliei. The sequence continues at coordinate 12,427,022 of CM068755.1, read as the reverse complement.
TTCAGCTGCACAACAAAAAAGGTATTCTAGATGTGCAATTTTAAAAAAGAAGACTCCTGTGGTGAAAAGGATCTTCGATGTAGACATTAGTTTAGAATAAAACGGTGAGGACAGCCTTACTTTGTGCTACTGTGTTGCTGAAAGTTTGTTATTTTCATTTAGGTCTGCAACCTGGTCAGCATTATCAGTGCATTATCTCCAAGGAGCTGGGTTGGATCAATATTGCATGCTCTCAGCCCTATCAGGGCTCAGTGGGGGGAGGCAATCACCGTGGTGTGGTTCTATGCACCTCCAGGAACAAATCAATAATCTGACAGAGGCAAGCTTTGTTCTATCACAGACACAAGATGTTCACTGTTCTGTACATGATTGCTTACCAAGGTTTGTTTTCTCTTGTGTTATATGACAAATCTGTGCTCACTGTTTTTTTTTCCTAATGGTATCAATATAATTTAAAGGCCAGTACAAAGACATTTTTTTTTCTTTTGGCAGGATTTTCTATTTTTTTTTAATCTCTCTCTCGGCGAGGCTGAGTTTATTTAAAAATAGAGCAAAACAAAATCGTTACTTGTTCATTCTCAAATATATGTTTCATGCTGTTAATACTTTGATGTCTGGAACAGAAATGTGTGCCAATAATTCTAACTGCAGTAATAAGAAAAATGTTGCAACTCTTAAGTGGAAATGGCATGACTTTATCCTTTTCTTGTCTTCACATGAGTACTGCTCAGTTAATAGGGATGGAGTACGGCGGAACTTTGTTGTTATAGTACATTGGATTTGAAGTCACCCAGTTCAACTGCTGATAAGAGGAAACAACGAATAGCTTGACTTACCTGTACTGACAGGACATCGCTAACAATGCAACTTTTGTGATTGTTACTTCTTTTCCTGCTTCACTTTTACTTCTTTCAAAGAATTCCTGGCAGACGGATGTCTCTTTGCGTTGTGAGACGTCTAGAAGATGTGCAAAGTGCTACATCAAATGCGAGGATTATTATTTATTTATAATCTCTGAGCTCCAGCTTGAATTCACCCAAAATCCTCCGAAAATGAACTTGTATGTTTAGCAAACTATGAAAAAAAGAAATAATTTAAAAATTAGACAACCCTCCCCAGTAACTCACTCACGTGGTTGTGGAATATGTGTGGGCCTCAACTATAGTAATTGTCGACAGATTATATTTTCAAGAGTATTTTGTTTAAAAGAAAGAAATTTGAGTGCTGGCCTGAATCATACAATGCAGTGGTGATTTTATCACTTGGACAGTTTTTTTTAACAAAGTGGTATCATAAATGTCCAGAGAATACCAGAAGAGTTTTGGAAGGAGACTTGCTTTACCAACTCATAACTCTTTCAAAGCCATGATCTGGTTGCTCAGCACATCAAGCATCCATAGATTGTTTATAATAATCCTTGCATTTGATATAGTGTTTTTCATGTATTCCAAATGTCTCAAAGCACTTCACAGAATATATTGTAAAGTGAATTGGCTGTATATTTGTGGGCAAAACGTGGCAGCCAATTGCGCACAGCAGTATCCCACAAGCAGTCGTGGATTGAAATGATCAATTTTATTATTGTTTTTTTTGGGGAGGGATTATTATTAGGCATGTAAAGAAAGGAAACTTGTCCAAGGTTTCACCCTGACCTGCATGGATTTGAACACAGGTCTTGAGCTTGTACGGTGAGTGCTCCAACCACTGAGCTACAGAACTCCTAATTGTGAATCTTGGGCAGATGCCCCGAGACAGAGAAACAAGAATACAGAGAATTGCAAAAAGCTATTTTAGGACAGACAGTAGAAAGTATTCATTTACCCAGGGTGCAAGTCGTGACTGGATTAGATTACCAGGAATTGATTCAGGACTTGGGATTCTTTAAAAATAACAGATCTTAAATGGAAAATCACCAGTGTGGGCAAGGATGAGATCAAATGGGCTGAAAAGCTTGCTTTATTCATAGCTCTTTTGCAATCTTGCAACCAGGGTATAAGTATTGGACCGAATGTGAACGTTTCTCAATGCTATATGGTGACTAAGGAGTTAAGAATGCAGTGGTGCAATGGTACCAATATTCTTTGTGACTAAGTGTTGGAAATTAAAACTAAAGTTCAACTTTAGTGATGAACTGAGTAGAAGTCAAAACAGTTGCACTTCCCACAGTTTGATCATTATTAATACTCCACAGTGGTTTGAAGACTGATTCATTACAGCACATTTCTTTCATGCCTTTCCTTTGTCTCTTAAAATAAAAAGGAGAGCTAAAATATTATTGACTACATTGTTATGTGTGCATCTTCACCACTGTCTTCAATTTAAAAATAATAATCTGTCTTCAATTTTCTTGGTAATACAGTACAATCATTTATTCCTTTTGATTTCTAACTTTATACTTGTCAATCAATTTTGTTCTTTTAAGTGCACTCCAAAAGCATGTTGTGTGTACGTGTGCATGGGAGCTCATTCAACACCAATTGTAATGAAACAGAATACTTCAATTGTAATCATCACAGTCAAATAGGTTGCGTTCCATCAGTTTACTTATCAGATCGAGCATCCAAAATGTATCATGTCTGCATGCTACACAACTGATTCCATCCCATGCCAGAAATAGAGATGGATTTATTAGCTTCCCTTTAGAGCAGAATCCAACCTTCATGGAATTGAAAGGATTAGTTGAGGTACAGATCATACATGATCTATTTAAATGGCAGAACAGGCTCGAAGGACTGAATGACCTACTCCTGTTCGTATGTTCTTACCCTCAAGACATATGATTAATTTTCCTTTCTATTGGTGTTACAGGATGCAGCATGCAGCCACCATCCAAAATGAAAATGCCAACATTTATTTCAAGCCTTTCATTGTAAAGCGAGTCCATCACCTTACTGATTATCCACCCCTCCACCCACCTCCTGGCTAAAGCTCTAAAACAATTAATTGGATGCAAAGCGATCCAAAGATTGTTCCACTTGTAGCTCTCCCAATTGAAGAGAAAAATATTTGTTGAAGGGCGCTATACAAGTGTAATTTGGTATTGTATTACAAATAGCTGAAATCTGGCATCCGTCTTCTGTCTCACTGTTCCCTCAATTAGAAATCTCAGCCAGATTGAAATCAGTAAGAATGGCTGATGTGTGATAGAGGCGATTGCCTGAAGCCCCAGCTAATAACTGCACTTTACAATTCAGAAATACCTGCTGAGAGGAGATGTAATCTGGCAGATTCTTCTACTCCTATCATATTAAGGAAAACCTTCTCAATGCTGAAGTTGCACTTCAGATGCCTTGATTATCCATTGCTGCTCTACACTGTATCCCTGAAAAGGTCTGCAGATCTTGATGGCATGCTGTGTTCTCACACAGCATTTACAGGCATTCCAGAGGATGCAGATGAGCTATGTAGCCTTTCTGTGACAGGCATGTCAATGACGTTACTACAGGGAGCATCAGAGCAATCTCAATAAACAGGACCTCACATCAGAGTAAATAGGCATCAGAAGTGCATCCTGTTTCTTGAATTGTTCAATTTATTTATAATTGCTATTAAAACTTTCACTATAGCAGTATTTTGCAGCAATTTCCACAGCAGTATTTGCTAGCAATGTGAGTCAGCACACAGCAAAGAGATTGTTTGACTGTTTTTCATTTGTATTCTCTTATTACAGTACTTCCGTCTTTATAAAATTCTACTCTGAATACATTATTATGTGTGCAAATATTGATCCTTCACCATCATTAGTTTTGCTTAGTAAGATTAATTGAAAACCAGGGCAACCCGATAGGCAGCTATAAGAAAGCTTTTAATTTGGTGTAACAAAAACACCAAAGTATTTTAACTAGCTCTTTCTTCTAAAGTCAAGTACCTGGGCACTGTTATAAAACCTTATGTTGATAAGAATCTATGAATCACAGTTTGCTTCTTTTAACTGATTGATGACCTTCAGCATCCCCATCGTTTCTAAACCCAGATCTCTCCAGAACATCCCAAAGATTACTTGGGGAATCACAAGGCAGGAGTACATGAAATCTATGAAAGAGTTTTAGCAACATGTTAACACTTGTAGGAATACACAGACTCAATCCAAACACTGTTATTCATCACAGGCTATTGGCACAGTGATAACAACAACAATAAGAAGAATCCTTGCATTTGATATAACACTTTTTGGGTCTTCTAGACGTCTCAAAACACTTTCACAGAATATATTGCAAAGTGAATTGATTGTATATTTCTGGCAAAACACTTTTGAACCTTCCTTGATCACATGGTTTCATCAAAATCCACAATATTCTAGATACTTTTGAAATCCTAGCATTTGACATTTCAGGTATGTATCGATCAAAGACATTATAAGTTGAATTCTTGCAAATATAGATAACCTTTTGCCCTATAGATACCATAGTGGAAAGAGCAAACTTTAAAGTGTAAAAGAAAGCATCTAAGAAGACAAATCAACAAACCATTGTTTCTCATCACATAACACACAAAGTTACTGGAACGCATCTTGTGAATTCTGGATAAACGTTGCTAACACAGAGACCAAATATTACAGTTCTCACAGAAAACATTGGGCAAATTAGACTATTCGGTAATGTGCTTTCTTCTATTCTCTAATTCTAGAGTAAAATATTAACTGATTTCCAAAGCAGATTGGTAAAGGCATGTAGGTAACCACTGCTTACAAATGTAGCTTTGCCAAAATTATGAACATTGTATAGATAATGATTGGACTGAATATATCAGAGTTTTATTTCAATGATGAACTGAGTGATGTTCCGTCATCTTGCTCAGACCACCCTGTATTTCTCAGTGTTTGCTACTTACAGTCAAATTGCTGCATTTTCTTTGCTCCTGTTCCAAGCAGGAATCCCAAGGTTTGCCTGTTCAAGATCCTCAATGGCAATCCTATCCCTGAGAAGACCTCACTATACAGAGTATGACCATTCTAATCTTTCGCATGAATTACGCATTCTTGTTGTGTAACTCATCTTTGTAAGTCACTGTTCTAGCCGCCTTCCAACCTTGTTGCCCTCCATCATCCCAACTGTGCCCCCCCCACCCCCCCCCCCCATGCTTGAGTCATGATCTCAGACAGTTTGGCACCGTAGGACATTTTCGCAACATGAAAGCCACTTTATGAATGTACATTTCTGTTGTTGTTATTCCAGAATGCACTGTGATTACAGTGGGTGCCACTTGTTGAACTATGGTAGGTTGCTCCAAAGTTCTCTCTGGCTCAGGCTTGTGACAACATAGATGTACAAAAATGCAAAGCTTTCAGAGTGGGCACAAGTGGGTTGATTTCCTCTTGAACAAAATAAGAATCCAGTAGATCCTGGGTAAGAAATTGAACAAGATCTCCCTGGTGATGGAGACATGTACAAATTAAGGTTGTTCAAGCCTATCATCTAGTGAAATAAAAATCATAACTTGCATAAGGCAAATGACAATATTCAACCTTACTAGAAAATATCATGGAAATACCAAATTGTTATTCTCCGGGGAAAAAAAAGCATTTTTAAGGCACACATATTTAGCTATAATTTCTGTTGCTTTTAACTATCCAATCTAGCTTCTACCAATTCAATGACTTCCTCGATGAACAATTTGGTTATCTTATCTTCATCTATCTATTGTCCCCTCTCAGTGGCCCTTGTGGCTCTTTTGTCAGCACTAGTTACTCCTATGTCTGTCTACGCACATTACTAACTCTCCTCTGACACTTGTTCCCCCACCCTTTTGACCCGAGAGATTACATTTAATTTGTTATCAATCTCTTCCAGACTTGTTTCTCCTCAGCTGGTGCAAGAGCTCTGTTTTTCTGCAGCACTCTCCGAATCAAGAGGTCAATTTCTGCCTTGTGGAACTAAGCTTTCCATTGCCTCATAGCCATTTCTTCGGATACTTCACAATTCTAGAATATATTTGGAGGTTTATTTTGCATAATGCACAAGTAAGTACAGTAAGTCACGCACATCAGTCTGCAAGGCTCCTTCAATATTTAGCTGAGCTTGGAAGCTGGTATTGACTGACTTTTGCAAATTTACTTTCACAGATGTTTTCAAGGGAATATGTTACTGTACATTGCATGAGCTCGAAGCAGTTGGCCTTGCAAATTTTGAGTTTGTTTCATCTCTATTTTCAAATAAATGAGACGGGAATTTTTTTTCCCGTCATTCTCTGCTGTGTTCTTCTTTTAATTAAAGGAAGAAAAAAAATTGGGGGGCATCAACAAACAAAAATAAGGCATTGAAGTTTTAGAAAGGCAAACATAGGAGTATAATTTTTAGCTCAATTCTTGATCGAGTGCACTAAAAGTTCATTTTCAGATGGGTTTAAGATGGTCTGTGATTCATTGTAACTCATGGATATTTAGTGTTAATTGGGAAGAAAGTGTTTTTTTTTATGTGTGTGTGCTAATCCTTTTCTTTGTGTGGATTTGCCTTAGGAGAGGTTGTAATCTACAAATGTGGGTGCACCAAGAGTTGCAAAATAAAAGGATTAGGTGGTTGCATCTTTCCAGTCTCTTGCAAACTTCACTTCATTGAAATGAGACTCAGACTATCAAAGGTCACAGTGCAAAATGTATAAAATCACCAAAAATCTGCATACAAAGACCACTGCGTAAATGAAACCTCTCATGCAAATTTTGATAAACTCAAATTCCAGAAACATTTGCGTCCATACAAATTGTATTCTGGGACAGCACTAACCTCTATGTGATGAAATTGTACCAAAACAATCTGTAGAATTCTAGTCGATTAATTTGATTTCTGTGTTTTTTCACCCCAAGGGATGAAAATGTACAGTATAAAAAGCTAATGGAATCTGAAGGCAAAGTATTGCAATGCTGGAAATCTGGTATAAACACAAAGGTCACTTGGAACACACAGTAGGTCAGGCAGCATCTATGGAGAGAGGAAAATTAGTTTTGACGAAAGGTCATGACTGTGAATGGAGACTAGAAGAACTGGACTTTTCTTTTATACACACACACACTGGACCAAAGAAGCTTGAGGGAGAACCTCACACAAAATGATGAGGAGTCAGTAAGGGAAAAATTATCACCATTGGACGGTGAGTCAGCAACTTGAGGGCATCAAGATATAATAGTTAGTAAACAAACAAATGGGAAGTTAGGCAAAATTTCTTCATGCACAAAATGGTTAGGATATGGAATGTCCTGCCAGATGCGGCAGTTGAGGCAAAATCAAGAAGGAGCTAAACGGATAACTTAAAAAGTGTCAGCTACAGGGGTATTGGGAAAGGGCAGGTAATTAGGACTCTCTTGAGCTGGTGCAGACAATGGGCTGAAAGCCTTCTTATATGCATAAAATGCTCTGCTTCCATCACAAAATATGGTCAATCCACTTTATAATGTATATTGTGTGAAGTGCTCTGAGATGCCTCAATGTTGCGATAAGGTGCTAATTCAAAACAAGGATTATTATCCTAAAATCTGAATTTAGGGCAGTAAATGATATAACCCTGGAATACTGGTTTAGAGAGGTACTGGTGTTGCACCTCATTTCCCCATAGCCATATTGCTCTCTGCACCAAGAACAGTTTTCCAATAGTTTGGTTGTGCCTGTAATTTGGGTGTTATTTTTGAATATGTTAGCTCATGAGGGACTTCTGGGATGCAACCCTGCTTGAAGGGCCTTATATAAATGCAAGTTGTTGTTGTAGTAGGAAACATAAATGAAAACTGGGGTCAATTTTTTTAATATATGGACCTCACATACCTTTAGGCAAATGGTCTGAAACCCAACCTTTGTAACTCTAAGACCACCACCACTAATTCAGTCTTTATTTTATGAAACGAGTGTATTAATTATTGTCCTTAAGGAGAAGCCACATAAAGAACATGTCACTCTTTGAGGACGTGAGGTAGAAAAGAAGCAGAAGCATCAAAAGTGATCTCTTCGCTTCTCTTGGCATCAAAACCTCAAAGAAAGATCAGTAACAATCAGGCCTAGGGTCTCGTGTCCTTTCTAGCAATTAGGCTCAGCTGATGGTGTGAAAGGATGAATGGCAGGGTTCATGGCCTTCTTCAGGCTTCAGACAACAGACTTTCAAAGCAGCAGACACTGCTCAAATCATTTCAAATGAAGGGTAGTAAGATTCATTATCCTCTATCCTTACAATTACATGAACACCTGATGTCTATATATTCTCTGCCCTTCATCTTACACCAGCTTAAGGATAGTTAAGGATTTTTGCATTTTACTTTTGTTGCAATTGCAATGAAAACAGAATTTTTATAAATGTAAAGACTTTTCATGGTGCGTTAAAAATGTTAGTTTTTTTCCCACCCACATTGGTAAATAAATTTTTCGCCCCCTAAATAAATTTAATGCAAGGTTCCAGGAATTCAAATGTATGCAAATCCATTTAATGTAAATTAGCTCCAACAAAATTCCTGATGTAAGCATACTTTGTTCTTGAGATTGACCTCTGTTCATTAACATTTAATGGTTGTTTGTAAATTTACCAACAACTTGTCATATTCTGCAGGACTTTTACTGGATTCCACTATGAATATGCTGTTCACTAAGCTGTTGCTTGAAATTTGCTGGATTTGCCCTTGTGCTGAACTGCACCCTTGCCTACATCATACAAATTACTGTTCTGCTGGGATTTAGAGCCACGTGCTTCTCTGCAATTGGTGCATTTTCCACTCCTGTTCTTGCTGTAGCTAATGATAGGTTCAGTAAATAGGAAGCTTCACTTTTAGTCTGTGGAGCCGTCTTCTCATTTATCATCTTTGTATGAGTTGCCTGATTTAGAATGGAGCTGCTAGCTTTAAAACACATCACCGATATAACAATATAAACCATTAGACATTTACATGACAGAAAGAAATAGTAATGCAGCTTGTCTCAATGAATAGCACTGTTTTCACTTGGCTATCTCCAAGGTTGGGCAGATCAACTCATACTTCTTCATGTATTGACACTGTTGGTCTCTATCACCTCTGATCTCAGAATACCTTTCCTGGTTGCTGCAATCATGTGCTTGGTGATTGTGAATTAATAACATTTCTGAAGAAGAAAGCCAAAAAAAAACACTACTTGGGTCTAATGATTGATATATTCACTCAGTTATCATTTTGCTGCCTCTCAACCATACGTTTATGTTACATTTAACTCTTTGTTTGTGTTTTTTTTGCAATATTTGTTAAAAATATATTCACCATAAGTGGAAAAATCCATAGTACAGTACTGTATATTGGTGTATAAAGACAAGAGTTCAATACTCTGAGAAGGGTATTGGGTAAAGTTCCCAATATACCAGCAATAAACTTCATGTGTGAGGATAGACATGTTTGAATTTGCCAAAGAGATTTAATAATAGGTCTGAGACCCAGAATTATTCACGAAAACTGTGAATATTCCCAGATATGCTGACAACTGCATGAATGGAACCATGTGTACAAAAAAGACATTGTTCCACATACAGGTATATTGAATCAAAATCAATATTGTCTTCTAATGTGGATTTGACAGTTTTATTTTTTTATGGATGAAAAAATCAACTCAAAGAAAGCTTTGTACTCTTATAAACTGTTTGTGCAACCAGGATTCTGACACATCTTTCATAACTACAACAAATACTAAATTGTGATATTTTTAGTACAGTGTATATTAATTAATTAAATTCTAAGAAAAGCTATGAGACTTTGTCACATCCAAAATCAACGTGAATCAAGGTGAATGAACCACAGATTACAATCTAGTGCCTGCTCCTTATATTACCCCACACCCAAACTTACATTGTCCCCTTCGTGTTGCTACCACTGTTTCTTGACAACATATTAACTCCCTCCCAGGCCCATAATTGACTCCAATCAGCCATTATCACGGAAGTGTAAGAGGTAAAGTGTTAGTAATGGGATCCAAATCAAATCACTGTAGGTTTAGCAGAGTCTGCCAAAGAAGAAAAGGCCCTGGGGAGTATCATTGCAAAGAAACACCTGCAGACTGGAGCCCAGACTCAGAGAAATAGAACACGACAGGCTGGGCAGCTTTGGCATTTCCTCAGTCTACATTCAGCTGGTCACATCAAATGTAATAACTGCAGGCAGGATCTGATTATCTTATGCCCAGGGCTTTCACTAAGGTTCAGGATAAATCGGTTTCAAATCGTCCAAAATTCTTGTAGGTTTCTTGGGATTACCATAGTTTCGTATCTATCAGATGCTTTTTGTATTTTTTTTAAAAAAGATCTGCTCATCACAAAAGGAATATTACTTGAATAAGAAACACAGAGACAATAAAACTAAAAGAGCATTGCGATCCATTTAAGAATTGATTGTTATTGGCTACTGAGTGCACCTTAAGCAATTGAGAAAAGTTAAAATGTGATCCTGTTGGAGAGAATACGTCATGTGATATCACCAATGATATTATAACACATTGCTTGTTTACTCCGATAATACAAACATCTTAAACCAGATTATCTTCCCTTCCTTCCAACTCTCCTGATCCAAGCTCCCTGCTCGTGTTCAAATCCCTGACTGTCCAGTGCCTTGGTGTGTCTTCCCAATGTGAAAGGCGCAATACAAAATTTTGATTTTAAATTTACTCTCATCTTTATTGAAACCTTTATGAGCTATCAATTGCAAAACATTTTTGTGATGCCTTTACTATATCTTGAACACCCATGTTCTCAATCCGTATGGCACATTTTCCACTAAATTATATCGTCAATTGTTTTCTTTTTGTTGACTAACTACCATAACAAACAATCAGTTTACCTGGAGGATTGATCGAGATATATTTTCACATATCTTTGTAAATTGAACAGATGAATTTGTAAATTTAACAAATGAATACAACGCAAATGAATTTGATCTTTAGCTCACCGGTGCTGTACACTGCACTTACAATAGACAGTATAATAATCATCCTTGTATTTGATGTAGTGGATTTTTGCATTATTGAGACATCTCAAAGTATTCACAGAATATATTGCAAAGTAAATTGACTGTATTTTGAGGGCAAACTGTACTGATTGATATCGGGCTTCCTCTTTGACCATACCTTTGGGCAGCATCCCACCCCCTAAGCCCCAACTGCTCTTGATTCCAACCCCCAACTTGAATGCAAACTGTTAACTAACCAGTGCTTTGGGGCATTATCCTGACACGAAAGACACTATATAAATATGATTTGTTGTTGTTACTGGCTTAGTGCATGAGTTGTAGTAGAAAAGTGGTCTAATATTCACTGCTTGTTTGGTTGAAGCGCATTCAAAGAGTTTTGAATACAATAATGTTTGTATATTTCTTGATATCTCATTAATTCATTGGCTTTACTCTACATGGGCTCTACACAGCTGTGGTGAGGTAAACCCAGAAACTCTTCAAAAAATGCAATAACTGTTATTTGATGATGCATGGCACAAAATCCTAGCTAAATAATCATGTTTGACATGACTTTTTTTTTGAAAACATGACTTTTCTATACAGACCCAGCTCATCACATAAATCATTGAAATGTATTCATGTCTGCTGAATTTGTCTCATGATACCATCTGCCTACTGAAATGCTACCACCTCAGATGAACAAATGGGTGACACAGCATTCGTTTAACTCTTGTTATACATCATATTGTTAGAATCTAGGTTATGCACACTTAAAGATTGATAGAACTGAGATTTTGTTTAGATATATCTTTGATCAGAATTGAAGATGCTGATATATAACCATATGATAAATAATCTATAATGGGATTTTAGCATGGCATGGCAAACTATGATTATTATGTCAAAACGTGATTTATCTGTTTATCTTGTGGGCACTACACACAGAAATAATGTGCTGCCCAACAATTCCCCCAAATAAAATTGGTCATTCACTTCCTGGCTATTTATGCCAAATTTCTTTGTGCATATTTGCTGTCACAGTTGCCTACTAAAATACGGTCACTGCATAATAAATCCTGGAAAGGAGTTTGAGATGTTCTCCTGATGTGAATGATTCTATATCATAAGCAAGTATTATTATTAATAATTATATTTATTGAATGAATATCTGATTATAAATGCTTTTAGGGAAAGCTCTGTTTTTTCTCCCCTAATATTCGGAAGCACAGAGGGGAAGTGGTAAATATTTAATTGATGCTTTCTTTGTAGTAAAAAGCATAGATCGACTCAGTACAAATGCTAGGGAAATATCAACATGGACTCAGCTGGTAGTGGGTCAGTGAATCATCACTGGTTTGGATTGGTATCAGAATGAATAAGGATGCCAATGTCTGAGTCTTCAAACCAGCTGCTCATTGACTCTGACATGAGCTACGCGTGAATCAGGGCCACCATACAAAGCGAAATGTCAGATCTCTGGAGTGGGGAAAGGGGAAGTGTTGGAAAGAAATTGAACATTTTTCTGAGCCAGTTGTAATTTATTCCAATCTTTATAGTGAGCTGATAAAAAGTTTTTTGTTTAACTACAACTGCATTAGCCTTCAATCATTTTTGTGTGTGTGTTTCATTAATTTGCTGTTTGTTAGTGAGGAATCTGCTGTGAGCAACAATTTGATCAGTCGTGAAAGGAGATATTTCAGAGGTGGGGGACCTTTTAGAAATAGCAGGATTCCAAACGTGATTCAGAAAGTAAACCTAAAACAATATTCAGAAGAACAACAACAATCTACACTTTGTATTGCACTTGTTCTGAGTCAATCTAGTTCTTGTTCTGAGTCAAGCTCGGCAAAAGAAATCCCAGCGTGCTGGGAATCTCTGAGACAGCAGAATAAGAGGGCACAGATTTACAGTTACTGAGCTTCTAAATTACTCCAGTGCCCTGGAGGTTACTAAGAATACTTAGTTGCTCCTCCTCCCCCCAACGTCAGTAAAATGCCAGTGATCAAGATAAAATTCTTAGTAACCTATTCATGTGGCCCCCATTGGGTGTACCCCAGTTTGAAACTGACCAGGAAGATAATTATTGATGGGGAAGAGTTTATGCAGTAGGATAGGTAAGACCAGGGCACTGGAGTAATTTAGAAGCCGTTTGAAATCAATTGAGCCTTTAGATTGCATTTGTTTTCAGTGCTGATAATATAATCCTTCTTGGATAAATTTGTTTCCATTGACATTAAATTCAAAGCTTTTGATTCAAAACTTCTTTGAATCTGGAGGTCGAATCAGAATTCTCCATTGACTTTATTTAATGCAAGCTGAGGCTTGTGAGGAGATGTAGCCATGCTCCCTGGAGATGTACTATGCTGGTCATGCCTGGTTTTCGGGAGCTGAATTCAGTTCAAACAGTGAAGTTCAAGAACACCTGAAATTGGGTCAATTCTGAACTATTCAAACACAACATCTGAGCTTGTGCTTTATCTGGTGCATAAATTTATTTGGATTTTTTTTCAATCACAGGTTACTGAAATAAATTCTAGTCTCATTTCCATGCACAGAGAGTGTTATACAGTATTTGAATTTCCAGCAAATGAATGCACATTACAACTATGGGGTAAACCTTGCAATCATTTCTTAACTCAATGCACTAATTAACACAAGAAATAAAGTTAGACACTAGCGCAAATGTTTCTCCTATGTGTTCTGACATTGTTCCTCATCATGAATTTATCCTAAACATTGTTAGATGCTAACCATAAGTGTCCCGTGAAAAGATTTGCATTGTAGTGCTGTGTAATCATACCATTGTTATCCAAACCATCAGATCAACAGGGTTTACAAAGCAATGAAACATATACAATTGTGGAAGATTATGCATTTCTCAAGACCACAAGAGAGAGAGTTGGATAAAGAAGGCCCTCTGGTCCATTTGATCTTATTTTTCAAGTATACATCTTGTCATCACCTCATCAAGGAGTTTATGAGAAGACATCTAGTGTCCCAGTCTCTACCATTCTTCCTGTTAACTTGGTTTGGCCAGTAATTATCCTCTGGATATATACAGAATATACTGTAAAGTGAATTCACTGTACATTTTATGGACGTAACCCAGCAGCCAATTATATTTCCATAGCGAACAACAAATATAAGCAATCACTTATCGGAAGCTCCTTTTCACTCTGTTTAAATGAAAGTCTTGGTTCCAGGGTATATAAAAGATAATTTACATTCCCACTTGTCAACTTCCACTACAAATTCCAAAGGCCACATTACAACTAGTCATTAGGATCCAAGGCTTGGTTCATTTGCTGACTTGCAGCAGACTCAAAGTCAAACTGGTACAATATCTAGCAAGTAAAGACAAGACATAGATGGATCCCTCTGAACGGGAGCACAATCCATCCGCCACGATCCATAAGTCTTAACTTCACAGATCGGTTTGTTACAGTGGAGAGCATAATACAAGAACATTTCTCTTACACGAGCCAACATCTTACGGCCTTATCACTCTTCAATTCTCCATTGTTTTTGGACACAAAAACCATTGTGATCCAGAAGTATTAAAGAAAGGAGAATACCCTCATCCTCATACCATAACCCAAACCAGTCATCCTATGCTCACAAATTTGTTCTTGCTTTTGGAGATTCAGTCTGTGGCTCTCCCAGACACGGAAGATTTATAATCCTAGATTTGAGGAAGATTGTACCATCCAGTACCATCCATTTTATAACTGACAGCGCGTTATTGATTGGAAGAGGCTTAAGTGCTCATGAATTAAAGGAGTGGGAAATGGAGATGATTCTGCAACCAGAAAACCTACCACAGAAACCCTGCCTAACCGTAATTGGAAGAGATTCTCTTCCTGCTGCCATGAGAAGAGGAAGCAGAATCCCAAAACTATTCTAGTCTAACAGTTTCCAAGTATCTCTGAGATCTTTAACCAATAACAAACAAATACCTACGACATATATAGTGTGTTTGTTGTCAAATGTCTCAAAGAGCTTCACATGGATTTGCTGTAATGTTAAGTGATTGTATAATAGCTCAGAACAGCTTGCTGACAATCCCTGTGTAGACCCTAGCCACAGAAAGGTAGGGGAGAACAATGTGGGAAACAAAGATGTTTTTCTCTCCATGAATGAACACCATCGAATGGAAGATAGAACCAACATGGTAATTTATGTTTAAATTAAGGACTCAATCTTTAGCAGGTGTAACTTTGAGTTCACAACAAGCATTGGGTTCTTTGTAACATCTCTGTCCCACCTTTAAAAATCCTGTACTTTTAACTATTCCAAAATAAGTTCATATAATGGAAAACACCAATCTTTGCCTGTTCCATTTAATTTGTTTAATACTGAGCTGCGACTATGGAAATTTACTTGTTTTTTGAATAAAACAACACTAATTCAACTGGCAGAACCAAAGATCTGCCACTATGGATGTTCAGGTATGGCTTGCTTGAAAAGATAGGCAAGATAGATTGGTAGAAATATTACTTCAACATCTCTTACTGTCTATAAATAAATGTATTTTTTCACATTATTGAAACACAATAATAACTTACAATAATGACATTAGTATTTCTATTGTTAATGCACTAACCCTGATAATCTATGACCTTTTTTATATGGTACAATTTACCTATACTGCTGAATGTGAAAGCAATTTGGTAGTCACTGGATAATTGTTAACCTGCTAATTATTAATTTTTTTCTCTCCTCTGCGGTGGCATTAGCACTATTTCACAGTCACCACTTATCGTAAAATCCTAGAGGATTAATGGATTCACTTATGTCGACTAAAGTCTTTAAATTGCCTCGATTATCTGTGCAGAATGAAAGAATAATGGTTATTTGTCATTGCATTTAGGAGCAGGATAGATTGTCCACACAAAACAGATTAACCCTCTGAGGGCTGCATTGGGTATTTCAGTATATGTTCTGCAGTAAATATTAGCAATGGGTTTAGTCTTTAGCTAGGATATAGCTGGTCACAAGATATGGATTGTTGTTTTTTTCCAAAGAAAGTAGATTCATTTTCCTTCTGTTAGAATCAGATTTTTGATCTCTCTTATCGCTGTTGTAAATTTTTTTAATGTTAACTATAATCTGTTATTTCACTGGAATCAGTCACTGTTCAGCGGCATACTGTCAGCAGGATTCGCAATTTGGCAGCTAAATTTGTTTTATTAAGTAGGCAATGACATTAAGTGCTAGAATCAGAACAAACGTAGGGAAGAAAATGACCGGCAAAGGAAATACAATTGTAAAGTAATTAAAGAAAACATAAAGCGAAAGAAATGCTCTATTCAGAGGCAAATAGGTCAGAAACGGAGGTTTGCGGTAATGCAGGTGAGAAGGGATTAAAGCATTAAATTAGAGGTCAGAACTATTCACACACTAATAAATTCATGGGCTTGTTGAAAGTGCATTGTCTCCGGGGTTTTGGTTATGGAGCACAATAACCCCTGACTGTAGCTCTTGCTTTATCTGTAGTCTTTTTCGTCAGTGCGTAATTTGAAGGGTAGAAGTGGTGATCAGGTAGATAGAAATACAGAAAAACACCATAATAGAGATATTGTTCATTATGACAAGATGTAACAAGAAGTTGAAATGAAGGATTCCAGCCTCCACTTTGAAGAGTTAAATTGGTGACCATTAGCAAACTAAACTGAAAGGTGAATGTTACAGCTCCTACCATTCCACCTTGTAACCGAGGAAAGGACTGACATCAGTAATAAATTGATAGAATCAAAAGACCACAAAATGAAATAACAGGAAAATGAAAGGGGGCAATCAAGAGGATTAAGTGAAAGCAAATAGAGGATGTGATTAATTGACCAGGACTGAAACTCCTCCCAACCTGGTGAAAATGGATGTTAACTAGGGGTGGGCAAGTCATCTCAATTTGCATTTGGAGAGCTTCAAATCTGACGCTCTGAATATGAATTTAAAAGGGGCTTCATTATAATGTGTGGTTGTCACAAGTAGAACCCTCGGTATGTCAACAGGGATCAGATGCATTCTCCCTCACTAGACCAGCAGGGATTTGAGTACTTGGCCACTGAACTATCATATTAAACCAGACTCAATCACTGAGCCACGAGAAAAAAAAGGACATTAACCAATTAACTACTATTCTACTTGCAAAGTACTTTACAGCAGTACTGATTATTATGCATAAGCACTGATCTTTTCCATAACTGACAATAAAAATAGCATTGCTCATATGACTTTAGTCTTTGAGTAGAAATAAACAAATCAATACTCTGCTGTTGTCGTTTGAATATTCTATAACAATGGATTGTGTGAAATAAATGAAATGTACATTCATTCAATTATTTCTGCATCATTTTTCAAAGTTACTGTGTATGGCTCTTTTAGCTCCTCCTTTCAGATAGCTGAGAGTTCACCTATTACCTACACCTAGCCTTGCAATTTAGGATTGCATAGAATTGTAGAAAAAATTGCAATCAACTTTAATTTGGAAGTAAATTGGCTTTTCCTATATAGGAAACCCCCCTGAACAAAAGTTGGATTTAAGCATTTTCCTCAGTTCTGGAAAACAAAAATGATTTTACAGGCAGATACTGGGTGGTAATTCTGACCTTGAATGCACCATTATGTGAATAAAAGTGAAAGCAGGAGAAAGTGAAAGCATTGCCCGCAGTGAAAGCATTTGCCCACAGGCTTCTGACAGTGAGACCTATCAGACAGATACCAGAAGTTGCACAAGTACTGCCTGGGTTGATTTGTCTCCATGGTTCCTCTTACCATGTGGAGAAACATCTGGTGACTGCTCTGTATCTTCACCCGATTGACACGGTTGCTACTGGGAAGCCACTGCAGGAGGGAACCATAGGTGCAAACCCAGCTCCCTCCATTTCCTTAGGATGAAAAGGAGCAACAGTCATGGTGAGGTTTCTCCGAAGTATTTTATTTATGTAGGAAAATAAAACAACATTCGGTGAACTGATGTGCAGGGCTATGCATAATTTATCTACTAACTCTCACTCAGCACATTTCATTTCATCTATAAATTAGACATTTAAAGGTAATCATGGCCGAGGTATAGTCATGCATACATCATCTATACAATCAAGGTACCAGCAGCACTGCATGGAAAAGTGATGACTATATGGCATTTGATACCAAATATCACATAGAGCATCTATAAACAATGGTGGCGTTCATTGAGTTTGGCTCTGAATTATATTTTATTGAATCCTGAAACCACTCATTGTCACAATACCCTCACCTATGTGTGTGTCTGTAACTGAAACTGACAACACCCACAGTATATCACGTATGTGTATAAAACCCACTGAAATGCTAAACCATCATAAAAATACACTTGGTATTGACCTGGTAGCCATTCTGTCATGAATATATATTTTAAAAGAAATACAATTTGCAGCATCAAAATACTTTATGATAGTTTCCTAAGTTGAGGCACTTTTGCATACTGTTAACCCTGCAAGTCAAAACCCTAATGGTGAGGTGGTCCGAGCTGAACAAGCAGTGGAAAGCTTTCCAAACTGTACCCTCAATGCAAAGCTACGCGATTTTAGATAGGTTAAACAGCAGCAATACCTCAACACACACTATACTCCATAAATGGTATAAATATGTGGAGGTCTCAGTCTGGTTTGGATGCATGGGTGACGAAGTTCAACATGTGTCATACATCCAGCTAACCAAATAAATTATTGCAAACAATGGATACCGTCTTCTGTGTTTAGACTGTCAACAATGTTTAAGGAAGCCAGGAGCATTAGCCTAAGGTGTGACCTTTAGACCAACTTGTTAATAGTGCAATCATGTCATAGGTACCTGCAAATATCTGTTTTTATAGATGACCTAAAATGTGCTGAGTGATATTTAAACCAGTTTACCAGCACTTCAAAAGTGAATTTCTAATCAGTCTTGTATATGTAATCTGGGCTCCACAAATCAAAGGTGTCAGGAGCCAAAGATCACTTCACAACTTACCAGTACTGGGAGCTACTACGGTTGCAGCTAAGAAACTGCAACCTTGATTGTACTAGTAAGAGAAAGCCCATACCATAATCAATATAAACACGATTGAAAATTAGCTGTTGTGAAGGGGAGCTCCTGTGGCTCAGTGGTTAGAGCACTTGTCTTGCAAGCTGGGCAGACCAAGCTGGGGAGACCAGGCTGGGGAGACCTGTGTTTTGAGAAAATCCAGGCAGGTCAGGGCGAAATCTTGCGCAAGTTTCCAGAAAACTGTGTAAGGAGCTCATATCTGTGACTTGTGAGCTTACAGTTTTCTTTGGAGAGCTGAAAAAAATGTAACCTGCAGGGGCAAAATTCTTCACGTGATTTTGCTAATTACCTGGAAGATACTTCAGCAAATAGAGAAAGACATTGTTCTACTTTCTCTACATGCAGTCACCTTTGATGTTAACATTGATTCCTGTGTAGGGATATCACAGGGAAAAACACTATCACAGTGCCATTCAGATAACTCTGAGAACTGTATAAATAATATGCAAATAAATAATCTTACCTTTTATATCTTCACCTTGTTTCAACAGGACTGATTTCAGAAATACTGTAGTCATTTTGTGACTGAAATGCTAACAGTTAACAAGTTAAGCTGGAAGTTGCAGAACTGTTTTCCAAATCAAATGGTTTTCCAATCCCTGCAGTCTATTTGATACTTCCATTCATAATTAAGGGCTTTGAATGCTTTAGGAATAACTGGACAGAATGAGCTGCCTTGAATTAATTGTTCCCTAAACTTGTCAGTATAATTCATAGAGGAAAACATGGATAGCCCATCAAGCCTGTTCTACCTATATTTACGATGAATTAAATCATTATTAAACAACACGCAATCTTTTATTAACGTTTAATATTCTTTTCTTTAATATTTCTAGACCTGACAGTTTAAGTCAGCAATGATGGTTCATTGAAGAAATCAAAATAAGAAAGGAATTTGTGCAGAATTGACATCACTTTTATTATCATTCCATTGTTCAATGTCCTTCAATGCGTTTGAAAGTGTTTGTTGTCACAATATCTATTAAATCTTACAATAATTGGATTGTATAACTAACAGGTATAGTTCTAAAATTTTAAACTTTTGCTGCATTTGAAGTATTATGAAATATCAATTCTTTATTTAAAAAATCATGTTTCAGTTCTGCATTCACAGGAGCTGACTTCATTTCATGTTTCCAGTTTAAATGGTGAATTTAGCCTCACAGTTTTCTGCTAACTGTGCACACCAACCCTGCATGCAATTAGTCTCATGAGATAAGCACCCTAAAACGTGTATAGATATATATATATAGGAATCTATATATATGTAAAACAAAGTATTTTTCTCCTACTTCATGTGATTGATCTGAAAACTGAGTGAAGTTGGAACTGCCTCTTTATCCAAGTCTTCCTGTGTTTTTAAAAAAAATATTACAAACTTTCATTCAACTAAAAAAAGTCTAACTAACGGGTGGGAGCTTTCCTCTTTTTAGAGGGCATCTCAATTATTGTACTTTTCTAGCTCCGTTAC
Source organism: Hydrolagus colliei (assembly GCA_035084275.1). Classification (NCBI taxonomy): domain Eukaryota; kingdom Metazoa; phylum Chordata; class Chondrichthyes; order Chimaeriformes; family Chimaeridae; genus Hydrolagus; species Hydrolagus colliei. Next base: position 12,406,608 of record CM068755.1, on the reverse strand, counting down.
AGCCTGATCCTCCTTTTGTATTATTCTCTCAAATGAAGGACATTCAATGTCTTATTCCAGGTCGATTGTCTGGAAACCTCACATATAGCTCTATCTTTCCTGTCTCTGCTGATGGCAATGGACCACTTAGCGGAAAAGAGTGCATTACTGTGTTAAAGGCCATAGATCAGGGGTGACCATATTTCTCATTAAGAGTAGGATCCAAAGTATATACATAGCCAGTCTAAAATCAATATTTGTTGTGCTCACGTGATCAGAAGTGGTGAAGAAAATTCTGTAATTGGACTCTTCTGTCAAACAACTGATGCCTTAAATAGATCTCTTCTATTTGACATTTGTTTGTTTGATCTTGTACAAGCTGCATTAGAGTTATGTTATTTCATTGCCATTTAATGTCAAAGATAACAGGTCACATGTGAATATTCATATCTGAGACCAAGGTTACTCGAAGTTCAGGACAGTAGGTATGTAACTGTGTTGCTCACTGCTGCACTGTTGACTGGTACCTATTTTAAAGCATGTGAACCAAAGCCTTTGAACAAATTATCTTAAAGCACTGTCGCTGAATTAAAAGCAGGTTTCCAAATGTGACAAATTATATAAACAAGAAATAAGGTATGGATATATTTTTAAATATTAAAGATGTTTGCTTTCTATCTATCAGCCCAAATGTTTTTTATAGTAATTTATCAGTTTACAATCTCTCAAACATACAATATTTCTTACCACGAGGAATAGCATTAACCGCCTGTCTTTCTATGTAATAGTAAGCATATATCAGTCTGAGATAGTACTAATTAATTTTTAATGTTAATTGTAAGATAATTCCAAAGATGCTGTGCACCTTTTGAAACGTAAATTGAGTCTTCTTATCAAATCCAATGTTTTCAAAGACTTGCATCAAAGGAAATAGCCACTGAATGAAAAGTTACCACATGTGATAATTGGCCACAGGCTTTGTTGAAGGGATTATATAAAATATGCACAATTTCATTAAGGTCAGAGTATGCCATTTTCCATTAAAACATTCTCAAAAAGATTAAAGAAAATAAACTCAGAAGCTGGCAGATCATTAGTTAGAACAAGTCCATTTATATTGAGTGTCTAGGTTAGATGCTTATTGAAATACCTTCGCACACATTTAATCATTAATTAAACAAATGAACGGATTAACCCTTACCAAAAGGAAATAAAAAAGATGTTCCAAACAGCTTGGAAGAAATGTTGAGATGCAGCTCATAAGTGTTAGAACTAAAGTGTGTCTTCTAGAATGCATTAGTAGATTTCACTATTGCTGAGATGTTTATACTTAAGTAGTTGTATTTACATACAAGCTATTTCTATGCTGAGGAAGCAGCATGCTTTCACTCCTAACATCAGACATTTATTTTGTTGCCTTCTCTAAACTGTCACTAACTACAGTCCATTTTCTGTCGAGAGGAAAGGAATTTCAGTGAATTTTGATATATTTGAAGGAGAATGATCGTTCACTTTGGTAGAGCTAGACCATGTTTCAATAAGACAAATGACATCTGAGTGCTAAAATGGCAGCCAATGATAACTCATTGTAAGGAGATCGGAAGAGTAAGGATTGAAAGGACTAGCGCAAGAGTAATTGAAAAGCACGTGTAAGAAAAACATATTTAGCTCTACACAATCACTTATGATATGACTGGTTTGGGAATTTAACCCTTCACGATCTCAACAAACCTTGTTCGAATTACCTTTCTGGCAATTTGGAGTGGGGCACTAGGAAGTTTGATTGGTATATTTTTAAGATTCAATTAAGACAAGTATTCCCAGGCCTAATACTGAAATGCTGGGGTCCACATTGCAACTATTGCAATGAGTTCAGCGATGCCACTGACTTATTCAACAGCTGCAGCTAGTGGCAATGGATAATATAATTTGAGTTCTGATGGGTTAGTGTGTGTGGTGGAGGGCTGGGTGTGGATGCTGGTGGGGAGGGCTCTTAGATAGCAGTCATTAATCAGGATCTTTTCAGAGATGGAATATCCCACAATGTGGTCATTTTAACTGGCGATAATTGTATAAACAGTGCATATTACATTTTAACCCCATTAAGGTTCAAAGCAGTTATTCTAAAAATCATATACATCCTTAGTTCAATTTTTATTATTATTACTGAAATTTATGGCAGATGCAGGCCTTCAAAAGTTTACCTCTGGATTTAAAAAAGATTAATTAATTGTTGATGTAGAACTAAAATGCCCAGTTTTGTGGTAGAGTATCTATCACCATGGTAGGTAAAGGAGGATATGTGTCTATAAGGTCTGTTGTCATACTGGTTGAAGAGAGTCCTCTATCTTTTAACATGCTGGTCTAGTGGGGGATATTCCCAATGGCATTTATTTTCCCTGACAGCTGAGAGATAGCAGCTGTCATTCACCAGCCTTATGCTTCAACCCTTGGGTTTCTGAAATATACAGTTGCAATTTATTCCTTTTTATACCCATTCCCTTCCCCCCACCGCACCGTCTTTCCATTTATAAAATGATCCGGCTCCTCCTTCAATGTGTCCAATATCACAAACCATTGTACGTGGTCAAGCAGATGGTACGCAGCCAGACATTTGCCAATGACACTGGCACAGGGTGACTGATGCAAGGCTTCTCCCTCTGTTGCTGCGTGGAATCATCTCGGTTTCATAGATAGGCGAAGAGCAAGATTTCTGCACAGCAGAGTGCAGTCCAATATACCGCTTGCACAACTGTGCAGCCTTTCACCGAAAGAAAGTGGGCAAATTTGCTGTCGCTTTCAACAATGCACAAAATACACTTTACAGTGTATTCTGTGAAACGGTTTTGGACACCTTGAAGATATAATAAGGTGCTGTATCAAATGCCAGGATTATCATTTTTATTATTATTATTCGTCTGCGAAACGCTTTCAGACATCTTCCTGACGTGAAAGTTGCTATCTCAACTGTAAGGATTATTAAAAGGATTACAAGTGTACGTGTACATGTTTTTGTTACGTTACTGCATCTATACTTATTTCTATATCCAGGAAACTCTCATTAGCTTCATACCTGGTAGCATTCTGAATGTCCTGAGTGAATTGATTTGGCTTAATATACACTGATGCTAAAAACAAGTGATGAAGTGGTTAAAACCTAAAAAGTGTAATATGAGCTCTGCTGCAAGCCGCGGTCCTTCTAACACATGGCACATTTTGATAGGGCACTGCTAAACGCTTACTTAGCAATGTGTTAAAACATTACCAGTGTGCGATTGTAAAAGTTATCATCAAACTTGCCTCCCAACCCTATAACCACTGATGTGCTGCTACACGTTTTGGTGATATAGAAAAACATACAGCAGGCACATGTATCCTCTGTTAAGTTACCTTGTCCAGGTGCGTTCCAAGTTGGTATTAATTGCAATATCATTTAGTGCAGTTGGATCTTGGCTGCTATTTGCTTTTAATTACCCCTGTGCATTCTGTTTCCTTTTTACTGACAACCATTAAATAGGGAGTGACACCAGCTCCACGGTGGTGTCAAAAAGACAATAGACTTCTCTTTGGATAAAAGAGGCTGCAATGCCTCCTAGTGGGGAGCAACTGTATTAGCTACCTATTTATTGTAATAAATATGCCATGTGCAGTGTTCAGCAAATTCTTTTCATCTAAGGGATTAGCACTCAGCGCATCTGAAGTAAATGAACCCTGGTTAATATTCTTAGAGACGTGTAGTGTGCCAGTATTCATAAAAGTATTGTTTAGCACCATGGTTTCTCTCCCAGTTTGATGAGTAGGGCATTTAAATCATTTGGAACAAAATATTTTTAAATAAAATAATTTAACTTAATTGAATCAAGCATATGATTGGAAATACTGTACATTCCCACCTTTTATTCAATTCTCTTTGTTGCATTGTTAATTCATGCTGAAACCTACGGCAAAAATAAATTCCAAATTGTACCTGGAAATAATAATTTTCAAAAGTGCATTTGATACAGCGCCTTATGTCTTCGAGACATCTCAAAGCGCTTCACAGGATATACTTTACAGAATATTTCAATTAAACTGAAAACACAGAATGAAGTCAGCTCATGTGAATGGCAGAACTAAAATAATAGTTAAGTGAATTGATTGTATATTTTGAGGATGAAATGCAGCAGCCAATTGCTCACAGCAGTGTTCCACAAACATCTGTGGATTGATTAACCAAATAATTTATATTTTTTTGTGTTCTCTCAGTAAGGATGTACATTTAGAACAGAGTTTTTTATTATGTTTGGAGCTGAGAACCCATACCCAGAAGGAATAGTGTTGAAACTGCACAAACTAATTTCACTTAAGACCTCCATGGCTGGCAAAATATGAGCTAACTTTAATCAGCCTTTTCAGCAGTGGATTTTGAACCAAAAAAAGATTCTCACTCACCGCAGGGAAATGAGTGCCCACATCAACTGCATTAGCAGAGTTTTTTTTTATTAAAGTAAGACTAAATGGAAATGTGCATTATATTAACATTGCAAAAAAACAGTGATTTGTGATCCTGTAGCATTTGATGCTGGTAGCAAATATCAAATGCAACAGCTCTATGTGTTTGTGTGTTAGGGTGACCTTGAAGGAACGTAAGAGCTGTTTGAAATGCAATGGCACAGTTGGGTGTGTTAGCTTATATAAAGTGTAGTTAAACTGAAGAAACAGCACTGTAACAGATACTTTTTTGTACTAAGTTCCCAATACCTTGCTATTTTTATGGTTTAATTGTAATCTTCTGCTGAAATTAAATCAAACTTGCATCTCGTTGGACTAAAATGAAGAGTATATTACTCGGATTAATTCTGCTATAGAAATCCTTGGTTATATTTATTAACTCTTAAATTAAGTTCTTAAATTCAAACTGCCTAGGATAATTTGAAAGAGTAATGTGGATTCAATATAGCAGCTAAAACCCGAGCAGTTAGTTTTTTCCAGTATTCAAACAAAATCAAACCAAAAGGTTGAAGTTTCCAAAGGTGAAACAAAACACTCCATCTGACTTAAGTTGTGAGTCTGGCGTAAAATTCTGAAGGTTAAATTACACAATAAATAATAGTCATTTATTGATTTCTTTATTGCACAATTTGTCGCATTTAAAAGACCTTCCATGTAGCTGTGCAATAATACACAACTGCAGGCTAATTCCTTTTTCTATTTCATACGAAGTACAGAGCTTTGACGTTTAAGTGGTTGTGACCTTCTGTTTAAGTACTTCAAAGAGAAAACCAGTGTTTGAAAATCTAACTAAAATCCAGAAATTCATGTGGAAATCAGACAATGTGAATGGTTTCATTGTCTTCTGTCTTTGCTGGTAAAATTATTTTTTCTTAACCTCTTCATTTAAAAAAATGAGAGATGATATAATGGAAGGGGGGAAAACTTAGCATCTCCAAAGTGATTTCAATATGGGACATGTTTGTCACTGAAATTAAATCATATACATTCTGGTCTTGTGGATGGTTGAATGGTGCAACCCAAGCAGGCTGTGCTAGCCTGCTTACTATGATAGGCATATAGCCATATATCATTGTAGAGTACCGTCTGAGCATTTCTGCAATGAATCTTTATACATGTTCCACATATATTCTTCACCAATTAACTATTAATTAATTCTGTAACAAAATGAACTCAGAGGTTATTTAAGAAGTGTCACTTAGCTTGTCTAAGAGAGAAAAGATAAAGAATCCAATTCATAGATATTATAGGGATCAGTAACTCATATTGAATGCTCTGTTCGTGTTAAGCATTAGTGTAAATTATCTTTTGCTTTCATTTCTATCAGTTGTAGGAAAGCAATCTGTGTTTTCACAATTCACGTCAAAGCAGGTTATGTGAAGTTTACAAAGTCAAAAAAATAAATTTTTGCATTTAATGTGCTTGTATAACAATGACACGCTATCATATAATTAGTTGAGGTTCGGATATTCTTAGTAACTTAGATTAAAATAAGATGAACGTTTATTAAAATAAGCAATTTTTTTTAATTTCAGAATTTATTTGAATTTTAAACAACAACAAAATTACATTTATAGAGCGCCTTTCACATCAGGAGGACATGAAATTCTATGCTTTTACCAACAACATTCATTTTATGGTCAATATACATATGGATGTTGGGTACAAACAGGACTGAGTTCACCCGTTATCCACAGCATGGTTAAAAATCCTTTGCTACTGTTCAGGCTAACATGCGAAAAGTGAGTTATCAGAGAGCTGCCTGCACTTGTTGAAGTACACCTGATCATCAGTTGTTGCCCTTAAAAAATGAGATGAACTGTTTATTCAACAATCAGTTATATTTAACTGTATTGAGTCAATTGTTTTGTACAGTATGATATCAATGTGATGCAGACAGGTGAAGATAGGACTGGCTATCCCAAAGCAGTCAAATTAGAAACTGAGACCCACTTTACATCCACTTTCAGTCATTCATTTAAATTTATTACATTTATCGCTCTTACCTATATCTGAAATCCTTAGCTTAATTGTTTGCAACTCCACACAAGGCATGATCTCACTTCAATGTTAAAGTGCAACTCAAGAGAACATATAATATACCACATTATTTTTGTAATTTAGTAGGATTTGTTACAAACAATTAACTTAGATGATTATGCATTTTGAACATTGCACTTTTATCACTGACTGAATTTTATTGGATGGCATTATGTATACCTTCTAAACTTCCTGACATTTGTCCGAAAGATTTTTTCTGGCATTATCCGAAAATAAAGGTTTGCAGCTTCATCACAGATTGGTTAGTATAAATAGACCTCTCAATAAATATAGATTTACAAAATAGAAACCCATTTCAGTCAAAAACAAAATGCCAGCACAATTCCATCTGAGCACAGGTGGATTTTACAGGGTATTTTCACAGCTTAAGCTTTCATCAACAATATTCTCTCCTGTGTCAATTCTTTCTGGTCTGTGCTTCTTCCCTCCAACATAAACTGCTCAGCTCTCTTTGCCAGATTATTCTTTTACCGTGTGAACCAAAACTACTTCAGAATATTCAGATCTTGTTCCCAAACTATTATTTTGTTTCGGTTCAAAATAAGCTGTTGTGATGACATGATTTACACTCGCCGCAGGTATTTTTATAAATGGAAAATGCTGATGAATTCTTTACTGTTTTGAGCTTGAATTGTTATCCTTTGTGAATGCAGTGTTCCCTTCCCTGCTGTCTTGAGGTTACAATTCTGGCTTTTGTTCAGGTGCGCACACAATGCACCAGGGTTTTCTGATCATAAAGTGTGCCTTGATTCAGCTTTTGATGTACTGTGCAGATGTCTGTGATTAATTTTGTATCAAATGAACATATTTTTCAGGTAGGAGCTTTTATATAAAGGATCAGATACAGCATGTGCGTGCATGTGTGACAATTTAACTCATAGTGCTAAAACATATCCATTTCTGAATATTTCTTCAGATGAATGAGCACCAAACAAAGCTTTGTCTTAAAAACTTTGTCTTAAAAAATGTTTCAACTAGTTTTGTACAAGATTTTATAAAGCGCAAATTTCTGTAGGATTCTCAAAGAAACCAATCTTTATAAAAAACAAACTTCTCATTGTGACCAGTGACTCATTTGCTTTCTCTTTGAATACCATTGATCTACAGGTTTACTCCACTGTAATGTAAAGGACGTAAATCTACAGAATAAATTTGGCTAGTAACTTTTAATGGCACATATCCGGTAACAAAACCACATGGGTCAATGTAGTAAAACTGCCAACTTAACTTCTACTGAATTACATTAATGAAAATGAAATGTACCTAAATAAATTGGGAATTGTAAATAGCTGGACTTTTTGCTGTTTGAGAGATTTCCAGCTGGGTCTACATTTAATCACTTTTCCTAACATTTCAAAGGAACCAGAATTTGGCAAGTTCTTAAGTGCAATGTGAATTTCAAATCTGTTTCCCTTTCATTTTGTTTTAAGAATCCCAGAAAACTTGCTTTTTAATGATCTGAAAAGTAATGATATTTGTTACATGAAGGACAGAATACAACATGTTTTAAAACTAGGGTTGTGTAGAAGGTATCTTCTCCTGCTTTGTCATATGGGGGAAAAGCAATGATTGAACTAGTGGTATTCTAATGCTCATATTGTCCATTGAGTTGTCTATGAGCTATATTTTGTCAACTGAGACACCATTAACAGGGTTAGAGTATTACTGCACTGTCCAAGGTGCTATCCTTCGGATAAGACATTAAACTGTCCTCATGTCTGCCTGTTAGGTGGGTGTTAAAAATCTTATAGTGCTGTTTAAAATAAAGGGGAGTTTATCCTTTTCATGGCATACACCGCAAGGATACTATAACTCCCCAAAAGCTGAATGCATAATCTGTGACTGGTGTTTTGAAAGAGCTAATTTTTTTTTAAAAAGCACTACTGCCAAAAGTTTATCAGCATAACTTCAATTCCTCAGTCTTAAACTCTGAATCATGTTGATGACCCGACACATATGGTCAATGCAGTGGTGCAATGTAGCTGCTTTGTCAAAGGATTTGCCCTAATTGGTGTCATTCCATAGTTGGCCTCTTAGTTATGGTGTAACTGGGAAAGCTGCGTCTGATTTATTTTATGTTCTCTTTTTGTCCTCTGTTGAGTATGACACAGGGCAAACCCCACAGAGTATGAGATCATATTGGCACTCAGGAGCACCTCAAATGGTCTAATCTACAGCGGTGACTTTTAAAGATGTTTTGCACTTCACTACCTTTGGTTCTGGTGCTCACAGGTTCGATATTACTGTATTAGAGCTAACTGATGTCGTTTGGAAAAAGCGTGTGATCATGTTTAACAAATTATTTTATCCTCAGCAAAAAAAGTGCTTTTAATTTGTTTCAGTAAGATTAAAAATGATAATGAAATCATGCAGTGAGAATTTTGTTACTGAGTTATGGTTCTTTTTCAGGTTGATATTGTAAGTGCAGTAATTAATTATATCTGTGCATTGCCGTATCTGCTCTGTGTTTTAAACATAAAAAGATGAGGTTTAGACCATACTGTATTGATAATAGGTGTTATAGACAAATATGTTATAATTCTGTTTGTTGTTTTACTACAACATATACAAATTGATCCTGTGAGCTCCCACTGGCTAAATTATTTCAGAATATTTTGGTTTATTGTCCTCTTTTGAAGTCCACAATAGGTTTGTTCACTCTCAAATACCTATAAACCTGAATTCATTGTTATCACCTTCATAGGAGGATTTTGGGGAAAAAAAGTAAAGGATGTTGGAAAGCAGAGAACAAGACAAGCCAATTTAACTCATTTTTTTCACACACTGGAGTGAAAATTATTATCTTTCTCAACAGAATTTTGATGTGGTACTTAAGACATCAAATCTGTTAAGAAACATTGTCATTTCCATTTGATAAATAAAGACACTTGTCTATGCCACACATGCATTTCTCTGTCGGAAGAAAAGTAAGTTTTCTCACAACTTATATTCATTTTACACTTGGCCCTCTTATTCTGTGGTCACATCACATGTTAAATACTCTGTTTACATTTGCACTATCGGATCTTCACAGTTTAATGTAAATTCTAAACAGTCCATGTCATGCTGTGTGATTGCAGAACACAGAACAAGAAGGCAGATGTGCTGCTGTTTACCATTGTACCATTACACCCTCAATTCAATTTGTTTTCAGCATTTATAAGAGGACAAGAACTGAATGTTTATCTTTATACTGTATATCCAGGCTCTTTAGCTCTACAAATGGGATATACTGGATTTGTAATCACACAAGAAGGAATCTTCTTGCTGCAAAATAGATTACAACCAGAATCCAGACATTTAAAAATGTTTATGTCTATATGGCAAAGGGGATGCACAATCCTAAAAAATGTACAGTCATCTGTTTGAGATCAAAGAAGCAGGTTATCTTTGAGACAGTTACATGGTGCCAGTTACTTTATCTCTAGCTCACAATGTGGAATAGTTCTAAATTCTGTTCAGTGAGTTAGTAGGTGGTCTAAAGAGCCTGCATTAGTATGTCCACCATACCAGAGATAATAATAATCCTTGTTTTGGACATAAGGCTTTTCATGTAGGGAGGATGTCTCAAAGCACTTCACAGGATTTAGTGTATGTAATGACTGTGTATTTTGTAGGTGAACGTAACATTTGCCACAGCAATGGCCCACAAACAGCCATTGACTGAGTTTGGGGGAATGTTGACCAGGATACGAGGAGAAACTCCCATTTTCAAATTAGTGTCATGAAATTTTATTTAACTGTAAAGTGACTTGACTGTACAGTATATTTGTGGGTGAAACACGGCAGCCAATTGTTTAGTTTAGTTCAGATAAACACAGTCATAGAAGATGTTGCAGAGATAAAGGTTAAGAGATAACATTTTCGCTTTTATTCAACCCACTGCAGTAAATGGATAAACATTATGTCCAGAACTTCCATCTCAACTGCCAGGTTCAGTGACAGCACTGACTGCAGTGTATCTGGAATTGTCATTTTAAGCCTTACTTAATAAAGATTTGAATTTTATTTTGCCAATTAAGATGCCTTTGGATTGCAGTAAGGAAAGTTTTAGGAAGCATCCATACAACAGTAAACCGTGGTTATTCATCAAACTGAATCAATAAAATTGAATTAAATCCAACAAATCTGAGTTATGCATTTACTTTCTGTAGGTACCATGAACTTTAACTTCAGCTATATATAACACGCAATGATTTTTCAACGTGCAAATGGACCAGGTACTTGAAAGTTTCAATACACAAATTATGTACTCAGTGCTCCTGAATGGAACATCTTGCCATAAATATTCTGCATTGATTTTTAAGAATTCTTGATAACAGTCAGCACAATAATTGTCCTTCATTCTCCAAGGAAACCTTGGATTCCTCTTGTAATTTTTGAAGGTAACATATACCAATAGAGTGAAAGTCTTTCCAGGTCATGAATATTACAAAGATAGGTGAAACTGAGTGTGTTACGTGGTAGTGCAGAACTACAGTAAAAGTTCACAACCACGAGAAAATAAAGTCTTAACCATTTGGAAACCTTCAAGCCCTCTGACAGTATACAACAGTTCTTTCATCGTATCAGCCCGTTTTGACACCACCACCACCAACAACAACAACATTTGTGTAGTGCCTTTCACGTCGGGAGGATGTCCCAAGGCATTCCAATTTTTTCATTGCGGGATCTAATCTGAATTCTGTGGAGGATGTCCCAAGGCATTCCAACTTTTTCATTGCGGGATCTAATCTGAATTCTGTGGAGGCATAGGTGCAGGTCAGGAGGCACAGTCTAAGGTTGTAGATCACTTGCTGTCGATAAGGTCTCATGTGGATTCCTTCACTTCTGCTCCCTTATTTCCCTTTACCTGTCATATGCTAATGAAATCTTCTACATATCCTCTGGCAAAGCTCTCTAAGAATGGATCAAATATTTAACCATTTAGACCATGGCTGAATGTATCCAAGTCTGCTAAGGTTGAGGAATAATTTAGATGTCTCAATTTATTGGTTTCCGACCTTAATTAAATAATGTTGCTTATGTTTTCAAGAATATCTTTACCAATGTGCAGCAACAGAATATGCACAAGATCCATGTCAGATATTCACGTATTAAATTCTATAAACAGGAGTGACATTTCTCCTTTTATGACTTATAGCTAAATTTGATAAAATACCACTGTTCTGTAGCAATGGCAGATTAGCATGTTTGCAAAGCTCAAATGACACCTAAAGTTAACTCGCTGAACAAAAGCAGAGCTCCTGCTATTTGATCCATGCCCAAAGCTTACTTCTGATCGCCTATGAAATACTAGGCACTCAGTACCGAGCAACTAAAAAGACAATAATTAGGAGAGAAAGACTATCATCTTGAGCATGACCTACCCCTCCCCCGTTTCTACCCTCCCATCAGAGTGCCTGCTCCACCTGCCTACTGCAGTCACATTGCAGTGCCATTAGGAGCCATTATCAGCGAGTGTGTTTTCATGGTCACAGAGCATTAGAGCAAGGGTCCCTCCAGGCTCAGATCGCATAACCATAAATTTACCCTTGAGCGTCTTGTTTCAATGTACTCAGCTACAGCTTTACCCTTCTTTTTGGCACATGCACCTTGACCCTACCTGACACTGCACATATGTGAGAAGAGGAAGTTCACAGTCAACGGTCAATGGTAAATAAATCTCCAGTGAACTATTAAGTTACACTATTTTTCTCCTCCTCCCCTCACCCCTCACTCCTATGAAATGAATGCTTAGATGACAGTTGGCTGGAAAATGGATAGATATAGGCCAGGTCAAATTTAAGTGGCAATGAAATATCTTTGACTCAAAAGACGGGAGAACAAAAAAAAACTTTGAAATAATTTTCACCGTGTCAGGCTGCCTGCATCAGTCATTCCCCAAATACCTGCTGGCTCACATTAATCAGAATGCAAAACAGGTTTCCATCTTCCATTCTGGAAAATTTCAAAGATAAAAATTGGTCATTTTATCCTGTTAGGTAGATCTGGTCAGAACTGTGGTCAGTTACTAATGCAGGTTTAAATCATAAATGGTGGAAGATTATTATGCAAAATTTATTCTTTGAAAATAAACGGTGTTGGATTCAAAGTAATGAATGCAGCTTGATTAGACTGCAGTGAGGCAGTATTACAAGGCAGGGAACTGGGCATGAAAAATGTTGCTCTGTGACTAGAAAATATACGCTTTGATGTGTGTGTTGTCCTGAGTTCTCACAATTCAGCAAGTCCACTACAAACAGAGGATATCGAAATGCAAGGTGCCGCATTAGCTTTGCCTCTTGTTTATCCTGTTAGTGAGTTTGGATCCATATGTTCTATAAAAATAAAAGGTTGAATGTATCCCACAGCCTGTCGTTCAGCATTCTGTTTCTAATGCTTATGTTATCCGTTTCATTTAAAATCATTTCATTCAGAATGAAACAAATGCGTAGTTCGGAACAATGTTTTATTTACCCTGAGTGCTATCCATTACGGGTGACTAAATCATCTAATGCCCGAGGAGGGAAATTGGCTTATTACCAATAATTAAGTCAAAGATCAATCTTTGAAATAAAGGGACGGGCAAAATACTCATCGTTAATGGCTAGAATGAATAATTATGATGTAAAAATGATCCTGGATCCATTTCAGAAAGTCTCTCCACTCCACTCCCCCCTCCCATTCCCCCACAAGCCCTGCATGGTTTAAATGGATATTTCTCTGAGGTTGTAGTTCAGTTTGCATTGTTGGATAAATGTAAGAGGAGCTCATGGCAGCTGCTGACCTGCACCTATGCCTCCACAGAATTCAGATTAGATCCCGCAATGAAAAAGTTCCAGTCCTAACACTTTTTGTCCAGAACTTTAATGAATGATTCCCGGTAATGTAAGGCACATATCCCATTATTGCACCTTCCTCACACAATCACAGTTCACAAGTTTATCAGTGACAGTGTTTTATATGTGATTCATCATTGTCGAAACAACAGCCACTGGGGAAATAATGATCACAACTATTTCCGCCTGAGTAATAATTTACTAGGGATTTGAATACTAGTTGATTAAAATGAGAGCTGTGGTAATGGTTGGACTACCCTCCCCCACTCCTTGCAGTTCTGGAAGTCTTTAAGGAAAGTTGAAGAAGTAACAAAACGAAACCATGGAAATTAGTGCAATGATTTTTAAAAAAGAAGCGTACCATATTAACCCCACGAGAGTCATATCAGAATTGCACATTGCATACTTCAGTTCAGGAGATTATTCAGGTGTGATGTAGATTTTTTAAAATCTCCCATGCATTGCTCAACATTAGAAATGTGCAGGAAATAATATTCAGTGGAACTGAAAACATATGCAAAGCACATATAATCTCCACTAGAAATAATTCCTGTTAACTATGGGCCTCTCTGATTATTATTAATTTACCTCTCTCACTTTCCTGACTGACGCTCTCACACTCAAATCATACCATATGAAAAGCTGATACGATTGAACTCCTTATTCATATAATTACTTTATTGCCTCTTCTTTATTTTCAAAGTTCCCAAAATCAGGTGCGGTTGAAGGAAAGCCATTTGTGCTTATAGGACCACAGGAAACCAGCACCAGTAGGAAGCCATTCAGCTCACTGAGCCTGTACCACCATTTATAGAAGTCTGAGTCTACTTGGGGTTCCTGTGTCACTTCACCTGCATGGAGCCAACATATAATGGCGACCGGTGAATAACAAAATTTATACATACTGCTTAATGTTAGTATAGAGCTGGTAGTCTTTTTTCCATCCTGATTGCCTTCATTAACATTAAATGTTTCAGTCTATTCATTTCTCAGCTACTTGCATTCGCTGATGCTGTCGCCTTGCACCATTCTGCCGCGGGTATCGGTGTCAGACCTATAACTGGGGCATTAATCAGACGCTTATCAAACACTGGTCATGATTAATCATAAAACAATGGATGATCCATTCCTCAATTTTCTTACTCCTGAAAAGAAAAGTCATCGTAGGGGTATGATGTATGTTATCCTGCCTTCTTGTCTAGATAATAATCTCTGCTATCACCGGCTACCTCTACAGTCCAAAGATTTCCTGTAATTCATTCTTGATCCAGTGGCTGCAATATGGTAGGTTTAATTATGAGAGATAATGGAAATGGTTGTCATTGGTATCACACTGCTGACAAGTTTAATTGTGACATGAACATCATGGCACATCACAACAGGAATAAAGTTTTCAGCGCAGGGTGGAGATAAATTGGATGGATGGCTTTTTGGTAATTTGTGCTACAGTGACACGGTCAGCTGCTAATTATTGAGCTTCATGACCATTAAATGTACAGCTGCGCTGAGAGGCATCATAGTGTTGAGAGTGACTTTCAGTCAAAAGGTGCAGTACTTCTATTGTGGGACATTGCTATGCACAAATCGGCTACTGAGTTTGCCTTCAAAATACAATCACTGCATTTTAAGGTAAATGCTGTGAAGCGCTTAGAGACTGTCCCCTGGAGTGAAAGGCACTATATCAATAATGATAATAATAAATCCTTGCAATTCATATTGGGAGTTTAAGTGGCATAACAGCAAGCAGATTATTTTCAAGAGCTCCCTAAATGATCATAGGCATCGCTTTATTATGTAAAACAATAGACAGCTCAGTGGGTTTAACAATTCCACAGTCCTTCTGACTTTATATTTAAAAAACAAATCAAGTTTAGACTCATGTTTTGTGGCATTATCTGAACATCATTTGTCCTGCAACAAAATGTATTGTATACAATCGTATTCCAATACTTAGTGAATGGTGTATGCCCTGGTTATCTGATGTTAAAGGTAGGTACTTCGGTACCTACTATCAGATGGTGTTATGCATGAAGTGCAACATTTAATGCATTATACTTTCTACATGGAGGCTTGGTCTCTTTTATTCTGTGGCCTCCAAGGATAACCCTAGGCTCTTCTTCTCCAATCTAGTGATTGAATGACCAGGGCAACACTGATGGCTGAGAGTTATTGCAAATTATTCAACTACTTTACAGAAGTCCAACTTTCCTAATTTTACCCATTAAAGCATAGAAAGATACCGTCTTGAATGTGTGGTTTAAGCAAACTGCTGGAGGCATTGGGAAACTGGAAAGATTTTCAGCAAATTAATTTTTCTTCCTCCTATCAAACTTTCCCCGAAAAGTTGAGTCGTTTGGTCAATTCTCTGCAAGTCGCATTACTGGAAATGATACCTCCTTTGTCGAAACAGTAGTTTCCTTGATCAGCTAAAAATGTTAGATTTTATCCAGCTAAAGGTATAGATCATACGCCAGAACCAGTCCTAGTTTCAGGGTCCCAGAAACATCAATTGAATGTCAGTAGCTGCTTAGGATGATGCACAAAGCATTTCTAAATTAAATGCATTCCTGACATTGCGCCAAATCCATTAAAAAAAAATGTTGGATAGAAATGAAGACCTTGGGATTTCTTTTACAGAATGTTCTTTGAGTCCATTGTCAGTGTTCTATCAGCTATCCACAAAACAGTGCCCTTCGATACCTTCAACATTAAGATGATGGCAGAATAAAGTCTAAATAATCAATGATGTTTCATCATTTTTTAAATAGTTGTACCTTATAGCCATGAATTTAATTACTTAGATGGATTCCTAACATTTTGTGTAAAGTCTGGAATCTGACAAAAAAAAACTGGAACAGTGTAGTGAAAAATTACTTTTTAAAATATGTCTCAAATAGAATATTAAAATGCTTTGGCTTCAGAAAAAAAAACTTGCTGAGAAAGAAATATGTGTTTGAGTGTCTATGTGCATCTGTTCGTACACTGCGTTCAATTCCCTTTCTGGACACTGAATGAGAAACGAGTATTTCAATAACCTGTAGCTGAATATCAGTAGGCTTCTATTCATTTCAATAATAATCTTTTCAGTAGTAATGAATTGCATTCCGTAACTTTGCAAGATTTCAGTTTGAATTGATTTGTAAGCTATTGGAAGGAAGTAAGATGCACTATTTTGTAATGTTTCTGCCTATCCAATTATTGGTCAGGCTGTCTATTTATTAGGTGATAAATAGTTCATAAACACTTGAACCATTCTTTGTTCTGGTAGTAATCTTCACTGATTGACTTTCAGACTACTGTATAAAAGTTCAAAATGCAAGCTTTTATACAAAGCTGATTTGATTTATTATTCAAAAGTAATATTACTCCCTAAATCCACAGGGGTTGTGGGTGGGTGGGGTGGAGAGAGACGGGTGATAATTATCACATCATACTGCAAATTTTTCCAACTAAATAACACAGAGGCCAACTCATTCTCAGCCTTTTATAATCAATTGCCTGCATTTCAAGACCAAACAGCCCAGACTGTAGTTTTCCAACAACTGAAGTTTTGCAGCAATTTTGAATGATATCACCCAAATATCTAGATCACAAGCCTCATTTGCATAGTCACTTTGGAAGATTTTACACAAAAAAAACTGCTGAACAACAAATTCAGTCATGAGCAAGTTAGCTATCGCTGCCTAAATGACCTCAGTGACACAGTGATTGAATCAAACAACTTCAAATGAAAACAAGTGGAAAGGTCTCAATATTTTTTTTAAAGTGTAGACAAAAAAAATGGAAGAGAGAGAAATTGCCGGGGGTTTTTTGATCTGGCTAATTGTCAAAGGAACTGTGACCCGGGTTTCTACAAAAAGAAAAAAAAAGCAAATAACAGCTGTTAAATTCTTTTTTTTCAACTTGCATGAAAACTGAAGATAGAATGAGCAGAAAGCAAGGCCAAAAAAATTCAAGGGAATGTTCTAAAGACTTACAATATACTTTAAACATTGATGCTAGATTTATAGGCTTCTTCCAACATTTCATTTGAATTGCTATTCATTTAAAAATGTCCGGCCCTATACTGATTATTTGAAAATGAATCCAATTGCAAACTACTGCATTACATATTTCAATCAATTTTATTTTGCTGTGAATAATTTGAGCAATGATACAAATAACGTAAGCCACAAGGCGAGTCTTAAAATAATAGTAATGATCCGTACACTTGATATGGTGCCTCTCACATCAGAAGGACGTCTCAAAGCGCTTCACAGACAGTGAATGTATTGTGTCGGCAAACACAGCAGCTAATGGCACACATAACAGTTGCACACAAACAGCCATAATGTATCCAATTTTAATCCATCTTCCTTGCTCGGTTCTTATAGAGTACTTATTACCACCATCTGTCTAGGAGCTATACCTACAGTCATTTGAGCCATTTGAACTGCCAAGTTTGCTATCTTTTTTTTATAATTCAAATGTGGACCTAAGAATGATAATTGTATATTCAGTTCACTTCCCAACAGGAAGCTTAAGGAAAAGTTTTAAGGGCAATTAGTATCATTGGAAAACCAAAATAAAATCTTAGGTTCAAGAATAAATTTGTCGTACAGTACTCCTTATGTCCTTCAGGGAATGGTTGTGATCGGTTGCCTACAAAACACTTGACAATGTTGCCAGATATTTTACCATGTCACAAAATTAGGCTTTGACAAATGCAAGGATTATTACTACAAATCAACCACTGTGAAACTGCCAGTACAATTTGCAATGTCTGAAAACATTTGCTCACACCACGTCTGGTATTTTCCTAACCTCGCCCTATTTTGTGTCCTCACTGACGTAATCTCTCCCTTATTTTGCACTGTATCTACTTTACTGTCTTTTCTCTCTCTCTCATTCTCTTCCATTTTTGTTTATATTTTGGAGTGCAGTTTAGTGCTTAACAAGTTATGCTGTGGCTGCGTTGGATTGTTGCAACATGCATCGTAGAAGACATTATTGCAGTGGGAACTTCTTATGACCCCTAGCACAATGTTATTGGTATAGAACCACATACCAAGATTGAGATAATATTGTGAAACCATTTCTTTAAGTGAAAATGCCTTTCACACTCAATAACATCTGTGCCTTCACAAGCAGTTGTTTGTGTCTCGTTTGTCCTACAGGACAAATCAGCACAATTAGGGCAAATTTTATGTCACACTAGATGAAGCATTTTGTAGGCCTGTTTGACTGATTGTTAACATTAGTCTGTGTGATTATGATTAATATGCTTGCTTTTTCAATGACAGTGAGCAAAGATATGGGAAAGACCTACAGTTAATGCTTGCTTTTTGTAGGATAATAGATAATTTCTAATGACATAGAATGCATTCCTTCATTTACTTGAAGTTGTGAATAAAACTCGAGGGTTAACATATAACAAAGTTCCATAACATAAAGTGGAGTCGCTTTGGCAAATAGTCAAATATTCAATGATATCCTTATAAAATAAGCTGTTACTTGATACACAGTATTTGACCATTTTCAAAAACCTGTTCAAATTTTAAGCTGTTTTTTTTCAAGAAATATTTTGCTCAGCTGCAAATAATAGACCAAATATGCAAAAATAAAAGCTAATTTATCATTCACCATTACAAAGGTCTTCAGTTTGCCATCTGTGTTAATGCCCTCTTTAATGCCGATTCATTTAGTAGTCTGGGAGGGACAGTGAGTTACAAAGCATCACACTTATATGAGTGGAATGTAAATGATATATTAGCCAGCCTCAACTCCAGTTATCACCAGTTCAGCAGCTTCTTCTTACACCTCCATTTATACTGCACACTTATCATTGATTGTACGTAGTTTCTGCATCAAAATCAGTGGTGAAAAGTTAGTGTGAATCTGATTTTACGGCAACAATTTGACTCCGGGTTTTACCCATTAGGAATGGAATTGATTGTCTGATGCTATCTGTTGCAGTGCAACTCGGGATTTTACTGCAGCTGATTTCGAGCAAAGTTTTCAACTTCATTTGAAAACGTTCAGTTCCTGCGCAATCTAGAATTTTCAGACAAGAAGGTCTACCAGGCTAATACTATGTGGAATTCCAGGCCTCAAGCTTCCTGCTGAGTTGCTAAACTACTTCAAGCAGTAATGCCAAATGATCCCAGCACATAGTGCATTAGAATAAATTTAGGTTATTTCCCCATGTGCAAATAGCTAAAGATAGAATTTATTGGGATCATTTTAATGGTCCATTAGATATTTAGTACATTGAATAGACATGGACCTGTGTATCGTGAATGGCCAGCATGCAATGCACTTTCAATGGCCTGTGAAGTCAGAATGCTGAAATTAGACTTCCAGAAGATAGATCAGGTGTCAGTAGATGGAAACACACCAGGTATCCCATGAACCTAAGATCTCGTGTCACAGACCTAGCTTCACAGGAAAGGGGATTATGTTGTGTACATCTGGCCCACAAGGTATCAAACGGATCACAAAACTGATCCCATACTCAACTCTTCAATGTTTCAACTTTAATTTACCCCAAACTACATTTGTGTGAACCAAGTTTTTCCCCCTTTTTAAATATAACTCCGCTTTTATTGATCAAAGACTCCAAGAACTCCCAGGCACCAGTCCTGCATCCCATTTTGCTTCACCTTACAGAGTTCAAGTTCTAAGTGAAAAAGATGAATGGCTTGTAGAAATTGAATCATTATGTTAAGCATTCAGTGGAACAAAAATACAGCAATTACAGTAATGAAGGTGCTGTATTTTGTCTGAATTTTTTTTTAAAGTTTGAAACAGTCAAAATAGAATAATGAACACAATCATTTAGGCCTAGGGAATCCATTTCCTTTTCACCAAATTAGATGACTAATGCTGCTGTTATGCTGCACTTGCCGGTGCTATATCACTTTGTATTGAGGAGTTATAAAAGAGAGTAAGCAAGAGAGAGAGAGCTACTGTCCAGTTGCTCCCATATATTGCAGGTTTACCCAACTGAACTCTATGTGCATTGCTCAAAAAACTCAATGAGGTCCAGTCAACTCTTGCCAGTTCCCAGATATGACGTAAACGTACATAATTTAAAGGTAAACGTTAAAGATTATAGGCCATTGTTCAATAACAGAATGGCCCAGTGTCCTGGCCAACATTCCACCAAATAAAAATGGATCATTCACTGCAATAATCGCTAAAAGGAACTAGTTGTTCATAAATTAGGTGCCACATTCACTTGAAAAGATACAGTCACTAGTCGTTACAGTAAATCCTATGAAACTCATTGAGACACGCTCCCGACATATGGCGTGATAGCAAATGCAAGGATCATTGTCCAGAACTTTTTGTAACTGCACTGCATTTCGTAAAGAGGTTTGTGAAATATGTTAATTTGGGTGAAGTCTCACACAGAGAGGATGTGGACCTTGTCTGGAATGCAGCAGTGTTAGTCACCTGCATTGGAACATGCTCACATAGTGATTGCGGTGAACGGCAGAGTAGTTTCTGTATTATAAAATACTTATCCGAAGTAACTTGCTGCACAGCCAAAGCAACTTGCTGTCAACAAGAGCATGTTGCAACCTTCAGTGTATTTAGTCATTTACATTTTTAAGATGCAGCTGGCCTCGACACTCCCTTTTTTGTCATTATAAGTAAAGCTGCCAAGATGAGAAATGGACATGAGCTACCTGATTATTAGGATTAATTGTCTTCCAACTGTGCAGTGAAGCTGCTAGGCTAAAGAGATTAAGCTGAAGATAATAAAGGGCAATAAACTCATTGTTTTCTTTCAAATCTGTTTGCACACGTGAACTATTCGCCATGCTGGTACATCTGTTAATAAGCCAAATGATTGCTGCTGTTTATCATGAAGGAAAGGTACTAGCTCACTTTGTGAGAATATCTTGATTTTCGTGACACTTGTTTAAAGGTAGATCGGCTGAAGTATAATAAAGAAAACAATCATCAAATCTTATCCGCTTGCACCTGTGAACCCCGAGTTTACATTCAACATCACTCACTTCTCACTCCTCAGCAACTTTTGTATAGTGATATTCAATAAATGTGAGAACCAAGGCATTTGAAATCTTGAACTATCTTTCGACTTCTTGGATTTTAAGCGAAATAATAATCATAACACTTTAGCCGTTATAAAGATATATAACAAAACTCATATATAGTGGAATTGTATGTGGTACCTTTGTACATTAACATTGCATTAAAAGTTATGGCAAATTACATTTTGATCAATCAACCAATTGATTATTCGATGACAAATCAAACAGTTCAACCTGCTATTCATTCAGCATGATTTTAACATCAAACACAGAAAAAAGTGAAAATGTCCACACAATTCAAATCGTTAAAATATGTTTTTAGCCATTCCACAAATGCTATAATTATAGTCAGGTTGACTTGTTCAGTAGCCATCCTGTAGTATTTGAATCAGCAATGAGATTACTAAAGCTAATGTTCCATTGATTTAAATCCAAAGCCAAGGTCCAATATACAGGACATTTACCTAATCCCAAACAGATTATTTACTATGGGTTTAGAGGCCCAATAATATGAAACCAAATTTATGCAATCTATTTAACAAATGTCTCTCTTTAACGCTGCTTTAGTCCACTTACTGCCTACTTCCACTTCTAATTGTTTGGGCTCCCACTCCATCTTTGTAAAAACCAGTCTAGGAAAACAAAAAACAACAGAAGCCATAAAAGTGCTTGAGTGTTTTGGTACTTTGCTTGAATTACCTAAATCCTAAACTATTTTGGGATCAGGGCTGAAGGCAAGAGGAGAGCCAGGTAGCAGAACACAATCCCTTTATCCAGTTAAATGTTTGAGGCTGAATTGCCCTGTCTATGGTAGTTTATTGCATATTTGCTCTTTTAACAGAAAATGTTTTGGCATTAAATGTACTTGTGGTGTTTTGACTGCTAAAGCACATTGGTATGTTTTGAATTAGTCGCAGGTATCATGTATTTATGCACAAACAGTAAGTGATCAATTAAATGAATTATTATAGGGCAGAGCTGACTAATATTAGACAACTACTGATGCTGTACCTCACATACCACCATTATTAACTCGCTTTAGAATCCATAAGTAGGGTTAAATTGCTCTTGTACACTAATTGTTTTAGCAAAGCAACAACAATATCTCACGCTAATCAAATCCTAATTTTGGCAACAGCAGCCTTGCAGAGGGATAAGGATAACAGGAGTGGAATATGAAGGGCGAAGCATTCTACTTTTCAAAGAACTCATGGACAAAACCATTTGGCTTTAACCAAGTAACACTGTTTCTGTTGTTTCAAGCTCGGTAAAGCTATTGGCCGCTATACTTAGATTGTGGCTGTATCCTCTACATGGTGATGATGCCAACTATAAATTGCTCAATCCATTGACGGAAGACCAAATGATCACCTTTCCAATGCCAAATACGAGGAGGACAACTACTTAGTTCGCTTTTCCTGATTTGATCCTTTCAAGCTATCAGGGAAATGTTCACATGTCGGTGGCATATATACATTGAATTCCTAACCTGGTTTGGATACTCTTAAGAATGGTTACGGGTTTCCACATGTATCAGACACGTGGCTAACTAAAAACATTTAATGCTGGAATATATCCTTTACAATCAATTGTGTTTGTGTCAGTGCATGTGTGGATGTGTGCATGAGGAATCCTTCCTCCATTATGACTGCAATGGATTCCTAATTGTTACTGTTGGACTTTAGAATAGAAACTCAACCAACATATACCAACTGCCAGTTCCCCATTTCCACTCATCGCTAAAAAAAAATGGAGTTATTTTGCAGTGCTAATATCAGTAGGAACATTCATATCCCAATGTTCTAACACATCCCTTTCCTATTATGTGATGCAGCAACACTTTAAAAAACACAGCTTCATTACAATGTATGGTTTGCAGATGTGAATTTTGTGACATAAAAATGTGTAATGGAAGACTCTAAAGAGAACTAAAATTGTATACTGTATCGTAAAAAAAACAAATTGCTTGAAATTAACTTCTGAAAAACAAAAATTGTGAAGAATGCAAAAGTATACACACCACTTCACTCAGCCCTCAAGATACTGCTGGAAAAATATTAACAAAATAAACAAAGACACATTTGTAAGCCAGGCAACAACTTCTCAGACTGCTTTATCCTTTGAAAATATATGCATGATGTGCCATTGTCATAGAAACTGTCCGTTTCATCTCTGGATGCTGTGGTTAGTAATTGATTGATCCTGTTTGTAATGTGCATTAGAATTTGATCCTTTACAGGCTGTTACACTGTTGCTTCCATTCTGAAATATTTCAAACAATTCTCAAAGTGAATTAATGGAATACTTGACACTTTTTAACACCGTTGAATTATCTGAAAGCCATGCATGCAGGATCCCGCTGCTAAACAACCCTCCTGCTTTGCTTGCACAACTTGCCAGAGTGTTACCTGCCAGCTTAGTTGAATAGGCAGCCACTAAAGATGCAGTCTCTATCAGATAACCTTGACAGATAACTGCGTGCTTATTTTCCTTATTAGCACCCAGGTGTTCCCGATCAAAGTGCCTTGCCAAATTTCACCGTATTATACAAAATCTTTGACCTGCATCATTGTCAATGTCAGATGCTGACACGCTGAATTTTTTCCTGCAAATAAGATGGATGCCAAGAAGACGCCATCCATGTATTTCTTCCGTGCGGGCTGTTAATTTTGCTTTTGGCATGCCAGCTTGTAATATTTGCGCCTTGACTGTATTACTTGTGATGCAAAATTGCCAGCTTTGTAGTTCATTTACTCTAAAATGAATGATGGATTGAAGAGGTAGAACTTTGTGCCACTTGCTTAATAGGTACACTTAACCATATACATCATGTATGCACACGAGGACCCCTTTCTGCAAGCTAAAGTTACATTCAGTTTACTTTGATGATAACATTATAGCTACAGTCAACCACAACAATATCCATGACCTGCATTTAAACACAGGATAGCATCTCGTAGTGCTGTCCAGAAGCATGGTTAAACACCAGCCAAAGGATGAAGGGTGAGGAAGCGACCATAGGCACAGTGAAAGAGGTAGGTCTTCTGGTGGGAATTAACAATGTTTAATTAAGTTAACAGGTAAAGTACCTATTTTAGGTACTTTACCTAAAGGAAGTTTCTTCCTATGTTCCTATTTTTTTAAAAAGCCAAATATTATCATGTTCCAGAGCAGAACTTTTTGTTTCAATGCAATGCCTGCTCTTAGTAAGATTAGCGCCAAAGGTACATTTCCCTGCAATATGGGTGTGCTTCTGTCTGACCATTCCAGATTGCACAAGCAGCTGGTTTCCATCTTTGATTTGGCGAGAAAACTGTTGTTCCCATTTACATTGAAAGTGAGTGGAACTAAACCGGATTTTCTCAAAATTCGGAAATCTTAGAAGTTGAAAATACATTCTAGCCAAGCAATGAGCTAACAGGTTGTACCAAGCTTAAGGCAGATTGTGAGTTCCACAAACACAGAAACATAGACTCTCCAGTGTCTGTTTTATGTAAAGTTCAAACAGGTGTGTGTATATACATATATAAATATATCAATGATAACTCCTTGATAGTTTTGTTTTCTGGGGGGGGGGGTTTGGTAAGGAGTTGGACTGTGTCCCATGAATTGGTCAGAAGTTCTGTAGTGAAACTAATTCAGTTCATCCATTGCAGGATTGCCTCTTAACTAACAGCTTGATAAGTGGTGCCTAGATTACAGTAATGTGATGCAGCAGCTCTGTGTTTTTCTGGTTTTGCATTGTCTGCAAAAAACATCCTTCTCAAAAAACACTCAAAAAGATATCAAGTTCACAATATTATCAGTGGTGAACATTGAACTTACCCTCTGCTTTGTTGGAAGGTGATCATCACACTCTGTGGATGATGAAACACATGAATAAATTACCATGCAGAATGATTAATTCCATCTTAAAGCACCTACTTCCATCTTATCAATCATTTCATTAGCGGGGAAAAAAAAGTTCATTGTAAAGGAGGCCAAACCCTCCACTATGAATAACTACCCTACCTCTCGACATGTTTACACTTTGAAAGGCAAGGTAATACTTCATGTATTTATCCTGTACTCAAGTGAGCTTTGACTGTTTCAAACTGTTCGCTTTCCTAATTTGGATCATTTAATTTTATACTGAGCAAATAATTTGACGAAGTCAAAGGATGTCTCTACCTCTTCTGTCTGTTCCACTGTACCCTGCACTCCCACTTGCAATGATTTGTCTTTCCCAGGCACTGCCCTCTCTGGTCCATTGCAATCCGATGGATCTTCCCAGCATGCAACTGCTGTCCGAGCCAGCTGGTTCCACTACATCTTCAGAGGCAGGTATTAATCATATTTTTCAATGGGACATTCTGCTATTTATCTCCCTGACACTTCTAGCATTTGAGAGGCCAGTACAGACCACAGACCATTGAGTAATAAGATTACTCATTACCGTGCTTCATTGCTTCTCCCTGCCTTCTCCATTGAGTGGCTGTTCGACGGTGGATTCGTGTTCGTTGATCAGAAATAATTTATGCTTTTTTTTAAAGAAACACAGCTAAGGGAGCAAATAGTGTAAAACCTATATTTATATATAGCTCATATGTGTATCGCAGTACGGCCATTTTGCGAGTTCACTAAGTGACCTTGGAACAGCCAGGTGGTGAAAGAATCAAAATACAACACAGTCCACAAAGTGAATCAAATAAAATGCAAACTATCACAATCTACTAGGTGAAAATTTTCACATTTGAATCCCTTCCCTACAAAATTCAATGATTCTTGTAGGGACTTATACTATGCTTGTTCTAGGGCCAATTGTTTTATTGTCAATACAAGATTTTAAATAGAATTGAGAAAGAAAACTGATATCAATAGTTTTTGATGCATCAAGGCAGCAGAACAAGAGACTTCAGGTTACACAGGGCAATTTCAGGACGGAACATAAAGTGACAATTGAAAAATAGTTTTTGATGCCATTTCTGATCCCATTTCTGATCATGATTGTTTTTCGTTTTTAGTGCAAATGTGACTAAGATGTGCTGTTAAAGGTGCAAATCATAAATTGCAATTAGCAACATCTAAACACCCATAGATGTATTACATCATATATAATTCTTACACTTTAAACAGTACCATTTCGAAAGGAGGAGGACATCTTAAAGCACTTCACAGGATATTCCGTAAAGTTGAGTTATTATATTTTGTAGGTGAATGTGGCAGCCAATTTGTTGACACAACAATGTCGCACACACAGTCTTAATTGTATTTACGGATTGTTGGTCACGGTGATAAAAAAAATTCTCTTGTCTCTTTGACTAGTTCTATGGAATCCTTAGCATCCACCTGAACAGGCAGTCAAGAACTTGGTTTAATGTATCATCCAACGAACAGCACTTCCTGCAATGCAACATATCTCCAGCACTGCATTGTAGTATCAGTCTAGGCTATACAAATTTAAGTCACAAAGTAGGGCTTGAAACACTTCTGACGTGTTTGGGAGTGTGCTACTGACTCAGCCAGGCTGAGACACTTTTCTACCTTCTCAGTTACAGACACTCATTTTGGTACTTTCTGAAAAAAACCATGATAGCCAACACAATATAGCCAACACAAGCCAAGGACCATATCAAGCAGTTATTAGTTTCTGCATAAGTGTTTAAAATTAGCTATTGGCAAATATCTATCCCAGTTTATTTCAGCAATACAGAAGAATGACGAATTTCTGGTGGTTCCCTAAAATGGCCACACTTCTAAACTTTACAGAAATCAGAAATAAATTGGAGTAAACCTCGGGGTATCATGTTATTAGAAGAGTTAAGTGATTTATTACTGTCTGGAGCTATTTCGAAGGTCCATTTGACAGAAGAGCTATGAGCCCTCTATTACAAATACTTAATTATCTCAAAAAGTTTCAGGGCTTTCATGCAGTCATTAACGTTCATGACCTCAACAATTTATTGAAGTAGTCATTATTCTTAGTCATTATTCAAACCCTAATGAGATCTGCTATGTTCAGTGTACCTCAAGGATGCATAAGTCCACATTCTGAAGGGAGGACTTTGGGAACTATTAGATTTGCAAATGTGATACAATAATAGAAAAAGAACCTTCCTATTTTCCTGGGGTATTAGTTGATTAAAGTCCATTGGTACCCCAACGGGCATTCAGGGGTCCATAAGGGTTGGATCATGCCAACTTGTACTTTGACTGCTTAGGAAAAGGTAAGTAAGAGAATTGCCTCTGAGGAAATGGTACACATTGCATACCAGACATAGAGAAACCATACAAATATAGCACACCCTGTATCTTAGTCTGGATTCATTTCAGCATTGTAATGATTTGAGCAGGTGTCAGATACCAAGCTGAACAAAATTGGTTTGCCAAGTCTCAGCCTCCTATTTGTCCAGCACTATTAGTTGTTGGGGCCCACCCTAGGGTCCTGAGTAAGATGTGTATTATTATACAGTTCTATCCATTGAAGTAGAGTGGGACAGATGTCAACATGATCTAATCATTCTAGATAACTGAGTCATTCATTTGAATTTCAGTGAGTCCATTCTGCCTGTTACTATTACAAGGTCATTAGCATGCACTTATATCTCTTACGAAGACCTCCTGAGGGGTTAAAGACATGTTTATTCCAAGCAGGACTATAATAATCCAAGACATCATTGATGTTCTAAGCCTTTGGTGAAATCTAGAAGTGGAAAGTGCAAGCCTAAACCCCAATTTACGGTGGTTCTAGGTGATTTGTATAAATTCCAATCTCCTGGGAGTTCAAGAGAAATCTAAGGCATTCAGCCTACAACAACAACAAAAAAACAACAAAATTACATTTATAGAGTGCCTTTCACATCAGAAGGACATCCTTACCATCCTGAACAAATTCTAGATACAGATGGGACAGATATCTTTTCCAAGCTATGGACAAAATCTATTTAGCTAAGATTTAGTGTTCGAAGATAAATGCTAAATATTAATTGATATTATCGAAGGTAATTGAGTGTACTGGGGCACTATTGGATTTCATTCTCACCTTCTTCTGCATGTCAGAACAATGAATAGTGAAATCATATTCTTCACAGTTGAAGTGAAGTTTGGTAGCTGTTCTGAACTGAACTAGTTAAAGATACAAAACCATTTAGCAAAATGCCGCAACAGAACCTTTAAATATCTCTCTTCTAACCTCACTCCTGCTATAACCGTTTTCGCTATCTTCAATTCTGAGATCAAGACTGAGATTTGTAGTCTTCCTAGAGTTTAACCATTTATCTTTCGTTAGATGTGAAGAATTCTTGGCAGGCCTCAAATGATGCATCAGGGTACCAAGTGGCCATCTGGACTTCCTTTGGGGTGATGTTCTATGATTTCCCCTTACAGACATTTTTAAGCTTCCCTGATAGATGTTGAAACTTTCCATGACAGATGCTTTAAGCCTGCCATTATCATTAAGCTTCAGTCAACCACTGTGGTGGGTTTCCCTCACATGAGAACTATACTAAGTGATATTTTGGGCATCATAACAGTGTATGAAAATGTAAGGAGAAGCATGTGCAAGAAACATTCGCTAAAATCCTTGTGGGTATTTATTATGCATTTGTCTTACTTTTCAAAGTTGCTATGAGTGTACATTATATTCATTACACAAAATCTAATGTGATTTTATTCTAAAATGGTTAGTTTTAAATCACTTGTAAACAATGTTTGTTTAAAAAAATAGGAAATAGCCTTTCCCATTTACATTGTCATTCAGAAAAGAAAGGATTTGAAAGCATAAATCCCAGCATTTACTGTCGCTCGACTAAACTACGTTCAAAGAGTAATACACTGCTTTGTTGATGAAGTTTTGTCAACTGCACATATAGCCCTTTCCCCTCCTCCTTCTCTCTTGCTTGTCGTCCAACTAGGGTTCGTCGATATCGAAATTTTCCTATATCGATTTGCCCATATCGACATATACCGATATATCGATATCGCAGGTTTTTTTGTCCTGCACATGTGCGCGCATTAGGAGGTGCACGCGCATTCAGAGGTGCATGTGCATTCAGACGTGTGCACGTATTCGGGGATGCGCAAGTTGAAAAAGTCCGCATCATACAGATATATATCGCTGGACACGATATACCGATATGTGCGATATATTGATTTTTTTTCATATCAAATTTTTTGATATATCGATATATTTTAAATTCCGATATCGGCATATCGATATGAAAATTATATCGATATAACCGATATATTGATATATCGCCAGACCCTTCGTCCAACCCTGCTAAATACAGAGCTCTGAGATGCCATCAGGCATGACAGATCCTATATGAATGCAAGCTGTTGTTGTTTTCTTTCCAATTTGAGAAAAGTCTTGTCTCACACAAATATATTATTACCTGTTGTTGTTGTTGGTTCAACACAGGATTTTATTTAAGCTTTGAAGCTTATGCCCCACATACCTCAATTTTTAAGGTCAGTAGAATTCCAAAAGGAACAAAAGCACATAGGCAATATTAAACTTACACGTCTCACCAAAAATCCTTTGCCCCTTAATGCATTCATTTATCTTTCATTTTCTATCCATCGAATGCACAATAATGCACTGTTAAGGAAGTGAACGAAGTGCAAGGAGTTTAGCTTCAAACATTCTTTTTGCGCTTATTCATTTTATTGTGATGATACAAATTATACAATTAATATTTCATGAATTATGTCTCAGTCATAAAGATTGCCTGAAAACAGAAAGCTAAAGCCAGTAGTTGGCAGGTAGCCATGACTGCTGTGTTTCAAACGGAACTGGAGTGTCAAGAAATTGGATGCATCAGCATTAACTGGGGAACATAGCTTAGGAAGGCGTCTCTTGGCTGAAGTGGAAGATTCAGCTGTGT
The DNA here is from genome assembly GCA_035084275.1 of Hydrolagus colliei. Lineage (NCBI taxonomy): Eukaryota > Metazoa > Chordata > Chondrichthyes > Chimaeriformes > Chimaeridae > Hydrolagus > Hydrolagus colliei. Next base: position 12,376,350 of record CM068755.1, on the reverse strand, counting down.
TTCAGGTCATCAATGGGAAGGGCTGTCTTCAGCTGGCAAAAATTCATGATGTGGAGTTAGCGTTTTTATGTGCATAAAATAAAAATATGAATTCACTAAAAATATAGTTTCAATTGAAAACAAACAGGTCATTAACATGTTACATTTACAGAAGAAATAGTAGAAAACATTCAAAACTGTAATACTAATTTAATTAATTCAACATTTTGGGGAGGACAAGTTTGCAGGGTAATAGGGAGAGAGTGAGGGAGTGGGATTGATTTGGATAGCTTTTATAAAAGAGCTGGTCCCTATCTCTATGAGCCAAATGGCCTCTTTCTGTGCTGCATAATTCTATGATATGATTCTTCATTTTATCATCCAATTTTTTACATAGGAACAGGAGTCGGCCATTCAGTACCTTGAGCCTGTTCCAAAAATCTATTTTTAGTAATTTACAGTTAAGCAAACTCTGAAGAGACAACAGAGAGGCAGACCACTCAGCCCAACTACATATAGTTGTAGGAGTTAAAAGTTTAGTTTTCCATCATCCTGCAATGCAAAAAAAATACAGTTGATTCTTGTTAAAACAGCTGTAATCCTTTTGCGATATTCACCTTGTCAGTTTCATGAATGTGGAATGGGACAACCAAATAAAATTAGTGTGATTGTATGGACTTATGAAGTAGGAGTATTAATTTAAATTTATTATTGTTGCTTTCGAAAGTAAAAAATGCAGATTAGGTATTACAGAATTTCAAACATGCTACTGCGCCTTCACTTTAATGGAAAACAGAAGGGTGGTTAGGCAAAGGATGGATGGGAGAAGAGAACTCGTTGTCCTCACATGGAAAGAAGTCAATTTGGCCTCCGCCTTTGGAAGAGCAACCTCAAACTGATTATCAATCTAACTGGACATTTTGATTACAGTCTTTTGAATAGACTCAAACTTTAAATGCCCTGTCTGTACAGACAATTTACTGATCACGGTCAGTCTGCTGTCCACAAGATTAGAAGAGAAAAGCAAAGTTTTACAATGAATTTCTAAACTTGTCCGAGTTTCAATAGTGAAAGTCTGTAAGCTCTGTGATTGCCTAACGCACAAAGTCTCTTCCACTCCACTGTACTCCAGCAATAGGTGCTCCGTGGCATTCAAGGTAATGGTAGCTATCCATCTCTCCAGTGTTTTGCCAGGCTATTTGTGGTCTTTTTGGCTAAGACTAGTGAATCCTTCCCCGCACATTCGCAGTGTTATATACATCAATCTTATTTGGATTCTGCTGAAAAGAAGGGTGAAACATGGCTGCAATTGCCAGGTTTCAGTTTAATGAAAGTTGCTAAATATACTGTAATAAGCACTTACCTCATTTCCATTTCTGGACAAATGGACAAATTAAGCTATTATAATTGAGAAGGGGTTGGGGGAAGTAGGGTGGGGGGGGTGGGGGTGAAAAGAGAAACTTTCATTACTGACAGGAGAACAGCTGCTCCTTCTTCTAAAGAGAAGACTTAAACAGTGACATGTTTCAACAGCAAATAATATATAATTGAAACTTTAGTGGTTTGTACTGTAACTCATGTCAAAGGTAAGGAAAAACTAGGAAAACGTTGGAGATTATTGCTGTTTTATCATAACACTAGGGCGGATCACATTATTTTGGTAAGGATCCTTCTCACAAAGTAACATTTTCTCAATTAAACTATTATTGTAGTCAAAGCACAGAAACCTTTATACTGTGGTAATAATCCTTACATTTGATACATTGCTTTTCACATCCTCTAGACATCTCAAAGCGCTTCTCAGAATATACTTTAAAGTGATTTGACTGCACATTTGTGGGTGAAACACAGCAGCCAAATGCACAAAGCAGTGTCCCACAAACAGTCATGGAATGAAATGACCAATTTATTAATGTTTTTTTCCTTAAAGGATTATTATCAGGCGTGTGGAGTAAGGAAACTTGACCAAAGTTTCGCCATGCCTGGAAACTAACCCAGGTCTCTCTCTTGTAAGGTGAGTGCTCTAACTACAGAGCTACAGGAACTCCACAATCATTGAAATGAAGGAGTCCTTATTGCAGAAAACATTTGATCTGAACAACATTAATGCATTTTGAAGTGATATTATTTATCCTATCTTTTGCATCGGGGACGTTATTAAATAGGTGCTCAGAAAATGTATATATAGAGGATGTGGAACCATTATCAGTTTTTAAAGTGAATCAAAGCTATTCAATGAGCACAATTCCGCAGCTGCCGAAATTCACAACATCTGAAAGTGGAAGTGTTCCTCTGGTATATCTAAATAGATGCGGAACATAACAAAGTCCATTCAATTTATATGTTAGTCCTGCTTATTGATTTGTTGCTTTAAATTAATCCTAAAGTACAGCCAATTTGTAGTTTCTGCGACACAAAAATGCCTTACGCAGTGATAAGCCCACGAGTGGGAAAACATAGATAGTTGGAAAAGTACTGCTACTTGCCAGCAACGCAGTAAAGTTTGTTGTTTGCATAAGATTCTGGAAAAGTACTGAAGCAAAACATGCAACAATTGACTGCTGTAGAATCAGGAATTACTTTGGTTGAAGATGGCAGGAAACGTTCACAAAAAACAATTCAAGCACCGAGCAATTATCTCGTCACCACGCGTGTGCGTGTGTGTTTGTGTGTGTGTGTGTGTGCGTGTGTGTGTGTGCGGAACACATCCAATAAACCCACACTCAGCAACTATTTGAAAATAATAGCTGCAGCAAAAAGTGGTCCAAGAGGTATCTGTGAACCAAGCACCTGACTGTAGCGTGTAGCTGTAACCGCATCACATGGTTACCCCAAATCGTTCAAACAACAACTTGAATTTATATAGCGCCCTTCACGCAGGGTAGCATCTATGCACCATGTCTGATGCATAGCATGCTGAGCAGCAGACAATTCTGCAGACAAGTAGAGCGGGCACATTTGTAGACTTTACATCTAGTACATAACTACCGGTAGATTACAAAACATGTTTTGAGACAATTGTATGTAATTTACACTTTTTTGTTGATCTGTCCAATTAGTTTCATTGCATTTCAGCTCCATTTGCACTGAATGGTATTTAGTAAAGTATAAATTATTGTGAAAGATAAACTATTATCTTCCAAGAAAACAATAATAAATTGGTCACTTCAATCCACAACTATTTGTGGGACACAATGCTGTGTGCAATTGGTTGCTGTGTTTTGCATTTTGTCGATTCATTTTGCAATATATTCTGTAAAGCGCTTTGAGACATCTAGAAGATGTGAAAAGCGCTATATCAAATGCAAGGATAATGATTATTATTATTTTGAGATTTGAAAAGCAGCCTTGGTTCCATCATATCATGTTTCATGACTAAATCTGAAAATATATTCAGAATCAAGCACTTCCGCATGACATTTTCATGATACTTTTGTAAACCAATTAGCATTTCGTATTGTTCAGAAGTGTATGTACTTCACAGTATGATATTGAACTTTCTAAATTGTAAGGTTTTGTTTTTGGTCAGCCTGGTATCAGACAAACGCCAAAATCTACCACAATGCATAGGAGTCTCCAAACCAAACTAATGAGTATATCACTTCCATTTATCTGCGATGACAAGCACACTTTATATCCAGAGGATCTTACTCTGTTTGCATAATCCCAGAGAAATTAGGTACTGTTTAACTCTGCACAAATAAGGCACCCACCTGATATATCTGCAAGTGTTCACAAATCCCTGAACATTTTCACAATTTTTTCATGCATTTCTCCACCTAAGCACATTAGACCTTTCAGTTATTTTATCTTTTACCACTGCGTTCCATTCATTCTGCGGTTTTCTGATTTTTATTTACTTTTGAGGGTATCTATCAGTATCAAATTTGGCCATGTGCAACCATATCTCAGCTATCAAAAACCTTTCCAAAAATCTAGGATGGTAATCTGTGTTTGGTGCTTTCGCTATGATATTGGGAGGTACATGCAATCCTCTGTATTTCAAGACCCCAGCCTATTCTTACTAATCCTATTCAACAGCATGATGCTAAATCATCTTCAGTTCCTAGAAAGGTATTTAACGTCATGCTGTCGAATTGGATTGGTAAAGCTTCAGACACAAAAACGAGTGAAGAATAAGTGTATTTAGAAATCACAGATCATATGCAATGGTTGAACCTTTGTGCTCTGCCACATCATAGAGATAACTGAGGTCAAACAAAAGAAGGCTTCACAGTTAACTTTAAAAATACATTGACCAAAAAAAATAATTGTGCATTTCCATTGCAAACAAACCATTTGGCCAACACATCCTTATGTGTCATGATTCGTCTACAAGTATATTGTCAATTCACATTACAATATATTCTCTGAAGCGCTTTGAGATATCTCGAAAACACGATAGGTACTACAGTATATCAAATGCAAGAATTATTATTATTCAATAACCAATGGAGGAAGTTTCTCCTGGTGTCCTGACCAGCAAACCTCCAGGTTAAATTGTTTGTTCACTTCATTCCTGGTTTGGGGATATGTTTGAGTGAAGCGAAAATATAACTGGAATCTAAATGTACTGAACACCATAGTAAGTTGTGCAGATAAGTTATTGTACAAAGGATCCTAAAGTGTCTCAAAGAATCATGATTGTAGTGACTTTGAGAGTAATTTTCTGGCTGGCAGTCAATGCTTAAAGAGGCAGAGATGTTGTCAAAGAATTATCCATAATCCTTTTCATTGGTTAATTACATAATTAACGACTGAAAATCCCTCTGCATACACATGGTTAACACAACCCGCATATTAGACCCCAATTAAGGATATTAGTAGTCAGCTCTCCAGATGCCTTCTGGTTAAAGGCCATTTCGTATTACTTATTACTTACCACTAAGCTATGTTACTAGAAGATTGCAGGTTCAAATACTGTACTGAGTAAGCTGATCACAGCCAGGGCACAAATTAGGGCACTAAGCCATGACCTCCAAGGAGGAGGGTGGGGGCAGTGGGGGGGGAACGAACAGTCTGCTTCTGATAACTAGCCAGTGACCACTGCTGGAACTCAGCAGAATTGTGCAATGCTCCTCAAGATGGAATAGCTTGTTCCCATTTAGAATTATTCAGGTTTCACAGATGACTTTGGTCAGGGTATTGTATATATCGGGAGATTTTAAGCACCACAAAAGCATCTTCAGTTGGGGCAGGAGGGAAATTAACTTGAAAGAGAATAGTCGATGAAACAGATGTCATTTTTTTGTCTTTTTTTAAGAGCCTGCATAATTAATTGAAACACCCGCTTCAATAGAAATTCAACATTTCTAGTGAAATCTTCCCAACACTGAACAAGTGATAATTATATATACATTTGATACAATGTCTTTCACATTGGGAGGATCCAATCTCAAAGTGCTTCACAGGATTTAATGTAAAGAGTAGTGACTCATATTTTGTATGTGAACGTCTCTCCCAAGATTGTTACCTTCAATGCAGTTAAGTACTGTATTTCTTTTCACAAACCATATCTAGTGCCTAGCATCATTTGAGGAAGATGTAATTATGCCTCTTTTATTTGTAACTTTTCAGTTTGAACATAACCCACATTACTCCAGTATTCTTAGAGGGACACAGAGAAATCAGACATAAAACTCAGCACGAGTTCTGACAGTCCGTTTAAAACTCCCTTGGATTCCTGAAAACCCAAAAGATACAGCATGAATTTGTCAGCTAGAATATTGTCAATTTGTTTCCTCAGTATGCAACTTCTGGACGGTAATTCTAAATGGCACTTGATTGAAAGCATTTGCGGTAATTTCCCTCATGCTTGTCTACTAAATCCAAAGGAATGAACAAAGGCTGATATGTGGCTGTTAACCCATTGCAGTCAGTGGTTGAGAGCTTTCAAAATGTTTGTACCTGATTCAGGGAGTGCGAACAATTTTAGGGATTAGGAATCAGCATGTGGTTGTATCTTTGCAATCATAACTGTTTTCTTTGGCATTGCAAAGTAAATGTAACCCAGAGAGGCAGTTACAGTAGGAAACCCTGACCATGAACCACCACTCCCCATTCCCTAGAGATGTCCTTATACCATATGGTATGCATTTAATGTGTGAATTAGGCCTACACACCAATTATCATATTATATAAACACAGGTGAGATAGATTTTTGCTCAAGATCAGTGGGATTTCTAAGAAAAAAACTTTCCTAATGCTTTATTGCACATAAAATGTCACATTTGTTGCATTTTCAGGGCATCTTGGCCTTCACTTTCAGGCAATTTATGGTAAAAAAAAGGCACATCTGGTCTTAAAACCTATCATCTTGGGCTTGCTGTGCTAATATCAGACAGGAAATAGCAATCTAAAGGCTGAGGGGGTAAATGGCTGCCTCTGTGGTCTGTAATTGGTTCTTTCTGGCTTGTGAAGAATGGCAAAAGGGGCAAAAGGTGGGAGGCAGTTTAATAAAAAACACATGGCCATCAGCAAGCTTGTGACAGGCTATAAATGTGCTCCACTTACCATTCAGCAAATACGCATCTTAAGTTTTAATAGACTGTACAAAGGAAATTCTTCATTTAAGAGGCTGTATTAATTTTGAATGCTATTCTGCATTGTGGCGCTATTATGGGAAATAAACAATTCACTGTTCTGGTAATTTGAATGTTAAAGAAAAAAATAACAAACTTAATTTCTGTTATTTAAACACAATCCTTTAGAATAATGTGATATTTACATTTTGTAAAGCACAGATGCTTTGTGGTACATATATACTGTAAATGTCCCTGCATTGGAAATTTGTACTCATTGTTTATGCTGACACTTAGTGTACATTCGGAAGACATCCTGTCTGCCTGCTCGGATGAACGTTTAACAACCTGCGCCACTATTCAAAAAGATAAGGAAGTTTCTCCTAAATTTCTAACCAATGATCCCCCAAATAAAATTGATTGTTCACTGCATGGCTGTTTGTAAGATGTTGCTGTGCACAAATCAACTGCCGCATTTGCATACAAATACTGTGTCGCCACACTTCATAGTAAAAAAAAGTGAGTCACTTTGAGTTGCTCAAAAAGAAATTGGTTGGAACAAAACGGTTGTACATATATAAACCTAAGCCCTCCATTTGGAGGAAGCTTTTATTCTTTCACATTTTGCATGACAGTGGTCAATATTATGGATTAAACACTTCTGTCAGTGCACTATTGAAAATCTCAAACAAAGGTGATTATATTTATTTTATACCCATGCAGCATATTTATTGCAAATAACTCTTATTATCATGGACCGCAGTATATGAGTTCATATCCTTCAAGGGTCAAAACTCAAGACACATCATTATTTAGCTGTACATAGCTTGTGTTCAATATCTTAGCAAGACATTGACCCATCGTGTTGACAGCACTGAACCATCCTAGCTGAATCAATATTGAAGTGTTAATAGGTAATGAGTAATGACTGTTTTCAATGAGAAATAGAGTAATTATGTTATAGGTTGTTTTTCTCCCTCCCTTTCTAATATTGGTGAAACTGGATTAACATAAGCACATTCTGCCCATAGCATTACAAAACAGATATTGATTTAAAGGCCGTCTGTATAATATTCAAATTCTTGACAAACACAAAGCTATTTTAACAACAGAAATCACGCAAAATCAAATTATTGATTGCATAGATGTGCAGTGTACAGCCATACCAATGGGACGATATCCTGGTACGCTATCCAAATGTGACAAAATTTCATTTGGATAGTGCCTTTCACATTGGGAGAACGAACAAAGGCGCTGGGAACCCAAGACATGGATTCAACTCCCATGGCATTAAGTCCCTGATCTCAGTTATGTTCATACGCTGAGCAGAAGCTAACTGATATTTCTTCACATTGAGGAATATAGAGGAAGGAGAGGAGGATGGGGAAAGATTGAATCGTCCCAAGGTCATTCTCATGTTCCTCTTACAATTTGCTTCAGGACTCGATTGATGCTCCTTTTGTATCTTCTTTGCTATCTATCCAGTCAACCATTTTTGTCCTTTGACTTTCATCTTCTACTGCTGTCACCATGATTTATCATTTGAGTAGTGTTGAAAGTTTTCTTTTCTTTCAGAGTCACATGATCACAAGACCTAGCCAATTTTGCTGAACCTCTGCCCTTTTCATCCTGTGATTATAGTACAAGGGAGTTTTTTTTCATCACTGAAGCTATTTATGTCAAGCCTGTTGTACAGTAATCTGCGTTTCGTAAGTTATTGATACCTTTGCAAACAGAAGCACCACTTTTGGTGACACTTCTTGTCCACTGGTTTATTTATTGACTTTCATAAATAAATAGTTAATTTATCCAGATTTTCAGACCGTGTTGAATTAATATTTAGTGAATGACCAGCCTATGTCCTCAAATCATTTTGTTTTGCAAAGATTCATTCATTAGAAGTCAAGTATCTAGCCAATGTTAAATTGGCTCCTTTACAGCAAGTCTAGTTAAACTTACATCAGGTATAATACATTACTGATGGTACAATCCTCCTGACATGAAAGGCGCTCTGGAAATGTAATTTTGTTGCTGTTGTGCAATACTGTATTGAAAAATGTATCAATGGCAAGTAATACCCTGGTCAACATTATTTCCTAGAAATTAATAAATTTTACTTTAATTCCCACAGATAAATCTTGTTCTTTTCACACTTAACTAATATACTTCTTTATGCTGTCCACAGCACAAAAAATACTGTTTCATTCTGAAAGAACATTTAGCTATTATAATTTATAACACATTCTATCTAACAAACATACAAACAGGTTTGAGCTCTGGGGTGAGATTATATTTGACATCTTTAAAGGTAATTTTGGTCATAATTCTCCCTCTCTTTGGGGTTCTTTTGGGCAATAGCACATCATTGTATGATAAAGAAACTGAGCATGTAGAGTAACTCGTTAAACTAGATTGAGCTGATCAAATACTCCATGGGATAAAATGGATTAGGTGGTCCTGATACCAGGGTAAAGTTATCCATGCAACACAGCTCAGGTTTGAATAACAGCAAAATGAAGGCATGTTGTATGCAACTCAGGTATGTACATAACAAGTTGTTGCAAAGACTTTAGTATCATTGCTTTGTGTTTCTAGGTCATTGCTTTCATTTGTGCATCTCTCATCCCTTACTTGTGCCTGTCCCTCTCACCTGACCTCCTACTAGTGATGTATTTGTATATTATACAAATACAAAAAGACACTAGTATTCACTCATGCTCCTAAACACCATTACAAGGAATCACTAGAATCTAGGAAAGTGTCACTTAACCAGGAAACCAGTGACATGGGTATGGACGTAAATGTACATTATCTTTGTACAAGTTTTTTTTGAAAAGTTAATGATTGAACATGTGTGCTGTGTTTTTTTTTGGGGGGGAGCAAGACAGAATGTACATACACTACACAGAATAAAGGGTAGTAGTTACATGCAAGTTGTGGTTGTATATCTATCAAGTCTGCAGAATATAAAATCGATGGATATGATACTTCACTGTGGAGTTGGAGGAGCACTGCTTTGTCAGAGACATTAAAAATCAAGGTCCCACCTGTATATTCAAGTTAGATGTGAAAGATGTAATGAAACTGTCAAAAAAGAGAAGCAAATTTCTCCTGGTGTCCTGGCCAACAAACCTCTGGGTAAAAATAATTGTTAATTCAGTGTAGGACATTGGTGTGTACAAAATGGCTGCCAAACCTGCCTGCAAATAAAGTTACTGCAGCAAATCTCTCTCAGAAACCATTTCAACATTATAGGTACTAAACCAAATGTAAGGATATAAAAATGTGAGGTTTATCAAGTGCTTAACTGTGAGTTTCACAAGAATCAGATATGGTATTTTTTTCGAGGACTGGGGTCTTGAAAAAAAAACAATAATAAAATTACAAGAAAAAGCACAACTTGCATTTATATGGTGCCCTTCACAGCAGATAATGTCACTGTGCACTTCACAAAGGCAGGTCAGACAAATGAAGGGATGGTGCGAGAGTGATGGAGAGTTAGTAATGGTTTTGTGTTTTTAACAGATAAACAAATCCCTGATGTTGACACGCTTTAAACAAAGAGTTCCAAGAGGATGAAAGGGTTGTTTTTTTGCCGTGTCCTTCACATCAGTTGGTAAGCAGTTTTTACAAACAGGTTAAGCTTAACATAAAAGCCTTTCCTTTTCTCTGGTTCAGTAATGGAGTTGAATTAGCTCAAAAACATGTGTAATAATAGAGGTTTGGCATCAAAAGAGGCAAAGGAACTTCAAACAGCAAAGGTTTCATGTAGGAGCAGTACTCAAGGGTTGTAGCTCAGCTTTTAGTCCAGTTACTTTGAAGGGCTGAATGGGAACAAACAAGCATCATCACAGATGAACTCTGTAGCCAAAGTTACACACAGCTAAGATAATAAGAAACCAGTTTTGACTCTGGTAAAATAGAAAAAGGCAATGGTATCGCTGTACTCATTACCCATGCCCACAAGGTGCTTCAGAGATCAATATCATTAATGGCAACACAGACTTCAAGACCACAAGAGAAACCTCTTTATAAACATATCCTGGGTAAGTGTACTTCAGAGAGAGCTATGTACCCTTGCATCCTTAGAGTGCACTATGCATTACAGGTCTCAAGGTAGCAAGCTGGAAATGCATGGTAAAAGTTTTTAATTGGTTCAAAGGTCAAGTGATGAGGCTAATTTATTTTTGATCCGTGGCTGTTCTCCAGAATGAAAGAGTACTAGAGGTACCAGAGTTGGGAACCAAACGGAAGATACATGAACTTTGCTCACATCCTTATTTTGTCATCACCAGAACAATTTAAAAATGTTTCAACAAAAGAAATAATTGATATTCTGAAGTACAGTACAATGAATCTGTCGGTCTAGCATGCAAGCTGATCCCCTACCTCATCCTGTTGCAACTGCTCCTGTCAACTGTTTCATCTCTTCTGTGTGGAAACCAGCAAATATTGTACCTCTCCACCAAAAGGCATCAACGTCAGACTCAATCACTGCAGATCTTGTCAAAGTTTGTAGAGAAGTTGCAAAGAAATATAGGGAGAATTAACATTTTTATAGTGCCCTGTCATAACAAAACATTTACAGTAATTAAGATCAAGTTTAGTCACTATTTTTGCAGGCAAACTTGGCAGGACTTTACACACAGCAAGTTACCCAAACAACTATGAGGTCAATGACTCAAGGAGAATGCTATCTTACCATTGCTTATAACTCATTGATCTTCTCTGTACAGTTTTAATGCACTGATTCAGTAAAAAATTTGTAAAAACGTTATAAGTACTCCTGTTGTACTGAAAATTGGAGTGGACAGCTATAGAAAATGAGCAACTTTTGAAGCTCAACAGTAATATTCTAGACACAACATAAAACATCACAATGTTAAAATTGTCTTGAATTATTTATTTATTCCTGCCAACCAGCATTGTGGGGAGGGAGTTGTGCTGGTGAAAAGAGTAGCTTTAGAATATTTCACTACAAAATAATCTACATTATTTTGACTTGTGAACAATGAAGACAGGATTTTTGTTGCATTCTACAGCTGATTAGATTTTAATGGGAAATACGTGAAGGTACAAAACAATACAGAAGTACTTTATTAACCTTCAGCAATAATCTCTTTTCCTTTAATATCCAGTTGCTAGGACACCAAAGCACTATTCCGTGATTTAACCTCCAGCAGCATCAATACTGGAACATTTAAACAGCTGAAACAGGTCAGTGTGAGGAGATAACTTAATGAATTACAAGAGTTATTGTTTAATGTGGCTGACAAAACCAGACATGCTAGCATTAATTGCGGTTCATTTATAAATGTACAATGGAGTAAAGCTTAGGCTCATACTCTTTTGAAATTTCTATGGATATTCTGCTCTATTTGCTCACTGTATCAAATTAGCTGAGATGTATGAGTCTATTCCATTCAATTCGCTACCTTCAGCAAAATTGTCGCTCTTTGCCTATAATGTTGTTTTACTTACAACTCAAGTTTATTCTTTGTAATTTATAAACCCACATTGCCACATCCCAACTTTAGCCAATAGAACTAATAGTCCAGATCACACTGACACCGAAAAGTTACTTCCTATGTTCAGAAGAAAATAACTCCCTATATTCTCTGCTTACCACAGTTTGTGGCCAACTGATCTTTTCAAGTTGTTTGTATCAGATAGAGATGTGCATTGTCTTTTACGGTAAGTGAAAGAGCCATTATATATCCTTTCATTGGCAACCACCAATTATTTTTAAATTGGTGTCAATTTGGAAATATAACTATGTGATACAGTTCACCTACTCTCTGCCTTGTTACACAAGGTGCTAATCGTAAGGTAACTAAAGGTGCTATTTCCCTTTCTGATATGCAACAACAGGCGCTTAGTCATACCATGAAAACACAGTTGAGATTTCACTTCCAGGCTGATCCAGATCTACACATGTAAAATGAGTCCACATTGCTACAGCAGGATATCAACTCATATAAGCATAGGTTCTATCTAGTTTTTTAATTTCTTCAGTGTTGAAGAGAATAACTTTTGTGTCGCACATGTCCTGTAGATATTTAATAAAGAATAAATTGGTCACTTTAATTCGAGACTGTTTGTGGAACACTGCTGTGCGCAATTGGCTGCCCCCAAAATATAGTCAATTCACTTTACAGTATATTTTGTGAAGCTCTTTGAGATGTCTAGAAGTCATGAAAAGTGCTGTATATTGTGCAAGTATTATTATTATTAATTGTGAAATTTCTGCTGCTGTGCAATGTACTGATGTTTGCAATATGCATTTAATGGTGGAAAATGTCATGCCCTTAAAAATCTCGATAACATATTTAATTGATATCTACCCATTTTAGATTTTTAAGTGAAATGGTAGATCTTTAACTGGACCAGAACCTTGATTTCTAAAGAAAAGTGATGTGATAGAACGTTTTACATCCCTTAAAATACTTAACTTGGCTTCATCTAGTTGGCTGCAGCTAATGTTTCTCTCTGAAGTAGTAGCAAGGGCTGCATAATCCATCTGATTTCCCTGGCATCCCCACGCAGTTCTGATCAGAAATGAAACTCATGATATGGGGAAGAAAAACATTTCAGCCCTTCTGTGCGGACTGGAAATTATCATGGAATTAAAATAACCTTGAAATTAAAAAGTAGGAAACTGGCCCAGAAAGGGAACATAATGAAATAAATATAACCTGCCAAGTAATACTGTATATAAAGAATGTCAACATTTATGAATAGTTTTCTGGGTTTTTTAGGTGTGTTAAAAAAGCAAATATGATTCTAAAAAAAAATATTTGCATTTCTTCAAGTGCCTTTCATGGCAGGAAGGCATCTCAAAACATATCACACAAAATTATTATAATGTGTAGTCACTGCATGTTGTAGGAGAACAAGGCAGCTAATTCACCTAAAGCAACGTCCCACAAACAGCCACTCCAAATAAACACACTGCAGTACTGGTATTTTGAATAGATTTCTTTGGTGAATCTTGAGCTGTCTTAACACTCAGCTATGTTTTGCAGCTGAATATTTTCTATTTCTGTAATATCTTTGCCCTTTCTATTTGGAAAACTACTTTTTTAAAGTGTATTTTATATTTCTTTATCTTCCAAATGATTTTACATTACACTGCAATTTATTCTGATTATGCAATGGTACAAACTATTTTTTCTGAAAAGCTAGGCCATTATGTATGCATTAATCCTTTAACCTGAATTTCTTTCACACTGTGACAAAACAGACATTTTCCATCACCTAATATCTATTAAGAACAGTTTCCTATAACAGCACAGTGGTAAGAATTGCAAGATGGAAGGGTGAGAGAGTCACAATTGTAAAAACATTTATGTACTCATTCAAGCAGATTGAGATCTTATATTGAGATGCGAATGAATGGAGATCTCAAATTTTCAATCCTGAAATGGTTTGAACTCTCCCTCCATTTCTTTTTAATCCCCAGTCTACGAGATGTTTATGTTTCTCTTCCATACAGAATGCATTCAGACAGAATGCATAATGGGCACTCCATTTAAACAGACAAGCAAGAGTTTGCACTGTTGGAAACATTCATTGGCTACTGAAAAATCCTTCACATATCTGTTGGAGCCAATTCCAACTCTGGTTCAATTGTGTAAGAATATGTATGAATCAATCGGCATTCACTTCCAAACAGAAGTTCTACAAGCCCAGTCTTTTGTTTTGCCTGCCTTGTCAAGATTGGTGAACTCCATCGAACATTAACAAATTAATCTTGTGGAAAGGGGAAGTCATCCTGACGTGAAAGGCTCTATACAAGTTTAATTTTGTTGTTGTTGTTAAGAAAGATGGGAAGAGGTCACTGATATCAGCCAGCTAACATCCCCTCAGATCACACCTTCTATGTGTAAATGAAGGAATGGTGCAGGCCACAGTTCTGGAGAATCAACAGCTTATACTGCTTGAAATCAACCGGTAGAAGTTTCCACAACAAGCAATCTGCAAAGTGAATAAGGGAGGGGGACGATTTATTTTTAAATCTATTTTTTTTTTCCATATTTCACCATGGTGAAGATTGTTTTTCTTTTAGAAAACATTTTGTTGGGTGCAGCTCAATTCAATTTTGCAACTTTTTATGACTACTTTCAAAAATTGTCAGAAACTCCATAGATGCACAATTACGGCATGTGAAAGACAAAGTTCATATGGCGAAGGCCCATTAGCAAAACATTATGGACCCATTAATGTGCAGCTGTAACAACAAAATATGAAACTAAATCACGAGTTGAGAGGAACGATTTCCCCTGCATTGATTTAGACAATCATGAGTGCAAAAATTTGCCTGAGTGTTTTTGATATGAAGGAATTCTGTTATTTTCGAACACAGTATTGTAGATATATCTTTTTAGTTCATTCTCAGCATTGGTATGTGTAGATTGATTCTGTAATTGTTTCATAAAACATTCGGAAGTACACCATGGATATCCATCATATACAGTTTAAAAGATACAAAACTAAACGGTACTGGAAAGAGTAAGAAACCACAATCAGTATGTATTGCTGCTGTGGATGAATTAATCACAATGGGTTCAAAGAACAAAATGTCTCATTCTTCGCTCTAATTGTCTATGATTTGAATATCTGCTGGAAATCGAGTCTGCCTGGCTCATTGGTGGTGCTCTTTGCTGCCATTTGTTATAGGAACCACAACTGGTTTCATTCTAATCTGCTATCTAATCCTTGTGATTGCTTAAAGGGATGGGAGAATATATCCCTTTATATTTTCATCTTCAGAAGGGATAACAGGGTTCCATACTTTTTGCTGCAATGGATCTGTTATTATCATCATGCAAACCATATATATATGTGGAATCTGCACCCATTACAAGAAGTGTTATTGAAGGAGCATCTATACAAACTAAAGTAATACACTAAAACTTGGGTTCACTTATAGCACAATTGGGGTTGTGACAATTGCATACCACAAAATCACAATATTCCATTTAGAGTGTTTTCAAACATTGCAATTTGAAGCATGATGCATGCTGACTGGTTTTGTGCATTTGACCTCATGGTCATAACTTCCCTTGTCTTTGTAATAAACACAAAGAAGCAAAGCATTGATATGCCTTATAATAATCCCTCAAAAAAACCAATAATAAATTGGTCATTTCAATCAACAACTGTTTGTGGGACACTGCTTTGCGCAATTGGCTGCCGTGTTTCCCCACATATGTACAGTCAATTCACTTTGCAGTATATTCTGTGAAGCACTTTGAGATGTCTAGAACATGTGAAAAGCGCTATATCAAATTCAGAGATTCTTCTTATTATTATTATACAGTATGTACTTTTAAAAAACATTATAATGACACAGAACCAAATCAGTGATTCTTTTTCAAATCGCATTTTTTTTTGCCACTATTAGAATACCAGGATTCTTAAAAAAAAGTCACTTTGCATTTGTAAATGATTTATAGCCAACAATACATTGGCAGATAGAAAGTAATTACCATTAGAGTTATTCTGGCTAAAAGCACAATGATGTTAAAAATGGCCAGTGATCAGAGTTAATCCCATTGTTAAATAGTTCCAACTATTATTTGCTATGTGAAAAATTGCTTCGAACACTGAACAATATGGCCAGGCCTTTGAAACAAAGGAAAAAATATGTTGAATCCAGGTAGGAAATGTACTCCCAGCTGTGCTATATTTTCAGAGTACTCAATAAACCTTCAGAGAATGACACACCAGTGCAGCTTGAGGGAGTACAGAGAACCTCCCAATACTCTCGTGTATTCTCCAGGTTACTTGACGATTCTCTTTGATGCAACATTGACATCTGTTCCGTTTTTTTTTACCACTTTGGTAAGTTGGGATCAGTCTATCATCCCTTGTTGTTCAGAACCAGCGTCACATATTCCTGACTTTTCTGCAGGTAATTTGAAATACCGACATGAAACAGCACACCCCCTCCCTGGCACAGTTTTGCTTTCTGCAGCACACCCCACACCCCTATCCCTGCTCTGTCAGCACTTTGAGATGTCCTCCCAATGTGAAACGGGCTATGCAAATGTAATATTGTTTGTTCAATCCTTTCAGAGGTCACTAAAGGATTTAGATCTCTTTTAATTATTATCTAGCTCAAGTTGAAGAATGTTTAGACACAGAAATGTAGAACAACAATAACAACAACAAAATTACACTTGTATAGCACCTTTCACATCAGGAGGACGTCACAAGGCGCTGGTTGGGAATGGAGAGGGTGGAGGGAAGTGGGGTTATTAGGGGGGATCCAATGGGGCCGTCAAAATGGAGAGTCTTGAGCTGGGACTTGAAGGAGGCTAGGGAGTGGTGAGGCGGAGGGACTGCAGTATGAAATTCCAGAGGTTAGGGGCAGGGTTGCTGGAGGCTCGTGTGCCAATAGTGGGGCGGGTGGATCTGGGGACATGGAGCAGGCTGGGGCCTGGTGAACTGAGAGGGTGGGCAGGTTGGTAGAAGGTTAGGAGATTGCAGAGGTAGGGTGGGGCAAGGCCACAGAGGGCTTTGAATGTGAGGACCAGGATCTTTAATTGATTCCTCTGGATAATGGCGATCCAATGGAGTCGGGTAAGAATGGGGGAGCTTGGAGCAGTAAAGCGGTCACAGAATTCTGGATTATTTGCAGCCTGTGGAGGGAGGAATTGAGAAAGTTAGCAAGTTGGGCATTGACATAGTCAAGCCTGAATGTGATGAAGGAATGAATGAGGGTTTCAGCGGCATGAGGGTTGAGGTAGTGGTGGTCGAGCAATATTGAGGGAAGACAGAGTGGGTCATGGCTTGGATGTGGGTGAGAAAAGACAGTTGAGGATCAAACAAGACAACTAGGTTCCTGACTGTCTTGGTGAGGTTGAGTGTGCAACCATAGAGATTGATGTAATCAGTGCCTGATGTGTGATAACATTGGAGTTAGCCAATCAGGAAGGCCTCGGTCTTGTTGTCATTCAACTGTAGAAAGCTAGCTCTCATCCAGGACTTGATGTCTGACAGGCAGCCTGTCAGGACAGCAGTGGTCCTGAAGTCAAGGGTAGAGGCAGAAAGATAGAGTCGGGTGTCATCCGCATACATGTGGAAGTTGCCCCCATGTCTGCGGATGATGTCACCAATATTTTGATTTTGTGGCATGTAAATACTGAAAAGCAGGGAACCAAGGACAGAGCCCTGGGGGATGCCACAGGTAACAATGCCACAGGTAACACAGTGGGGGCTGGAGGAGAAGCCATTAGCGGTGACAATATGGAGACGGTAAGAAAGGTAAGACTCAAACCAGGTGAGAGCAGGTCCATGAAGAACAATGCTGGGAGAAGATATATTAGAAACCTAGAGATCTTTGGAACCTAAATACAGAGCTTTTGATATCCAATGTTCAGACATTAAAGATATCATCTATAGAGACAGGTTTGCTTTAGTTTTCCTTCATTTGCCTTGCGAACTTTTTAGCACTTTTCTTTACTACAAGACTGCTATCAGGAGATGGCAGAAGTATAATTGTCTGTATTCATTATTTTAACATATTCATTTAGTTCACAACGGTTTTATTGATCAGCGCATGGAACCATTATTGCGTACTATGAAACACGAGGCCAATCTTTGCCTTAGAGGGTCAGCCAATTTTATATTATGTGGCATGCAGGGAGAATTGAAAGCTAAACAGGTGAAATTGTAAACTGTTGACATGGAATTGATCTTAAGGTCCCTTAAGTCAGTCGCTGCCTAGTCATCACCAGTGATAAGCGATTATTTGCTTATCGGAGCCTTGGGATGTCCTCCCGACGTGAAAGGCACTCTATCAATGTAATTTTGTTGTTGTTGTTATCAGGTGCCAAATCCAAACAAAAAGAATGCAACATGAATTTCCATTTCATATAGTAGTTTTCACACTGGGAGGACATTGTACAGTTTACATACAGTAGTTCTTTCAGAATGTTTTTTTTCCTTCATGAAGAATCATTGTAGAATTTCTAGTAACCTGGGGAAACTCTATCTTATAAGTACATTGAATCAGTTGAGTTCCCTGTAGGTTGGCGATAGGTTGTGAGATAGTCCTGGCTACTGGCTTGCATTCTTATTAAAAAATTCCATCAAGAAAGTTAGGGTTTAAAAATAAAAACCTTTGGAGTTACTTTTTAAATTAATTATCCAGCAGTCCTATCTGATGATCATGTCTATTTTGCAGAAAAAACAGCTCCTCAAAGACACTTATTGTGGAATGTCTTTTGTAGTAATAACAATCCTTGCATTTGATATAGCGCTTTCATGTCTTCTAGACGTCTCAAAGCACTTCACGGAATATATGTAAAGTGAATTGACTGTATTATTTTTGTGGATGAAATGTGGCAGGCAGTTGCTCACAGCAGTGTCACAAACAGTCGTGGATTGAAATAACAATTCTTTTTTTTAGGGATTATTATCAAGCATATGCATAAAGGAAACTTGCCCAAGATTTCACTCGGCCTGGAATTGAACCCAGGTCTCCCGCTTGCAAGGCGAGTGCTCTAACCACTGACTCCACAAGGCTTGATGGTTAGAATCTGCAAAAGTAACTGTGTTGTGCTTTCCATACTCACAGCCCAAAGCATTGCTTTTCATGCTACGTTTATGCTGTTTGTTTCCACCAGGTAAAAAATCAATTTGTCTCATTTTTGGTTTGAAATTAATGATCGACTTCCCTTCTCAGTAGTCCATTCCTGGCACCAAATCACAAAACAAAGTGGTGGTGGGTGGGGGAAGAACACAATACTATTTAGAAAGTTATTAAATCCATATCTATCTGGCTGAAACAATGAAACAAATAGTGTCATGAGACTTTCATTAATGTTTCAATATTAATGATACATGCCATATTTAAAATCGCTGGCTGGTTTCCGAGTATTGAGCCAAGTGAATAAAAGATTTAATACTTAATCGTTCTTTCATCTGAAGAAATATTTTTGGAGTACTTAATCCTTCCATTAACTAGTTCATTTAATTTTTTGCAGTAATGTTATTACAGCGACGTTTATTTTTACTGTAATGTAAGTGTGATTCAGGTTCAACAGGCTAGGTTAAGGCAGGGTTAATGGGAGGCTGGACGTATGGTTACATTTGCAAAAACACTGTTTTAGTTTCTAATAATAAAATGCCACCATCAGTTAATCCCAAATCTATTAATAGAGTACATGGGTCCTAGTCCTGTTAGTTTCTTTTGATGATAAAGCAAAAAAAACTGGCATTTCATTTCAATCTTTGCCAATATAAATGGGTCCATAATAGGCATGAACCAAAATAAACATTCTACCCTAGATGCATCTTGTTTAGTTGAAATTACCCTGGCACTTCCTTCAAAACAAATGAATTTCTCACTAGTTGCAGAATTAAGTTGGATTTCCTTATATTGAACCAGCAGGATTTGCTGTGGGTTCTCCCTTGAGGTTTAGCGTACTTTTATAAAGTATTTCCAAATGCTGCTCTTGGGTTAACCTTGGTTGAAAAATGCTTGGTGTTCCAACAGGTGGAAACACTTAATCTGAGCCTCTCTCCATCATGAGTCAAGGGAGCAACATTCCACGACTGGCAAAGCACCATTGTAATACAGCATTGAAAATGTCTCGACTTTTTTCGGAGGCAAAAGTACCCAAAGATGCGCAAAATGCATACCATCCAACGTTCTTTATTATTGAAGCAAACAGGCGATGTCAATGGCTAGAAGTGAATTAGAAGATAGGAACTCAATCAATCTGTAAAGCAAAGCTCAAGTTACTCCTGATGTGAAATACAGATGTCATTTTGTCATTGTTATATAAAAATACACCATTTACAACTTTTGTTTGTGTTTTAACTTTGTAAATCATACCCAGGTTTTACAGAAACTGCAGAGAGTGACATTGCATTTTCTATTCATCAGAGACAATATTTTACCGTGTTAAAAGATACCAACCAACAAAAATATAAGTTGGAATGTGTCCTGTTTCTATGGCAACTCATGCCCAAGTGTTCAGTGACAGACTCCAGTGCTTTACAGAATGTCTGCATAGAGTGAAAGACTTATTGTACTGTGCATTTCCAAAGAGGCAATATGCTTCATAAACTCATTCAGTTCTGTTCATGCATTAAATGCTGAATCGGTGTTTCTCCACAACAGATTTTTTAAACTTTGTTGGAAGCAATTCTGAACTAAATTGCAATATACAGAGCATGGAGAATGCTATTCTTCAACACTCCTACCAGGCACTGAAACTGGCTCATGTCTTGCAATGGAAGAGTACTTCATAGGTGTACCCTAAAAGATATTCTATATGTTGCGCTAGTACCACATGTTTTGTACACTGATCTACCCTCAGATTGCAAATCAAAGTAATTTATGGGTTATTACATGCAGTACTTGTCTTATTTGTCACAAATAAAATGGCAATTTCTTCATTGTTGCTCACATAACAGCTTGGGTGTCTTTTATCCAAATATATTTTGCTACAGGGTTACATGTTATGTATTTTAAAGTTCTTTTAAGAACATAAATAAGTTCATTACCATACCTTTGCACCTATTACCCATATACACTGTATTGGTATTTATTTCCCAACTGATCTGACACAATTGTTATGTATTAATAGAACAAATTCATTAGAGCCACAATGACAACAACAAATTCCACTTATATAGCGCCTTTCACATTGGGAAGACATCCAGCATTTGTTTGTTGTGTTGCGGTGCTGGGTGGGAGAGCTTCCTATGGAACTGGAGTTCAAGTTATTAGCCTTAAGAAACATACCTGAAGCAAAGGCCAATGTATTCTTTGCGCTCTTGTTAACTGTGACTTCACACAGTCCAAACCACAAAACAGTCAGCAAGGGATGTTTTTAATTGATGGGTGTGGTTTGTAGGATGTCATAAGGCCACCTTCTCTCTCAAATTGATCCTAGCGAGTCTCTAAAGGTTGGCACGGAGTAAAGGAAAAGAAACTCTTAAGTTCAGCAAATGCCGATAATGAGCTATCATTACTCAAATTACTCAGAACACTGATTAGGTTTTAAGTAATGAAGAGGCCAACATGATCAATCATAATCTAGCCTTAGCTTGTCAATATACATTGAAAGGTTAGGTGGTGCATACATGTCTAAGCAACGTCAGCAAAAATAAATCTTTCTGTCTGTTTGCAGGGGCACTGTGAAGCTCTGTATACTACAGGATTGATCCTATAAGGTCCCTAAAGGTTGACGAGTAGGAGAGCATAAAAAAACTCTTAAACTTGGCAAATGCCGATAATGAGCTTTCATTACTTAAATTGCTCTGAACACTGATTAGGTTTTATCAGGCGAATACGGCGACATGATCAATCATAATGCAACCTCAGATTGTCGATGTACATCCAAAGGTTAGCCAATTCTAACAGCCTCCGCCAGTGTCAGCAAAAATTAGTCAAACTGATCAAAAGCTGGCATTCGTCCCCCCGAGAAAATTAGTGAACAATTGAAATACTAGTGTCCAAAAATCGCTAATTCAATTTTTAAAAAAATCAACTGATCACATAGGTGTTAGGACCACAACATTGTGCCCTGGGAATAATAAAATACAGAATGCTTGTTACGTGACAACTAGCACATCATTCTCAAATGAATGGGTCATCTGCAAATAAAGCAATGAGACACAAGTCGAAATGATTCCAGAGTTTGTAATTGCTTATTCCACTAAGTCTGATTTTTTCCAAAAAACTAACCTTTCCTCTTTGTAAATGGATAACCATTTAAATTAAAATTGGATTGTTTTATGCCCCTCTTGTCCTTGAGCGATGAAAATGTAAACTTTATTCTCATTTAAAAGCTGGAGATTCAATCTTCTTTTTGTACACTGCCCATTTGAATAAGTCGACAGAGCCTCAGCACTCTCTGGCTTTATTGTTTGACTTGACAGTAATAATACTCGAGCTGAAATTGTACATGCATTCACTAATTTAGTGATTATTTACATGGCAGCAGGCCGAAATGTTAGCAAACAGATGCTCCCATAAAAGAGAAATGGAATAAAGGCATTCACTGCATTGTTGAATATTATTTTATACCTTTTTTGTGTCATAAGTGGGCCCATTGCACCCTTCCATTTCCCTGCACATTTATAATTCATGCTCTGTAATAGCTCCAAATATTTTTTTGGGCAAAACTCAATGTTTGCCAGTTTGAGCTGACAAAACGCTGAGCACGAAATGCACACATGGTGAGGTGACAGGGAGCTGACCCCAGACTTCTATGCAGCAGCAGTGACACACTTTTCTGTTATTCTTGTACAATACAAATTCATATCTGTGCAAAAATCCTGTAAACCTGCTTTCTTGACTGTGGATTTAGCAAGCAATACAACTCTTATAATTTCATTGCTAGGATTAATTAAAACGCCCAGCTGCACAGGTCCCCGCTAACCATTACATTTTGACAGTCGCGCTGTCCCACTTGCTGACTCGACCTACTCTGGGGATCTTCAGTCTTCCCATGCACATTTAAAAGTGCTCACAGCTAAGCTGCAAATAAATAATTCTTATGTCCAGAATGTCAAATGCATGCATTTTTCCCGTGATGAAATAATAGTGTGACAATAAATAAAATTTCAAATAATACTCCTAGACAATAAAAGATGCAGCTTTTAATTTGTGTCCGTTTGTAAATTTGACTTTTCTGGAGTGAAAGCTTCAAATCAATTCTAATCATGGTCTGTATTTTGTACGCTGCTGTTGCTTGCAGAATATGTTCTATTGTGTTTGTACATTCACCCATAAAAATATAGTCACATCACTTTACAGTAAATCCTATGAAATGCTTTGAGACCTCCACCTGACCTGAAAGGTGTTAAATCAGGTGTAAAGATTATTGTAACTAGTATTACCACTGATTTAATTAAATCAATAGGCCCAGGGGCGGGTGATGAAACTCACCCTTTTCTGTAGGTCATGATCAGAAATCAAAGCTGATTCAGTGGGATTGTTGAAGTCATAGCATAGTTAGTTTGATAAGTATGTAGCACTGCTCTATATAACAACAACTTTGATTTATATAGCGCCCTCCACCCCGGACGGCGTCTCAGAGCGCTTCACAATAGTGAATCCCGGGACCGGGGCAGGGGTAGAAAGGTGACCAAAGGCGCGGTCGAAGAGAAAGGTCTTCAGCTGGGACCTGAAGCTGAGAAAAGAGGGGGTGGGGCGAAGGTAGTGAGGAAGGGAATTCCGGGGGCATAGTGGCTGAAGGCACGGCCGCCGAGGGTGGAGCGGAGGATTCGGGGGACATGGAGGAGGCCAGACCCCGTGGAGTGAAGGCAACGGGAGCTGGTTTGAGGAGAGAGGAGGTCAGAGAGGTAGGGGGGTGCAGAGGAATGGAGGGATTTGATATATAGCAAACATTCTTTACAAAATGCCTTAGCTTTATAAATACAAATACAAAATACAATAACAAATTAAAATGTTATAAAAATGTGAAAAAAGTTTCACTGGGCTACAATTTCATCTGTTCAATTGCAATGAGGGTAACAGATTTGAAATTTGAAATCTAACACATGATGAAGAATCCACTCCATAAGTTAAAGATGAAATCTACTTTTAGCAGGTTGAGCCTATTTAAATGGTAAGGAATCAAAAGCAATTCATATTCAGTACTGTACAGGCCAAATGTTTATTCCCCCATTTCATTCCGATTCTGAGTGTATGCAGGTTTTCTTATTATTTGTGTTTTATGTGTGGTTTCTGAGTAATTACGGCTCAGTGCAATCAGCTTTTGGAGTTTGCCTTCAGACTTTACAACTGAAGTAATGCCAGCAGAAACTGACGTTACTGCTTATTGGCACTACCATTCAGTACCCTCTCCAGGAATAAGACAAACTTCACCCTTACGGGCTGACTAAAGCTTTGTTTGATTTAATTCAGTGGCAGTTGCCTGATATTACGAATTGTGTAGTAATTCAAACTGGCTTTATTCCAGAAACACTGGCCAGTCGTCAGGAAAATAAATTGATAAAGGGTGTTCCAAAGATCTTTCTTTTGACAATCAATGCGTCATATTGTGAAAGAATGAATTTAACAAGGACAAAGCACGATACATGATGGTTCCATATCTCTTATGGTCATTGGTGAGTTTTCTTGATGCCAATTATGCCGGAGCAATTTTTCAGAAGTGCAATCATTCATTATGAGCAGACACATTCCTAAAAGTCTATGCAGACAATACTTAAAAAGAAAAATCACATTGCACTTAAGCTCCTTTTGGTGACGAATCTAACATTTCAGATCTTCCACTGATTTCAAATTCCAAAATACAGCAATTTCAAATTGCGTAATGTTTTGATGAGGCGCCTTGGGATATCCTCCTGACGTGAAAAGCGCTATACAAGTGTAATTGTTGTTTCACAAATGGGAACTCCTTTCCTTTATCCCAAAGGACTGTTCCTGAGAAGTTTGGGCTGAGCACAATGGATTGACATTGACATTCACAGCATCATACCAGAGTATTTAGTCTCTTAGATATTCACTTTGAGCATAAACACGGGGTTCTAAGTCTGACTCAGCTTGTACAGAATTTATGCTGTCCTAATTCAACATGGTTTAAGAGGTGTGGAGACTATCCAGAAACTCGTGACATTTGCCAATGGTAAATATCTCTACTGCCTAAAGGATTATAAATGTACTCTATAATTTAGGCACAGGATTCAATTTTATCATAACCTCTCAATGGTGAGAATGGAAAATATTGTCTCTTTAGAAGATCTATCTGCCCTGTAGGTGTCTAAACGTGTCAATAATCCCTCTGATCTGGAGGGATTATTATAGGATAGAATTCCAGAGGTTGGGGGCACAGTGGCTGAAGGCTCGACCACCAATGGTGGTGATGATAATGATAATGGTGGGGCGAGGGTCATGGAGCATTGAATTGACTGTAGATTTGTGGGCAAAACAACAGAGGCCACAAACTGCTGTGGATTGAAGTGACTATTATTTTGTGTGTGGAGTAAGGAAACGTGCCAAAGGTTTTGTCATGCTGGCAATCAAACCCAAGTCTCTTGCTTGCGAGGTGAGTGCTCTAACGAGCTAAGGACTCCACAAATGGTCTAAATTGTGTGTAGACTTACAATGTTGTAATACCATTTATATTTATCAATCCGTTAAATAAATTGCACTGTTCCTCCTCTTGCTTATAACTCTGATTCCTGGTTTCTCTTTCAACAACATCTGCAGCTCAATTTCTTGATTGCTCCTGCAAACGTGTCAAAGTGAAGGGACACAGAGCCTGTAAACTGGCCACAGTTTTGCAATGCTAGCCACATTTTCAGTGATGTTTGAGTAATAGATTTCATAACAAATGGAATCTTATTGAGATGTCTCCCTGACATGAAGGGTGCAAAATGATTATTATCACTCTGTCGGTCTCAAAATCAGCCAATCCTCGATTGATTTTAAGATGGCGCAAGTTGTGTCAATAGCAGAATAAACTACTTCTTTTGATGATATATCCCAGATTATTGAAGGCAAGAAAGAACTTCTAGCACAGATGCTGCATAAAGATTATTGCCTATTTATCATAGTATTTTTCCACTGTACATATGGATGGTAACGGCTTCCCAGATATATTGCAGCCAAAAAGCTTTGCAGTGATCCAGATGCTGCAATACATAAATCTGAACTGATAAATGCTGAGAACATAAATGCAGCGTGAGTTAAATATCTGAAATAAACAAAATCGGAAACAGAAATGTGTGGAACTCGACGAGGTCAATCAGAATAGAAAGAGTAAAATAGGTTAACAAGGCCCTTCATCAAAACCGGCTGCACAGATGTTAATGGCTGCCTCTTTGACTTCATGCTCAGCGTCAGGAGATTTCCTCCACTTGTAGACCATGATATCAAGAGCGTCACGTGTTGAACACTTTGCTATAAAGTCAAACTGGCAACCTGACAGCAATTGAAATCATGAATTGCCTTCTTATTCACAATGGTTTCTATCAGCTCTGAAATAATTGACTGTAGATGTTCACTCTCTATTTTGTGGGTCTAATTTGCTCCATTCTTTTGGATGAGCCTGATGTTTCTTGTTCTCTAGACAGATGGGAATAAGAGAGTTCAGAACGTCTATTGAAATAGAAGCTTGCTGCTGTACCTTTAATAAGTGCAAAAATTATATACCCATGCTTCAGCAAAATTCATGAAAAATCTTCTACATTTAAATCTATGAATTAACTATTTTTGTGAAATTAACATGGTTCACTGTGTGTGGCAAAAACTCTAAAAATTAAGCTCAACAACTCTTAGCGACATACGCAGGAACCTCATTCACATTTTACTCTGCTTGCTATAGTTGTCTTTGTAAGGTTTTTCTTTTAATCCACTTTGTTGATGGACACGGCTCTGTTATTCCAACACTCACAGGAATTGTACTGTTTTGTGTAGTGCAATCGTGAACACTATTCAGAGCACATCAGGGAACTCTCCCACACATTTCACCTCACTGAACAGCAGCATGAACAGATCCCAATTAATTGTTGGCCTTGTAGGTGCCTAAAGGGATGAGAAACAGGAAATCAAGTGGCTTCAGCAGATGGACAACATGGATATCCTTCACTATTTAGCTCTCAGTCAGTGATTGGCTGAAGCAAACCCATTCGTAGGTTCCCTGACCCTGCAAAAGTTCAGTTTGTCAAAGAATTATTCAAGGTCATAAATGGTCAGATTTCATTCCGAATGATACGATTGGATATAAATCATCTCTAGAGGTAGAATGAATGAAGTTAGGGTCAGGCATTCGGGAACCAATGAGATTTCATACTGTTATTACCATATTGGACAATTCTGTTCTCTTTATTTGATTTGGTAGAAGATGACTTTCCTTTTCCCATGCTCAAAAATATTTTTTCTGGGTCTGATGAGAGAGAGCTCAAGCAGTTCTGATAATATGTGACGCAGCTTTAGTATTTAAATCTGATCTTTGAAGGAAAGAAATTGCTCATTTGTGGTCCATTCAAGTCATGCAGTATTGATGTCACCTATTACCTACCAATAATCAGTGAGTACAATTGGAGCTATCTGAAAGAATTGGATCGGAAAGTACAGTTACCACTCTTTGTGATGAATCAAATGGCCTTCATTAGAACCGGACAAGTGAGCCAGGACGAGGAGCAAGGGGCAAGAGCAGGAAACGGTGCAACAAGATTGCTACACCAATTACAATTCCCTGTACAAGTAATTATTCACACCAATAGCAGAAACAACTCAACAGGTAGAGTTATTGAAGCCAGATCACTGGACTCATCAAAAAAAAAGCTGATATACAGTACTGCAGTTTGCAAATTGTTCTGAAATAGTAACACAGTAAGTCATAAATGACCGTGCAATACAAAATTGTAAGTCACATTCTACTTTGATGTAGCAACAATTGAATGCATCAAAATTGGGCTTCCATTCTTTAATATTACTGAAGAATACCTTTGAAGGGCTTTTTGTTTCCTGCAGCATTTCTGCAACATTGTATAATTCTCATTCGGATTGACCTTTGTAATAGTCGGAAACCAACTTACTAAGTGACCAAGCAAGCATTATCCGAGCTGTCACATAGCTTTGCTAAGCATTGTTTAAATATGATGTACCCCACCTCATTCTCGCAATCCTCCCCCCTAATGGAAAATCTTATCCTGACTGACTACACAGAAAATTCTGTTGGCAAGGTCTCATAATGGACATCTGTTTTTGACAGTTCTTTCTGATTTGTCTGAGCTGTACCCTCTGCCAGCACGGGAGAATACATTTCATATTCAGCAGCTGGTACCAACAGTACATGTAAATTTACACATGAATCAACTGTCAGAAACATAGACACAATGCATTGACAGCTCAGGAATGTGTAGGGAATTTTGTTGCCTTCTTAAAAAAAAGCTTGGTATTCCTGAAGTGCGGTACCTTTTGTACAGTAAAAGCTTTTGTTTTCTGATTGTCTGCTCACAATACCTGACTGATTAACGTTTCAGCCTCTCAGTCCATATATAATGTGCAGGGTTCCTGCATGAAGGCTTTGGAACTTCAAACCTTGGAAAAACATCAATTGGCTTGTCTCCATATATTGCCCTTTTTGCTGTTTTCTGTACCCTCTGAATGGCATATCATCACTGCATATTCCATTGCTTGTCACAAAGAGCTCTGCACAATACAGGACCCTAAGGCTTAGAAACCTGGGAGTTGTAGGATTGAAGTGTAGTGTTCAAATAGCACTTATTAAAAACAGCCCACATCTCTGATCCAAATTAGATCGCGGTGTAAGATATTATTTAAAATCAGCAAGTTCAAATTACATTCAGCTGCAATTTTTTTCTTCAGTTTTGGTAACCCCCTACGTTTAAAAGCAGATTGAGCATTTGGAATAATTTAAGACAAGAGTAACACATGTTTTTAGCTCAAAGTAATGAGAAGTTTAAGGAGCTCTAACCAGTTATCTCTGGACAAAGGAAGTTCGAGATGAGGGACATGATCCAGAAAATAAGCATACATAGTATGTATTCAGAATGCAATTTGATTAAAATCATTAGATTACGATTAAAGGACTAAGACTTGTGATTTGTGATAAGGTGTTTGCTTGAATGGTCATGATCTCTTGTGTTCTTATACAAATTGTAAACAAGTAAACAGTTTGGCAAACTTAGTAAATCTTTAGCTAATATGGAAATATTTAGGGTGAATTGAGGGGTTTTAGAAATTCTGTTCTATTCTGTATGTGCAGAATGTTAGCTTCACTGTCTGAGACACCTGGAAATTTAAATGCTGTCAGAAGCTGATAGTGTTACCATATCTGAATCTGCTACAGGAAGAGCTACAAGTAAAAGCCTATTTTGGTATTTCTGCACATCCTCAATTGTAAGATAACACTATAGTATTCCAGCAAAACTGAAACAAAATAAAATTATGACTGCTAAAGGCGCCTCACAGTCAGATCCAATACTGTACAATGTATTGTCATGTAAATGAATGAATCATTTGTGCATCCATATTACAAATTGATTTTAAAACAATTACAGTTGTTAACTCAATCTCCTTGCCACTTTTAATACATTTTAATGAAAGAAAATAGTAAAAATACTTTGAAAAAAGTAAATATTAATAAGGAACCAAAAATTCCACCCTGGTCTAAAAATTCACTTTTGTTTTTTTTAAATCTTAAATTCAGTCTTTAATTGATAGCCAATTATTTTCATAAAATGCAAAATAACATGCTATCTTTCCCATTTCTAACTACAGGTACTTGCATTTGTGCAGCCCCATTCAACCCGGATGGCATCTTGGAGCACTTAAGACTGAATTTAAGACCGATTAAGAGTTTAAAACCCATTCATGACTGAATTTAAGAATTTTCCACAAATACACATGATCTTAACATTTAAACACCAGACTGCCATTTGGGCTAATACTTGATGAACATTCAGAGCAAAGAAATGATTGCTGCAAAACCAGAAATGCAAGAATTGTCAGTGCTAGAAGATTTATTCAATTACAGTAAAGAATAATACTCATGGTGGCTTGTTGTTTAGATTTGGTAACGGCACATTCTTGAGACAACATACTGATATTCATACAGTTTCACTCAATATCTACAAATACTTTGAATGAATGACACAAAAATCTACAGATTCCATTCTCTCTCTCGCTGAGGTCCTGCAGGTGGGTATAGAACAGTGTCCTTTCTGTATCTGTGGAGTCTGAGCTGTCACAAGAGCTGCTATGGACTGTCATCGGGTTATCAAGACATCAAGTCATGTGTAAAGTGAAAAGCAGGTGTTTGGCTTATCATAGAATGTTAAGCTTTCTGGCATATTTTATTACCTCTGTTCTCATAAGTAAGTTTCGGAGCTGCAGTGCAAAGAAATTTGAAGGATAGCAGCTAATACAGTGTATAATCCTTTTAAAAGCTGTTTGTAGATGGTGTTGTTATCAGCACCATGATGATCCTATTATAATTTAGGATGCACTGTTCAAAGAATTACCAGGATTTAATGATTCTTTTGATAGGCTACTGGTCCATTTCACTCAACAGCAACTCTCTAAATTGATTGCCTCGAGTTTTTAGTGCATTCAAGAGGGTGTGTTTAATGAACTGAACTCTGACTGACTTCTAAAAGCTCTAGTCTGATTGATGCTTCTCTTTCTCCCTATAACATGGACCCAGGAGCAGCTTTGAGAAGATAATCATCAGAATCGGTGTAAAAACACCTTATTTACTCAAGTTAATCTACTACCATCTGAAACTGAACTTATTGCTCGTAACAGTTAACTTGATAGAGCACTTACCCAATTGTCCGCAACCTTCCAGAAAAGTTAACCTAATCAATCAGCGATCAATATTAATGGCTCGTGCAGTTGTTCTTCATCAATAACTGTTCCCAATTGGTTTGACAATATAAGAGCCACTGTTCTACTGTACTTTCGAGGATTACAGTAGGTCAGTAATTTCTAATCAATTTGTTTCAACCTCATCAAAACTGTTACAAGGGTCAGGTTGCTGTGTTTTCATCCATTTCAAATACAATGCAGACAAATATAAATATTTACGATGTAAGACACCTGTACCTTCAAAAGTAATCCATCGTTCAATTACTGAATAACCTATGTCATATTTCATGGCACAAGCATGTGACAGTGTATCAGATAACTTGAGATGGGGTCTTACATTGTCACATACTGTGCTGCTGAACAATAAGATAATTGTTTCCCTCCAAAGTTTCTGTTTTGAGAGTTTTGCACAGGTCCATCACCTGCCACTCCAATTATGTCAAAGGGGCAAAAATAACATTTTATTATTTGGCATAAAATGAATGGAGTGGATTTGTAAGGCTCATATAATTGACCTCTGATTTATGGTTATCGGGTAGTTTAAAGAATTGTCACAACAATTGATCCTTGTGCAAAAAGAGGTGCGATATTTAATTGGAGTCGTCTATATTCAGTGGTTATTTCATTATTTTAAAACGTAAGTTGTTTTTTCATACACAATCTGACTTATTTAATGGTATTGTGAATATAATATAAATGGCAATATTATCCATTTGAATAATGCTGAATTTGAACATTACATTTTGCAACTTAAAGCCCATCTTCATGCTCCCATAGTGGAGATCCTCAGAACTATTCCAGAATTGGTAAAATATGCAATTATAATAATTTTATATATGTATAATAATATACACATAATATTCCTTACATTTGATATAGTGCATTTCGCTTCAGAAAGGAAGTCTTAAAGCGCTTCACAAGTTTGCTATAGAGTAAGGTGACTAAGTATTTTGTGAGTGAATGCAGACTCCCAGCACTGCATTGACTACATGAGTTCAAAAAACGTTCTCTGATGTGGGGCTTGAATCCACGACCTACTGACTCAGAACTACCAACAGAGCCATGCTGATATTGCACCAACTCCAGGACACAGGCAGTGTTCCTTTAGTGGCTGAAATCATTTGTAAAATTACTAATTGTTTCAGAGTGGGAAACTCCTGGATTTTCGGTATCTGATTTCTGTAACTTCAATCCAGTGATAGTGTGCACATATGCTTCTTGAAAGGGTTAATATTAATCTGTCAAACAATTGCACACATATGACAGTGACTTCCGTTAATAACAGCTTTACAAAGAAACCATTGACAGCGCAATCAATGCAGAGCAAATCATTCATAATCTCTTGCATATTTGGAAAGCATTTTTTCAAGTGGGTAAACACTATATATCATTATTCCCTGACATTTTCCAAAAGTTTTTTTTCCCCCCATTTTTAATTTGGATGTAAAACTTCGGTAAGAAAGGCAATAAAACATTTCCTTTTTCTACTTCTCTTTAAGGAGCACTGCACAGATGAATATTAAAACAGTTTGCAGAGAGATTCTCCACAGCTGTTATCTGAATCATTTCATCCTATTTTAATTTCAGACTTATTCCTGCTGTGCTTATGCTAGAGCAGAGATGTGCATTTTAGCGGGCAAATTGCTGAAAGTTGAAGAACTTCCATAGATTAATGATCAAGATATTTTCCAAATATTATTAATGTTGTACATTGCATTTGATCTCTTTTCAGATCCTTTGATGCCATATATGGTTTGTGAAATATAATCACATTACTCATTTCAAAATAATTATACAGTTCAAAACTATCAATGATATCAAAAGCTGACGCTATTTCACATTTTATTACATTAATCACCTGACAGTTTGTAACTTTGTTAGTTGCTCCATCTATTCCAATGTAATTGTACTATTGTATAATTTGTTTTTAATCGTTTCATGTTTTCATTCCAATGAGGCAAAGAAAAGACTGTTGTACATATGAAAGAAAACCATGATTATATAATTTTTTGATATTTTGATGCCTGGTGTGTAAAACCTTACAGTCTTGTTGTTCGCTGGTCTCAGCTTGACCAGATCAACAATGGGCTCAATGTCGCACTGCTAAGGGTGGGAGAAATTGACAACTTGTGACCAAGATCCAGTTACACTTCCGAAAAATGCACAGTTTGGAAAGATGAAGTGAGGACAGAATTGAGCTCAGCTGTGATATCTTTCCTCACACCCCCCAACCTTTCGCTTGTGGTCAAAGTGCTTGTCTGGCTAACAGATGAAGAAAGTTCCCATACTCGTGGCATTGGAATGTCAGTGATATCTGTGGAATGTGCAGCCTCCAGGAAGAAAGACAACAGGCAAATATGTAGCACTTTTGAAAGAATCACACTGTGTGTTTTTTTACCCTATATTTAATAGTTATTTTACAAGAAAGTATGCTAAAATAAGCTAAATCTATTATCTACATAACATCTACAGTGCTTTACTGTCTTCTATGTGCTTAATAAAAATGATAGGTTTGTAATGGCTGTGTTCTTACGGCATAACCCACAGACTATTTCCTCTAGTTCTACACCTTGCACATTAAGATATTTATTGTGATGCTAGACCTCTGACATTACATGCCATTGCTCATAATTACCAGCCACCTCCTCCACTGTACAGGCAATTTACACTGACACAACGCTAGCCATTTTTCACAAAAGAAACCAAGTAAATAATAGGCAATCTGGGATGTTACAGATATGTATCAGTGCCTAATTGGCTCTGAGTTCATCGTTGCACCACTTGTGCACTTATTGGCCCTAAGCTGATTTGGGAATGCATTCCCATCTCTAAATTACTGCTTGCCATCCATTATTTATCAGTAATTTTACTTAGCATGTCATACATGCAAATATACATATGCACCATGAATTCTGGCAAACTAAGTCTGACAGTTGAAGTTAATGGACCTAAGCTCTGAACAGGGCCAGAACTATCAAACCCAGTAAAGCAAAACAAAAGTGCTGTTTATTGAATTTATAGCTTCATTGAGGGCGACCGGTGTTTATAGAACAAGCAACAATCCATATCATACTGGTCCGTCTTCAGCTCAGATTCAAATGAAGGACATCAGTATAAAACAGCAATGACTTGCCCACAAAATGTACAGTCAATTCACATTACGGTACATTCTGTGAAGCACTTTGAGACATCTGGAAGATGTGCTAAGGTGCTATATCAAATGCAAGGATTATTGTTGTGATAATTACAATCGGAGGCTTTAAGATGAATAAATAGTGGTTGCAGTTACATGATCCACTGCAATGAAAATCAGTGCCATTTTAATTTTGCTTGAGAACATTTGCGCAACATATAAAAAACAAAGCCAGTTTATGACAACCTGGTAAACGGAATAGTTGCCTAAAGGAAGATCCTGTTCTGGCAAGCATCCTGATGGGCTGGCTTAGCTGGACGGGCAGACTGAAAGCAAGGACAAGCAGGGGCAACGGATGAAGAGCTAAATCCTTGTTCTCAATCTGCCCATCCAAGTCTTGCTACCAAGTGAGACTGATAGCATATGTGAGTGAGACAATTCCGCCACACACAATCCAAAGAGAATTGTGTCCTTGCAAAAACTAACATAAGGACCAAAAATATGTTTGAAGTTGACACTATACTTTTTTTTAAAACAAAACTGCTTTTCAGAAAGATGATATGCAATGACAAAAACGTTGGACAGCAAATTTTAAAATAATACCACAATAACAAAGAAGAATTAAGGATTGAGAATAAAAATCACAAACAAAGTTTGTTAAAAGAAGTTCAGCGCCTTGGGACGTCCTCAACAACAACAACAACAAATTACACTTATAAAGCGCCTTTCACGTCGGGAGTGAAAGGCGCTTTATAAGTGTAACTTTTTGTTGTTGTTAATATATCGCTTTTGACACTCTGAAATTGACATTGAAATTGACACACAACGTTGAAGACAAGCTATACTTTTTTTTTATTGATGATGAATCAATGCTGATGAATGGCAACCAAATGGATATATAATTAAATTGATATTTAGAATCAATGCAAATTATAAAATGAATATATTTAACCAGCATTTTTTAATACACGAGTTTTGTCAAAATCTATGGTTCAAATGTCATATTTCAAGCCTAATATCTGCCTGAAGAAACTATCTGTTCAATATTGCTTTGATGCCTTTAAACATAAATTGTTTGTATTCTATCTCATACCTCCAAAAATGTCTTGACCGGTGCAATGTTAGGTCACCTGAATAAACCTTATGGAATCCACTCACTATGTTTCATTTCATACATAGAAAACATGTCAATTGCAATGGAACTGCCAAATTAGATCTGCCTGAAATGGAAATTCTAGTTTGTGTATATTTGAATTCTTTCATCTTTTGTCTATTACAGTTTCCAAAGGCAACTTTTAGAAATCACTTTACTTACTAAGCAACACACAGTATTTAATGGTATCTCACCCACATGTTAATTTTGCAATCCATTCTATAGAATTCCAAATGATTACAACTCTATTCTTATTTGCTCTCATATTAAGCTGAGAAATGTTTGCTGGTCTCATGCCCAGTCCATGTCAG
Organism: Hydrolagus colliei; assembly: GCA_035084275.1. Taxonomy (NCBI): domain Eukaryota; kingdom Metazoa; phylum Chordata; class Chondrichthyes; order Chimaeriformes; family Chimaeridae; genus Hydrolagus; species Hydrolagus colliei. The sequence continues at coordinate 12,340,922 of CM068755.1, read as the reverse complement.
AATCTACAGATATACTATTTGATCCGAACGATGCAAGCTGGAGCGAAGGTAAAGCCAAGATAGATTAGGACTTCCTTCATACCATACATTAATCTTCATTCAGTAAAAGCCTGTGATGACAGAAAAGCAGAGAAAGAATCAAGTGGAAACAAGCTGGGGGTTGCATTTCTCTCAATGCCATGCAGACAGTAGATAAACAACAGATACTTTTCTATTTAGTTTATAGTCCTACTTTTCTCATACTTTCCTGATTACCCAGAAGAAGATGAACTATAATTTACCCAGTACACTTGAAAACAAAATTTAGTGTGCACTTTCGACGGAATATGTTGAACATTTACATTAAATTCCATTAAATTAGTTATATTTACATATAAATTAATGTCGCCATATACAACTAAATGAACAAGAGGCGTCACTTAGATACAGCAAAAAAATCCCAATCTGATGAGGTAATGTTTTTCAATTTTCACAGTTTAACCCCTTCAAGGCTACATTCATACAGCACACTACTATTTTAATTTGGTTGCAGTATTGTGAGATTACCAATCAATGGCATTTTATTTGATCAAGTCTGGATTTCCTTCTATTACCGCTAAGTATTATTATTACTATTTTTACCACACCCATTGGAATGCATCATGGTGGAAAACTGGTTTTATACTGAAAATGCACAAGATCTCCTTGACAGACCTGAATGAAAATTAGACCAAATGATAGGTTTGCCTCATTCATATTTAACAAGGGTTTAGTGAGTAAGATACATTTCTGACACTTTTCATTCTACCCCATGTACCTCTTCTTATACCCATTGTAGCCTGAGAATCAGGTTGAGTAGTTTTTATTCTCATTTTAATTAATCCAAACTACATTTCTGCAGTAAAATATGACTGAACGCTGACAATATTTTCATAAACATTATGACCATTTCCCTCTCTCTGAAGGAAAAAAAATGGTTCGGTTTGATTCGATTTTATCTTCCAAGTATATTGCTGGCTCGTCTCTGTCACTCAGTAAAACAGCTTGAAAGTTGATTGTCAAATTTTAATCGCTGTTTGTTGTGCATTAAAATTCCAGCCATTGCAGGCTGAGACGGGTTCTAAAATTTTATTTTAAAATTCATAGGCTGTTCAAGCTTTCAATAAGGATTTCACATGGAAGAGCAACAAACAGCCTCATCCCATATGCTTGGAGGGATGCAAACCTTATGTTGCTTTTATACATTCACAGCCCATTTGAACTTGTCATCATTGTGACAGGAGCACCTGAACTGTTTCTAATTAGAGTGGCTGGAATGATACAAAACTGCAATAAGAACAGTCGTCTGTCTCTTCAGCAATGAGACTTGAGGATTCAAGACTGCTGATTAAGATATTGATAGATGTTCACCCCACTGGTGTCATTTGTGGCATGAATAATATCCTGTAGAGGTCAAGACTGAGGTAACATTGAGAGACTCTCGGCAGGCAAATACGCTTTAATTTTTAATACTTATTTTTACACAATACCTGGGGGTAGTAATTAGAAGAAATCAGATGACCCAAGTTACACGCTCATTCCCTTTAATTTAAAAACTGATATCTCTTTTCTAACAGTTAATCAACAAGTTGGGTTTCCAGCACATTAACCAAGTAAAGTACATTTTAGCAAAACATAAAACAGCTTTAATCAAAAACAAGATCACACACAAAGAAAGAAAAAGGCATTTTGGGGGTTGGAGTGGAGGGGAAGAGATAATAAATTCACTTTCTTTCTGTCACATGACTTTAGCTAAATCTCGTTGTTTTGGCCAAACTGCCAATTCAACCGAAATATCAGTTAAAAGACTTGTTTTTGATAATGCTGTTCATTAAGTCTCAGGAGAGTAAGACTTGAGTTGAAAACAGTTGTAAGTTTTCTGATGTGTACTGACTTGCTGCTTTGTAAACCACACAGTAATCACATAAATAAAACCAGAAATTGAGCCCATATGATTTGAGGAGGCCAGAGTAATTTTCATATTCAAAAAAAATTAAAGATCATTAGCTAAATAGTAAAAATAATTTAAATTATCTCAGGAGTGTGAGAGGACTAGTGAGCTGGTCCATGGACCCATGAAGATGGAGTTCCATTCCACAAATGTTATTTTAACTTTATGTAATATGGTAATGGGATTACATTTGAAATATCGTGTTCGCAGTTTTCTCAAGGAAAATCAAAACATTTGGATTACCAGATTACGATAATAGCCAAAGCAAACTAATTCTCCTTAGCAAACGTGATGCCTGAGTAATTCTGGAACCTCTCCAATTTCTACACATGTATATGACCTGGTTCCCATTTGTATTCTGCACTTATGGGACTCTCCCAATCTGTGAAAAGGACTCTCCAATCTACGATCATCAATAAGGTCATCATGTTCACTTTTTAACTCTAATTTGTTTTTCTCTCCCCTACCATCCTCGACCACATCCATTTCAAATGCCTCATATGGGTAATTGCAAGTTATTTAGAACCTTTATAGTACAGAAGGAGGCCATTCAGCCGATGGTACCCAGGCTAGTTTGGTTCTCGGAAAGAGCGATCAGTTTAATCTTATTCATTTTTACCTCTCCACCTCTATATAGCTTTGGTTGTAGGAATGAAAAGGATGGCACTACCTGCTGAGTCCTTGCTCAGGTGCTCACCGATAATGCTCTATAATGACATCAACCGAGTATTGAGTCAGTCAGGGCATTTGCTTGACATGAAACAGTGGATCTTCACAATTGTGCTGTGCAACAATATTAATAATGATTTCTCCTGTACTGTAGGCGATGTTGCTTATGGCTCTAATATAGAGAGAGATACTTTGCATTGTAATTTCTTCACATACAAACAGGTAGAAAAGTCAAATTATTGTTTAGTGCAAGAAACCAATAGATATGGATTTGTCAATGGAATTCCAATATTATTGCTCCATGATGAAAGATGTGCATGGTTGTGCTGCAGGCTTTTATTTATTGATGCAATTGCTTTTCTTACAGTAACTTATTGAACTCATTTACAAAAAGGCTTTGTCTGTACTGTCAGTACATATATCTTATTATCTGCCTCATACATCTGAGTTACTTTGGAATTCATGAAAATTAGGTCCGTTTACAAGTCTAGCACTCAAAGGAAAACATATTTCAGATGCTCAAAAAGAGCAGAACCCAAGTATGTTTGCACCCCATTATCTGCATGTCTCTCCGTAAAATGCTCCAAGACTCTACCCCTTGTGAAAGGCATTACAAAAATGCAAGTTGTTGTAAAACACAGCTGGCCAAAGCAAACTACTGCTGGAATGAAGACGGAAAGTATAATTTCATAGTTTCTTCGCTCTGATTACCTGGAGCCTTAAAGAATAAAAAAACGTGCAGCTGTACCAGATTTGCCACAGCGTAAAATGGAGGAGTGAACAGATTAGGAGCCTCAATACATACATGAGCAAAACAGTACAGAACACCTGTGTTTACCTGCACCTGACAGAGAACTTCCCACTGCTTTAGTCTGTTAACCTAAAGATGTCTGTGACATGCCCGCGGGGACAATAAATACGCTTTGTGTTTATCTAATAGCTTTTAGGGAATTTTCCAGCTGACAGTGATTGTTCTAATTATTAAATTATTCAACACAACTCAACAGCATGAGACATATTTACTCATCACTCAAAAAGCAGAGAGTTTCCAGAAAATATTATGCTTTTAAATCTCAATTGCATGAAGATTTTATGTTCCAGTGAGTGGAAACAAGCTTCTGATCAGATCAGTAGTACATTCCTAATGTCAGCAAAATTGTATTTAAAAGCTTCTTCAAAAGCCCCCACCACCTATTGAGCACACACGCAAAGCAGGTTTTATGTATCAACCAGAAACTAAAATAAACTGGCCTGGGCAATAAAATGTATTTAGGTATCCATAAAACCAAATAAACGTACAGTAAAGAAAGAACATCACACTGCTAGTAAAAGTACGAGCCTTTTGCTGTCTTTTATGTTATCCTAAAGTATAATCCTGAGGTTCAGAGAGATGTAAGGTGTTATTATAGATCAGGAAGTTATAGCTCAGTTATATGTAACAGATGTTAAAAATCAAAACATGGTGGTAGTAACTGGTGGAGTGTCACAAACATCTGTTCTATGTCCCCTGTTGTTAACGTTATTCTAAACTGATATGAATGGGGTTATTCCTTGTAATGTAAAACTTGGTACTTGGAATATAAAAACTTGCTGATGACACCAAGTTATGTGGTCAGGAGACAAGCAGACCAGTAGGAGGTGAGCAGTTCACAGCCAACGATAAGCTGGAAAAATGGAAAATTGGCGTTGCAGATCTGACCGGGTCAATTTCTAGCATGTTTTGAAATCTAAAGCAGGAAGTGGGAGCAACAAACAAGCAAACTTGATAATGGCTCGCAATGAACAAATGCGCTTCGATGAGTGAATTTATCCTCATTGCTTTAAGGGAAAATACTGGATAAATACTTGATTGGCAACAGGACTCAAGGGCATGGGTGCGAGCGTAGAGTGAAATGATCAATTACTGGGTGGAATGCAATGGTTCTTGAGCTGCGGGGGCTATAGCAAGGATCGAAGTGATTCCTTAGTTGAATCAAAATTCAATAATATAAGCGGTACGTTAGCTAAAAATTCATGCCTTTCGCTCAATTACTTTGGGGAAACCAGCAAGGTAAACATAGCAGAAACCTTTCCTCAGGAGATCTGGATTTACCAGAGATTCTGGGGTGAATAGTTGCTTAAATTCTGGAGGAAGCGGATTGCTGGGTTCAGTTACCGTTATGTAGTATATACATATTAGAAATTGATTAAAGATCTTTCATAGAGCTGACATCTTGAGAAAAAGAACTCCAGGCCATTTGCAAATATATCTTAATATTTAGAATAATGTTACAGTCTTCTTTGCATTGTTCCCTTAGCTGGCAGATACCTATTAAAATTGTGATCCAATGTAAAAGTTTCTATTCAATGGGACACCTTGGGAAATAGCTTGCAGATGCTGACAACATGATATTTTATAATTTACATTGTATGCCTTCCAAAGAAATGCATAATTGGGAGAAATATTGAGGATCACAGCGAGATTGTATTGTCTATCAGCCATATATTTCTCCAAGTTGTAGATCTCCTTTGGAGGAATTTATGTAAAAACAAAATCCAATTTAGTCGAGACAGTTTTATGAGAATCACAGTCATAGTTATTAGGAGCACTGGAGCATTTTACTTTTTAAAAATTCTTGTTGTCTTTAGGAAGCATCTAATTCAATTTCATTTTCTCATTTGGCTTGAAACCCAAGTTTTATTTCTCTCTGCTGAGCTCCATCCCTCCGAACATTTCCAGATCTGTTTTATTTCACTATAAGGAGATGATTTGGTTAGATTTGCTGTGATGGCCCCATCTCTGTGTGTTTGCCACTGCAGCAACTCAGGAAATGTCTTCAAAACCTGAATTGTTCTGTTATATTTCGACTGAGGTTCACACCTGTGCACAAGGTAGGTATGACTTTGACAAATTATCATTTGTCGTTATTCTGGAAATAATCCTGGATACATTCAATGAGGTGGTGGGGGTGTAATGAGCTCAGACCCTAATGCAGCATCATAGTTCAAAAACATGGAAATCATAAAATTTACATTATATTGAATAATTAGAGCAAATCTGGGTAATTTCAACTTTGTCCCAAGAGACACAGCAAACACTCTCAAAATCAAGACATTCCCAAATGTTTTAGTACAATTGAATCTCCTGACATAGCCAAAGAATTTGTTTTCCATTACCATATCATTATAGATGCTTTCCGACACATATACCATAGTGAAATATCATTAATTTTGCAGCTAGTCCATGAACAGGACTGATGGCACCCACTGAGGCAGCCAAAGCTGTCAAGCCTTCCCAACTGCAAAGAATCAGTAAGTGCAAGAGGCACATGGGAGAGAAGATAAAAGGGAACCCTGTGCAAATAATAATCAAAACGCACACAAATAATTAAACACATATAGACCTGCATGTTTCCACAATTCATTATACAGATCTAAATTTCATTGCACAATTAGCTCCTTGATTTTTTTTCCTGATGGGTTGACGTTTTACATTCAGCTACGGTGCAATTGTTTGCTGTTGTTACAGAAAATAGCTTTGGCCAATGCTGCTATCTTGTACAAAGCAGCTTATGATAGTTGGGAATCACACTACCACTACCCTGGGTTACCACTTATCACCATTGTAGGGATAAATCTGAATCCAGCCCAGTGTTAGGTTCGAGAGGTCACAATATAATCGCTGTTAAGTATCATTGGTGAAAACAGAAAAAAATCTTGCAGTTTCAGACAAGTCCCCAGTGAAAACAGCTGCCCTTTATTTGCCGATCTGAACTCTGAGAGGCCTGGGGTTGATTATGTGGGAAACAGTGCAATGGAACACATTCTTCTAAGGTCAAGGCAGTAGTATCAGACTGTGCTTCAGAATTCCTAGCGTTAATTCTAAAACTCATGGCTCGCCATCTCATGCCTTTGAACCAGAAATACTAGAAATTAAAAAGAAATATTGGCTGGACTAGAAATATCAAGCACAGTCTCCAATGTAGATCAGAAAGACCTAACATTTTTGCTATTACAATTCAGTTTTATGATAAAGTGTTCTCTCCAAAAAACACTGCTCAGTTTTTCGCAACTGACAATATGCTCTACAAATATTTAAGCCACTGTTACTAGTCTTTCCAAGTTGAGTTAGACACACGAACAATCTCAAAGTGCCTTATAGGTATGACTTGATTTTGGTGGTTAGCATTGACTCTAAGTATAAAACATAGTGTCCCAGCTGAAAAATTCAATGGATTCAAGCATGACACAGTCCCTGTAGTGAAAGTGCATGACCTGACATACCTAGCTGCAGTTGGCACTGATGATTGACAGAAAAATGAAATAAGTTGATATCTTTCACATGGGAATCACAGCTTGGAACAATTTAAAGCAAACGTTTTCTGCAAGAACTTGTGGGAAAAGTTAATTGTATTTTTAAAATATCTCTCTTTCCCAAAGATTGTAAAAACAATATTTATTTACACATATCAAGTAGCAGCTGTATGTTGTAATGATTGGAATCATGTGATGCAATTTCCCTAAATAGAACCAGGCATTATCAACATAGCCAAGAGAATCCTGTTGTCTCTCATTAATTCTGTTTGGTTTTGTACTTTTAACTTTTTTTGTGAAGCTGTTTACAGTTAATCAAATATGCCAAACCTCCAACAACTCTTCTCTTTAAGTTTTTAAGTTGAAGGCAAAGTAAATATAAAAAATTGCTTTAAAATAATGATACCCTTTGTGAGAAAATTAGTTGATATGGTATTTTAAGAAGGATTTTCACCACAAAAAAACTAAATATACAATACAACATTATGTACAAATAACTATTTGATTGATCTTTTAGATTTCTATAGTTCACCTACAATATATGCAGTCACTAAACTTTACGACGAACCATGTGAAGGGCTTTAAGATGTCTGCTCAATGTGAAGGGTGTGATATAAAATACAATGATAATTGTTAAATAAATCCAATTACAGTACAGTACTTCACTGAATATTTTGAACAAACTATTTGAGGTAGAAATTCCAGTGGATGGACGAAGAGTAGTGGAGTGAAGTCCTCTTGCCAACTTTCGTGTATAATTTTTTTCACCAAATGTGTTTCAGCATTACTCTGACAAGTTCAAAATTAGATGGTTTGCCCATAATCGATCGGAAGCCATTTTCAGAATGAGGCTTGAATGGTTTTGAACATAAAAATGAGGTGATATTTGCCAGTTGGATATTTGCCATCTACACATACAGCAGGTTCAATGGGAAAAGAAACTACAACCAAGGGAGACAGGTCTAACCAAGTGAGAGAATGTAGATTTTCTGAATTGCTTTGCTTAGGACGTGCTGGATAGCGGGAATGTCTGATCAGGGCTGCAGGGATAGCATTGCCATCTTCACTTGTTGAACACAATTTAGGCTTTGCCTTCACTTTCTGCTGTTTACCATCAGAGCACCACATCACATTAATAGCACATTTAACATTCTCACTTGTTGTGGAACTAGATTTGACTAATTTTAAAGAGACTTTGACTAAGTGTCAACTTACTATAGGCTGGTACAAATACAGATGTTGTATAATCAGAATTTGTAGGATTTCCATATCGATGGTAAAGACACATAACTGCCTGAAGTGATTAAAGCCTTGCAAGTCAAGCTAGTAACATAATCTAGGAATGGAGGCAAAACCAACAGATTTTTCCCACTTTTATTTTAATGACACATAGGTCAAAGCCGTTTCCTAAAAAGTAATAGCTCACTTGTGTTTTATGTGAAGCTCTTTAACCCATGAATCTCTGTGTCTAATCCCAACAATCTCCCAAATAAAATTGGTCACTGACTCCATTGCTATTTGTGGGATATTGCAGTGCACTTTGGTTTGCAGGGTTAACAAGAGTCGAGTGGGAAGAATCCTTGCTCTCAAGTGATCAGTCAAGTGATTTCCAAGTTATACTGAAAAAGTCAAGTTAGACGTTCTACCAGCAGTAGACCTTACCAACAAGGTGAGAACAACTCCTAATAAATACAAATTTCAGAGCAGAGAAAGGATTAGAACAGAAACTAAACTGGTAAATAAAGAAATAGGACTTTCAAAAACCTACTTTAACGGATGTGAAAAGGAAACTGATCTCTGTGAGAAGCTAACAGTGAGTGAGATGATCAGAAATAACTTAAAAACGAAACTGAATTATTTTAAAAGATACAAGTAAACAAAATATAATGAGTACCAAGAGTCATACATATGAACACTAAGAGTCATGCACTATTTCCAGATCCATTCAAATCGACTGGGGAAAAACAAATCTTGAAGATGCACAAATTTCAGCACAGCACATGTTATGAAGGAGCTCAAAGAATCGAGGGGATTATTCTCCTGTGTTTACTATATGAATCTTTCAATATCTGCTTACAACCCAATTTCCCATTCTTAGGGCACACCACACATATAGCACACCAGGCAGAATATAACCCCTTGCATCACTTGTGATACACCCTAGAAAATTCTAAGAAAATGGGCAAGGTTCAATTTTCTCTGTATAAAAACTTTGTAAATATCCTGACTGTACTCAAAGAATTTGAATTACCTTGATATTCAAAAATCAATATGTGAGACTTGAACAAAATATTTATAGACCACTATGTGCAAATTTGTTTTTGCTTAACTATCATTCATGTAGGTCTAAATTTCCTACTATAATAATGACTGTTCAACCTGGCACATAAGAAAAGAGTTAAAGAGATGTCAGCAGTTTGTACTGCAGCCCAAGCTCTTCCCTATCTGTGGTACAGAGGATGGTCCCTTTGTTCTTCAAGAAATGAAACAAATCGTCACCCAATGAATAGTGAATTTCTTCCTTCACTCGCAGGCTCGGTATCACCTCACACAAATCCCCTTTACATGGGGAATGAGGGTTCTCTTAAATAGGCTTCTGTTTTCAATTACCTCATTAGCCCAAGCAATGAAGTATCAGCATTCCCCCACGGTTTTTGAATTGGATCTGTTTTGTTGTCCCCAAGCACTTTTCTGCAGTGTCAAAGTCCCACTTTTGCGTCGTCTGTTTTTCCTTCTCTTTGACCACAGAAGTTTTAACAGCATTCTGCCAGTGAGGCCTGACAGCTACAGTATCAGTGTCTACACGGGCCTGATGGGCTGGGTGACCAACTCACTAGGCTAAATTTAGATTGCCTGCGGTTTCATTCCTTTTGATTGAAAAGTACTGAAGGTCAGGTAGAAAATAAATCAGTGGTGGGAAGCTGTAGGAGCACATAAGCTCCATACACATGTATGGTTTACCATCCATCCCCTTGGCAGCGAGAGTCGACCTTTGTATTCCCCTCAATGCCAATAGAGATAGATACAAGATAGGCAGAGTCCATTGTAATAGCAACGTGGATCTGGTCTGTTGGAAAGTGATGGCCCAACAGACTGAACCTACTTATAAGGTTACTGAGCAGCCAATGGATTATATGACTGTAATCCAATTCAGGGATTCAGAAGAAAATCTAAGCAGTTTGTTCAATAATAGAATGCCAGTTAACTGAGAATGGATTGGGACCATGTGCCTTCAGGAACAAGTGGCTGCTTTCAATTCAAGTTACTCTTACTTAAAATAAACACTGTGAAATAACTCCTCTTATGCTGCAGGCTAATAATAGATAATAATAATAATCCTTGCATTTAATATAGCACCTTATCATGTATTTGAGGCATCTCAAAGCGCTTCACAGAATATACTGTACTGTAAAGTGAATTGACTATATTTTGCGGGAAAAACATGGTAGCTAATTATGCACAGCAGTGTCCCACAACCAGTCGTGTTTCGATCGACCAAATTAATATTTTTAAAATTAAATAAAAGGACTCAACAGCAGTCCAACGTTCTAGCAAATGCTAGTTTGCTGCACTTCCAAATTTAACTGGAGCATCTTGCACTATGAGTCTATGAAACCAGGTCATTTATGCACAATACAAACAAGTGGATTATTAACCAGCCAGTGTAAATGTCAATTCCTGAAATTTATTGAATTATCACCTCAGTGGAGACAATCAGACTAAACTCAGCACACACACAAGTCCACCAACATTTTAGAAACTCAATCAATGAATCTTATATGTTACATATTCAATGTGTACATGTGCAACATCTTATATATTGCACATTTCACTACGCTTTCACTAGTGTGCATTTTAGACTGAATGTGACATGTTTTATTCCATGCTGATAATTACATTCAGTGAAAATATACAGTACTGTGACCTCAGATGCTCAGACGTTTAATGTCTAATAAAAAATAGTACACTCACCAGAAAACTAATCTAATTTTACTTCTGAATTAGTCATACACTAAAGACTTATCTGCAAGGAATTTTACTGAGTTCATTTCACATTTTAGGTTTATATGGCCAATTTGTTTAATTCATACAGCCTGAAGTGCTAGGAGATGTAAGTTTGCCCTAAATATGCATCCCCACTTCTGAACGGAGCATTGCATGTTATGAACTTATCAATGAATGTAACAGGATGTTGCAGTACTTGTGGAACTCTCACAGATACATTCACTTAGCTCAGAACATCTTACGTTTATCAAAAGTTTGAGGCGATGTTATGCTTTGTGGCATTGATAATGGTCTCAAGAGGGATTTCCCCTTTATAATTGTTTATTATTAATATCACTGTATATAATGTGACAAGAATTTCAGGACTGAAGATAGTCTAACTTCACATCGATATCATATACCCCAACTGGATAAATGAATCAACAAATTGCATTCTTGAAAACAGTAGAGAAGTTGTTTTAGATTGCAACAGAACGTTATAACTTAGTAACACTTTCAGGTGTTAGCACTCTGGAACCCTACCCTAAGAGGTGCTATATAAATACAAGTTGTTGTATACCATCAGTATATCTAGCCGATTCCTTCAATTTCTCACATGATTCATTCAATGTATCTTTCTCTAAAATAAATAATCCTGAATGCTTTACACGAACTACTTGTGTAGTTCATTTTTGAAATCAGATAGGTCTTTTAAGGAATATGTTGGGTAGAAACATCCTTGGAGCATCAATCAATGACAGATGTGTTAAATGAATTCTTCACTTCAGTCCTTGCAAAATAAAGCTGGGTACAAATTCCACATCTAATTGAACTGGCTGAAAATCTGCAGAGATCAAAAAAGCATTTGCTACAAAAGAGCTCAAGGTATGAAATATTTAACATGAATTTGAACCAGATGGGATACATCCTAGATGGCATAGAATATGTCCTGGATTCCTTGAGGAAATAATTAAGGAAACACGTGAAGCACTAGTTAGTATTTGGGGATTTCATGGATGCAAATATTTCACCCGAAGATTGATTGGCAAATTCCTAGTGCTTGGAATAGAATTGGGCAACACTGTGAGTCTAGTATAAGTAGTCAGGGAAATTATCAAGAGGATTTCTTGTAATCCTTTCCATGTTCTACGTGAATATTTCCATTATAGGTTTGGAAATTAACGTGTGTTGGTGTTGCCAAGCAGCACACATTGAACCCATCAAGTTAAAATGTCAAGGAAGAATTCTCGCTCAAAACTGAAAGCAAAAATAAGACACTAGCCCCAACTATTATTGAGCATAATTTATACATATGTGGCGAAGATTATTTATATAAATCAAAATATTTAGTATACATTAACAAGAATGGATAGAGAGGTATAAGAGAGGGGGAAAGGAGAGGGTAGGGAGCTTGCGTGGGATATAAACACCGGTACAGGCAAGTCATACTGAATGGCCTGTTTCCATATTAAATCACTCTGGGCAACTCTAAGTAACTTGGAACATGTTCCCTGTTAAACCAGTAAATGATATGTACATGAATGCCTTTTAAAGAAAAGAACTGGATAAATATCTATTGAGCAAAGACATTGATGATTAAAGGAATATCGTTAGACAGAAATAGCAGCATGCTCAATGTGATTGACAATCCATGCTATTGGGTCAAGCAAAGGAGACCCCACTAGCCATAAATGAATGTGAAGGATAGATCATCATTCTGAAGGTCCCTCGGATCACTTGTGAAAGGGTTTAGCTTTTCCAGCAATAGATTACATTAAATAATAATACTCCTTGCATATGATAGTGCTTTTCACGTCTTCTAGAAGTCTCAAAGCGCTTCACAGAATAAAATGTAAAGTGAATTGACTGTATATTTGTGGGCGAAACGGAAAGGGAGAGATGAACAAAAAAGAAATGTTGGGAAGACATCTCAATGTTCTTCACAGGATTTGCTGCAAAGTGTAGTGACTATCATTTTTAGACAAATAAAAACCTGGGGGAAATTGGCTTGATAGGCCGAACAAACTTACAGTGTGCTCTTGTACTGTATTTGGGTCTTGGTTAAAGGTTTGGAGATGTTCCCCTGATGTCAAAAGCGCTTTTTAAATGGAAATTGCATTGTATCCATGCGCAAAGGGAATTTAACAGTGACATTGTTGCAGCCAATCACACTCATTCTTATTCGCTTTGAAAAATGATTACTCACAGTTTCTAATATTTGTGAAGATGAATACTATTATTCAGCAATTGTCTTAATGTTCTTTTAAATGTCATTTACATTACTGTGCTCTGAATAAAAATCTGTTGATTTAATTAACCTTTAACTGTGGAACAGATAGCTGATTAATCTGCATCATTGTCCCATTATCAGACTTTAGCATTGGCGCATTGTCATTGTGAACTTCCCCAGCTGTATGCTTTTCCTGCTGAAGTAATTTCCTGTTATTACATGCATTCTAACCAGGAATGCGGACCTATTCCAAAAGCACCTCACCATCGATACATTGTTATCGACAGAGCTCTGGGCATTCATATTTTCACAGCATGCGGCAGGAAATTTCATGGTCAGTGTTTGTAATGCTGCAAGATACAATTGTTTAAATTCCAGCAGTACCCGCAACACATAATCTATGGTTACCAAATGTTGCCAACACCTACCTGAGCAGGGTGTATCCCTCTCAGGCATTGACCGAATCGCTCCCTGAAATGGCTTGGTATTTTCAGGTAAAATGAGGGTTTAAAAGGTCTTGTTTTCCATTTCTATGGATGACCCTCTGTGCATTATGTATGAGTACAAATCCCGGTCGGAGTATGTTGAATGCACGGAGACCTGGCTTAGATGTGTATCATGCGGTGATACTTGGGAGTGCTACCACACAACAGAATGGCTGCGTTTTCCTGAGCTGGAAATGGTGCATCGCAAGCAAAGGAGAAGTGGATATGTGCCATCCTAAAGTAATGCTCTTAACTTCAAAATAAGTTAACGCCAGAACGTTTTACCTTTAACTCAGATGTACATTTTTGCACAACGGGTGAGCATTCTTGTTTACTTGGCACAGTCATGATCAAAAATGATTAGTATTGTCACTGAAGAAGCATAGCTTTTATTAAAGACAACCATAGATGCATCTAGTCAGTCAAACATGTCAACAACAGAAACTGACCCAACATGCAAGGATCAAAACGCGGATCGAAAAGTCAATAGAATTCAAGAAGGTTTCATTTGATTTTTTTTAAAAAGAAATCATGTTGGCCAAGATATAGCCTTGAGATTCCTTTGTAGATTTGCCTTCAGTGTAATGTTGCAGCAGTCGTAACCCCAGTGTATACAGACATAATTGCCAGTGACAAGAGGGCTGCAAACCGGCAGAGTCTTGATAAGCATTACATGCAGATGACAGAAATCAGAGATGTATTAGTGGTGCTGTGACATATCGCATTACTGTTGTGAATAAAATAAGAGAGATACTAAATGTTTCGGCAGTTCAAAGCTGGGCCATTTCTTGACTCTCTTGTGGGGCCATTATCTCCATTTACTGCCACTGATAGCCTGGTCACAACTGTCATCCAGGGATCCAGTTGCATTTCAATTGAATAGGAACTGTTAGAGCTCCCTGTGAATCATGAAGTCCTTTAGCACTAGAAAAGCAATTTATGTTAATTATTTTTACACCGCTTTTTTTTCTCTGCACTCTGTTAAAAAGCCATGTGACATGTAATCCGAAACTCCTGATATGGGCACAGGTTCTGATAGCATTGACATTAAATGGTTTATCCTTGTTAGAATATAAATTATTTCCACTATGTCGGACCTTTGGGAATGGCGCTCTGTCAATTTGACTTCATCGTAACATCATTTAATGTCATCAACAAACTGAGGGATAAAATTTCATTCTAACATGAAATTTTGGACCAGATACACCCTTTGTACTGAGTTATCAAGCTTAGATGATCAGCTTGCCTTGGAACTAAGGTGTCAGGTCCAGTGATATCAAATAACCCTTTTATTCAGAAGAAAGATATTTAGACAGCCTTAAAGGTCAACTGACAATACTTGAGATTGTTACATATTATGTGGTTTTATATGGGTAAAATATTTGGATAAAATTGCTATTTTTTTCTTGGAGATAATGTTATTTCTAATTTTTCCTTACTTTTAAATAATAAGGAGCCGCAGTTCAGGTTCTGTACATGATTTGGTTAGCTGTATCACCCTGTCTATAATAATGTGGTAAATCATGTCAGAAATGACAATACCAGGGCATAATCCATTAGTGCTGATCAACTGGTTAGATTGGAATATAAAGTATAGGAAACATATGGTACCTGCTGCAACATTGTCACTCTTGACATCAGTCACCTTGAAATGCTTGAAACCATTTCTTTTTTGAAGAGATTCTTTGAAATCCAATGGTTAAATCCATTTAGGAGATATGAAAATATACATGCTGTGGAGTAAACTAGCATTTGGTAATAAAACCTCACCCTGATAGATGCATACTTCCATTCCATTTAATATCAGAATCAAGACCATTTTAATATATCCACTGATCCTTTACAAACAATTACAGATAGGTTCAGTGAATTACAGTTTTTTTTACCAAATTGATGTCCATATCTCTTTACTTCTTCTCAATGTTTTTATGAGGGGTTGGGGGTTGAAAAGTTAATATGGAGGAAATGATTTCCACTGGTTGGTAGTCAGGGGGGGGTTTCCAATCACAATCATTTCATTCATTGAAGCACTATTGTACAATTCTTCAGCAATGTAAAGAGAGCATTATAAGTCAGGAAGTGAGTTGTGCTGTACACGACAGAGTCCCAGAGCAATTGCAATCAATTTAAGCAAACCAAATCACCTTGATCCTGTGAGAGTAAGTGTTTATTATAGTCTTCTCATCATAAAAGAATGCTGAAATCCTTCCATATTAATTAACATTATCAATTGGTTAGGCCGAATGTTACCGTGTTTGTACAGGTAAATCTTGTAAATCCATATAATATAAACACCGGTTACCATATCGCAAGCATTTGGGATTATTATTGCATTCTACCATCAACAATAGATTCCTTATTTCTGTTTTGCTTCTCAATGACATTCTTTGTGCAGTTGATTGGAAATGTTATTGATTAAATAAAAAATCCCAAATAGCTCTAACTAGCTTTGTGCAAATAAGTAATTGAATATAATTTTTTTGCTGGCTTGCTATCAGATTCAGGCACAGCGTGTCATTAGTCAAAGTACAAAAAATGATGTTGTAGAATGATTTCACACTACATTTAATGATATTGTCAGTTTGTCCACAAACTATTTAAAATCTGTGCATCATCAATTCTTTTCCCCCTGCCAGACGTTTTCGATTTAACATATTTCCAATCTCACTTATCCGACCATGTAGGGAGGAGGGGACACCCAGCTTCTCTTTTTGAAAATGATGTATTTGTTGAGCAATGATAAGATTAAAATTATGTTGCATTGAGGCTCAGACAGCTGAGTTATGATGATTTCTCTTATAATTAAAGAGCCTCTACAAAATTCAATACAATCGAGCTTCTAAGCTGGACAAGATAGTCATTAATTGTGGGACTGATAAAAGGATTTAGGACATCATTACAATGAAGTCACTTTGCTCTTATCTCGCTTCCATATTACTGTACCAGCAAGAAATTGTACTAGTACCTTGTTGGGGGAGATATATACTTTTATATGAAACAAAATTGATTGCATACTTTACTGCCTTCTTTTTAATGAATTGTTTTGCTTTCAATCATTCTACTCTAAATTGCCAGCATCTTTACTTTGTAAAATGTATCAATACTTTCTGCCAATAATCTAAGATTTACAATATAACACGTATGGTGGGGGAAATGGCAAGGTGGGGTGGAAACAGTATGTAATAATAATAATAGATTCCTCCTTGCCCACAAATATCTCTTAACCAGCTGTACGAAACACATTAGGATGAGTTAATGACAAACACTATGTATTTGTTCTGTTCTCATAAAGATAAGTGTGTTGGTTTCCACCACTTCAAATCAGATTCAGCTGATCATAAAATGTAATAGAATTGATCTATTTGATATTGATATGTAAGACGTGTTTGGGTCCATGTTAAGAGTGGAGTGAGACTCGCTTGAGACCTGCGAAATAATGAATCACTCACATTTTCTTTCAGTGAGAAAACAAAAACTATATAGACATTTCTTTGACTACCCCCAGTTAATCTTGTATAAATTAACCCAAATTTATCAAATAAATCCAATACAGTTCAAATGATCCAGTCAGATCTCCTATGTATGGCACATCAAGAAAACTCAAGAATTTTGAATCCTTGTAAACCCTAGACACTTATATTAGAGTTATATATGAACGAGTTAAAAACTTTGTTGCTAACTACCAATAAAGATAGGAGGGAACAACCCAATCATATTAATTAGTAGAAAGGCACTGATGGCACTATGTGGGTACTGATTCTGTAAGTTCATGTTGATATGAACACAGCATTTTATAAAATTAAAACTATTAGCCAAAATGATGAAGAACCTGCCAGATACATCTTCACTTCTCCCTATTAAATGCTTTCTCAGCAACTAAACAAATATGTTTACAGCTTGATGGTTCATGTGCTCTGTATGACATAGTATATTTATATGCTGATGGATAGCATTATGGTGAATACACCCTTTGTAAATCCAGTTAATCTTTTTGAATTAACTGGGGCAAGACCTTCTTTATCTGAGTATCATAGCATAATATTTTTGATTAATATTTATTTCATTCAAATTCACATCTCCAATTTTTTTTAAAAAAGCAATCAGTTTTGATTGCACCAGCATTTAAAAATATGAATTAACAATCATAAGAAGAATCTTTGCATTTGATATAGGGTCTTTCAGGTTAGGAGAATATCTCAAAGCAATTCACAGGATATACAGCAAGGTTCACTGACTGTTTTGTGGACAATTCTAAACATGTGCATTCTAAATAATTTGAAATTCAGTTATTCAACTTAAGCTATTAAAGTTTGTCACCTCCCTATCACTTCTCATATTTCTGTTCATTGCACCCTAACTACTTTTATATTCATACTTCTTTCCACAGTTACCTGCATTGTGTTATACACTTTCATTCATTATTTCCCTATGTCACATACTGCGGCACAGTGTGTCTCTCCCATGCCTTTGAATGCTATATCATGTTCATTAGACTAAGTGTCAGCCTGGCTTCTTTGGTTCAATCTTTCTTCCAAGATCTTGTTTTCCTTTGCAACTGGATGTTAAAGATTCTGTGACAGTATTCAAAAAGAGAAGGGTGTATCTCCCGATGTGCTGGTCAATACTTTGACAGATAAAATTGGTCACGACTGTTTGTGAGACAATGCTGTGCACAAATTGGCTGCCACATTCGCCTACAAAATACAGTCACAACACTTCACAGTATGGCATATTCATGAAATGCTTTGAGACATCCTCCTGATGACATATACAACATAGTAATGTCCCACAAACAGCCATGAAGTGATTGACCAATTTTACTTGGGGGAGTTTCCAAAGCACAACAAGAGAAACTCCTGTCTCTTTCTGAGAATGAATAGAAATTACTCCACAAACTGCAACAAAGTGGGACCGATTGCTTTCTGCTGTTCTCCCATTTTTAACCAGATGGATTTTGATAAGAAGTAGGAATGGGTCTCCTCCAAAGGGCATGTTGATGAATTGTATGTTTGGGAATGTCAGCAATTGTATTTATAAGAAACAATGTTAATAATTGTCATATTGCCATGAAATCATATTATGACAAGCCCAGCCTAGTCCTCAGTAGCCCATAGTCATGTTACCAATTCTCATTATTTACTTTTAAAACAGATATCAAAATATCATTCCATGTTACCTCTAACTACTGTAGACAGGAAATGTCAGCATGCTGTGACTTTACCGATAGGTGAATTAACACTGAGAATGCATTTGATGTTGTTACACAAGAGTATCACACACAGGGGATAACACTATAAGATTTTAAACCCATCGGTTGAAGAAATGACAAGAGTAGAAATATATGGCCATTAAAAGTTGCACTATACGCTGAGTTTGAAATTTCCTGTTGGTGTAATTTTTTTTTGTAAATGTGTGAGTTGTCATTCATGTTTGTGGATGGGTATTCCCAAGCCAGTTAGTTAAACTTCTCTCAACTCCACCAAGTCATGCTACAAGTTTCCTGCTGCAATCGCTCTGCTTTATTCTGCAATGCCTTCTGGTTGGTGACTGCTGTTACAATATCTGTCTTAATGGAGGTTGATCCAGTACAATCTAGGTCTACCACTCTTCAACTCCCAACAACTACAGCATATAATATTGATTTTGTCAGCCTTTGTTCATCCATTCGTAAGTTATAACCATTATCAAGCAGCTTCACTCAGTTCTGGATACCCTAGTCTTACCTTTATCTGACCAGCTCATCCTTTTGATCTTCTGCAGATATTTAAGTTGAAAGGCATCAACTTTTTATCTGTCTGTCTCACTTATAACCAAATCTCTTCACCCCATGATCTGGAATGGAATCACAATAGAATTTTTAATGCTGATTCAAACTTCAATGGTGATCCCTTTTCTCTTTCTTTATTAGTATCCATTTTCACATCTGCTGGTCTTAAGCCAGCAAAAAAAAATAGATACCACTACCGTCTGTTCAATTAGTTCACCATATCGATCAAATCCAATCATTTTTTTTACCTGTAAGGACAAAACTTCCTTTTGGCTGCTTCATAAAATAATTAGATTGCTCTTTCTTGAACTATAGATTTATGACAAAACCATCAGCCATTCAGCATGAGTGGGGTTTATATAATAGTACAGTGCCACAGTGAGGCAGTTATAATATACATAAGCCCTGTAAGTGACATTCTAAAATGCCACAGTGCTAATTCAGGAATTGCATTTTTCTATGTTCAATTCCAAAGATACTTTGACAACTTAATCCAAATGGCATATTCTCTGAAAATAGCAAGAAATAGATGTTAGTTCCACTCTGATCCCTTTGAACAGAATAGGATGTTTTCTCTTTATATGTAAATTATAGTTATACAATAGGTTTTGCTGCATGTGGAGAAGTTGCTCTTCAATGAAAGAGTAACTTATAACAGAGCCTTTTATTTTCTTGGATTTTATTTCTGTCCGTATAATATTCGAGGTCATTTGTGCTGTTTCATTTTTTGTCTTTTTGTTCTGGTGACCGGTTCTTTTTGTTTCTGATGTCTGGTCTGAAAATCTGTTCTAATTTGGTGCCATCAATTTAGCCACAGAGAGTGCACCAGATCTTATTGACAGAGCTTCACCCTTCACTGTACCTACTTCATTTAACATAACTGTCAAAATAAAACATATGTGGGCAGCAAGAAAGACATTCTGAAAGTATAGGAAAATATTAGCTAATCCCTCTAGTCAGCTAATTCACTGAATTGCAAGAAATTGCTGTGAACTTAGAGCAAAATTAACACAATTAACACTGTAAAGCATATACTATAGAATCATAGAAAATACAGTTATGCAATTTCCATATTTTATACCACCAGCACTTTTCAGTGCTATACAGGTATAATGTGGCAAAATTAGTTGGATCAATTTAAGAATTATATATTCTTTGCAATTGATACAGCAACTTATCATATCACTAAAACATCTCAAAGTGGTTCATGGGATTTTGATTAAAGTGTAGTGACTGTGTATTTGTAAACCAAAGGGCAGCCAATTTGCACACAGTGTCTCACAAACAGCCTTGAAGTGAATGAGCAATATTTACCCACACAGTGTTCAACTGTCTCTGTCGACCATCTACTAACTGGGTAGAGAACATATAGGACTTGATTTATTGATTGATGTATTATGAGAGTACCAATGTCAATGTAAGTTAACAGTGATCATGTGCCTTGATAATGCACTCTCTGTCGTTGTTATTGCATCCAACTTGCTGGAATCAGAGATGGTGGAGCTAATAGCACTGGAACCGAGATCTAACTAAGTGGAGGAAATACCTGGTTAATTAGCACACTGTACCCAAAATGTATTTTATAATAACCAGAAATTACTGTAAGTGCACTTCCAAAAACTACTTTTATGCTGAAATATAGATCCCATTTCAGAGTAATACTGTTTCAAATCTTTAAAAGCTTTGCAAAGTCGCTTGCATTCTTATTCATGTTTGTTTCTGGAGCATATCTGAGTTAAATTTACACACTGCATAGTTGACTCGGGGCGATATTGAGGTGTAGGCGAGTTCAGTAGTATAACACTCTGCATCTAAAATTAAGACAAGAGGAGAAATAGAAACAGAAAGCTTTGTAACCACATGAATACCATTGAAACAAAGGAGATAGAAAAATCTCAAATCTATCATAATTTCCAAGCAGCCAAATCGATCAGTTGTGCAAGATATATTCGCATGGTAAAGCTCTCCCCTTTGAATTTTTGCACTGCACAACAGACCTTGATATATGCAAGGATGCGACAGTCTGGTTTGAGGTCAGAGACTGTCAGAAGCTGCACTGACAGGTACACTGCCAGAATCTTCATGCAGAGGAAATTCTTACATATGCTGTGGTTCTCCTTGGGCTCTGTTTCACAGCAAATTAAAACTCAAACACAACTGCTTCTTTCACAGGTTGTTTTCAACTAGGGATATATTATGCAATTAATTGGTTGCATGTAAGTTTGACCATCTTAATGTTTGATTAAGATAATACTGTTCATTTGGATTATTAAAGAAACAATGAAAGATTACTTTGATGCGTGACAAACATGTCACACATCTCCCTTGGCCATTGCCCAACACTAAGAGCAATAAGATGTTCTCAGGTTTGATATAGGAGTTGCTAAATTAGTTGGTAGGAGCACCACAGTTATGGTCTTCTGAAGTATGGTGGGATAACCAATGCTAAATTTGGGGATGTTTGCCCTGTGCCTCCGTGATCGTAAACAATTGAGTTAATTTTGGACAAATTTATGTCATGTAAGACTGTTGCACTCATCAGAAAGAGGCAATCAATAGCTTGGGATGGATTTCAATCCAGGTCCAGGGGTGAAAGGGCATTTATTCTAACCCGCCGTGGTACCTCAGCCTCTGCCTGATGTGGTGACCTAAAAGTGTCAGAAAATAAACTTCAGAGGTTCGGGTGACACAGAGCAAAAGGCTTGCTTGCTCTCTCCCCTCTCTCTCTCTCTAAGAGCATTTCCACATAAAACAAGGTAGGTAGGTTCTATCCAGTTACTAGTAGCTATAAACCGCAACATAAAACTAATCCTAATTTGGTATTAATTGGCAGTCTCAATCACAAAGGTCACAAGGTGGCCGAACGAGAAATCGACATGTCACATCCATGTGGTGCATTCTCCTGAGGTTAACGTAGATTGCTCGGAAAGTGTAGCAGGAGCTTTAACCTGCGCCACATCTATTTTCAAATTACTAGACAGATACAGCGAGTGCAAATAAAGTCAGAGAATCTTTCATTGCGGTGGCAGCTCTCATCACAAATCAAATAGTTTTCAAAAAGGTTGGAAACACCCTCTTTTTAGAACATGAGGTGGTTTGCTTATCTTTCACTAATAGTTCCTCTATGTAGCTTGGTAACAAGTGGAAACAGATTAATTTAATGCAGTAGTTTAATTGAAAACGTCTTTCTAAAAAAAAAGATTAAGCTTGTTTGATGTGGGTAACAGAGTGGCAGGCATTAATTTGAACCCTTTTAACACAGAAAGATGATTACAGCTTGCAAAACACTTTCTTTCCTTGAAATGTTTACATGGTGATTTGCTGCGCATTTCCAGTAGTGGATGGTGCAAAGTAGATTTACATCAAATGTAGAAGACTATATTTAAATCATTGCTTGGTATCATTGAAATAAAATACCAGTAATAATCAGATGGTACTAGATTATTAAATATGATTACAATGTAATGTGTGGTACAAAAAGAGTTAAAAGGATTTGCATTTTGTATGTAGTTTATAAGAATGAAACCTTGTTTTGTTTATTGTTTACTTGGTGTTCACCTGTAACATGCCAGTTAAACAGCAACTGTTTTTAAGGAAGGAAAAGTAAATCTTAGCAACTCTTATTTGTGTGTAATGGGAGACTAACTAGCAAAGCAATGCATCATTTTTTGTTGCATTGCATCCGTGTGCCTCATTGTGATTTGTAATAGCATGCTGGTGAACAAAAGAATTCTGCAAACATATTTTCTCATGTTGGGTCTGTGCAAAACAGGCCGCTCTGTAGACCACTGTCACTTCTGAGGTATGAACGCAGCAAAGAGCAAATGAAAGGCCAATAACTGGAAAAATCCTGCCTGGACCATTCTGCAACAAATTGACTTCTGCACTGATGGGTTCAATACTCAGCGTAGCTTTGTGTTTGAATAGCAAGTGTGTTCTCGAGGCAGGTGTGAACCATGCAGTTTTACAAGGGAAGAAGGCTAAAGAGGCCTAAAATGATTAGAATTGCTTAAAAATTGTATCAGCCTAATATGTCTTGCATGAGCATGCATAAGGTCAGAGCGCTCGGATTCCGAAGCCATTCGTTTGCTCATCAAACCATTTGATGCGTTGCCTCATGCCAATGGAACATCTCCCTCTAGGGACAAGAAAACATAATGTGCACCGTAGACAAACAGCATGTCTTCAATTCTTCTGGCTCAGTGTGGAGCAACACATGTACCAGAGGCAGAACATCCCTTCCTTTGTCATATACGAAGGGAATATTGTGCCCCAGAAATCTCAGAGGAGTTCATATTCACATTGGATGGATCACGAGAAAGTCCGAGTGGAGTCAGAGGGCAAAGCAATGAAGATTTATGAAAACGTTAATCCATTGTAAACGTTTGGCACTATTTATAGTTTAAAATATAATGATTAATGTGACATTGTGGTGTGAGAAAAAGTAAATCTATTCAATAAACTGCACATGCACCTCAGTTACCGCTCTAGGGCTAAGCAGCCATGTAGGCTGGCTGTACACATAGGAACTTATCTAGAGTGCACATATTCGTGAAAAATATACACCAATTGGACAATCATGTTTCCAATATCAAAGCAGCTCCTGATTCAATGTTAACTTCATTTTTATAGTGTTCTAACACTTCAGAAGATTTCATCTGTGTAAGTGAGATATTACAGATCCCACACACAGTGACCGACAGATATGAAAATTGTGGTGAAGTCTGAAAAAGGCTCATGGCTTTTTAAAAAGAAATATAATCTTTTTGGAAACACGTAGGTTATAAGTGAAAGATGGGAAGGGTTTGAGATTTACAAGTTGTTGCAGACCAAGCTAACTCTGTGATTGTTGGAAATGTGCAAACATCAAGAATAGTTTGCGGGGTGGCATCACTTATAAGACAATGTTATAGCTGTTTCTAACCACTTGCCTTCGATTAGTAGGACGGTAGGTAGAGAGGATTTCACGGAAATGCCACAAAGATGCTGTCAATTCCTGGCCCCAGTGTAATTTGCAAAGATGAATGAAGTGTTTTTTAGACTGTCACCGCTTCTGTTCAAATGTATTTGCATCTCTTGCAGCCTCTGCCACTTGTATCTGACACTCGGTCTTCTGGGTAACGTTACGGGGATGATCTCACTGCTAATCACCTATCACATGTGATGAATTTCTGCAGACTCAGTCCTGACTTGTTAAATTTGGAGCCAAGGGCTGTGGCTTCATTCCTGGCAGTTATTTATCAAAGATGACAGCTCACAAATATCTCAATCTTGGAAAAGGCACTTTGGTGACACAGAGGCTCTGCGTGAAATTGCAAAAGTCAGCAGTCAGCGTTTATTTCATCAGAGTTGATCCAATCATCAGAGCTAGTTTGACAGTTGGGATTGTTGCCTCATGTGGCTGGCTATGCTATGGTCACTTTAATCTATTCTTTGCGGATCGACATGAAGCGGCGATATGAAAATGCAAAGAAAAGCTTAGAATAGTTTTTCTATCGCTTTGAACCAATTTTAGCCGTTATATATTTGGGTTTTAGAATAAGCCTGTTCACTATGTTCCAATATTTTAATTCATTACTTGGCTTAACTAGTGCGGACGGGGAGGGTGGTAGGGTGGTGCGGGGGAGAGATAGGAAATATAATTCCAAGTGTTCTGCTGCTGCACTACAAGTGTCTTCATAATTACATGTTCCACGTCATAGTTTTTATCCTATTTTTGACAAAGGAGGAAACTAACATCCTCTATGGAAAATAGATTTATGCAAAACCTCTGCAATGGGTTTTATGAGTTGAACATTATATGAAGGAATATAGTATGTAACACCCCTAATTCTGGCATGGTTGTCTCCTTAGCTGCTTCAATGCCAAAATCAACCTTTCCACAAATAATTGAATAATAACCTTAATCGTTGCATTTCACGTAGCACCTTCTATAGGATGACCACATGTTGAAAGGTTACCACAAATTATGAAACTATAAAGGACAGGAAAATGTTGACATTCAGAAAAGTAACAGCAGCCAGAACTTAAACCCTTTGTCAGCAAGCATGAAATGTAGTGCTTGACTGGGAATAGCATCTGGTAAAATACAAATTGAGAAAACTGCAAAAATATTATGAAAAGGAAGAAAATAATTTCATTTAAATGAAGGAAGAGGTGGAGAGGAAGAGAAAAGCAATTACCCAAATTCCATAATTTCCACTACAATCATTTTTAATGGGGACGTAATTTCCTTACTTTTTTTTTAAAAAAAACTCTGAACTCATGTTCCTCTACATGACCTGAACTCGGGATAAGCCAGTTGGCATTTATTAAAATAGAGGATATTTAAAGATTTGCCTTATTTTATATAATTTTAAAAATCGATAAATAAATAACTCCCATATTGTTTAAACAACAACAACCTGCAATTTATTGAGTCCATTTAATGCAGGGTATAATCTCAGGCCCTGAACAGTGACAGAGCTTAAAGCAGAGCCAAGGAGAGGCACAGTAGAAGAGGGAGGCCTTCGGGTGTGATTTGCAGGTGGACAAGGAGAGGGCAATGGTGTAATGGCTGGAAACACAGCGGCCAACAGTGAAGTGGGGTGGGGGGGTTGGGTAGAGAATTGGGGGTGGGGGGTGGGTAAGCAGGTCGGAGAGGTAGGGAGGTGCTAAGGCATGATGTGATTTGCAGCTTTCCCTCTTATATCCATCTTGAATTAGTATAATTTGCACCATGGGACCTTATCTGAACAGGCAGACAGGACCTCATTTTACGCCTTATCCTAAGGCTGGCAACTCCAACAATGCAGCACACCCAGCACTGACTCAGAGTTGTCCAACCAGCATTAAAATCTACTTTTTACTAAGTTAACCAGGTAGCAGTGGGGCACCATACATGGCCTGCTTTTCACTTGATTTATTGTCAGGTGGAGAACACAGAGGTTATCAGTAACAAACATTTAACCACTATTTTGACAATACGACCAATCTTCTGAACCACATATATATCAGCAATGAACATTTAGCATCAATGGGCTAGAACACCATCGGGCATTTTTGGAAGTGCTTGAGGCCATGCTCATTGGATTACGTGACATATCATCCACACAAGTACTGAGATATAGATCTACAACTCCTGTAAGAGAAATCTGATCATAACATTATTCCATTGCTGGGGATGGAAGGTATCGGTGTAGTGCATCACTGGAAGGAATGGATTTACCTGCAACTACTTGACTACTTAGGCAACAACATTTCTCACGAGTGGCATAATAGTATGGCATATGCCCATAGTACAGGACATCTAAAAATTATGGATGTCCAATATCGCTGCATGAAGTAGGTAAATGAACTGTAGTTGCAGAAGTACAGCAGGTCAACTGTGCATTAATTGTACACTCGTCGTTTATAATAAACAGTGCAATCCAAATATTGGGTCAATCCAGCCACAAATATCAAATTATGTTGAGCTACAGTGTTCAGCTCAAGGTCTGTGTAAGAAACAGGATTGATGGATACTAAGCTAACTCTGTCATCATTACACTTAGTTACAAGAGTAATTTCACCCTCCCTCGAGTGTATCAGTGCAGAAAAATTTCAAGATTGTAATACAGTACAATGTTAGGGTTCAGATTTTGTTCATAAACTGCCTCGGATTCTGTTTTTGAATTTATTACTCAATGACTATTAAACCCAGATTCTTTACTTGGACTAATGTACAGATTGGCTGCATCACACCAAGGAGTATGAATGGCTCTCTGTTGTTTGTTGTTCATCATGTTTGTTGGACAGTGAGATAGAGGAAAAGAGAGAGCTCTTCATAAATATTCTAGCTAATGGGAGTTATAACATTGTTTTGAAGCACAAACTGTGTCTCATTTGAAAGATGTTGGAAACTCACCTTGTCTAAAATGATGTATTTTTGCATATGTCCTCCCAGGAGGATGGACAGAGCCTAACATCAACAAAGTTTCAACACTCACAATTAGCAATTGGAACTCTTCCCAGCATTCTTCGTGACAGGACTTCCTGAACAAGGCCAGCCTATTGTTCATTTGCTGGGAGCTATCAGAAAGCATTAGCGAAACTTAAGCTCTACAGCTACCACATTTTGCATTCTTTATTGGAATATTTCTAAAGTTTATTGTAACAACTTAGAACTATAAGAAATCTATGTTGAATTGCAGACAAGAAAGCTTTCAAAATGGTTTTCTTTTCTGAAATGTGTTTGACTGGTCTTTTTGAGAAAGAATAAAATGTGGCTTCTGCAGTCAATACTTCTAAGCTCATTTATTCTATATACGTTGTCAATACAGTCACTTTGCAGGGCCTTGGTTACGAGATGGCAGCCAAACCCTGAGGTATTTTAAGTAGTGCTATCAGCAATGTGGTATTGTGAATGTAAATGTTTTTATTGAATATTGCTGTCAGTCTGCATTACATTGAAAGCACGAGCGAACAAAGCATTTGTGAGAAGTTACCATTGATTTTAATAAGCCAAATTACAAGCATTAAAACTTTTAAGAATCATAGCACATTAACGTTTCTGCCTTTTCATGATCAAGACAGTATTAGTGCTAATGAATAGTAATGTATGCGATTTTCTTTGCAGAAGAGTTTATAGCAACAGAAGAATGATTTGACTGGTTCTTTTGTGGCTTGCCAAAGTTCCGTATAAATCAAATAATAGAATTTGGTACAAGAGCTACATGCGAAGGATTTATTACTTGTTACTTAGACCAAATGCATTTATCATACTTGAAATTTGAATACATTTGTGCTGATTGAAACAAAAATAATTAAATAAGTGGTCATTCACTTCATGACTATTTGTGGGACATTGATGTGTGTAAATTGACTGTCTCATTCGCCTGCAAAATTCACAGTTGCTGCACTTTACAGTAAATCCTGTGAAGCGCTTTAAGAAATCCGCCCAATATGAAAGGCCAAGCAAGGACGTTTATTATCATTAAAAATAAAAATAATAAAATCCACTATCTTAAACAAAATAGATTTTAGAGGGTCCCTTTTGAAGAGTTATGGAAGTTACTATGGCTTAAACACGGTTTTCAAACAGCACGCTTAAATACATTGTTTGCATTTATGTTATTCAAAGTGTTGTATCCATAACAGTTTCCTTTGCAACTACGATGAAGCAAGGGATTAAGATGCATATACAGTAGTTTGTTTATATGGCTCACTATTTCCATTATGGTCCACACCAATCGGCAAAAGGAACACGAGGAGTTCAGCTAATAGTTTGATCAAAAGAAATATTTTCCAAGCAGAAAATGAAATGAAAGCATTAATTTCATAACATTGATAGTTCCTTTCAATCAGAAACGTTTAATAGTGCTTTTCTGAAGGTGCACAGAAAATAGTTATTTTGAATAGCAAAATCGACAATAGAAATCGACATCTAAAAGAGGCATTGTCAGAAAACCTTGAATGGATTCCCCCCCATCCCCACAAACACACGGTTCACGAAAAACTGATTTCTTAAAAATCTATTTTCTTTGAAGGGCATGGTTCCATTTAAAAGTACACTGCAATCTGTTCAGTGCTGTCAACCTTTCGAGGTTCCATTTTGAATGTGCTAACTGTCTGGCAACAACAGTAACCATGATTTTATTTTTTATTGTGCAGAGACCTGACCTGCTACGCTTGAGATTATAACTCCTTACTCCACTTCCATTCCAACCATTTTATACAGTGAAATGGAAATTAATATATAATCTTTCCCACTTTTTCCAAAGATTTATTTCTCTTTGTGTGTTCAGAATCAGAAGAAACACAATCCATGTTAAGGCCGGTTTTGTGCAACATGTTTTCACAGTCATAGGAGAATTAAGTGCACAAATCAAATTCACATTAAATTTTGATTGTGAAATGAGGGCAGTTTCATACAAGACATCAAAAAAACCCAAAAGTTCAACCACCTGAATGTTACCATTTGTTTGAAATGAAAATAATATTTATCACATCTTGCTCTTTGAGCTTTAAAACTTGTGGCCTTATTTTAGACTAAATATTTGGTTTCCAGTTCTATTCTGCTGCTGAAACAATCCAAACCTATTTTGCAACTTCGATACCTTGTACTGTACTGTATTTTACTTTTACAAAGTAAAGTATTTGGTTGAATATATGACAAGCGTATTATTTTCATTTTAATAACAACAACAAAATTACACTTGTATAGCACCTTTCACGTCACGTTATCCATTTTTTTAAAAAAAGTTGCATCCTTCATCTCTTTCTCACTTAAAAGGTCTTTTATTCCAAAATGACTTTTCATTATTATAATGATCCTGGCATTTGATATAACGCTTTTCATGTCTTATAGATGTCTCAAAGCACATCACAGAACTGTAAAGTGAATTGACTGTATATTTGTGGGCAAAACACGACAGCCAAATGCGCACAGCAGTGTCCCACAAACAGTCATGGATTGAAATAACCAATTTATTATTGGGGGGTTTTTCAAGGGACTATTATTAGGCATGTGAAGTAAGGAAACTTGCCCTGCTTGGATTGGAACCCGGGTCTCTCGCTTGCAAGGCAAGTGCTCTAACCGCTGAGCTATAGGACTCCATTATGGTAGAGTTATGCTAAATTTTGACCAAGCACATACATTGC
This sequence comes from Hydrolagus colliei, assembly GCA_035084275.1. Lineage (NCBI taxonomy): Eukaryota > Metazoa > Chordata > Chondrichthyes > Chimaeriformes > Chimaeridae > Hydrolagus > Hydrolagus colliei. The sequence goes on along the minus strand of CM068755.1, from coordinate 12,310,905 downwards.
ACAATTTTGCAGGGCACCGTATTTCCTCCGCTGCCAGTCTGCAACTGCAACATTTTCACCATAGAATATTATCAAGCAATGTTCTGAAATGACTGCCTATTGAACATTGTACAAACCCAAACCTGTTGTAATACACCTCAAAAATCAAGTCTTACTGGCCTCCCAATATGAAAAGAAACAAAATTTGACCTGTAATATAAACCCATTATTAATTGAGTTATTTCATTACTGTTTCAAATCACTTTAAGGCAGCTCTTGCAGATGAATGTCGAATTAAAAATATCCCTGCAGTAACATTACTCTGGGTTAGTTTAAGTATTAATGTTACCATATTAATGCTAATGGAATGTTTTGCTCACATAATATTTGTGCTTTAACAATAGAGATAATATTCATACTATATTTACTGTCATTGCCTGATGTTTCTTTGTCCTCCATGAAGGTACAGTTCAATTTATTCTAAATCAAAAAGGTATGGAATTGATTTGTGCTAGATCAGAAGTCACATTTCACTGTGAATGGAAACACTGCTACATTGTTTTCCATGTGTCCAGATTCAAACTACAGTAGTAATTTATGCTACTCTTTAAAAATGCATCTAGCTTTCCTTGATAAAAATAATTGCATTTAGTATTGTGCCTTTCATGTCAGGAGGACTCCACAATATTTAGTATAAAGTGCAGTGTATTTTGTGTATCAGAGTTTTGAATTAATTGAATTCTAGTGTAAATTGGAATAATTGAGGCTGAAGGTAACAAAAGTGTGGACGATAGTTTCAGCTCCACTGGGTGTGAGGTACGAACAGAGGGAGTTAATGGGACATAGATGGAGGAAAACTGCCCTGGTCAGGGACTGGATATGGGGTAGGAAGGACGGCTGGCCATTGAACCTGATGTCTGGGTTACGTAGAAGTTCAGTAAGTCTTAAGGATTAGCCATGGAGGTTGAGCAGGTCAGAGCCACGGGAGAAAAGACATTGACAGGAGCCAAGGAGTATAGCTTCCATCTTGTCCACGTTCATCCAGGCCTTGATGTCTGACAAACAAGCTGACAGAACATCAGCTGACCTGGAGTCAAAGCTAGAGGAGGAAAAGTAGATTTGGGTGTAATCTGCATTCATTGAGAATTATGCGCACTAAATGTTGTTGCATTTAAGATGATCTTCACTTTTTATATATAGGCCATATGTACCCAATTCCAGTAACTCTTAAATTTTGGAGAGATTTGGTATTCAATTGTTTTCATGTAAAGCTCTACAGTACAGTACAATTTCCAAATGAATGAAAGACTTACTAATTGAAAACAGCAAGCACTTTACATATGCTGCAACATGAAATGAGAGAAGGGTAATACCATGGTAACAGACAATAACTGCTGTCAGTAGTTAATTGTGGTACATTTAGACTTGTACACCAGTGCAGCTTAACCTGATCTTGTTTCACTTAGAGCACATTAGACTCAATCAGCTACTTGCTTCAGATTGCAATGACCAGTTGCCCAAAATCCACCTATGGGTCACTTTGGAGATTTATCATTTAACACAAAAGAGTGTCATTATCTATAGATTGTAATGGATAGATTGAAAGAGATTGCACTTCACATATATTATTATAAATGTGGATTATAGTAACTAATTGGGCCAGTCATCACCGCATTTCAGCATGGATTGACAGAATACCAGTTTAGCTTAACTTTAAAAGTTGACATTTGTTTTGTTTGAATGGTCTCCAGACCTGATTATTTTGTCAAAATCAGGAGTATTTATTCCCGCCGAGGTCAATAACACTTGACTGTTTTTGACCACATTTTTGGCCGATATGATAACTATCTGATCACAAGTTATCTCCTCTCCTCCCAGGAGAATAACGGATGGAAAGAGAGAATTACAAGTTTGCAGTCAACATCGGGGCTTTGTATATATCTTAAATCACAAAAAGGTCTTCTGAATCCAGAGATCATAATGATTTTTAATCACCCCTTATCTGGTATTTAAATACAGGAAAATTTTACAATACTGTACTCTTTCAGGCATTACAAATTCACCAGCTGACTTTGTGATGCTTTCAATCAGCTTCTGTAGATGCCTGTTTATTTAGCAGTCAGGAACCCAGTTGTTAGTCAATTAACAGATTGCTTTCCAGTAGTAATAATCCCTCCCCCACAAAACCTCAGACTACAACTGTTTACATGATAGTGCTATATGCATTTGGTTGGCACATTTCACCCACAAAATACACAGTCAATCCAGTTTTCAATATTTTCTGTGAAGCGCTTTGAGACATCTCAATGATATGAAGGGTCCTATATCAAATGCAAATGATTATTTTACCGTAAATACCCGCGTATAAGGTGCACCCTCCCACTTTTGACCTTAACTTTGCGGAAAAAAAATGGAAGCATTTTCGATGATATTGCCGGCGGAAAAAAAAATTCCGCTGGAAAAAAACATCCATCGGCGGTGCAGCCCGTGAAGTAAGAATTACCAGACATTGAAGTTGAGTGGCGCCTGGTCTGCATTGCCGATCCTGGAGAGTGGGTAGTCGTACTGGCGGCGCAGCTTGATGACGTACTTCTGGGGGCTGGTCGTATCTGCGTATAGGACGCACCCCCAACTTTCGAGACTTTGCCACGTGAAAAAAAGTGCGCCTTATGCGTGGAGATTTACAGTACTCTCATTGTGAAGTCTTCTGGAAGATCATCACACCAATTTTGCTATTTCATAGAATGGCGTAGATTCCACAGCCCTCCACTGTGCACTAATTTGTTAAGGTTTCTGAAAACACTACACACCATCTTTCCTTAAGTGTACTATAGCGCTTTTCTCAGGCATTACAAACTTACGAGCCAACTTAATTTTCCAATCTCTTAAACTGGAAGTATGATCCTGTGGGTTATTCTCATTAGTAATTCTTGTGAAATCAGGCCACACGATCGAGTAAATACCACAGTACTTGCTTTCTAAAATTGATTTGGAAAAAAAAAAGACAACTATCCGGCTTGTTTCAGTCTGAATTGGAAGCAGATTTTCATAACATCTTATCATCCCATCACCAATAACATGCTTGGTGAAGGTTTGTGTTACAGTCTGAAACCTGGATGGTTGTTCTCTTTTCAAATATCAATCATCCTCCCCTCCTTCCGCATTGTAAATTGACTGGAGTGGACAGACAATCATATACTGTCAGAGAATAAAGACTTATCCTTAAAGGAAATCTGTCAGCACCCTTTTAAAAATGACGCAGTTACTAGAATTATAATTAGATTTAACATCCTTTTAGGTTTCTGTCAATTCTGTTGATGTTTGAAAACCAAGTAGTTTAAACAGTAAACTTGTTTTAACTACATAAGTGGTACTGCCTGGGAATAATTAACCAGATTGATATAGTAAAGGTGGCTGAAGCAGCACCTGTATGCATTCAGCAAATCCAGCTCAACTTTTGATATGTGGTTCATATAAGAAAAATAGGCACATCAAAAGAATCATTATTACACTGAGTAAGTAGAGCAGAATAAACTATGTGGGTATCAAACCAGGCTGGTAAATCCCCCTCCCCTTCTCCCACCCCCTTCACCCGCACAAATTGAAGGCCACATTCACCTACAAAATACGCGGTCACTCCTGTTCTCATGAAGCACTTCGAGACATCCTCCCTACATGAAAGGACTCTGTATTGAATGCAAGATTTATGAATTATCATTAATATTTATTTTGACCATCCTCAATGAAATCACCACTTTCTGATGTTAAGGGTCTCAGTTTCTTTTTCCATCTCTCTCACTTGTTTAATATTTTTTCTTTTACCTTTCTGATCTGCTGACATTCAATAACTCTTTAAAGAGCAATTTCATCAGCTCTATTTTCTTGGAGACTGTAACTATCCAAAAAAAGAGTAATAGAGTAAAAAATAGAGTAATAAATGTAACTACTCTCCTTATATGCTGAGTAATACCTAAAGCTAATCCTTTCTCTTATTTTGCTCACTGACCATAAAACTAGCTTGCAATACCTAATCTTATTTTTTCTTTATATTGTACCAATGAACATAATTTATAGCACCTTCTATACAACTCCCCATACCAAGGCGAATACCAAAGCAAAACCACTTACTGACATCCCTCACTATCGCTTTATTACCGATGATGGAGCAGGCTATAATAATATTGACAGCCCAGACTTTGAACTAGCAACGGATTTTTAAAAATATATCTGTGTTGAATGTACCTTGATCTACTCAAAGGTATTTAGAGCCCTGCAGTTGGTGTGATCTAATATTCCTGGGCACTTTATGAATTTATCTACAAATTATAGGATTATTCATTTTGAGTTTGAAGATTTATCTGATCTTGCTTGTTTTGTGACTTTCATTGCACCATTCCATGCTTGCTAATTGATGAAACTAAATGGATCCACGTGATCTCCACAACCATCAGAATTATTATTGTATCCTCATCCATGTAATCCTTCATGTATTTAAACTAACATCTGACTTCAGAACTGTGCACTCCATTGTGAGACTAAAGGAGTTCATGCGAACAGAAAATTTAAAGTACCTAACAATGTTCATTCTCTTTCTTCAGTTCAGTATCTCAAAATTGTGATAAGTGATGTGTTATCGCTGGTAATTACCAAATCAAATGTCACATTTTTCAGCCAATGTTGTATTTATTGTCCACTGTGATCTTACACAAGCAATGCTATATATGTATTGTCTTCCATGATTTTAGTGACATCTACAGCCATAAAATTAATGCTACATTATTAATAATTGTAGAATTTTGGTTATGAGTAGATTTCAAACCTCCAAGTATTCTTACTTTGTTGAGATTCCCTGAAATCCTTTCTCTTTTGAAATAGTGGCATGGAAGCTTTTAACGTCCACTTGGACAGGCAGATGGGACCTCAACTTGAAGTCTCATCTGAAGGACAGCACCACCAGCACAGAGCTTAGGGCAGTCACTTAATTCACACTTTGGCTACATTGTGCAGTCACGTGCTACCAGTCAGATAACATTGGAAGCATAATTTCTTGTACACTTCTAGCATGAATTTAGCTCTTTCATAATTAGAGATTAGTATATTTATTGCCATATGGCATCAAATCCGAGCCCAGCCCTGAGCGCCACTGAAACAAACAGTTTGAGTGAACCATTTCTCTTGACAGATCACCAAATCAACATCACAAGTTGAATTAAGTCAATTAGAAACACTAAAGGACCGAGAAGGAGATAATGAAGGGTTAAAGTCTGCTATAACATACACTAATTTGCTCAATAATGAGATTGAATTTCACTTGCATTAGCAGTTGGATCCTTTGCATATCTAAAGGATAGCTATCGAGTAACTGTCAATACAAATATCAGTGAGAGGTACAGCTGCATTGTCAAATGTGAAGCAAGACTACATGCACATAAAATGCCTTTGAATTACTTTCAGCTCACATTTCCACTGGGTATTAAAGTAATGGTTTTACTAACACTCTGACTTGAATACATCAGAAGTAAAATAAACTAATTCCCCTTCATGCATATAAATGCAGGTGGCTTTCTGGCTCGTGTTTAGTAACACAAAATGCATAGCATCACAAAATTACAAAGATATAGATGTTCCACATATGTTATGGATGACAATGGATTGCGGAATTGGGGTTGCCCAGGTGGATGGTCTATTTTATTTAATGTACAATCTTTACAGCACTTCCCATGGCTAATCAATGCAATCTTGGAAAAGTCCACAATCTTGGAAAGAGTTCCAGAGATTAGGAACATGGTTGCTGAAGGCCAGGCTAGCAATGGTGATGCGAAGAAGGGAAGGGATTGGAGAAGATCACAGGGATAGCAAAGTACTGAACCTGGACGTGTAGAAATTTATAAATAGTGGTGAGGACTTTGAAGTCAATCCACTGGGAGACAGGGAGACAGTGGAGCATGGTGCGAACTGGAATGATGGGATTGGAAGCAGGATGAATGTGGACCATGGGTTTTTGGATCAATAGAATTAAGACTAAGATATTTAGGTTTCCCAATCTTATATAAACAGTTTTACACATATTATACATACATAAATGAATACAGGTTTTTAAGGATATACTGTATTATTTAATTGAAAAATTCCTTTTCAGAAATAAATTTGTCTTCATTTTTACAAGGTGATGATAAATGTGATGTCAAGATGTTACATCTAGCCGTGATACAATGGACACTGAATTTAGTAAATGCTGGATCACAGCAGGCTTGACCGCCAGGAAATATTACTAATATTTTATAAAAATATCAGGAAATAAATGTAATGTCTTAATGATAAAATCGCTAACTTTGTGTCTATACCTGTTACTCTAATCTTGACAGAGTATTCAGTTTCAGTGCTTCTTGCATTTACCCCTGCCTCATTTAGAATAAAGGAACTGTTAAAACTGAACAATTTAAACTTTTGTTCTCGAATTTCAGATAAAAAATTCTCATTTATATCATGTGTGAATGTCACCTCCATAAAATATGAACATTTCATGGAAATTGCATCACATTCTAATTGTAGGAATATCTTTCCTTTGAAAAATCTTTTGATGAGAATTCTCATATATTCTAATGCCACATCATATGACTTTGACCTTAGCCTTGCTCGGTCTCTCGCTGTGCCGGAATCAAAGCACAAAGGATAAAGTAAATCTCCAGCTGAGAGCTGGTAAAAGAGGTCATTTTGAAATTGACAAAGTTTTATATTTATTCAATCAATGTTTCATACCGCTCAATACATGTAGGTTGATTTTCTGCAGGACACCATTTCATTAAAATAAATCGAGTAAGAGAACTGGACACAATGGGCTAGACATTGGACCTCATATCCAGCTCAGACTAGTGGAATGAAAGTCTCCTCTGATTATTGGCTGTAAACGTTTTACGTGAATTAGGTTTGTGCAGTTTCAATCAAATTTCAGTCGTCTCGGAAACACAAGATTTACTTAATCTGGCAATCTCACTCTAAGAGGCTGCAGATTGGTGAGAAACGGTGAAATACCTTACTGATGGCACTTGAGATGCTTTTCTCTGGCTCGGGGCTGAGGCACGTTGCCAGAACAGAATAGAGGGAGCTTTGTTCTGTAGCTTACCCTACCGTGCCAGTTCTGAAAGTGGTCAATGCTCATAGTGGCCACCAAAACTGGTACAGTGTTGAATTTCTCCAGGACCAGGTCATTCCTGGTCTTTCACATAAAATTCATTAAATATTCAAGGTTAGCACAACCCGCTTATCTAATCTGCTTTCCCAATGTCTGCAGAAATATAACGGTTAAAGCACACATGGTGGACGCATTGTTCATCCTGCAATTGTATTTCGGAAATGTGATTCAAGGTTCCAACATTGACAAAGTCTATGCTGTAACAACGCACCTCCCTCATCTTATTTAAAGTTCCTAATAATCTCAGAGGCCTTCAGCCATCATATTTAATTAACTTCATCTAATTCTTTGTGTAATTAGATTTTAATGCATGGGATAAACATAATGCTTTTTAAAGCCACACGGGATCGCATTATATCCCACTCATGTTGTTGTCCAAAAACTCACTTATCAGATCAGCCCACTCCTGGATTGCGAATCATATCCTTTAGGTCTTAAAGCACACTGTCCAAACTCCTCATGTAATTTCTTTTTTAAAAACTTTCACTTGACCTCTGTCAATGTGCTGATTTCATTGTTGCCTCGGGAGTTGGCCACTCCATTTCCTAATACAGTAGTAAGTTTAAAAATCTCGAAAAGAAATTACAAATTGTTTGATGAATTGATAAATATGGCTGACATAAATCTCAACCACACCACATTTTTCCCCATTACACTAAAGTAGGCAGATCAAATACAGCAGAAAGCAGCACAAAACAGGGAATGGATACATCAGATGGATGGAAGACATTCTAAGCTTTTCCCAATGGACCCTATTGATGCATAACTTACAGTGATTTGTAATGTAAAAAAGCTAACCATTTTGCTTTAAGGCAATAGGTAGCTGGATAATGGCCAAAGTACTGTACATTTCTAAATAAATTTGCCATAAGAGATTAAAAAAAACAAGGTACGTAAACGTGAGTCATTCGTGACCTTTTGTATTGTGTCCAACAAATGTGCCATGAGATTGGATGGATTTTTTTCAAGCTACTTAAAAAGTAAATTCAAATCATTAAAATGAACATAGTCTTTGTTAAGATCAAATGGACAATTTCAGGGAGGAAGCAGCTCATTTTTCCTTAAGCAGTGGGTACACATGTGCAACCCTAGTAATACACACATCTGCACCACTGGTGGCTGATTGTGCATCCAAGTTAAAAATGGCAAACAGCTGTACACACAGTACACACTCAGTTAGGAATCGTGAATATTGATCATAGACAAGACTTTTTTCAGCCTTGTGTTCCAAGGTTCTGTGTTGTACTCGGGTACCAGCTGGGTTACTAGGAATGTCTGTTTTAACAGTGTCAAATGAGTTTCCTGTCCCTGCTCTCCCAACTGTAGCTGCAGCAATAGCAACAACTCCACTTGCTCTGCCTACCATGCCAACTGTAACAGCTGTGCTTAATAAACTTGGTGCATAAGTTGTGCAAAGGGGGGAGGGCGGATTCTAGCACCATACCATCCTCCCCAGGATAGGTCTAAAAATAATTTAATTACCCCTCGCCTTGGTAAAACTATCACAAGTGTGATTCAAACTACATATGAGCGCCAGCCATGGTTTCAAAGTAATGAATAAGTTCAAAGCACAACAAGGAAGGCATAATGGCAATTGGAAACCTTTTCATTAACAAGGCAAATATTTAATAAGGTCATAGAAGATTCTCAGAAGAAACATGAGAATATTTATTTTAAATACAGTATATAACAGGAAGTAGACAGGAATTTGAAGAGACAAGTTGGCAGAAACTCACAGGGGACACAATGAATAAACCTTGAATCAAACACCTTCAATATCTTTAAAAATATGACGTGGGATTGCATGCATTAAGAGAAGATCTGGCCTTTGCTCACTCCATACTCTGAGTTTACTAAAAGATCAACATAAATATAGGTTACGAGTTAGGGGTAACCAAATTAAAAGAATTTAATCCATCAGAGTAGATTTTCTTAGGAAAACTCAGTCCTGCTAATCAAAGATAGCAATATAGTGTTTTGCAAAGGCTATATTTGTCCAGTGATTGTAGCCCTGTTTGGCAAGCTGCAAACCTATCTCATCCTTTTGGATTAAGACTAGTGCAAAGCCATTAAGCCATTCATAGTTCATCTGGTCTATGTCAATCCATCACAATAATTCAGAGATGTAGCCTGGCTCGGTTTCCTTCAAGATTATGACAGCAACACGAGCACAACAGCTATGAGCAATGTGGCCAAAAGAAAATGAGGACCATTTATAGCTTCTATTTAACTTTTTTTAAATCAATCCCAAATAAATACATGGAATATTGCTGAAATGCTTCCCATGCCGTGTCTACACTTATTGACCTCGCTCTCAGACTGTGGTGACAGAATGTTGTCTCTTGTGTAAAGAAAGGTTACTGTCCTTTGTTGAATTAAGAGATCCATCACAGTCGCTTTTCTCAACTCGTGGGTTGTGACCCAAAATTGACTCCCCAGCATGTGTCAAAGGGTCTCAAACAGATATGAGAATATATGGCATTTTGTGTTTTTGTTAAATGAATGAGTACTACTCGTGCTCCACCAAGGGTTGCCACTTGGCTTGTTTTAACTGGCCTGGCCATTTGGTTTTATCATCTGTCCATATTTCACCTCCCTACTAATCACTTTTACCACCAAAAATCCAAATGGCCACAGGATCTGCTTCTACTGCCCTCCAGGTCAAACTCCTCTATAGGTTAATTATCCACAATATAAAATAGTTAAATGTTAACTATCTATTCACTCTCTCCTTTTCTGAGTTCAAACGACGACCTGTGGTTTTGAACTTCTCAATGATATTGAATAAGGTATGAGAGCTTGTCTATAAACCTTAGGATCTGAAAGATTTCAATAAGGTCACTTGTGAATCAATAAGAAAAAACAAGCAGAACAACAAACCAATTTACAACCTCCAGGTTAGTTTTATGAATAAAGCATAACAGATTGGTTTATGTTTGTTGTTAGATCAATTGACTCACATTTTGTCAAGTGGACACACTTCATGAGCTAGTACATAAAGGCACCACCAGTTCAAATGAACTGTACAGCCCAACAGGCCACAGGTTCAAGTCCTGGCTTGGTCTGAATTAAAGTATACTGTAATAATAATCTTGCATTTAATATCACACCTACAACATCAAAACGTCTCAAAGCAATCCACAGGCAATTATCGTAAAGTGAAATGGCTGTATTTGATGGCAGACATTTGGATACAAGTATTTAGATACAAATGTCCTTTGAAAGCTCAACAGTCACTTGGAAATCACACAAGTGACAACAGTTCACAACTATGTGGTTTGTTTTTGGATCATTAAATTGATGTGAGCTTTGCAGTGCTTTCTGTTTGATGGGAGGGATCCACAATTACAATACGCTAAAAATGGAAGTACTGCAGTGACCTTTATTTCCTTGTTAAAAGGATAGTGGAAAATGAATTTGATGAATAAATGTGTATGTGGTGTGTATTCCGTACAGTAAACACCTGACACCTCGACCCTGGCTTAGCTTGTCACTATCACTGAAGTCATCGTGTTATCATTATCCTGGACACATTTATTTATGTATTTATACATATACCAACTCACCACTCCTGACAACTCATCACTGAGTCCTTTTGCCTTGGAGTGATGAGTTAGCAGGAATTTGTATTATTTGCATGACATGGTTTTCCTTAAAGTCTTTGCGGAAGTGTAAGATTTGTTTTAATGATACATTCAGAGTTGTAACTAACTGACAACTTTCAACAAGAATCAAGTTTTACTTCACTGTAAACAGATACATTGTCAATATTATTGATGAAATCATTATTTTTGATGTCCAAACTATCAAAATCCAACAGAATTGCACTTTCAATGTGATGTACAAGTGACATACACTGTAAGTTATTGAGTCTAGCGCAAAGTGAAATAACTTGTAGACTTTCAATGGCAATACAGTGACACTTAACCACTAGTGAACCCATGGTAACATAGTCAGATTGGGTCGCTGTTGTTATGAATATTTGCTTCTCAGTGAAAGAGCACCAAATGACATTTTAATGTCAAAAGCTATCTTGGGGAATTTTAAACAGGAGTTTTTTTTAAAAAAAACAGCCTAAATGACATGGAAGAGGCAAACATAGAACCAGATATTTCTGTATTTTTCTTTTCAATCGAGTCATAAATCATCATTGATTTACATACCAGCATACGCCACATACAAACAAACCAGTTTCAACATGCAAACATTATTCTACAGCTGATTTAAAATACGAGTCAATTGTTTTTATTTAATGCTGTCAATTTGCAATTGTTTCCATACTTATATTGAAACAAATTTCAAAGCACTCCGCCTTACGAGATCTACCCTATCAAAAAAATTATAGGTTTCAGAGAAACTGTGAATAAGCATCACAGTCTTTCACTGTTGGGATCTCATTTTAAACTATCCGAATGTTATTTCTGCATTTCTTGGTGGATGTTCATTGTATCTGCACTTCATTCAGCACCAATTGCCAATAAATTGACAACCACATTCTGAAATTGAGATTAAGCCACCAGGGCGAAGTAGGAGAGATTTCTTCTGTATCTGTCCAGGTTTTACCCGCACTGCAACTGCTTGGCAATGACAGTAAAAAGCAAAAGTAGAAAAGGATCATGTTCCTGAGCTCAGGAGTCCTCTCCTTAATGAGAAAAAAAATGAAAGAACAGGGGAGAGAGGGGAAAAAAAATGAAAGAAAAGGGGAGAGAGGAAAAAAAAATGAAAGAAAAGGGGAGAGAGAGAAAAAAAACCCTCACATAGTGAGCTTGAATTTCAAAACGTTTTCTGAAATATAACTTATGGGAACTCCTGTAAAAATGATCTAACATGATGCAGATAAGCACGGTAGTTAGTGTTCAGTTGTTAACATTAGGCTGAATGCAATAATATAGGGTCTAGACTGTGACATGTAAAAATGTGTACAACTGTTGCATAGAACACACAGTGTCAAATTCCTTAGAGATTGTTTTGTGCAATAAACAGGACACAAAACAATACTGCATGTTAAGATCGTAGTACTGTATGTACTTTAATGACGTGTTGTTTGTAATTAATGGAATGCAATTGGATTGCAATATCCCTGGCCTAAGGGAAAGGATGGGACTTGGGTCTTGACTCTTGAGCTAAATGAATTTTACCTCCGCCCTTCTTCTTTGTCAGAGAAAGGGCAAGCAGAATAAATTCAGTACTTTTGATTCACAGAAGCTTTTTGTTGTATTTTGTGCCTCCGAGGTTCTATTCAAGAACAGTTAAATCGAAAAGCTAGGAGCAATAATACTTTTCTTGTTTGAGTGAAGTCATCTGTAGTTCATACAAGATTGATTCACAAGGATGCTGAATGACATGCAAAGTCTTCCAATGGGATCGGCGAGCCTTCAGCCTCTCTGCCCCAACCTCTGGAACTCCATCCCACAGTCCCTCCGCCTTGCATCCTCCCTGACCTCCTTCAAGTCTTGCCTCAAGACCCTGCTCTTCCACGGTACCATCATTCACCCCAAATCCCCCACCTTTCCCTCCACCCTCCCTGTCCCCGACCCCAGCTTGGATTAGAAACAATGACTGTCCAGCGCCTTAGGATGTCCTCTTGGCATGAAAGGTGCTATACAAGTGTAATTTTGTTGTTTTTTGAAAAAAAATGTTCTGCTCCCCATCCAATTCCATTAGTCAATATACTGGTGGCAAAACATTTTTTCAAGGTTGTGTAATAAAGAGAAAAAGAGATGAAAATAACTCCAAAAGCAAAGATCACATTTCAGAAATAAATCAAATTATCATTTGGATTAGATGTTAAACTGAGATCCTGTCTGCGTGTTGAGGCAGATGATAAAGGTCCCCTGGCGCTATTTGAAAAGAGAAGGGAGTTTCTTAATTTTTTTGGAGGGATTATTGCCCCCAATCGACTGCTAGGTAAACAGAAGCACGCGGAGTAAGGAAACTTGCTAAGGTTTTGCCTCACCTGGGAATCACCCCAGGTCCCCTCGATTTCGAAGCATGTGCACTAACAACTATGCCACGAGACTCCATAGCCACAATGTTTAGATTACTATTTGTGTGATATCCCCCATGAACACAACTCATCAGAAAATATAAAAAGCATCATTATCCATTCAGCGTCACCACCCAATAACTAGTTACTGGGGTGTCGCTGCAATGGTCCATTGACAATGTCTTCCTGAAGCTACCACAGAACACAGATTCTTGTCAAAGTATAACCTGAAGAAAATTGCTAACAATTCATTGCAAGTGCAATCGCCTCAATTGCCCTGATATTTGACTTGACTCAAATGTCATTAGGTGTGATTTAAAAAATGTGTTTTGAAGATATACAATAATGACATACGATAGTATGTGTATAGTCTAGCCTCAAGAAATTTCAACTAAAGCATCTTTAACAGGAAATAGTTTTGTATCCTCTAAACCATCATGGTAATGATGACCTTTAAATAAGAGTTCTGCCGAGATTGTCTGGTTTTTCTTTGCTGCAGGAACCGTTTGATGGCCATTGATCAAATGTTATGCTAACATACTTTGTACCTCAGGCTACCAAATGAAAAATTATATAGACGTAAAAACCACATAAGTTCCCCCAAAAAAAATTGTAAACGTGTTTTCTCTTGAATAAAGAAATAATTGGTGAATTTGAACCTTTTAGTAATGTTTCCAGTGCCTTGGGACGTCCTCCCAACAAGAAAGGTGCCATACCAATGTAATTTTGTTGTTGTTGTTTCATATTCAGAAAGGTAAATCCATGTATTTATTGAGGCTTTGCAAGAATAGTATTGTTATTTTCTTTGTCAAATTATAATTAAAATTAATTATTAAGTTATTACTGTACATAGAATTACATGGCATGAAAACAGACCATTTGGTGCAACTCTTCTCAATCCTCCACCTCTCTTGTACCCCTCTATTCCCTTCTCCCTCATGTATGCCTCAAGCTTCCTCTTAAATGTGTTAATGTATTTTGTTTCTTTCACAGTTTCTGACAGCAAGTTCGACATTCTCACCACCCTGTACGTAATGAGGGTCTTCCTAAGCTCCCTTTTACTTCTTCTACAAGCTATCTTATGTTTATGCTTGTTATTTGGGATCTGCACTGCAGTTAGCATCAGGGAGAATGCTTTATCTCACGCCATTGCCCTCTTCTGTTTCTATGTACTTTGTTCGAAATTTGTATAACTCATTCTTTCTGTAAAATACTTAACACTTTCTTTTCTGTAAAGTACCTGACAGTGGATGTCCACTTTAAAGAGGGCCACAGCTTCAGAAGTCAACTTGTTCTGTTACGGTTTCTTGAGATGCAGGATCAGGTGTTCTATTACGTCAAATATTATATTAATCATTTCACTGATGTTGTCTGCAACATTGTGTGCGAGTGCAAATTGCATTTAAAATAAACTAAAAATATATGCCTGAAATGCCACTGGCATACATGGAATATTGATTCAATTTAAATGCCTTCAGTAGCCGTTCAGTTTCCCAATAAGAAAGGGGGATGGAGGGGTATCAGAGCTCCACCCCTCTAAGTCTGGCTGACAGTCTCATATATAACCAAATGTATCGAGGGAGCTACAATTAGTTGATTAATCAAACATAAATTGATTACAGCTGTAGACAATTACATTTTTATTATAAATGAGGTTTTAAAACCGCGCCGCCCACTCCCAGCACCCCTCCACCCAAATTATTTTTTCCCAGAACCGATTTTTTGAATCACACTACTAACACAAAAGCAATGTTGTCTGTTAGGCTGTACAAAACTTTTAAATGTTACCTGATCATCTATAACCTTAAAAAAGATACAAACGTGGGAACGTTCTATGCTAAAGCTATTTGCTTCGTCTGATTTATCATATCATAGGTGGTTATTGTTCATTGCATAGAACATCGCCCAGAAATCCCATTGCTTTGGGTAATGAAACCATCAATTTTTCACCTTGCTTTAAAAGGACAGTTTGGGGAATATTAGTGATTTATTTCAGTATCCTTTAGGTCATTAAATAAGTCACACAACAAACTGCTCTCCTGCTGCTTGTTATTTCAACACGTCCAAGATACAATAAGGAGTCTTCAAATATCACAGTAACTTTTTAAAATTATCTGTTGAATTAAATATTGAAGTTGAGGACCTGTACTATTTTTGGTAAATATTTACCCTGACTATTATGACAATGATTGAAATGAAAATAAAGTTAAATTTAGCTGAAGCAGATTATTGATTTGGAGTTCTGGAAAAGATTAGTGACCATGCTTGCTGTTTTTTTCTCTATTGATTCAATTTAGGATTTTATACACAAGGCCTAAAGAATGAAAACAATTCTTACGATAACCCACGTTCACTCAAGGTCCATCAATTGGTCAGAAATTCCATTAAAGGTTAAAGTGCATACAGCACTTTAACCTTTAATGGAATTTAATAGAACGTATTGCTTATCATTTTCCATAAGGATTGTAACCCACTTGTTTGAATTCTGAAAATAGACTTTCTGAATAAGGATAACAAGATGCCAACAGAATAAATGTTATGTAAATAATGCAGAAAATGGGAAAAGCCATTCAGAATGGTATAAAATGAAAGTAGGAGACAGATTATGAAGATTAATAGTTTACAATTCTATTAAACAATCTAGGAATTGGTAACATGCTCGATAAATTTGTGTCCTGTTTTAGCTAGTGTTCTACAGAAAAGTACAATTCTCGTACATGTATTCGGAACATAGTCATGTTGGCTAAATACAATTTTACACATGTTAAAATGAACCCTCAGCAGGTTTTGATTGAAATAAGTTTACAACCAATATTGGCAGTATGGCTGGATAAAATACCATCTCATTTGATTTCCGTACATTCTGGAATGTGCCTTTTTATCGCATACAGATGTTTAGAATACAGTTTGCAGCTATGGTGGTCAGATCCTTGGATTAATGGTGGATAATTTGCCATGAGTTGGTATTGCTCAGACTCAGCACTCCATAACACCAGCCCTGCTTCCATATGGGCAGAAGCAGCTGTTGTGATTAGTTTCCGTGCCCAGATGTGTCAGATGAGACATCTACTTTAATCCACAACGGCACTGGTACTCTGTGGTGTACATCATACTGTTTGGCAGCTAATTACTTTGATAGTGTGTAGAAATGAGAAGCTGTATGTTGTAAAAGGACTTTTACAAACAGCAGAACGCCAGCTGTCACCAGATAGCCCAGTGTTCTGTGATTGATGTATTTTGACCACAGTCTTTCAGCTGAACATCGATACTACACAGTTCAACCAGATTTTTTTTCTGGAATTAATCTGTTAGCTTTGAAACAACTTCTTGAGGTCTGTTCATCTCTTGCTTTGAAGTTGGATGACTTAAGTGGCCATAAAAGAGCAGCTATTGCCTGACCTAGGTACGTGCAAAATTAGCTTTGGCTTTGACTATTTACACTGATCATATTAAGCAGAGCACACTGTGACACAAAACCCAGCTGTGGGATACAGTAAAATACTGGCTATTCCATTTAATATTTAATTTCAACTAGGAAGTAGCATCCTGTGTGTGATGATAATAAATGGTTAGATTAGTTACTGCTGTTTCACTAAAGCTATGTTGATATTGTTATATGTCTGGCACAGTGGGAATACAATTTTCACTTCGGTGCATACTTCAAAAGGATTACACCCGGGAAAAAAAAACGTTTTTTTTTAACAGCAGGAAAAACTGAGCAGCACTAGATATGATATTAATTATACAAAAATAAATTGTCAACAATAATCTATCATTTTAGCTTTTTCTGTTGTTACAAGATATTTTAAACTTTTTAATTGGCAATTGCAAATTGGTTTCATGATTGCATTTATGTTTTACTCCCAAGAGCAATTTGTATACAATACATTACAGGAGAATGGGGACACAGTGGCTGAAAGCCCATTCGCCAACTGATAGGGGGACAGGGAGCAGCAGTGCACTGCTTGTTTTGCAGCAGTGCACGCTGAACGAAGGGATCAAAAAGGTTGGTAGGTTTGCAGATGGTGCTAAATAGGGGGAGCAGATAGGTGTCCGACACATGGAAAACAATCACCATGCACAAGAGTATCCAAATCAAACTGAGAATTCTATGCATCCCACCTACAAATGGAGATTCCAGAGATAGATAGATCGAATGGAATGCGCATTCTCTCCTGTAGACATGGGCAATGTGCAAGATTGTTAGAAGTGTTGCACAGAACTCTGCACTTCTGTTTTGTTTCCCGCAATATCCTAGTTCTCTTTCCTTTTTTTTAAAAAAGAATCTATACGATATTGCAAACCGTTTAAGCCAAGCATATTGACGTTTGCCACATGCAATCTATCAGAGAATATGCGAGTACAGAAAACATTAATCTGTCAACGAGAAGCTGTTGCTTAGTAGTACGAAATGACTATGATAATACTTGGGACTGACAATAAACGGATGGATGACCATCAGCTTCTAAGACAACACACATGGCTGACTGATACCACCTAATTCAAGGTCACTGAGTATAATAGATTGTACTTATGACATTCTAAGTTCTAAGACAGACTGATTTCAACATAGCTCCAGCTCAGGAAAGTCATTGGACAGCAATTGTAAAGATAACTGGAAAGGCAGCCTGGTCCCTGAAGTAAAAGATCATTTTTCATAGACATAAACAACAGCTGGGCGGAACACCATTTATACACGTCACGTGGCCTGAGGGACAGTGATTAATTTTTTTGATCATGTGCAACTCTGAAACAAACAGTTGTGTCTCTCATGAACTCAAGGCGTGAGGCATGTATGTAGAACAAATGTGACCTGAAGTCTAGATGTGAGAGAGCAAGACAAACTTTGAACTGGTTCCATGTGAAATACAAAAACACATCTCATCTAACCCACTGCTTCGGAAAGAAAATAAAATCTGATTTAAAGCTTATGATATTATAATATAAATAAATACAGCACTAATGAAACATCTTTACACCAATAATCTTTGCATTTAGTGTAACATCTTTCACGTCAGGAGGATGTCAATGTGTATCACAGAACAGACGTCTCACCACCAATTTTTTAAAATAATTATCCTTGTATTTGAAGTAGTGTCTTACAATATCATTGTGATGTCTCTTGTTAGATCCACAACTCTTTTCTCCCCACATCCAAACAATGACCTGCTCTGCCTTCGCCTCACCATTGGCAGGTGATCTTTCAGCCACTTTGCCCTCAAAATCTGGAACTCCATCCCACAGTCCCTACGCTTCACCCCCTCCCTGGCTGCCTTCATGTTCCACCGCAAAACCCTCCTCTACGACGGTCCTATCGGTCACCCCAAATCCCGCCCTTTCCCTCCACAAACCCAACCCCAGCTCTGAAACAATGAGTGTCCAGCACATTGGATATCCTCGTGATATGAAAAATGTTATACAAGTGTAATTTTGTTGTTGTTTCACACACCAACATTTCACCTGACTGGATTAAATTGTAAAAGTACCATGCAGTGTTAATTTATTCCTCTTTTTCATATAACCCATTCTGAATTGAAAACAACGTCCTCCTTAGGTAGTACAGTAATGTTCTTTGAATTGAAATTGGTACCATTCATCTAATCCTGAAAGTGAACATGCAAAACGGTTTAATTGAAAGGGATAAATTTGCCTACAAATACACGTTAGCTACACTGTTCAATAAATCACTTTGAGACATCATCCTGGTGTGAAAGATGTTGTTTCAAATCAAAGGATTAATTATTAGTATTGTTATGTCCTTCAAGGGATTATGGCTGGTGTGCCTATGCAATGGTGCTTTCCTCATCATAGATGTGCTCTGGCATGGTCACTGAATTTGACCAGTGGAATTTCTGCTCCTTAGAACACTTGCAGTCAGAGACTACTCCTGTTGCTTCCATTGTAAACACATTTAATCAGTCAAATGGCAGATCTACCACACCCACTCGTATTGTTGAACACAGCGATAGATTTGCAGTTTGCTTTGACAGACCTAAAACACAATCTTCATCATTTAATTGTGTATCAAGAGGCCAAAAGTGCAGTATTATATTTTTTCACAGAATAGGACAGGCCACTCAACAGGGTGTGAAGGACAGACAAACTTGATCTGTTCTCACCTAGCATAAACACACAAAATCCAGCACCTTTGCAATGGGTTGCAGATGAACAATCAGAATAGGTTGGGCAGGAGAGTATGGGGCAAGGGCCTACTTGATATTTCCTTCTTTAATCTGGGCAATGTGGCCAATCGTCACACTAGTTCTACCAGTTATTCAAGATCATATACAAGCATAGACATGAAATATTCCAACCTGTATGACTCAGCTACTTACTGGATAAATTCACTGAACCTGAGCAGGCGACACCTGATTTTTTCAATAAAAAACAATCTAAATCGCTGGTAGACTTATCAACCTGACAATCTCAGCAAAGCAAACATGGCTGATGAACTTGCTGATTGTTTTTTCCCTTGCCTTCTGATCTTAAGAGTTCTCTGAAGAAATAGTATTCAGCTGTTGTGAAGCACTCTGGTCTGTTGATTGTAATCCATGCTTTACATAGGGTTTATGTTTGATTCAAACCAGGTGAAATCTGTACTTAATAAAATCAGGAATGCTAGGCACTAAAGGGCAATGGCACTGAGTTTCAGTGTCAGCACAAATTATACATATGAATATCAGGTACATGGCAAATGCAGGTGCAAGCAGTCATTGAACAAAGGAAAAGATGCAAAACATTAACATCAGCACAATTTTTTTTTGGGAGGGCAGTGGTGTCAGCCGGGTGTATGACACATGCAGAAAACCATCACCACACTTAACAGTATCTAAACCAGACTGAGAGTTCCACATATGTACAGCCCCTCCACGTGGAAATTTCTCTGTATCTGAAATGGAATACATACTGTTGTCCAGGAGCAATATTCTCTGCTTACCTGATTCTGGAGAGTTCTAGAGTGCAGATTTGCAAGAGTGAAGGCTCAGTCACCCCAGAGTGCGCATTGAGGGTAGTTGCTGAAGATTAACCAACTAAAACTGCATAGCTTATTGTTGAGAGCACTATCTTGAAATCTTTGTTCTGCCTATTTAGCTAGGAGAACCAGTAAGGCTTCGGCTTGCAGGGTTAACCGGGAGCCAATTGGGAAGAATCCCTGTTCCCAGTTTGCTCCTCCAAATCCTGCCAATAGACATCCATCATCAGACTGGTCCATCATAAGCAGTGCTCTGGAATACTAGTTTAGGAGCTGGACTACTAAAACCATCACCGAGGGTTTACCCAACTCTGACATTCTGTATTGTTTTGATGCATAGCATTTTGCTTAGATTTAGCACAATCTTGAGAATCTACCAAATTCATCAATACAGCTTTATCTTTAATTAAAGCTGAATTCAGCACTGAAATAATATGGCAGCTAAGGCCAAATTGGGCTCAATCACCCACTTAAGAACAAGGAGTTCCACTTCTGAGCCCAATCATGTGGTCCCTCTCTAGTGCTTTCAGTACTGTTTTGTTTCGGTCTTTTTCACATTGTGAAGCTGTTTTGCCACCAAACACCAAAACTTTCAATTTGATAAAGATAGCATTCAACCAGATTGTTATTACCTTCCAGGCCTGCTTGCTGGCATGTGAGTTGCAAGCGTATGTGTGTGGGAGGGGAAGAGAGTGCTCCTAGCTCACATGCTGAGGATTATTACCCTTCTGAACAATACCTCCTGTAAATCAAGGCAGCTTCAATGCCTGCAAAACACACACCGCTGCTATAGACCAGAGACTGCTGTGCCTCTGTGTGTTCCAGAGCTGTGCAACTTGCACAAAAAATTATCGCATTTAAGGCCCTGACAGTCAACATCAAGAAACTTATTCCCTCTTGTTGCTTAAATAAAGAAAACACCTACAGTGACCAAGCAAGAGTTCTTTCTGCCAAGTTAATGCTATGATGAAAATGTTAATTTAATTGCCTCTCAGTAACAAGGTTTTTCCAGTTTGTTGAACTATATTTCTTTTGGTCCTTTGTGCTTCCTAGGATTAGTCAGAGGGGATGCCATGTGGACAATGGTAAATGGAATCACCTCTGGTAGCCTAATTTTTTTTCAGAAAATGACTCCTTTCATTTCAACCCTCCTCTCTCTGCGATTAACCATTCTAGTAGGAGTGTGGAATGAAGTTCAGAATGGACACACTCATTGTGCTCAGAAACAAACAGCAGCAGGTTTTTTTTTCCGGCATTTCACAGTATGAACGGGCTTTGAACATTCTTGGTCTTTTAGTCAGATTTCAGCTTGAGTTCCTCTGTGCATTTAAGAGTTTTGGGTCCCAACAACAACTACAATTTCCATTTATATAGCGGCTTTCACATTGGGAGGACATTTCAAAGCCCTTTACACAGTTGAATGGGCAACCAGGGCATGGGGAGCGGGGAACTGGGAAGGTTGGGAAAGAGGGGTATGACAGCAGGTTATACATCGTTTGAAATTTTGGGAATACTGAATCAGTTCGTAAAGACAAAGAACCTACTGGAGCCAGCCTTCCAGTTTAATACTAGCTTTCTTTTGACTGACTATGCATACAATATAAGGAATAATTTAATATATAATGCAATGTGCAACATACTGATCCAAGTAGTCATGCAAGCAAGCAATATAAAATACCTAAACAAAAAAAAGCAGGCATTGATGGATGGGTGTCTACGGGTGACCAAAATTGCTATTGAGAGATTAAAAGTTATAATTGTACAGTGCAAATGAAACATGACAGTAAGAGCATTATATTTTTTCTATAACAAGCTGGACTTACTGCAGTATCATGACATGATTAATTCCCGCCATTCATCTTAGTGACTCCGGTGTAAATGGAATAGTGTCTGAACACTCCTATCAATGCAGCTGATCAATACAAGGTTCAAGAGTGTTAGCAGTCAATAACATCTTTTTTTCTTACATCACAAGTGGTCATTTGTCTTTTGAAAACCACGTTCTATCCAATGCCTTTGTCTCAACTCATTTTCAAAGGGCAAAGACCACTGCCACTTGTCCCACTGATGATTGTTCTTTGGACTTTTAGTAGGAAGTCAATTCCTAATTCGCTAGAGCATCAGTTACTTTCCAGAACCCAGGAGACATTAAATTATTTGGGATTTTTCCTCAGTGCATGAGGAACATAAAGGAATTTTGTTTTAAAAAAAAGGTCAATACCTTTGTTGTAGCCACACGACATAACTCAGTTGGTAATTAGACTGTGCAATTATTTACAACATATGGCAGCTGGGTTAAAGGAAGCAAACCACGGATCACTTGTAAATTCTTATCTTAATTGATATCCGATTCCAGGAACGGCAATAATCTTCCGCCATGTAATTTTAGAGTGTCACGTCATTGATTGACAACTCTTACATAGCAACAATCCTGACAATGAAATAGATAACGTCATTTTTACACCTGGCTAAAGTTGAACTACTATTATAAGGAAACATTGGAAAATGAGACGATCCACTGTAAAAAATGCTATAAATGTACCATGCAGTGTGTTTAAGATGATTGTCACAAGGGAAGGAATAACTGGAATACACCATTCCTGGTGAGATAATATAGCTCAACCTCTATGAGTAGGGATTTCAAATGGTTCCTGGAAGAATTTACCTTACATCTGACCACAAATTGTTACTACACAGTACACACACGTGAAAAAAACACTGAATCCTCACACCTAGGAGCCCTTGTAGAAGTGGCATTACTTATAATCATGTACTAAAACTATACTTTAAAATGTTTCCAAAATTGGTGAGCAAATAAGCATAATTTGTTACTTTTCATTCCATTTCTGGTCTCATTATACTTCCAATGCTTATTGGTAGTTGAACGATGCTAAAAAGATGGCTCATCAGTTCCTTGCATGATTGAATGTTTGAATGCAAATACTAAATACTTTGGAAGGCAATATATTCTGTAATGATTTAACAAAAAGATTTAGTACACGCAATTGATAATATTTCTAATGATATAACAATCATTGAGAACATGCAATTTTAATTCTTTGGATGCCTACTCACTCACTCACTCACCCTTTTTCTTTCATTTCTTATTACTGTAGTTGCTGTTTGGAACAAGTGAAGTATTAACTTAACAATCAATAAAATACGCCTGAGTACATGCTTAGAACATTAAGGTTAATGTGATGGACAATATGTTACGCCAATTTGTTTGAAAAATCTGTCAATATTTTTATTACGAGTTTGCTTACAGTTTCACAGCACTTAAATGGGGATTACATTCTTGACTACTTAGTGTCTTTCTTTCCATTGACTGTTTTAGTGGAACATACAGCTGAGATAGTGCTATTAGAATATAATAAGTATCTAGACTGTCCATGGGAAAAACTCTTGATTATCTACATTCCAGACATCTGGACGTTCTCTCTGGGGGGATTATCCACAGAAGAAGAAACCTCTAAAGATCCTTCCATGTAGAATTACATGATGAACTAGTTGGAAGAATATTTGCAGACTCATTTATATTAAACAATATACAGTAGACTTAAACAAAGTCAAGGTCTTCTTCTGTCCTTGTCAGAATTTCAAGCATTACAAAGTGACAATCAAAATTACTCTACTACTTGTATGCATTTCATTGGTCAAGTCAATCACTGTTTAATTCCTCACACAGACAATTCCCTCAGTTTATATTGCTCCTATACAGTTATGAAATGCTTTATTAATTACAATGCTTTATTAATTCACAAATTCATTGCATAGCTTGTTCCCCTTGGAATGGATAAAACAACCTTGGTTCCCATTTGAATTAGCCTGAAACAATGGAAATCCCTTTCATGAATAATCCAACCCATTGCTATTCCCAAATTAACACACTAGGCATTAACTATAAAGAGTCCATTTCCTCGTAATGGTCATCCCTTTTGAGACCAGATCTTATTGCAGGTACCTCCTAGGTTATAATCAATTCTAATCATCCACATTTGTATCATTTGAAAAATTGTCCCCATACATATAATCCTCCTTAATGTATGCATTATTGATTTCACTTACCCTGATACATTTATTTTTTGTTACATACTTTTTCCATTCATTAATGCCTACATTAATGCTGCTCAGCATTTGAAACTAGGACATTTGAGATGCAGCAGTACATTTTCTTGTCTCCATAATTCAGTGCAATACTGATTTCTGATACTGATTCAAGTACAGAAACAAGGCATGATACTTTCAGTTTAGGCGTACACACACAAGACATCTGCAGAGTTGTTCCCTTTTTACCACTAGAAACCTGTGTCTGATCCTAACCAAATTATCAAGTCTTAATCATAATCATTTGTTCAATTCAGTGGTTCAGATAATAAAATGAAAATGTAATAACTCCCACATGGTTAAAATGAGTAAATACACATTGTGCTGTCGTGCAGAGCCAAACAGCCTAGGAAGCTCTCAGGTTTGACCCTTGTTCCGTGGTTCTGTGTTAAATATTTTCATTCGGGGAACCAGGGCAGGTAGTATGGTTGACCCAGTCTGGAGAGGTGAAAAGCTGAACCAAGATTACCACTCATGATCATTGTCCTGCTGGAAAGCATGCACGTGTTAATGCTGGGCAAGAACCAGGCTTTGAGGCTCCCCACAGGAGCCCACAGCAGATGTCAGGTCCTTTAAACCTGTTAAATAAACTACTACACACTATCTTGGCTCACGCAAGAATAGAGACCAAGATATGGCAGAATTGCTGGTGAAGTATTGTCCCAGGAAAGTCACTCCCTTCAGCAAAGGGAAATAAACATGCAGAGCCACTGTTCTAATCAAACATTCCTGTTTTAAAACATAACCACATGGAAAATGCAATGATCATTGATTTCATAAGAACACTCAACAAGCAAACTGATTGTCTGCAAGTTCTGAAACTTAATTGAACTGGGAATGTTGGTTTGTTACCAATTATGGTTAAATAGCCTATAATGAGCAGGTGCCACTTCTCACTGTTTCAAATGTAATCTTGTCGAACAGGATGTTATTCCTTTCCAGAATGCAAAAAATTAATTCAGCATATTTAGAGCTTTTTAATTACGGAACAGTAGAACATTTAACTAGAGCTTTCAGGGGCCGGAGAGTCTGAAAACTAGGTGTTTGCAGATTGGATACTCTTTCCTTTCCTGTTGGCTACATTTCAAAACTGTAAAAGGAATATGTGACTTTTCAACTGTGCCTTCGGTCCTACCCTCCCTGCCCTCCGCCCCTCCTAATCCCAAACCCCAGCTCAGGTCCAAATCCCTGGCTGTCCAACATCTTGAGATGTCCTCCCGACATGAAAGACGTTATACAAATGCAATTTGTTGCATATTAACTATCTTAAATTGATGTAACAACAAAATTACAACATAATTACATATATAATGCCTTTCACATCAGGAGGACATTCCAAGGAGCTGGATGTACTCTAGTTACACACTCCCTGACCAGTTGAAATAATTTCTCCCTATTGACCCTTATCAAATACCCTTCATAATTTTAAAGACCTCTATCAAGACAACCCTCAACCTTCTTCGTTCCAGCAGAAAAAAAGTCCCAGTTCCTCCAATATCCTTTTGTAGGCCAAACCACTTGACCCCGATATCATCCTCGTATATCTGCTCTGATGCACTCACTCTTTCACCTTGTTTCCCACTAAATGCCTGTTCCTGCTGACTCCACACTCACTGGCTTTACAGGAGCAACCGGCATCACATGAGAAAAAATGTAGTTGTACAATATTTGTGTGGGCCATGATAATGTCAAACATGATAACAGTCTGTGTTGACATGAAAGTGGGAGGCAATATAGCACAAATGATATGAGGAGAAAATCTAAAATTTTATAATCTATTAATTGACCCACTGTTGCTGGACACATGAATCACATCAAATTGCATTTCACAATACATGTGTCTGACCTTATTTGTAGCAACCTATACATTGTTAAACACTCATTCATAGTAGAATTGTCTATGACTTGGGGGCATCCTCCCAAAATGAAAGGCGCTCTATAAGTGTAATTTTGTTGTTGTTGCTGTATTTTTTGTTGTTGTCTGTCATTTTATTGCACAGAGCTGAAAATGATAACAGTGGAAGGATTTTTTTTTAGCAAGTTTTATTTTTACAGAATTAAACAATATCCATGAAGTTCACTGTAGAATGTTTTCTTATTTAGGTTTGATTCTCTTCTCATTTAGGTTCCTTGTTTGTAAACTGAAAGAGTTTTAATATAGAAAATCCTCAGATGTGTTATATACAAGCATTCTGATTTGCGGTATTATGCTGTGAGAGAGAATAGAGGGTTTTGTTCTATTCTTTGGCATCCTTGTGTAAGGAGTGGGCCTTTCATTCTCTCTTCTCTCCTGCACTCAATAGTGCCAGCATTAACTGTGAACTGCTAGCTGAGAAGCCCTTTGATGTGGGTCCTACTCACTGCTACAGATGGACCCTCATTGGTGGGTGATACGAGAGAAATAAGGGCATGTGTGGGAGAATATGGGATGAAAGAAGGACCAGCCGCGAAGCCACAATTTGAACAGAACTCTGCCTGTTCATTCTTCCAAACATGGCTTGTGATTTTGGAGGGTGAGGCATAGTATAATCCGTCAGATCTCCGGGCTGACTGGGAAAAACCCCTTTCTACATAAAACAGCTATTGTTCCTTTTATCTGGAATGAGCAGCCAAGGGTAGAGAAATAAGGCCATGTTTTCATTTTCATTTTTTTTCTGTACTAGGAATAAAGAAGGTTTCAAATAAAGGCATATGTGACTAGTGGAGTTCATAGGAACAGCTCATCGTAGAGGCTTTCACACCGTAACAGTTTGGCAGTGCGTTGTACTTAACTGTTCAATGCAAGTCGAAATAAAGTACAGCGGAGGCAAATTTAAAGGACTTCATGTAAACTGAACATACATATCAAGAGAATGATAGTCTGATCACATTAAATTTATCATTTCACTGTTTTATTGCAATAGTGTTTCATTAAATGTGCTTCTGAAGGTTCTCTAACACCTTCGCTTCCCTCAGACTGGACTAATGATTCATAATTTTTACAACATACGGAATGAGATATGCAAAACTAGCAACTAGCTTGTGGTTAAGATTTCTCATAAATAATGCAAAAACTAGTTAGATAAAAATCATTTATGTCCTGTTACAATCTGACGGCTTCAAATACGGTGCACAGCGTGCAGGGTGAAGATAGGCATCTTCGTGTTTCATGCTGGATATGTAAAGTTTGTAGCTTTAAAAGTTGTGAAACATCAGGTAACTTTATGAAGCAATTCAAAAATGTTTTTTGGGAGCTGAGAATGCTCCCACTAGTTGCCTCCTTATTGTGTGTAATACGATAGAGAATGGGTAACAAGGTAGGAATGTAACCAAGTGACCCAGCCATAAACTATGGGGACGTTGATTTATGGTCATCATCTGGATTCCCCCAATCCTCTGTTACCATTACTCCCCGGCATTGGTTATTTCTCTTGATAATAATAACACTTGCATTTGAAATAAATGCCTTTCATGTCGGGAGCACTTCTCAAATTGCTTCACAGGATTTGCTTCAAAATGTAGTGGCTGCGTATCAGTAGGTGGCTCATTTGTGCACAGCAACATTCCACAAACAACCATGAAATGAATAAGCAATTTTATCTGAGGGATTGATGGGGAGTAACAGAGGATTGGGTGAATTGGGGGATTGTTGGCCAGGATACTGAGAGAAACTGCCTTGTCTTTTCAAGTTGTGCCACGGGATCTTTAACAATCCACCTGAACAGGCAAATGTCCCCGTCATAGAACCTTTTTACATGTTAGAATTATCTTTTCAGGGTCAGATGTGATCAAAAGCGATGCACTGAATATAGTTTTCAAATTCCCCAAATGGAACCATCCGTATGTTAACATACGAACCGTGGAATAATTACGTCACGTGTCATTACAGAAGGGTGAAATAATGGAAATAATTTGCTATTCAGAGCTGCAAGAATAAAAAGCCTTGTGATATATTATATGGCACATATAATTCAAAATAAAGAATATATTATCTGCTCGATCTATGCTTACCAAGCCAGTTTTGACATGCAAAAATAAAAAGAGTAATGTTACCCAAATTTGCACTCATCAATATGGCAGACTCTTCCACAATGCAAAGGGATTTACACACACACACACACACCTTCTCAAATGATATGCTTTGACTTTCAGTGTAAAAAAACATTTAGGATACATAAAGGTCCAAAATGAATGCCAGCTGGTTTTTGGATTGTTATTTGGCATTATTTGGTTAAGTAACAATCGCTGTGACAGAAAGTGGACACCGACTGTCATTTGCATATATGTTTTCCCAAGACAACGTAGATAAAAAAAACAGAAAAACGTGTCTCATGGGTGAATAAATACTCATTAAGTGTTTTCTCTACATGCCTGAAGTTCGACTGAAGTCAATTATTTGCTTATAATGTGTAGCTTCAGAAAAGCCTTGCAACATAGATTTATGAAGCAACACATTGCGGAGTGCAGTAGAAATAGGGACCACAAAAAGATAACCCAGAGGTGTAAATGCTCACAAAAATTCAAGGCAGGCTTGTTCAACTACTCATTAAGCCTGCTCTGAACTCATCTCTGTGCAGTAAAACAATAAATGAATATCAATTTGAACCTCATGTAAAGCAGCCATTGTTTTGATGACTAAATTGTGAGTGGGTTGTTTAAAGTGCTGTTCTCGTCAGCATTGGCGCATGTCTTTCTTAAAAGTGGTGTCATGCTATCCTTGAGGCAAACCAGATGTAGCCAGCCTCGTAATCATTTCATAATAGTGCTGCCTTGATTTTTAATGTTGTTTCCACCTTCTAAATTTTGTGCTGACCAGTGCAAACACCAGTTGTTAAGAGAATGACCTTTTGTAAATTAGGGGCAGAGTTCAGGTGACAGAGGGCAGAGGTGACTTAGCTATATAAGGATGGCAGCCTTGTTTGCTGTTTTAGGTGACCTTCCCTGAGTACGTGTGAGCACTGTGTTTGATTCTATTAGTACCAGTATGGATTCAGCACAACCAGAGGCGAAAGGGGTCACTGGCATGAGTGTTGGGAAGCAGAGAAGGATCCATAACTGCTTACAGACCTGCTCTGGTGGCAATGCCTTTGACATGTTTTCTAACAAACAGTTCACATGTATTCCCTGAACCTCAAGGGTATGATATTCAAGAGCTGCTGGGAAACTGCTGCCTTTGTTTTAGTCATCAATTATTAATTCACTTCTTACATTGCATATTAACTCCTCATACTGCATAAGATATTAATTTTACATAATTGACAGTCATTCATAAGTTGGGTAAATATCCCAGCAACCTGGAGATATGGGACCACAACAACGCTTAATGAGGTTTAAATATCTTATTGTTAGTTCATGAAGCTATAAGTACAAGTATAATACGATATGACACATCCTGTCCGCCAACATATTGGTATAGAGAAGGTTTTATTGCATCTTCTAGATTCTGGTGGTTACCTTAATATTTCAGGCTCAAGAGATTAAGACAAAAACATTTCAGGTCAACAATAATGATAATTATTCATATATAATTAATTATATAATATATAATGATAAGAATAAGAATCTGGAAAGAATCCTGATTTAATTTGTTATATTTTATTCTGTTTCTGCCACCAGTGATATTCTTGTCACTCCACATCTTTGATGTGTTTCAATTTTCCTTTTCCTTTCACTTTCATAATGTCTCTACCTCAAATATTCCATTCTCTGCTATCCTGAAATCAGCTTCAAAGCTACTCTCCAGACTACTGCTTCTGCCTTTACCCCTATTGCGCTCCTCTTGTTGGCTTTCATACCTGTTCTCATAGTAGCATTGTGACAATTTTAGCGTTTCCTGAACCATTTGTCTTCATTGTTGTTGTTCAAGAACTTTGATAATCTACCTTACAACACTTCCATCCCATTGAGAGTAAAGATGGCAGATCCAGGCACAGAGAGAAAAGGATGAAATGGGAGAATGGTTCCAGGCAGGAGTGAGTGTTTATGCACCCTTAAATGTTTAAACAAAGACTACGAGTAGCAGTTGGCACTGATAGAAATATTACACATTAAAGAAAAGTCCATTAAGCTGATGATTTTGATACAAAAACTATTCAAGATGCTCATTCAATAAGAGCACAGTATTTGTTTAGGGGTAGAAATGATGTACCATGAAGAATCATAGTGAGGTGTTTCCATTAAGCTTCTTGACACTGTAATCTTCCTACCTTAGCACATGGGCATGTATGAAAAGATAATATGAACATATAGGAACAAATAAGAGATGAACAAAAACACAAGAAAGTCTTCTTAGAAAAGTGAATCTTGGTTAGATTGAGCAAGACAATTGCTGTATTTCCCTACATCCAATAACACATAGCATTGAACCAATGAGCTTAATGCTGAAGATCCTTTGAATTTCAGAATCTCTTCACCTGCAGTTTGGAATGTTATCCTTCGAGGTGATAGATATGTGGTTCCTATCAAATACCATAGATCTTTCTGTCAGTTTCTCATGCAACTACACAGAGTGACACACAGGTTTACTGATTTGTTAAAATTCCAAATCTGCCACTAGATCTAGAATTATGTTGGATTACCTTCTTTACTTCACATTTGAATGCACAATTCTGTAGCTCAGTGGTGAGAGCAATCGCCTCACAGTGAGCTTCCTGGATTCGATTCCCAACCTGGCAAAACCTTGGGCAAGTTTCCTTACTCCACACAAGTGATAATAATCCCTAAGAAAAAAAAAAAAAAATTGGTCATTTCAATTCATGACTGTTTGTGGGACACTGTTGTGCGCAATTGGCTGCCACATTTCACCCACAAATGCAAAGATTAGTATTATTATTATGTTTTATTTTAATGGCAGAGCAAGAACAATATCCAGCAATCCAAAGACTGGAGAACGCTGCATGGAAATAGGATGGATCAAAGCAATCAGAGACATGGAAGCCTTTGCTGCAAGTGGGAAAAGAGATTCTACCAATGTAAAAAAGTTGCTGAATAAATTCAAATGCAAGATTGGAAATGGCGGTTACTCCAAAATTCCAAGGTTGGAGGGAAAAGAAAAGAAACACTAAAAATTAAAACACTATGAGCCGAGGCACTTTTCACTCAGGGAGAACATCTCCAACTGTTTTAGAAAGTATCTTTCAAGATTTGGGATTCACATCACGCAGAGCATGAAGCTTGTAAACTACCCAAGCATTGAATAATACTTTCAGTATAAATGAACGTCTAATGAGAAACCTATTTGTTTTGAATCCACAAAAGTTCTGTGGCCCATTAGTGTGATGGAAAAGGACACCGATGTTTACAGACTTGTTTTTTATTCCTGAAAGCATTCTCCACAGTCTCCCCATACATTCTTACGCAGGCCATACAAAGAGATGATCATCATCTATTAGATTCCTGGTTTATATTCCTCATTGTGAATAATTCATCCCAATATCACACACACTTCTATCCAGGCAGTTGCTCGAGCGGTGGAGACAGAGAGCCTGAAATCAGGCTGCCAGCTCACGTTTACAAATAGGGAATGGCCCATGTCATTGTAGGGGGCAGAACTAAATGGTGCAGGAAAGCACAAATAATTATACTGTATAAGGAAAAATAAATGTATTGAAAAGACAAATCAGTTTGTTATATTGGTCCTGTTATATTTTTATTGTATCGATGCAGAATTGCAATTGTGGTTAAAAAATTAATCCTGAATCTCTGCGGGATTTGTCGAACACAAATTTGTTGCCTCGTTTGCTGTACGATGACCAAGCTCTGTGCATGACCACTGACACCAAGCAAGTCAATTCCTCCAAAATGGCTCCTGTCAATAAACAGAAACGCAACCACACATTACAATCGCTCTAATCTGAAATTACCGTGTAATTGCTTATAACAATTAGTAAATAAAATCTCCCTGACAGATGGTCATACCTAGTCATAAGGCTACTTCAGGAAATTGAGATCTGGCTGTTATCAGTCAGTCCAAACGCATGGAGAGAAAGTGACTTTTCCATTCAGAATCAGACTTACTTGCACTTCCAGCAACCTCAACAGCAAAAGGGCTCCTACCTTATAACAAACAGAAATCATATTGTTAAGAGACCTGTGAATAATGTAGAGTATTCCACAATGGATTTTAATCGTTTTTTTAAAAAAAACTATTGACACATTTTCACTGCAGTTGAGCAAAAAAGATCAATCTTTTGGCCTAAAGAAATGCAAATTTCCAGTTTAAAGGTGATTGCAAATTTCTATTTGTTTGCTTCATGCCCATCCCTGATCTTCACTTCTCCTGCATGTTTGACAATTCCCCCTCCCTACAATCTGTGTCAGTAAACTGAAAAGCAGCATGAAAGAGGTTGTCGCACCAAAACTGAAGAGAAGACAGGCGAGCTGGAAGACCATGGATTGACACATTTGAGCAAATGTGAGCAATAAGATTGATCACTCACTTCATAGCTTTTTGTGAGGCTTTAAAGTGTGCAAATTCGCTGCCATATTCACCTACAAATACAGTCACTACATTTCACAGTAAAAATGATGTAAAGAGCTTTCAGATGTCTCGAAGACATGATTATTATTATATTTTTCTATAATAGTACAGTATCATTTCAGGGCAATGATTGCAGTGTTGTATTACTTATTTACTGGTCCTTATCATCTCATACAGTGCCTAGCAAAGGGTAACACAGCCTCATAGTTTGGATGATATCAGGAATGTATGTTCAGTATAAAGTATAATGAAACATGAACTACCTTGATTATTGGCTCATATCCATACTGAAATAAATGTAAAAACCTCAGTCGAGTCATCAAAATGGTACAGATATTACATACAAGTATGCCTGCTGGCTATGATTTTACCGCTTATAATGTCAAGGGTACATTTGCTTACACAATCTTCAAAGAGTTCTATTTTATTACAGCTGTACCTGATATTCTGTGGTAAAAATAAACATGAAAACTCTGGCCCTTTGTTGAAGCAGAATATTGTGGCATAAAACTGGTTAAGCATAGATTGTAAGAGATTCACAGGAGAGTAGCAGACCTTGACTGTACTTCCTGTACAGAATCTAATAATACGACAGTACTGTATTTTTCTCAATAATTGCTGATTAGGTTGGTTGTATGAGCTAGCACGCCCGCGTTGGGTTGCTATGGAGTGAAATGCATGTTTAGTGGTGCAGCAGCGCAAAGGAATAAGTGAGCAAAGAGGTTTAATTTGGGGAGGTTAGAATCCTGCAGGCTCAGGGTCAGAGGTGAAGCTAGTGCTTGCCTCCAACTGAATATGCAGAAATAAAAGTAAATTGCTTGCATCTGGTACTGATGCCAGGGAAGCGTTGCGATTGGTGCGTCGGTGTGGTCTGTACCTCATCTCTGTTGTGCAGGGGCTTTGGCATACCGAAAGCTTGTAATTGGAGTAATTCCGAATTAATGGATGTAAAATATTTCAGAGCTTTGGATAACACATGGCAGCTGGCAGGAATACTGCAGGTTTATGAATGCAGATGAATTGCGCGAATATGAGCAGTGTTAGAATGTCCTTGAACCTATTTGATAAGATTTCCTAAAAGACTGTGTTTACCGTTGCAGCGCTTCCGTACGTTATTTTGCATTCTTTAATCGAATGTCACAGTGCTAAAACATCAGATTTGATTTAGAATTCAAAGAGCATAATTTCCCTGATCACCTTTTGTATCTTTTTACTTGGTGTGGAATATACCAAAAGGTGGTACAGTACAGTAGTAGTGTTTAGCAGTACTGAAGTGAATGCCTCTTTTAGTTTTTAAATGCCTTTTACGAAAGCTATAAAACGTTTTAATACATTATTGTTTATACTTTCTTTCATTAGGCATTTACTCATTAACAGTCTCACCCACAACGTCCATTGAACAAAGAGAATAAAATACATCAATTTAAGAATATATGGATTAAAGCTGCATTAGTCACTTGTACAAAATTACAGATTAATTATTGTTGGAATGTTTCAATTTTGCATCTTTTTCCCCAAAAAATCAAATATTATATATCTTTAATATTACTATTCAAATGCCAACATACTACCCTGAAGGACTGAACTTCTGACAATGCAGTGTTCATCCTCCCATCACTGTATTAGATCGTTAGCCTAGCCAATAAACTCAAATTCCCAACATTGGGCTTGAAACAACACCCTTCTGACCCAGAGGTCTGACACATGTACCAGACAATCTGTAAACAGATACCTGTAATCATTTCAAAAACAGAATCACTGTGGAGTTATTTAGACAATTTCACCCACAAAACATATGGTCAATTCAGTTTATAGTACAGTACTGTATATTCTGTGAAGCACTTTGAGACCTCTCAAGGATGTGATTGGGCGCAATATCAGATGCAAGTATTATTATTCCAAAATGACAAAACATCAGATTCTAAATTTTTATTTAGCATGCACTAACTTTCTAAAACACATCAGAAATGGTATGATTGATGGTGAGTTGTTTACTTGTAGTGCTGTTTACGCCTTGGGATGTCCTCCTGATGTGAAAGGCGCTCTATTATGTACTATGGTTGTAGTATTTTCAAATGTTTCTCTCACCTATATAATAAAATGTAGGCAAAATGGAAAGTCATGTTTTTGTATTTATCACTAAACTGTGAAGTGGTATAAGACAGGAAGAAACAGCTTTTCTTTCTGGTGAGAGGATAAATAACATTTCACATTATTCTCTTGTTAAGATGCAATAATCATGTTTGCATAGTTAGGTGGATTTCAGAAAAAGCTTTTCTTTAATAAAAACCAGAGTCGTGGCTCACATCTTTATTAAAAGCCCAATGGATGACACGTTTGGCAGTGATAAACAAAAGATAAATTAAAGGAAGAATGTTACTTTAAGTAATGAAAGGTCACTGTAAGCATGAGAGGCTGCTACTGATTTAGTAGACCAGCGCTTCAGAGAATCACTAATTCTGCACTTGAATTAAATTTTGAGTTTTACGTCACTCTTGGCACAAGTAGTAAAAAAGTGCTTAGTAAATACTGAGCCATTAATTTCTAATTCTTGATCACGTCAAAGGATATTTTTAAATCCTCAACATGTGGATTTGGGACACATGTTCCATCATTGAATTTATGATGAACATTATTAAGAATTATTAAGAATTATTAATGATGTCGCTGAAACAGCTTCCATTGGGTGGTTGAGGCATTGTTTTTTACACAAGAAATGCAGCTTGATGTTGTTCTGGGAGAATGGAAGGGTAGGTATTCTGGAAGAATGAGATCAAGTGGGCACAAGAGTCTTCTTCATCCGAATTGATCTTGTGAAGAATAATATGTAATGTTTCAAAACAACCGATGGTTTCTATGTCTCGCACTCTCCTTTCATTTGAAGTTATGGCAACATGAATAGGAAGCTTCACTTGTGTAATGAACCTCCTACTCCCTGCTACATGTTTGGTCTGACAAAGTCTATTGTCATCTTTTGAGACTGTTGAAATCAAATAGGTTTACATGGAGATTGTTCTAAATTGCAATCTTGTAAATATCTAATAATGTCACAGCCCACTTTTGCTACACCATAGTGTAAAGAATTGTTGATTGTCATCTTGATAATGAAGGGAATGCTGTAAAAAAAATTTATCTCATGCAAAGAAAAACTACTGAAGGGGAGGAAGATGGAAACCTGTACAGTCTGTACTTCGTAGTACAAAAATAAAGTGGAAATTCATTTACAGGCATTCAAAAGAACACGTGCATTAGATCAAGTTGTTTTCATGAGCATAACATCTATTTAGGGCTATAAATAGTAATGTAGTTTCAACGATTTGTTAGCATTAAAGTACAGTAAATCCACAGTAGAGCTGCTCAGTAGTGGTATTATGGGTGGGGGGAGAATCAATAGAGAAATTATCATTTGTTAAACAAGAGTGTTGGCACATGGAAGACAGTGAGGGTGGAACTGAAAGTAGGGAGCAACACTGAGGGGAATAAATCCAACCCAAAAATATTTGTAGGTGATAAAATACAATCCATTTTCCATTTATATAGTGCCTTTCACATCGAGAGGATGTCTCAAGGAGTTTAATGGTGCTGGCCAGGAACCCAACCTGGGATAAGAGATGGGAACTGATTAGAGCAAGGAAGATAAAGAGGCTGAAAGAACAGTCAGAGGCACAAGTGTTGAGGTAAGTTTTGAACATGGAGAGGAGTGGAGATCCAGAAGGCGGGGGTCAGATTGGCTGAGAGCTTGCCTACCTATGATGGGGCAGAAAGGGTGGAGGATATGAAATTGTGTTCGCTGAGCAGAGGAGCAGCCTAAGTGGGAATGGCACTATGGCCTGAAGATGGTATTACATTACAAGGGAGATGCAATGTGAATATATTGGATTAACAGCACAATGTTTCAGATCTCATCTGTTTTTAAGAGTACTTCTAAAATGATCTAAAAAGCAACTTCAAATCACCCTGACAAGTACAGTCAGCTGCAATACATTAATCTTTCCAAGAATGTTTCTTTCGATAGCAGTTACCTTAGCATGTTTTATGATGCAAGTTAAAAAATAAAGTAGGGCCTTGGAGGCTTTAAACTAATGATTATTCAGTCCACCTAATTTCTCCTTATGCGCATTCTTTCCTGAAGCACATTGGATTGGTTATTGGCAGGCAGCTGTCAATAGCTAAACCCCAGAGAGCTAGCTATTTGCACATTGACTGATCAAGTGCTGCTTAATAGACATATAATTGTTAACAAATACCTTTCAATAGACTGTGGCAGACTTCTGCCCACAGACAAATGACATTTCACTTTGCAGGCGACCAGTCTTTCCCTGAAATGGTAAGGTTAGAGTACAGGTTTCAGGAACTGTGAGATTTGATGAAATGTTGGCAGATCCTGGTAAGGACAGAAACCATTCAATGTTTTCTGGTGAGTGGTGGTGAGACTCAGGGAGGGATCATTGAAAGTTTGAACCAGCAAAAGCCAAGCTATGTAATCATTAAATTCATAAAGCCCCGCAGTTGCGATTGTGTTAAGGGAAATATAGCACATTGAGAGTTGGAGGATAAAGTATAAAATATTCACCTACTACTGTAGTATCATTCAAGGCCTTATCTGCTGGTACCAGTGATGAGCTTACTGCTCCATTTGCACAAGGTAATAGCATGCCACTGCCTTCATGTTACTCTCCACTGGGTGCCCACAGGGTTTAATAAATATTCCAGTAAGTAAATTCAGGGTGAATATGTGTAATAGACTACCCAGGGAGGTGGATTGGGTCAGGAAAATTCAAGAGCGAATTAGATGGCCATTTGGTGAAGCAATATATGGGGTGTGGGTGGGGGAAGCTATGAAAAAATGAGGGGGGATTTATTTTACTTTGTAAGGTGGTCCAACAGTGCTCTCGTCTGGTCTGGTGCACACTCACATTTCCATGTTAACAGGATGTCATGTATCCTTGTCATGCCATGAAGCTATAATGCTTCATTTTAGGCAGAGAAGTGGGGAATGTGAAAGAATGTCAGGAACCAACAGAAGATTTGTCCCAGCTGAGTTAAGATGGTTATTTGCCCTCAACTCAGACAGCATATTTTTGGTAAAATGCTTCATTTCTTTTCAGCCCTAGTCTTTGTATCACGTCATTGAGACATCTCAAAGCAATTCACAGAATATAAATGCAAAGTGGTGTGACTGTATTTTGAGGCCGAAACTCTTCAGTAACTCAAAATAGTGTGTAACGTTTTCCCTGCCAATGGAAAAAGTATTGATATGAATTGTTTGTTTTTTTGCTTCTTTCAATTTTCAAAGGAAACAGCAGAGACACCACTTTTAGTGCAACAGGGAGAAGATTTTCCCTTCAACGTACAAATGTTGTGTTTTGGATTAAATGGTGCTTTGTGTGGGCACCAGCAAGTTCATCATTGTACAGCCTTTATTTTACTGAAATCTATATGTAGCATGAAAGTACAGACGCTGTTTTGTTTCAATTAATTTTCCATTTTAATTAATTGTTTTTAAAAATTAAGAAAAAGGAGCGTGGGGTGAATTTTTCTCCTTTTGGCAAATTTGCTGGCATTGGTAACATTGCGAAAATGTTTAATGTAACTAAGGCTATAATAAGGGGAAAGAAAGAGCAGGATAGATTATGATTGGTGCCGCACTTGATTTGTCAAGATTGTGTTTTCTTCAAGTTTGTGTGTCTGTCATTGAAAATGGGAATCGGTAATCAACAACAACTTGTGTTTGTGAAGTGCCATTCAGGGGGAGTTCAGGGGGAAAATTAAAACACTTTGAAATGAAACCTGATCAATCTGTATGGCAAAACATTTTGTCTCTGAATATTTCCTTGTTACCTTTTTGCAGAACTCTAAGCTCCTTTACCCAAATTATATATTGACATTAAATTGACTGAATCAACACATGGTATTTTACACCTGAGCAAACTGCAGGCTGAGAGCAGTCTGTGACAAAAAATAACACAACCCCTATGCTGAGATTTAAATCGTAATTCAGGCACATAATAATATCACGATATCTACTTTAGAACAAGCCTAATTTCCCTTCATATAAACCCAAGCAGGAGAAAAAAATTCTGCCTAATGACCTGCCTCCAATAAATCCGACTTGCATTAACTAAATAGTGGCCCCATAAGCAGGATGCAACGATATTCACTGTGGTGATATGACCCCTGACCAGTAATTCTGAGGGACCCCCCACGCCAGATCTGTGTCAAGGCTGATTGTACTGCTCACCCTGTACCAGCCTGCCTCATCTGCAGTCTGGGTCACCTGCTATTTGTAGACCGTAGACAAGGCCGCTTCTGCTTTTCTCTCTTCATCCCACCCTCCCCTCCCCCCACCTTTCCCTCCCTCCCCATCTCTCATCTTCCACTGCGGTCAGTGTCGCGTGAGAAAATGTTCGCGGCACAGATGCTTTGTAGTGAAAAACAGCAGACAATTGAGACAGCAGCAAAAATTAAAATGGACACAAGCGATACTGCTTCCTCCCCACCCCACGCTTTTTTTGGGGGGAGGCTAAAAGAAAAATACAACAAAACATACACATTCTGCCGGTCAGCAAATTGCCAAACATATGATTTTTCTCCCTTCCCCAACACCTACTGTTCCAAACATCTTGAAAATTCAATCCCACAACATGC
This sequence comes from Hydrolagus colliei, assembly GCA_035084275.1. NCBI lineage: Eukaryota > Metazoa > Chordata > Chondrichthyes > Chimaeriformes > Chimaeridae > Hydrolagus > Hydrolagus colliei. The sequence continues at coordinate 12,271,562 of CM068755.1, read as the reverse complement.
CAAAGATTGGAGAGTCCGAGTTTAAAAATATACATTCGAAGAAATGCTCATTTGTTGCACTGAGCACTCAAAATTCATTAGACAGAGGATTAACAGAATTCTTTTCAAATGTGATCCCTTTTCATCTCTTCCACTAGACAGGCAAATATGGCACAAACCGGTGTGTTCGACCCTAGATCAGGCCCCGATACTTTGGGCCAGTGACCAGCTTCTCAAACGGACCACACCGTCTGGTGACTTGTTACAAAAACAGGACAGGGGAGCGAGAGCTTGTGGTGGTGGGGGGAGGGGGTGTGGGGGGTGTGGGGGGTGTTGGGAATGAAGGCACAAAGCACAGTGTTATGCGAACAAAATGATCCCAGCAGCACAAACCTATTGCAAGGCATACAAACAGTGTGAAACGCCAGTACTTTTTAAATATATATATATATAAAAAATATAATTACGCTAATTTCGTACAAAGAACTTTATGTATACATATACATTTTCAAATAAAACAGAATTTCTAAAAACACTACGCTGAAGAGCCAATGTTGTGCTCGTCTGATTAAATTTTCATTATTGCCCTTTTAACCCTTTTGATCGAGTGAGTTTAAAATATGCAGTCTCTAATACTGTGGTGTATTTTCATTGCCCTACCTTAGGCTCAGCTCCCTAAATATTACAGCTAATAAGCATGATGTAAGGGAGCTCTCTAGAGCTACCTATTTGCTTATTTCACCCCTTTTCCATGTCTTTGTGAATCACTGAAACCAATGCAGTGCCTTAATTTGTACACCTCAGAAGTGCCTGAGCAGCATCCAGTCTTGATTGATAAAAAAAACTTCTATCAATTCAAACTTCACCCCCATTTTCTAAATGCCATCCCCATTTTAACCAGTAAAAATTACATATTTTCATGTTTGCATATCACAAGGTGGCTCCAAACTTCAGTACCTTTCTTTTCTTCAAATCAAAAATTAACAAAAAATGTTGCACCTTAAACAAAATTATTTTGATGAATGGCCAGTTTAAGTAAAAATCAGTACCAAGATGCTGAATTTATCATATATTTCAAGCCAATTCTGTGTAGGCCAAATAAGAGCTGCTGCAGCATCAAGTGCAGAATTTTGGAAAATGCCCTTTGCAATAATAACAATTTGAACAGTTATAATGCCAGTAGCTGATTCAGCCTTTCGTGGCTTGGCAGCGCCATCTACAGCTAAGAGTATGAAGCATATTTTTGTTATAACACTGTTGACTTTCCAGGGATCCTGTTACTTTTGTATTTAAAACCCAAACTAATTGTAGTCACACTTCAACTGTAGCAAAATCAGCTCTCAGCCGACATTAACAATTCTTTACTGTTAATATTTTGCATGTATAAACTCTAAACCTTTAAATTCCAGTCTGGTGATTGTTTTAAACAGTAGCAGTCAATAAAAACAAAACCAAGCAGCTACTAAATATGTGTCTACTGGTACAGATTGATTTATTACCCATCAATGGGGGAAAAACAGGAATTGAGAACTCAGTGAACACACACTCCAGTACTATTTTATGTAATGATTTTTAAATAAAAATATATTATTTCAGAAAATAGGAAGTTCCTAAAACTTACTTTGGTTTTCAGTTTTATTGATGCTAAATGTTCCTAAGAGAAAGTGACTCTAATAATTGTTAGTATTAAGAAGTCTCTTGCCATAGGAAATATAACCTACCTTTGTTTTGAAGCGAGCATGAAAAGCCTGTTTTGACATTTCACTTACCGAAAATAAACTCTTGCTTGTAGATTTTTAAACGACAAGAAAATTCTTCCAAAAAAATGCTCTTCAACACTCTTCTCCCCCCCCACCCCACACCACTCCCCACACACACATAGCCACACACCACCCGTGGACACTTTCTAAACATTATCTAAGCTTCAGAGCATTCAGTTGGTTGCCTGCCATGGTTTTCCTGCAGCCTGGCAAAACATAAAGAAACAAAAAGTTAAAAAATGTTTTTAAGTTGTGGCTATCATGCACTAACTGGTGGGTAATTGAGTAAGAGAAAGAGGAGGGTGAATGACAGCTCCCATCAGTAGGTCAGTCTGAATAGGAACCATCTGCACTTAGTAAGCAGTTGGAAACCCCATTATCAATGAAAGGGTAAGAATACCACTGAAGTTTAAAGATAACCAATCCTTTTTTTTATCATATGAGCCAACCAAACGTTTTGTACAATGCTTTTACCTGCATTCATTTTGTTGAGATGAAAGGAATGTGGATAATTTGGTCTGTTTTGTTTATGACAGACACAGCCTCCGTGACATGCCTTAAAGGAAACAATGGAATCTGTCAAACAATGTTGAGCCAAAACAGTGTGAAGTCTTCACCCTCCTGACTACATTTCGACAGGCCTATTGCTGAGGCCTTGGGCAAAATTTGTAAGAGTGCACACAGAGGAAGAGTATTAAAGAACACAACAATGTTGATTGAATTAAAGGCTGAATTCCATCTTACTTTGGAACAGGTGGGAATGCGGTTGAAAAAGACTAAGGGCACAAACCAGAAGTGCTGTAACACTGCTGTACCTATACTTACTGGGTTACCATGGGAAGGGGAAAGAAAGAATTCAGGAAATGGTGCAACCTTTGAATATGGGCCTTTCGACTGTTTACACATAGTTCTGTTCCTTAGTAGAAGGTGGCTGATGTAACTGATTACAGGATTGTTGAATGACAGGTGCCAAAACAGAGGAGATTTTAATTGCTCCAATGTGGAACTTTTTCAAGGCCCACAACAAGATAGGATGAGCAGTATTCCAGTCACACTGCTCTCTGTGAACTTTTAAGGTGATACCTTTAAATCCCACGAGGTGGGCACTCCGTGGGCCAGCAGGGGCTTGCTTGTGTTATTGTTTCAGTAATAATAGCTGGTTGGATTTGCAGCACGGTGCTCTGGCCATCACTTGCTGTGTCTGTGCACCTTCAGAGCAGCTTCACAATACTCCAGTTGTGGAGGCGTGCGTTGCCTGCTTTGTTGCCCTGAAGGTCTCTAGAGAATCTGCAAGGGCGAGCGGTTATCATAGGGAGGGATGAAAGGGGGCCAACAGATCAGGAAAGGGAATACTGCAGGGTACAAATGTCTTTTGAATCCATCACCCACTCCCAATCCCCAGCCCCTCTCCTAACAAATTGAACAGCTAAGTAAAAATGAAAGCCATTGTTAGATGTATTTGTTTAAACAAAGCAAGTAACTCAAAATATTCTGGGCTGGTGATTGAATTGGGTGGGAAAAAAGGTGAGGAACTTGTTACCAGAATATTAAACAGATAAAACAATCGTACATTATTATACATTTTGCAACAAGGTTGATCCCTTATACGTATATTCTCATCACATCAAGTTGGGACACTTACTTGCAGGTGTGTTATTGACATGCTCCACAACGAACAAACAAAATAATTGTCTTTGCTTCTCAAGAAGAAAATAAAATGCGCTCCCCTCAAAAAAAAAAAATTGTTTCAAGTTAAATTAAAATTTCCCCAATCGTTTGCACAATCCTATTCCGTTTCTGAAACATCGTTTCAGACTGTTTCTGAGACATCATTACTTTGGAAGATTTTCACTGGGCTGAGGACGATGGTTCCATGTTTTGGAATTTTGCCACGTCAGAAAAATCCTGGCTGGAAATCTGAAATTAAAAAGAAACAGACAAATGCTGCAAGTCCGTGGCCAGCAGGTCAATCAGCAGCTGCAAGGGGAAAAGTAGGTTAATGCTTGGTTATGAACCTTCATCAGAATGCTGAGTCCCGATCAAAGGTTATGCTCGGCACGTTAGCGTATCTTTTCCTTTTCAGAATATAGCGCTGCCTTGAAAACACATGTTAAAATACCAGACAGCTGGCGTTAGGCCGAAAACTCTCAGAGGAAAAGAGTGCAAAGAAAATCTAAGAAACTGAGAAATCGGGGGGGGGACAAAATACGCTCGTATCTGTATTAGCAACTTTATAAACAAGAGAATAACACATTATAACATTCATACCTAATATAATGTAAAGTGCAAAGGTACCTTCTAAAATGAAGAAGAATGGGTTATTGGACTTTTAAGAAGGTAAGAAGCAACAATAAATTCTAAGGATAGACAGATGGTGAATGCTAACTTCCAAGTAGCTGTGTATGTCAATAGTCCCGAGTGATATTAGGCACAGGGAAATGATAGCCTCTAACTTGTAGCAATAGAACTTGGGTGGTTCTCTCTGCATCTGTGGTGTATAATATTTAAATTCCTGATGGAAATAGAATGCCCAAATCAAAAGAACTGCTAGTTAAAGAGTATTTTCTAAAGTGAAGGTGATCCTTCAAACTATAGTGGTGTTTTCACAACTAATACCAGCATTTGAATATATCTCTTACTCCACCCCATCACCCACCTCCTCGCCCATTTAATCACCGGTCCAGAATATGGTCAGTCATGTGATTTCTGAATGTGGGATGAGGTAACCGGTAGACAGATGCACAAACCTATAAACTGCATCTAACCATTCATAATTACACAGATGCAAATACAGGTATATCCATAATCACATATAAACACACAATTCTATTTGGAAACACACCTCTTCTCTCATGTTCAGATATACATTGCCGACCTTTCCTGCTGGTTTAAAATGAAAATAAATAATAACACCATAATAATTTTTGCATTTAATGAGGTGCTTTTCATATCAGGTCGTCTCAAATCGCTACCTGCAATTTCCTGTAAAGTGTAACAAATGTGTATTTTGTAGATAAACTCAGCAGACAATTGGCACACAGCAATGTTCCATAAACAAAGTTTTGATTTGCACAAATCCTTGAAATTGTTTGAATCCCTATAATTGTTGTGCATGTAGCTCCACTGTTAGTCTGCAGCTTTTGTGAGTATTCCAAATACCCATATTGTACATAGTTGTATTCCCTTTTAAATATACACTTGGTGGCAATTGGGATGCATCAAATGTTGCCATGAATTTTTACAACATGTACGGTGTTTTGTATTTGCCAGTACAAGTCAAATAAATCTTGGGTTAGTCCATTAGTTCAGTGAGAGTCACATGATGAATTATTTCCTCACTGTGACCAATATGATCTTTTAGCACATCACTGATATTGACTCAATAAGGTTCCATTTTCTGCTGAGCCCATTAATATCTGTATTGCATTGTAAATATTTTAAATTCCCGTGTTTAAATTTAAACAAAAAGACAGAAATGCATTTCAAAGTTCAGATGACATTGATAAACCACTTCAACTTGGTTTGGTTTATAACACCTCCCAAACTCTTTGATGAATTACACCGAAAGCATCTTGCTGCTTTAAAAATGTGTGTATATTTATGAAATCAATATAGAATAGCCCTTCATAATACCACTGTGGTACCTAAAGTGACATCTAATATAAATGTACATTGGAGTTCTCTCATTAATAGAGAAATGACATAAAAAGACTGTCTCGGGGAGACACCCCTCACTTCAAAACTTTTTTTTTCAATAGCTTTTAGACACAGTATTTTACATGGAGTCTCAATATGGGAGACTTTGTTGGAGTATGACAATCACTTCAAATATTTTCTTAGTAATTGTATTATTTGCATAAAATGGAACCTGTAATTGTGTCATGATTTGGCAAAGGGCAAAAATACAACTAAGTTCCTTAAGGATTTAGTGGAGGTCCAGTGCATAAGATATTGAAAGATTCATGTATTTCCTTTATTCTTACCATATATTAATATTTATATCTATTGGAGGACTTTTTCGTCACAGACAAAAAGGAAAGATTAATCAAAATATCATCAATGAGCAAGCTGCTCTTGCTGAGCAAACATGTACAGCTAAAAAAAATTAAGACTACAGATATGTGCTTGTTAATTATTAATTCTGCATCTGCCAAGCTAACTCCAGAATTCTGCACCCATAATTTTATTAAAGGGTCACTCACCTGTCAATCAACCTCAATCTCAAAAACATCTTGCAAACTAGTTTTATTCCCTGTGCGTACATAGTTTGACAGTAGCGGCAGCAACTCGACACTGACCAGTTGGCAAACCAAATGGCAGCGTTCTTAACAGATTAATCGATTACTTTTTTCTGTTATTTTCCAATTAGTGTCCTGCTCCGTTCTGTCTGCTAGTTTGAACGTTGGAATAAATAGATTCTGCAGACTTGCATCGTTTACGTTAGGCTTTGTCATTAGTTGTCCATAACAGTCAGAAATCACATCGAGCAGTCATATGGACTGGTCAATACCTGTCCACAGTAGTTAGAAATAGTTTGCAACTGTCAAAGGCTAAAGTCAAATTGCAAAACTTCATGGGGATAGACCTTTTCAGTCATCTGTTTAAAGACTCACTGTCTGAACAAAAAGCAAGCTATTAAAAGTGGATGTTAGAATTTGTGAGAGTAAATAATTATTTGTAAAATTATGATCTCGCCCATGTCATTTTTCTCACCATCTCCAATTAAATTAAATTCTCCAAGAGATGGATCTGCCTTGCTGACACCCTGAAGTGTCCTATATCTGACATTATTCTGGAAAATGTACACAGGGACACATTAAATAGTGTTCCACATAGTGAGAACTTTTGAGCTTTCTTTAAACACTGCTCTCGTGAAATATCATTTCAAGGTGTCCTTGCCTTCATCCCTCAGTTTCTAAATATTCATAAAGACAACTTTGCATACACTCCTTTGCATTAAAATCCCAATGTGCTTAAATGCAGAGTCCTTTGAGGTCTGTCATACTAGTGGGTCACTACATTTGACAAGTTTGGCAAGGTTAGCATTTTTCTAAAAAAAAATTCAGGGAGACAAGACTGATAAATATTCAATGCATAGTTTTTCTTTTTTTTTCTTTTTTATGATATTCTGATGAAATGTGTAGCATCTGCCTAATATAGAAATAGAGAGTTATTTTGTTATGGACAGACTTGATTACAGCCAGCTAAAATTTTTATTATGTTATTTTATTATGCTTTATTTTAGCAGTTTATAAACTGCTAAAATGAAATATTATGATGATTAACAATAATTCTTGCATTTGATGATATACCTCATTGCTTCAGAGGATCCTCTTCACAATATTTACTGTAATGTGCAGTGACTGTATTTTGTAGGTGAACACAATGGTTAATTTGTACACAACTATGTCCCACCAACAGCCTTGAAGTGAATGATCAATTTAATTTGAAAGAAACTCCCTCTCTTTTTGAATAGTGCCAAGGTATCTTTAACATTTAGCTGAGTAGGCAGACAGGCCCATGGTTTAAACATCTCATTAGAAGGACGACACCTCCAACAATCAATGAACCCCAGAATAGTGCCAGAGTGCCAACCTCGACTGTCAGGTCAAGGTCCACAACATGGGGCTCGAACAAACAGCCTACTGGTTCAGAAGTGAAAGTATCAGTGACTGAGTCAGGCTGAGAAATAAGAGCTGTTTTTTGGCAAAGGGCAAAGAATATAAATTTGATTGAATACATTTAGAGTTTGGCAGTGAAAGGCATAGGAATGTACATTATATCAGATAAAGTATAGTTAAGTATGTGACCGGCGTGTGGTTTTATGAAAGTACATAATTTGTTGCCTAATAAAACAATGTTCTGGTATTTTATAGATTGGTAATTATAATGGTAATTTGCTATTATTCATTATTAAAGTCCTATGGTCATAAAACTGAAAATAACTTTTTTTTCGCTGAAGTTTCAATAGAGCCACTGTGCCTTCTGCAGAATCAATGTTGCATGCTTGCTCCTTACTCTGAGTTTAAAATAACAAGATGTCCTTTGAGATTTTGTCCACTTTAAAATCGTATTGCTTTCTCAACACGAGACTTCACAGCACTGCATGACTTCATTGAGCCAGGAGGCTGGGTAGTCTCTGAGGGATGTTTGTCACAAACAAATGATGATAGCGATAGCAAGAATGGAGGGTTCCATTTTAAAGGCCTGGTAACATTGCAATTTATTGTGATTCATATCTCGGTCTCTAGGAGGATGGAGAATGAGACTTGCTGCATATGTATGCGGTTATGAGGGGGGGTGGGAGTGGGATGTTGCTTCCTCCAGTCCCGTTGAAAGGTCTGCGGGTCATGAAATGAGTCAGCTGGACCTTTCCGTTGGATAGAAAAAGATGCTTGTGTGACAATCTCCATCTAGTAGCACAGCCAAGACCTGAGGAAACATATTCCAGCTACGACAAGCAGATTTCAGTGACAAGCAAGCCTGGGGCCCCAATACATAACCATCTGGGTGGAAAGCCCATTCTGTAATTGCTGGCTGCTCGGTCAGCCTTGTGTTTAGAGGTTTGTGCATTTATACTTTTACCCTAAAGTTAGAAACAAAATGATAAAGGAGAAATATCTACAAAAATCAATGCAGCTTGATCAGAGCATAACCATCAATGTTTCTTCTCAAATAATACTGAGGATAAATGAATAAACTGTACCTCACTCATCTGGAAACTTGATCCTATAGGACGCAACATTGGGAACTGGTAAACCAAAATGAAGTTAAGGAAGCTTGCCATCTTGCACCATCAGAATGATACAGTGAACTGGATGGCATAGTTCTGAAGTAAGCTTTATAAATGCCTAATCAAAAACAGTGATGGGATTTATTTTAGGGCAAAATTTACTTTGTGTCTTGCTGAATAAATTAGAAACCTTGAGAACTGCAAGGAAGTATATATTGCATGAAAGAGTATATTATGAAATAGAGATCATACAAGAGTATATTATGAAATAGAGATCAATCCCTCTGTGTGAAAGTAAGCCTTTCACATCAGGAGGATGTCCTATTGTGATGGACATTTGAGGGGTTACACTTAAGTTAGGTTGGATTGGGGGCTGACCGCGGACACAGTCAAAGAGGAAACCTTGAATAAAGTAGAAGGGGTGAGGAGAAAGGGACTCCAGGACGGGGCAAAAAGTTTGAAGAGTCAAACGCCAATGGTGGGGCAGGCAGAGCAGGGGACATGAAGCAGGCCAGTGCCTGCCAAATGGAGGGAGTAGGTTGGTTGGAAGGGTTTTAGAAGGACATAGATGTCAGGTGGAACAAGACCATGGAGGGATTTAAAGTGAGAATGGGGATCCTGAACTCGATGGTTTGGGGCAGGGCGAGCCAGTAGAGCCGGGTAAGGCTCCTGGAGCCTAATGCAGGAGTCTATCAGAATCATTTCTACTAAATATGTGGCTGATTTACCCATTGATAGACAATAGCTTTGCAGAATGCTTATTCATTTCCTATTGTTTGGCTCACCTTGTAACCTGTACAGTTATGGTTCCCGGTATCTTTAAATAACAGGATGTTTTGAAAGATGTTTTCGTTAAAGTAAGGTTTGCATTCACTATAAATATTAAGCATAGGAGTTAATGAGTATGGCGATATAATGAAGCACCTTAGCAGAATTAAGGCTGCTAATAATTATACTTGAACATTAATAACTGATTCAGAATCGCAGTGTACAGTAAAATTTTTACCTAGTTCGCATATGCATACCCTTTGTATGAAGCAGTTCATTTTTGTGCTAAACATGTTAAAGCCCTAATGCATTTGTCTCAATAGGCTATCCCATGTGTCAGTACGACTGAAAATCAGCCCTAAGCTCCCTTTCATCCCAGTACAGGCACAGAATCCAAATAGTCCCAGAGTAACAGATCCGGATGGTCTGCACATCATCACTGAATACTGTATTCACTTGCCTCTGGCAAAGAATCTAGAGAGGCTACCTCAATGGCATACTGATGTCATCCAAGACAAAGCTATAATTGGAGAAAAAAAAATGAAACACAAAAAAAAGCCAGCAGTACTCTGGATGACTGGAGGCCAGGGACTACGAGATAGGTTACTTTCTCTTAGTGATAGTAACATGAAAATGAGGCAGGCATTTGTCGCCCGTTAATTGGACTCTTGTGGGCAACATTGCAGAACATAATTAAAACAAACACGATGAATCGCCTGTACAACTGTACTTGCAGGGCCGTGATCACAACATGGTGGATTGTAAAGGGCTCCTTAATTACCTCCAACACCGCAGTATCACAAGACTTTTTATCAGAAATTAAAGGATATTGTGTCATAGAACTGCAGGAATCGTTTGAAGGCAGTAATTAGTATGGACTGTTAATAGATCGTGGCTCTGATTGCAGAACCAGCACCGGGCATGCCTAAGAGGTTCTGAAATCTTTAATGAACACCTGCATTACAGAAAGAAATGAAGCCAGTGCCCTCAAATGTGACTGATCGATGCCTGTAAGTCATTAAAATTAAAGCACAGGCAACCTTTTTTGTTGGCTGAACTTGTGTTTCATACCAAAATTCCAAGCTCCTTCACATTCCAGCTCACAAACTCTGATCTCACAGCCAAATAAATTATTTGACACCGCGACCACATCACTCCCACCCTCACCCATCTCCACTGGCTCCCCATCACCCAGAGGATCGAATTCACGATCCTTGTTCTCACTTTCAATGCCATTGCCCCCGCCTATCTCTCTGACCTGCTGTCTCCCTTTCAGCCTGCCCGTCCCCTCCATTCAGCAGACTCAGACCTGCTCCGCGTCCACTGCCCTTACCGCCCAACCATCGGCGGCCGAGCTATCAACCACTCTGCTCCCACACTGTAGAACTTCATCCCGCAGCCCCTCCACCTTGCTTCCTCCCTTTCCTCCTTCAAGGTCAGTTTCAAGATCTTCTTCTTCGACCGCGCCTTCGGCTGCCCCACTGACTCTCCCACTCTCCTTCCCCTTCCCCCTGCCCCGATCTGCCACCCCTCCCCCTCCCGCTCAGGTCCCGACCTGACTGTTCAGCGCTTTGGGACGTGCAATTTAAGTGCAATTGTTGTTGTTGTTGTATTTATTTTTACTGGACCCAGTGTTAATGATTATGCAACCTTTATCAAAAATGTTGTCTCTGTCCCCTGCGTGATTTGGCTTCAAAACTACTGTAGGCTTTTATAGTTTCACTTAAGATTCTGGAATAAATTAATAGAATCCAACTGGTAAATGTGTCAATGGTACATTGACTTCATAAAAAGATTGATGAGGAGCACAGAATGGCAAGCACAGGAATTTGAAAATCCTGCTATTTAAGAAAAAAATCTGAAATCTCCGCCACCTCAACCTGAATTAATTTTGCTGCCTTCACAACTCTATGCGATCTGCTTTGAGACGGAAACTAGGGCTAGCTATGGACTGGGACATTTTGAATGCCTGCAGTTCCTGCTCGGAATCAAGGGATGAGAAATGCATCAACAGGCCAGTCAATCTTCCAAGCTGTCAAATCTTAAGACTGTGCAGGATAGCATGGGGAGTATCTCCACTGAATGCCAGCTAAGAATTGGACAAGTTAATAATAATTACACTTACATTTTGTATAAATTCTTCCATATATGGTGGTATAATTGGATTGTCTCCTTGAATTGAGCAGGTGTTATTTGGGGGTATTTAGGTGCCAGCCTGGCTCTGTTGGTGGTGCTCTTGTCTCTGACTCGAAAGGTTGCCAAGGCTTTGAACTCACAACTCTCGAAGCTGACACTTCAGTGCTGGGGGTGTGCAGCAGTGTTGGAGGTGCCATCCTTCCGATGAGACATTAAACCAACATATCCCTCAAAGTATACAATCAATTCACTTTGCAGTATATTCTGCGATGCGCTTTGCGACATCTTGAAGACTCGAAAAGGTGCTATATCAAATGCATTATTATGTCCCAGCTGCCTGTTCAGGCGAACCTTAAAGATCCGATGGCATGACTTGAAAAGAGAAGAGAGTTTCCCTGATATCCTGTCCAACATTCTCCCAAGTAATGTTGGCCATCCATTCACTTCCTAATGGTTTGGGATGCTGCGATAGACACATGCAGGATACATTCACAACATTTCTCCTTCACGGTAAATCCTATGAAGTGCTTTGAGGTATCCTCCCGATATGAAAGGCACTCAGTCAAATTCTAAGATTATAATGTACATATTACGCATAAACGTTTGTCCCTTAGGCTTGAAGGGGAAAGTGCTACAATGATATCAGAGTGTGGCTGGTGAAGTGCGATGATGCAATTTTGTGATTTCATAACCACAATAAAATATGTTCTGAAGATATCTTGCTGAAATAAAACTAACTCGTAAATATGATGCTGTACTTTAGAGATTTTTTTTGATAGGCAGATTTTATTACTGTCCCAAATATGAAAATCATGCTAACTGATGTAGCATAAAAGACATTACACCTAATTATGATGTTTGACCTGAAGGATTACAGCATCACTGACAGGTACTTAAGTGTTTCAAGCTTGTTCTTCCAGCTGTTTAATGGGTAATGAACTACATAAGGTATACAGTAGAACTCCTTTCCAACATTTTCTGATGTACTGCAACATTGGATATAACACAGATTGTTTACGACTCCCTCACTGATAGAGAACCCATCTACAAACCCCTTTTTAATTAGCTTTTTGTATAGCTCCCAAAGATAAGATTATAACAAATCTACAGCATCAGGATTCATGTGCTATTCGAGTGAACTCAGATATTGCACTACCACCTCTCATACCATTTTCCATTGTTGTGTAATTATAATCAATATAATACAGTAGTTTCAACTTCTGTTCTTTCAGTATAGAATTGAATGATGACAAACTGAGCAAAATGTTTCACTCTGTGAAACTGATATCAATGATTGCAGATTACAAAACGTATCAGGGTTACTAGAAGTTAAAAGTAATTTGTGACGTACAATCCATTACAGCAATTTCATTGAATGTATAGATAGCAGAAGAACCTGATTTTTTTTGATGGTGGGGGGAGGGGCACTGGAGGTGGATCCTAGCTTCTTCAGTATCTTACAATGTATGTTAGTTACACCACCAGTATCCAATAGAGGGCTCCAGGGTGTACCTGTAAATACGACTATTTTGACCTGAAAATGATTACAGGTTGAGACACAAGTTGCTAGCATTGACAAATCAGGGACAAACCAAATACAGTACAAGAAACAAAATGAAGGACCTTTTTTAGATGATCTGTTATTCCCATGAAAGGCTGTTATGGTAACTCTCATTGACAGCAAACCCTGCCTAGAGTGCCCAGTAAATACTTTAAACAAGTGAAACATAGCACAGCAAGCTACATCATTCTGTTAGAAAAACATATTAGTCAAACAGTCATAGCACAAGGAAAAGTTCAGTTATAGCAACCATGCAGATCAGGCAACATTAACACAGGATCACAACAATAGCCACATTGCATTTTTGTTGAGCATTTTAGCCAACATGTGAAACATTCATGTCTGGTGATATGTCCCAGAGAATTCATATAGTACCAGTTCCTATTGTGAAATAGATGGGAGTCACTCAGTGTGCAAATCACCTTCACCTTCTATTAACCCTGATAAAGAACTTCATTTAAATTAGGTTTTTTGTGTGTGCATGTGGCCTTTTTTTTGCAAATGGAATCAAGTGAGAGAGGGGTTTGGGAAAATTGTTCTTAGTTTACATTTGACATTGCTATCTTTATTCTGTGAGAAACCAGCATTGGCTACTTGCCTCGCAGGAGAGGATAACAGACATGTATCTGCCCCCATCCCATAGTGTCAAATAACCTCATCAAAATATACCTTATCCCAGCTTCCACTTAAACAGAATCCATGCATTAATCTTCATTATCATTCTTACTCAATGTATATTATACATATATTTATATAAATAAGCTTAGTAACAACTCTGAATTGCTGGGGCACATGATGTATAACATAGGAATCACATTGAAATGGCATAAGGAGATTAGGTGGAACTCAATTAAACATTCGAAATCGTTTTGCAATAGATTTGTCCTTTACGTTTTAAGAGTTTCATAGAAGGAAAATGCCAATTATTTTTCATGCTTTCTATCCTAATAAGATATAGTTAGGCAAGCCACAGAGCCGATAATCCCCTTTATACACTGAGGGAAAATATCAGAACATTTAATTTAAATCCTTACAAAAACTTAATGTCCTTTGCAGCTTTCAAAATTATACTGTACTATGAAAATAATCTCACAAAATATGGTCCTCTTCCAGTTGTGTAGTCTGCGACAGCGTTTGTGGTTGCAATCACAGCTATGGTGTAAAAGAATCATTTACAAAGAAAATTTAGTTTATACGATTGCACAACATGTACGAATGGACAAATAGGTTGCTCTATAAGTTAAGTTTCATGTGAAAGAAAATGGGAGATTCAGCACTGGTCAAATGAGAAATAGACTAGAAATGAGATGAAGATCTAAGGTTCAAAATGCCACAGTACTGAGCTATGCTTTCACACTTTCAATATATGGACACTATATTCAGACTGATATCCTTTTCACAAAGCAGTTTATTGTTTTTGAGAGGAGAATTTTATTTATTAGTCAGTAAAGCCATTAATCCTAAACTAGTGATTATGAATGAATATTTAAGAAGTTATTTAATTTGGGGGAATATACTTATATTGTGTCATAAAGTCATTAAAGAATTTTTATTAGAAAGTTTATGTTGCTGAAAATTAAAAGGACAAAACATTGTGGGCTTGAATTTAGAGTCCCCGCAGTGGTTTCATTATTATAAGAGTGCAGTTAGCAATGGGAAGGTATTGCAATTTTAAGAGTTCTTTCATCAGCTCAGAACAAGTTGGGTGGCGGTGAGATCAGCTACTGATATGTTTCTCACTGATATCAGCTCTCACTATGGCAGGGCAGCACTTAAGATTTGCCTCGCTATCAATATTCTCAACAAATATTCAGGCTTTTTGATGGCTCCTGATATGGTGAGAAAACAACAACAAATTACACTTATAAAGCGCCTTTCACGTCGAGAGGACGTCCCAAGGCGCTGAGCACCGAGAACAACAGACTAATAAAGAGGGGCCTGTTTTTGCAACAAAATTGCAGTGAAATGTGATCGGGGGATACAGAACTTCAGACAAACCCAGAATGGTTCTTTTGAGAGGAACATAACTTTGGGGTTTTACCATCTACATGCCATTAGAGGCGATCGAGTTGCTGCTCATCCAAACATAATACTGTAGTTGGATGTATAATCTTCAAACGATTGATGCATCTGAACCTGGGAATCAATAAACAAAATCATCAAACGTCTAATGACTTCTTGAAACGAATTTGAAAGCTTCTGTTCAATCCCTCACACGCAGTTGTCATAAGAGAAAGGTCTCCTTTAACAAAAAAAAAACTGCTTAAATAACATTTGGCCTATTAAGAAATGTCACACTGCTTGTGGGAGTGACAAGCTGTGTACCTGGGACAAGGTAAAGGTTTTGTGCTCATCAATGCTGGTTTGAAGCCTGCCTCAGGGCTTAACATTACAGAGATTGCTATAGCAGGTTGCAGGGGTCCTTCAGCACGGTGAGCCTACAGTGCTGCCTGAAGGGGTACCATGGAAACCAAGCTTGACAGGCTCCAGGGGACCTGCCACTTGCTTCAGGCCCTGCCTTTGACAGGCTGATGAAGACATCACAGCCATCTCAAAGGATGGACAACTGAGTCAGTTTGGATGCTGGGGATTGGACTTGACCTACAGCAGCTGACAGGATGATTCCCTCACACACAGTAACCTGAAATTGCTTTAAAAATGGTAGCCATTATTCTAATAGATTCACTTTAAAGAGCGTAATGATTGGGCATTGCTATCAATGGAGAAGTCTGAGTAACTGGAGTTTCAGAATAGCCATTTTACCCAACAGATAGCATTTGCTTTTTATTGAAACAGCCACCTAGTGACCTAAATCAAATATAACTGCTTGATAAAATTCCTTTTAAGTTGAAGGAACATTTTAGAATGTTTTTTTTCATCCAATCCGTTAATGCACTAATAAAAGTTAAGAGTACATTTACATAGTGGCATAATAGAATGCCAGGTTATTTGGTTAATTAAACTTATTGTATCCAGCAATTGAGAACAAATACACTCTTTGAAGTTTATAATAATAATAATCTTTGCATTTGATATAGCGCTTCCACATCTTATCAACGTCCCAAAGCGCTTCACAGAATATACTGTAAAGTGAATTGACTGTATATATTTGTGCGCGAATCACGGCAGCCAATTGCACACAGCAGTGTCCCACACACAGTCGTGGATTGAAATGACCAGCTTTATTATTGTGGTTGTTTTGGAAGGGATTATTATTAGGCACGTGGAGTAAGGAAACTTGCCCAAGGTTTCGCCCTGACCTGCCTGGATTCGAACACAGATCTCCCCAGCTTAGTCTCCCCAGCTTGCAAGACAAGCGCTCTAACCACTGAGCCACAGGAGCTCCACATGTTTCTCCAGCATTACTAAATACCTTTAGTCTTTGCACTTTGTTTACCTAGCAGTAAGTAGGAACCTGATTGTAAGTCAATTGGTGGATTACTTTTCTGGGGGTAATATTACTTTTGAAAAAAAGTTTTAAATAATATATAATTTGGTCACTCGATCCATGACTGTTTGTGGGACACCGTTGAGTGCAATTGGCCATCGCTTTTCATCTATGAAATACACTTTACAGTATATTTGGTGAAGTGCTTTGAAATGTCTTGAACAAGTGATAAGCCACTATTATCAAATGCAAGGATGATTATCATTATTGATTCAGTCAGCTTTTTTTCATTAGCCTACAATAAAATGGCCCAGCTCCATCTTGAGTCAAAGAAAACGTGTGTTTAAATCAACAAACATTTAGTCATTTGGTTTCAACATAACGAGCAAGAAATTGTAGTAAAACAAAATCATTACAGATTGCATTTGTCATGTTGGGAAAAGTTGCAATGCACCCAGGCTGGAAGGAGGAAGTTAAACCATACCCATTCCCCCCCACTCTCATGTTAACATTGTGTTTGCCTACAAAATACTGTCACTACACTTTACAATTTATCCTGTAAAGCACTTTAAGATGTCCTCCCTCCATGAAAGGCACTATATCAAATGCAAGGATTGTAATTATTATTACCTCTCTCCTTTGCTTTCAGGAGAGCTTTCGTGGATGGAGAGTGAAATAGTGAAGAAAAGCATTTGGTATTCATATATCTCATAAGCTATTACTTTCAGCTACAAAGAGTTCTGTCAAACATTGATAAGGTCCAGAATTTCTAAGACCTACACGATTTATCCCAGCAGTTATAGACAACTTCTTTAGAAGATCAAAGCAGGGACAGCAGACACTACAGCAGACACTTATTCTACATCTCCCACGACTCTTTTATTATTACTTTCTAACAAGAAAATTGCCCAAATATTGTAGCATAGGCATTGAATACTTTACATTTCAGTAAATTAGTATGCAAAGATTACATGGAAGTAAATTTGTTTTGAAATTTAGGATAAGTAAAGCTGACTGGCAAGATGGATTCGTGACAAATATAGATAAGAGGATTTTTTAAAAAAAAATATGGTTTATATCAAAACAAAGAACCATCAGAAAAAACATAATGACTTTACTGACCAAAGACAAACCTTGATAAAATGCCTAATAGCAAAGACGTTAGCAGTCCCCCTGCCACAATTAAATTTCTGTTTTTCCATGACGGTCCAGTCAATTTACCTTAGGACATCATTAAAATTATTTTCAGTGTGAACATAGAAAACGTCCCAGGAAAGGTAACAACAGAAATTGAGAGCTACCATTGTGATGCAGACAAACCCGACAATCTTTGTAGTACTTCTCTGAAGTGTCAGCATCAGCATTGAATACTGAGAGGCTCTTACTAAAACTCTATTGTGATCGCTTCACTGTCGCCTAGTAATGACTTGATAATTCATTGCTACTTTAATGCGCTATAGGATAGACATGGCTGGGGGGGGGGAAGGGAGACAAGAGATAGAGCATGCAATATCACATTGCATTTTCTTCTCTCCTACATCCAGCGTAGTGGGTTTAGCTTAATTCAGTCACTCCTAAAGTACTTCAAAAGATGGTAAAAAAAAGAGTTGGGAGGACCCAACAACAACAACTAAATTACACTTATACAGCGCCTTTCATATCGGGAGGCCATCCCAAGGTGCTGGAAAGTGCCTTGTATGGGTGTTTGGGTTCTATTCTGAGAACAACTGTGGATGCACATTGATGTGAAGGTTGGTTTGAACAGCAGCTTTATGAAAAGCTTCACCATGTGCTGCTTCTAACATCTTCATCCCCCACGAAACTCCAGCATCCAATATCAAGCAAAGTCCACAACATACTTTGCAGAATGAAGATTTCCCCTTGGGTAAAGTAGGTAAAGCGAGCTTGCTTCAAATGCATTGTTTGGAGCAGGGTTAAAGTGGTTTAAAAATGCCATGACCCTTATCCATTAAAGTGAATGACTGAACTTTCATCATAACTGCTACATTACAGAGGCATAGACATTAGATAGCTTTGAGTGAGCACCTTTTAACCCTTTCACAAGCGCAGATCTGTATTTACATTTGAGCAAATCATTGTACTGTCCAGATGGCATGAATCAAGATTAATCTTTGAATGGCTATTTTCCACCTCCTCCTCCTCCTCCCCAGTCTCCCCCCACCTCTTTGTTTGCACAATGCAATTCCATGGCTTAACGCTTGCTGCCACTTTGACAAAGCCATTCACTGCAAATCAAGCAGTCAATATAGAAGAGCAACATTCGGAGATCACCTGTGTGATTAGAACCAGCATACGGAAGGATGAACTCTATTAGAAGTGCACAGATCCAGCAACACATAGCATTCTTTCAAAAGGTGGGGAAAAAAGCAGCAAGCAATAAAAGAGACAGACCATACCACCCTCCCGCCCACACACGTAACACTTAATCTGCAAGTTTTCTCCTTTTTAACCAATGCCAACATTTGTTGAAACATTGCTATCACAGACTACGGAGATAAGTCTCCGTAGTCTGGGTATAAGTCTCGTAGGCTAGGGTGGCCTTTTACCCTATGGTGACTAGAGGTACGAAGTTTTACACAAGTGACTACAGGTAATAATAATAATAATTATTATTATTATCCCGCTGAGCTCAATTTGAACAATTGTAGCAGTCTAGCCTGATTCCCTCAGTCCCCCAACTTGGTGTGATCTACACATTTAACTACCTTGACTATGAGTCAGTGAATCCAGGTCACTTATGTAAAATGAGCATGAGAAGGAATCGAGGAACAAAGCCTAGAAGGCATCCCTCAACACCTCTCTATTTCAGCCTCTCACAAACTTACCCTCCGCTTGCTTCATTTACACTGCTTTTCTTGTTAACTTGGGAGATAAACATCAAGAAAACATGCAATTCATCTCAATTGGATTAATGTGCAAACATCTGCTGCAAGTCAAGTTATCAATACGCTGCAATAATTTATTAAAGACATTTATTCCAAAAGAGTGGATCACAAGAGTCTCGTGTATAGCTTGCAACCATTCCGCTATCAGATTCACTCACCTAGTTTTTTTCCCCCAGTTACTTACACAACCAACTTTCCCATGATAGTAAAAAAAGAGTGAACCAAAGAAAAATTGTGCAAACTGACACATGCTTTTAGAATATGTAAACAGTGGAGTTGGGGGAGGGAGGGTGTAGGTAAAGGAATCATTCTGGCACATAGCCAACATCTGTTGGCAATCGCACTTAAACATTAACCCTCCCAGTGCTGCTTTTCTCTCATTTCTTTCAGTCGCAGAACATCTGTTGTCAGATTTTAATTAAGCTTTTCAATTAGAAATGTTAAGTGGAAAATACGCTTTTCAGTAGCTGCAGCTTGGAATCATTCGAATCAACACATTGTACAGTGCCATGTTGTAGAAGATATACTAGAGCTACAGTAGAATTTGCCTCATGTCCACAAGGCTGTGGGTTCAAGCCTTGCCAAGAACTTGACACTTGCGTTTGCTGACTCCCTGGCCTCATAGCTGGCTTCCTCCCTCCCATGAGCAGAGCTTTATCTTCTTTCAGTCAGGTCACTAGGTGTGTGACTAGGCTTGTGACTCAAAGCCTCTCACCTTTGGGAAAATTAACACGCTGAAGGAATAATACTGGCCAGGCAACTACACTCTATGGAGGGATTGCTTATTGCAACTATTCCACCCACCCACACCCCACCTCCCCTCCACCCCACAAATACTGCAAAGATCGGATTCTGGACTTGGAAACCTTTAAAAAGGTTAAGAACAAAGGAATCTGTCTCAAAAGACAGAGGCTGTGGGGCATTCGGTGATCTGTTCATCTGGCCTCCAAGATAGGAAGAGATTATGTAGAAGGGAGCAGAAACTGCTGTATTCGATGGAAAGAGGGATGGGAAGGAAGGAAGGAAACAGAATAAAAACAATTTTAATTAGAAAACGAGAGGCAAGATGTTAAAAATAAAATTCTTTTATTCTGTGCCAGTCAGTACAAATGTTGCATAATTTATAAAAGTTTCAGATGCATTTATTGTGGGATACATATTTCAGATATATTCTAGCCTTCTTAAAGATCAGAGAGTGGAAATTATTCTTAAAGTCAAGACAAAAGCATTGTGATTTTGCCCCTTTGTGGATAGCAATGCAGCTGTCACTTTTGCACACATTGCCACCCAAAAGTACAATTGTGAATTAAAAACTAAACAGCTCAATCTCTGCCAAGTGGACTTGCTGCCTGTTTCTTTCCATTGCCAGCAACAACAACAAACTTATTTGTATATAGCGCCTTTCACGTCAGGATAACATCCCAAGGTGCTGGACAGACAGTATTCCGGACCCGAGCTGGGGTAGGGATTGGCAGGGTGGTGGGGAAGGAGGTTGATGGAAAGCACGGTCAGAAGACCTTGAGCCGGGACTTGAAGGAGGCAAGCGATGGGATGAGGTGGGGGGGTTGCGGGGTGGAGTTCCAAAGAGTGGGGGCAGAATGGCTGAAGGACCACCCGCCAGCGGGTGCACGAGCCAGTCGGAGGACATGGGGCATGCCAGAGCCCACTGAATAGGCACACTTCATCTCAGGGAAACAATAATGGTGGAATCATAAGATATTTGCCAATGTGCTATTTTTGGAAAAAAATTAAATGTGTTAGTATGAAATCCCAAGTGTTATTATTGACTAAAATCAAGTTCAATGCAGGACATGATTCCAGGTTATAATTGATGACTACAGCTTTTCTATCTGGTCTCCTGTTTATTGTGTAACAGCCTAAGTCAGCCGATTGATTGACCCAACAGAAGAGGAAACTTACCAGTAATGGTCAAGGTTAAATTAACACAAATTGAAAGTGAACTTACCACTCTCAATATCACCATCAGAAAAATTGTGACCACGATCTCAAGAAAAGGAGTTAGTTTAGTTTCTAAGCATATGTTTTCTTTAATATAATGGCAACATAGATGTTTAATTATTTGAATGGTCATATGGATTACATTGACAAAATTTCATTCATATACCTTATTTAAAGGAGATGTGTTATATCAATTTCTTTGTGGAGGCATATTTTCTATTACTGTCATTTGACCACCATCAACCTACAGCACAAAAATATATCTAAATGCATTTTTACCATGCTGGTACCTGCATGTAAAATTAATTGAGCAATCTTAATATAATTCTAATCAGCTAGGAATAAACATAAACCTAGCCTTAATCTA
This sequence comes from Hydrolagus colliei, assembly GCA_035084275.1. NCBI lineage: Eukaryota > Metazoa > Chordata > Chondrichthyes > Chimaeriformes > Chimaeridae > Hydrolagus > Hydrolagus colliei. The sequence continues at coordinate 12,250,005 of CM068755.1, read as the reverse complement.
GAAGCAAAACCACACACAGATCACACACCAGGATTGCTGGTGTATTCAATGGAATGCAGTGCGTCATGTTGGTGCAACGGGCAGGGGTGTGCATTCTTCTGGTGTAGATCTGAGATCCATTTTTGGACAGAACTTTGCACTGAATCCAGCAATGCTAAGCTTGGAATGCTTGATATTGTTTTAACAAAATTGTTCCATTCCCAACATCCTCATCTTGTTGAGCACAACTTTCACAAAGGGTAAAACAAACCCATACAAAACTACAATACAAGGAGGCCTTTAACTTGACGTTGTTTTCACAGATCCTGTTTAAAATGTCTTTGCAGTTTGCAAAGTACCAGCAATCAGATCAGTAAGACCATAGTCAAAAAGAGAGATGAAAATCAATGAAAGCACCAAACCAATATTTGCATATTGATCAAAGATGAAGCCAGAGGTTACACTACCTCTAGTTCCCTATATCAAAGGTCAATCGACCATCACCACCCAAATCATATAGCAGCAGATTGAATGGAATTACTTTTCCAGTCTCTATGACGAAGGTCTCTGCCAGACTTGCAATTCTCAGACTCCTGGCTGTGATAAACAACCATACTTACTGCACTTGGTGCAGGAGAATGATCAAATAAAATGGAACAAAAATAAACACAGCTGGGATCTAAAATATATTTATGATCCAATGACTTTAATAATAGAGATACACACCGGAATAAAGTCATTTTCACAAATATAAGTAAATTTCATTCATAGGCAGAATACATTCTTTTTTTTTCCTATGGACCATGCTAACAAAGTCTCTGTCAGCAGTGTTTGTGTGGCACGAAAGGATGGACAGAAACAGCATTACAAACCCTGCTCTTCAGAAAATACTGCAAAGCACTTAAGAGATGAAATACCTCCAACCACAACATCTAGGGTAATATTAACCACCTGTTGTTTTCTATTATTTTAAACTAAGTCTTCTCTCACCCTCTCTAGCTTCCCCCCCATGGTACGCACCATTCAGTTCACTGAAAGACTGTAAGGACAAGGTCAGGCTTCCAACCAGCGCTGCACTTGACCAGGCCACTTGGAGGTTCAGGAACCCTCAATCTCTGGTTTGCACTCTGTCCCTCAAGAGACATGCCTTGCTTCTGCTCAGCAGTTCTTCCACATGCTTTGCTTGGGAATAAAAAAAAACCTTGCACAGTCAAAGTGATGAGAGTTAACCCATTTTGATAAATACCTCGGGTCACCGAATCGAGTCCCACCAAATAGGGAAAGGAGAGGACTCGCAAATTTACCAAGCTGCCTGATAATTGGCTAATCCCTCCTGGAAGTGCTGAAGTGGAATTCTCCAGCTTCTCCCGACAAGGTGTGGAGCTGAAAGCAGGCCAGGCAGCTGTAAAAACAGCTTTGCTGTTAAAGCACAGTTTGCATAATAGAGAAGAAGCACCACCATTTTATTAAAGGTATTTGCAGCATGTCCAAACCTGCACCTAGGTCTAAAGCTTTTCTTTTAAAGAAAATTGCATTTATGGAGCACCCCTTCACATCGCGAGGACATCCCAAGGTGCTGAACAGTTAGGGGGCATGGTGGAGGGGAGGGAGAAAGGTAGGAGGGTGACAAAAGGCACGATCGAAAAGGATGGTCTTGAGACCGGCCTTGAAGGAGGCAAGGGAGGAAGCGAGGCAAAGGGACTGCTGGATGGAGTTCCAGGGTGTAGGGAAGACTGGCTGAAAGTTCCGCTAAACGGAGCGGGCAGGCAGGTTGGTAGAGAGTCAACAAAATGATTAAACCTAAAATTTATTGCGATGGTCCTGGGAACTATTTTGAAATAACGCTACGGCAATTATGTTTCACCCACATATATACAGTCAATTCACTTTACGGTATATTCTGTGAAGTGCTTTGAGATGTCTGGAAGAAGTGAAAAACTATATCAAAATGCAAGGATTATTATTATTACAGCAATGCCATCCACTGGCAGGTTTGTGATGAATGAGAATAGGACTGAAAGGGTGAAATCCAAAGAGTCTAAGTCAGGGATTGGAGATGCGCACACACACCCACCAACACATTGCCCTGTCACAGCAGCTGGCATTTTACATTTAGCATCAGGACGTCACAGTATTCTTAGAAAACCTCACTTGTGATAACGTACAAACCAAACTTTCTCATGGCACCAGAGACCTTGGGAGCAAAAGTCAAAAATGGTTATAAGCTACAGAAAAAATCATTATATCACAGCTGTTTGGCACTTCAATCCCTATCTGATTAAATGTGAAACAGAGACAGTAACTACAGAAGAACGATGTCACCACGATTGACAGCATTGGTGAAATGTTTAACAGCAAAGGCACCAAGGGACTTTGATACAAAAGGTTACAATATCTCAAAAACTTATTGACATTAAAATGGGACTATTGGTAAGCAACCAAATATAGTTTTCTTTAACACCCTGGGAAAGAGCAGCATTACGAACGTTCGATAGCAAATTAATTCCAAAATACAAATAAAACATAACTTTCTATATCATCATTTTTCTATCTATTTAGAAACCACTAAAGAGTGTTCTTGAATCCTATTCAAATTCATAATAGCCCCTAACCTCAAAATTTTCCCATTGATCCTCTCTGTAACTTCTCAACGTAGAATTAATCATTAAGGTGCTAGAATATATTGTCCATTTAAGTGTTTCTAAATGGTCACAATTCAACACAATCACACAGTATTCACCATCCGGATAGTAAATAGTAAACTATATAATTATTTAAGAATTGCATCAAAAACTGGCTGTAATGTCTCGAAAGTTAGATGTGGCAGAGACTGACAAGAATGAAGACAGCAATGAACAGGTACTCAGAAAATGAAAGTTCACTCATATTTTCAAATGAAACAGAACTAGTTTGGGATGCAAAAGGGTGAATGGAGAAAGAAAAGATGACATAGAAAAAGAATCCTTATAAAATACAAAATATACATTATAGTGCTGAACGACCTTATTATCTCTAGATATATTACATTTAATTTGTGTACAGATTGGACACGTTCAACGTAGAATATTGCACATCTCTCCGATGGTATAGAGTCACTTTTAAACCTGGCTGTTTTAGATGGTGCCACAATAGACAATATGTTCTAAACTGGGCAATTGTAGATGGGAACTCTTTGAAGTGATATTTTCCCCATCCCACTGGAAGCAGTAGCGATTCATCTGGCAAGCGAGCTATGAATTGCTTTTCTTCTTCCTAAGAGGGCTGATCCCATTACTCGGTTTCAGTTCAGTATATTGCACCTGTTAAAACAAACAGACATAATGTTCCAGTTAGGTATCCCCAGTACTGTACATGCTAATGGCTCCCAGAGGAGAACAGAAAAGAAAACTCAGGAAGGTTCAAAGGTAATGAATCAGTTTTAGGACAGAGAAACACGGGCTATTAATTGCAAAAAGGAAGACAGCGAACCTTCATTTAGCTGGATTACAGAAACAGATCTAACTTGGATGGGCTGTTATACCTCCTACCTATACTTGACATGCCCATAATGGGTAAAGAAATCTGTAAATCATTGCATTGGCAATTTAGTAAGTTAAATAATAAAGAAAAAATGTGACATCAGTTCCCTCCCATTGTTTATTGATCTGTTTTCCCTTCTACAGTTTATCAATCTGTATTCTCCCTATCTGTTGTGATTCCAGTTTTTCCACATCCTTTTAAAATTCGTTGGCTTAGGTTCACTGAAAAAAAGTCCCCGACAATCCTTTGATAAGGGGGAACTGTTGCACAAAAGCAATTGTATAAAACTCAGCTACAATACTATACAGATATTGGGGTCACCATGAAAACTGATGCTCAAAACTACTGATTAGTAGTTTGCATATCAAATCATATGAAAAGTGTCTGCATTTTCCTTTGGATGCAAGGTTAGCCCCAGCCAATCCCAAATGGCAATGCTTCAATAAAAAGCTGGTAGCTGGCACTCTACTTCTACGAACCAGAATTTCAATCACTGCTGAACACATAAGCCGCACAGTTTGGCTAACATATGTATGCAGACTAGTCAGCAATGAAGACATTGACTAGTCACATTTTTCAACAATGGGTTAAATGCATCACAGGTTTCAATTTTCATCCCTTTTTCTTAGCAATGTGTTTGTACACAATGGAAACAGAACATACAAAAAACAACGCAATTGTATTTTATATCCAAACATGTATGAAAGAGAAGATAAGAGTAAAATGCACACGCTGTACAATTGGACTGGTAAAGTGTTCCCTCTGCTCAGTTCCACAATTTAAATATAATTAAAATAATTCTGACAATCACAGGGGATAAAAGTTATGTTTGCTTCCAGTAAGCACACAGTACAATGAAGTGTCTCTCTGCTACAAACAGAGTTGCCAACAACTGGAGTTCTCCACTTTATTTATTCACATGCGAACATCTGAAAATTCGGATGAAAAGCCTTTGACCAGTTTATTAAATTAATGTTGCCTTGTGTAATAAACAACTGGCATCCATTTGTTTTGTACATTGTACTGTATACTTTCCCAGTTTTCAGCTACAGGTTAGTGCATTGATGTGTCTTTTGGAATCGTTATCAATGGGTTTTGAAGCAGCCAATCTTCAGGTTAAGCATTAAGGACGGTGAATTTGGAATCCAAAAATAAAACCACAACACAATCAATACTTCTTCTCCTCCTCCTCGAAGTTTCCTACCCATTCTCCCTCTCACTCCGTTGCCTTGTCCAATGTCTATCCTTTTGTTTTGTGCCCTCAGTAAAGATTTCCATGACTCCTCTTAGAAGGCAGAGCTAACATGCCCTTCTTAGGTTCTTCTATTCAAGCTTATAGATTGATTTGACTCATGGATGGAATGGTGTTGTTTCCTAATAATATTTCATGACTGGTGAAAGGATGAGGTGGCAACACTGAACAGAGTCATTAAACTGGGTGGGAGGGGAAGGATCACGGAGAATCTTCCCCATTACTAAAGCTTCCTGAAAACATGACTGAGCAGAGGCATATTGATCACTCCAGTAATGTCACATAAAGCACCTCAAAAGCCCTGAGATTCCATTCTTTAAAAAAGATATGTGCCTTAAAGTGCCAGCTGCACCTGCAGTATTATAGCAGTAAGGTTATTCATCAGTGACTAAACTCTATTTACACAGTGATTACTAAACTGCATGCAGTTGCTTTAAAAGCAAGGGTGGGGACAGACAATATACCATATATCCACATCCACTTGAAGACTTTTCAAAATTTAAAAAAAACTTAGCACGCTACATATTTCTATCACCCTCACCTTTTGGATGTCTGATGGAACTCTTGAGATGAAGTCAAGCAACTCATTATTTTCGATGGCGTGGGGTTTTCTCAGCTTCTTAGTGAATTTGTGCATTCCTGTCAACAGAATTTTTTTTTTTTTTAACATTCACCGGGACAGAAGAAACAGTTTTGCAAGTGAAAATTAGTGAGAAAACAATTACAAAGCTGCAGTCACACGTGCACATCAGCCTTCAAGTTTCAACCTTATTACCACTCTCTGTTCTGTCATCTGGGTTCATTAACAAATACCCCCTTTACAAAATCTAATTTTCTTCAATTGCGAAATCCATTACAAAAGCAGCAGCAAGAGAGCCCTCACCTCTCCCGTAAGATAAGATTAGTGTTTGGCTTCCGCATTTCAAATCAACATTTATTAGCAGCACATTTCCACTACACGCTCTTAACCACTACACAATACTCCAGTGGATTTTACTCATCTCCTGACCTCAGCATGTTTGGTCCTGCTGTATTCACACTTAAAAAGCGTAAGAGAGTGAGTATGTGTGTGTGCGTGTGTTTTTGTAAATATAAAAAGGGAAGAAAACATCTGTTGATCTTCTTAAATATTAATAAGTTACAATCGAAGCGAGTCTTGACAAGCTGGAGGTTCCTGCAATATTGGAAAAGTGTTTTGTCCAAATAAGAAATGAGTGACAGACAACACGACGTGTCACCTAGCAGACTACAACTACTGTACCATTGTGGAAGGTGAGGGAAACATCACACTAATTTACAATGTAATATATAGATATATATATATATATATATATTATATATGCAATGTGTATAATTGTTTTCAGTGTTCCACCAAACATAGCTATAATGCTATACGTGTAGGAACAGAACCAGAAAGTTAGTTGTTTTTTCCTTTTCTGAGCACCTCAATAACCCTGATCGTTTATTTCAGGCATGGTTGGAGGATATTAAGGACTTATTGGGATAAGCTTTAGTTTCCAACCATACTTCCAATCAAATATGCAGCAATGAATTCAGGAGCCTTGTTTTTAACCATTGCTGCTCCAAGTCGCATTACTTGATCAATCTGCTCAAGGTTTGAAAAAAAATCTGTCTGAAGGGTTTGAGATCAAGTCTGCACAAACATTCAAACTTCTTATTTGACAGTGTTATTTGGTAAGCTATGAAAGGATTCACCACAATCGCAACCCTGCCCATCTGTGTCTATACGTGTGAGAATGAAGAATCTACTGATATCAACTGATGCACTTTCCCTGTGTAGAAGACATTTATAGAGTCCTGTAGCTCAGTGGTTAGAGCATTCTCCTTACAAGTCTAACAATAATCCCTCAAAAAAAACAATAATAATTTGGTTATTTCAATCCACAACTATTTGTGGGTCACTGCTGTGTGCAATTTGCTGCCTCGTTTCACCTACAAATTATACATTCAATTCACTACAGTATATCCTGTGAAGTGCTTTGAAGCATCTAGAAGGCGTGAAAAGCGCAATATCAAATGCGTGTTAAATCAGGGAAATGAAAGATCAGCTTTGATTGAATTATGACTCATGTAGCAATCTGAATAAAGCTTTAAAAGTTTGGGCATTGCCTGTGTCACATAGCCATAGCTTCAGAACAATATAATAAAAACTATTACTATGGGGGTCAAACATGTGACGATTTCGAATAGGATTTCTTAAGAAACCAAAAGCACTTAATTTAAGATCACATCAACTCTGCTTCGACGCAATCTACTTTTAGAGTAAAGTTTATATGGGTTGGCGCAATGTATTTTCCTGTTTGGAATCCTTATTCATCAACAAATCCTGCTAGAAATCGTCACAAGTTAGATCCAATATTAACTCAGCAAAAGAGCTTCGGAGACAGAGCAAGGTGATTGCTTGTGCAAAGCATATTCAGTGTAAATGATTAATATACTTTATATAAACTTCTTAGTTTGTGGCTACAGCAGTTAACTCACTTGCAAGCTATTTAGTGCCGTGCACAAAGCATGAAATACATATTATTATTCAATTATGACTGATTGAAACACATTCTTACCCCAGATCAACAGGAGGTACCTCAACGGAACAAAATACAATACAATTGTGCAAACAGCGAGCACAAAACAGGCGAGCTTGGACAGGAAAGGTACTGACCAGATAAAGACACTGTAAATTAAAAAAAAATCAAAATTAATTTTGCAACTAGCATTCATGTCATCTTTGTGCAGTGCTTTGATAATACAGGTTATTTCCTATCCAGATCTATTATTTTTCTTTGATTTTGGCACAGCAAGACATGCAATTATAAAACTGGATATTTCATTAAGAAAAGTCACTCGTTTATTGCCTTTGTTGGAAACAAGAACAGAATAGAACCTCAGCTCACGAGTAAAAGTGGTTTCTGTAAACCCTAGGAGCACCGGATTCATTCTGCAGTTTTCCCCAATGAACTCACTTTACATAATTATTGATTTGTAAGTATTATTATGACATAGATTGAGTATTGTTCCACTAAAAGGAACACTCCAAGGAACAGCCTGTAAAAATGTATCTCAGAAACTAACCATCCTTAGAGTGTATCCTGCTAAAATTGTACTCGTTATTCATGTTTCTTTTTTTTTGCCCTCTTCAATTTTTGAATGCCCTTGTTAATTTATATCAAATTCAATTTAGGGATGCTTCAAAATCCTTGCTTACAAAAAAATTATGTTACCCCGTGTTTATTTACTGTAACATACAATACGAATTACAAGTTTATTATTTATTTCCAAATTAGCATCCCTTTACTTGATTGCATTATTAATTTGGGTTCTGACTGCCTTGTGATACAGATGGATATAAAGTGCCAACCCCTATGTCTCTATTTCAAAGAAATACGGTGTCTTGCTCCCAGGAATCCTGACTCATACTCCAACTCAACACCCAAATGCACCCCCAAAACTCAAACCATTTTCTCATCTCCTTGTATGTAACAGCAATCACTTTCATTTCTAACCAGCCTTATGTCATAAATAATCTCTCCAAAAAAAACACAATAATAAAATTACTCATTTCAATCCACGACTGTATGTGGGACACTGCTGTGCGCAATTGGCCACGTTTTGCCCATAAAATAGTCAATTCACTTTACAGTATATTCTGTGAAGCGCTTTGAGACATCTGGAAGATGTGAAAAGCACTACAACAAATGCAAGGATTATTACTATTATTAAAGCTCTCTGATGTATTTATTATAGATGAAAATATTACATACTATGTATATCTAAATGTAGGTTATTATTTTTTTTCCTACCTTTGATGTGAATGAACACGTTTAGTACCTCTGCCCTACGCAAAATCTGCTCATTGGCTGTCATACAGCTCCGAGAATATTGAGTTTATTATTTCTTTGACTTTCAGTTTTGCACCTATCTTTATGAGAACAATTGGTGCTAGAAACTGGACAAGAATTATACAAGACAATTTGGGAAATTGGTTAACGCCAAATGTGGCTAGATGGAGGAAATCGCCCTTGGGTCCCAGACACTGATCACTATCTAGTGATTCAAGAGAAAGGCAAGCGAATGAGAGGCAGAGAGATGGGAGAAGTGGACTGGACATGGGGTGAGGAAAGAAACGGCTCAGCTATGCATCCCCCATGGCCGAATAACCTGCCAAAACTAACTCATCTCACAGTTGAAGCAATGTACTTTGGGCAATGTACCAGAGGGCAGTCAGTTCCTGTGAAAACATGTCCCCGTATGACGTAACACCTTTGGGTGATGGGGGTGGGTGAGAGGAGATAAGACTTGACAAGCAACAACACCCTGTGCATATTGGGATATTGGACACAAGGTTTGCTATATTTGAAACAGCGTTGGATAAATTTGACTGAAAAAAATCACCAGGTAACTAATCTTAGAAACAATAACATTATGTCATAGTATCACAGTGCAGTTCTTGCAAACGTTACTACAGAGGTAAATGGAATTGAAAATCATACCAACATTGTTCAGTCATAAAACAGTATAAAACAAAACACTGCAATGTAGCAAACCCATCCCAGAAGGAGAAGAGCAAAGATACATGGATACAGCGGCAAATCATTAAGATATCATTAAGATATCATCTGGGTCATGATTTGATAGCGTTAATAAACTTTTTGTTCAGCGTTTATAATGAAATTTAGTGGGGGTGGGAGATATGCAATTCTCTTTAGGTGATATTTGACTATATCGGAGAATTGGAGTTGAGTTGTGTAAACCAGCAGATCTAAGTGCCTGCCTGGAAAAGCAGATGTCTAAACGTAAAGCATTTTTGTTCTAAACCAGCTATCTATAAAGGGTTAAATACATAAGTGATGAATTGTGAGAAGCCCTGCAATCCTAATTTCACTTGTCACTTGGTATAAATTAATTATTTTGTTCTCAAAATAAAAATAGGGTTATATTTTATTCGTGGATCCAGAACGTTTATTTTCAATGACAAGATTGATTCCGGAATTTTGAACACTGGATTTTTTTGTACTTTGGATCCAATTTCTTCATAGAAGGGAATCAGTCTATTCTAATTACTGAAATTTCCAGGTGGAGGTGGGATGCATAGAACTCAGTTCAGTTTGGATACTTTTAAGCATGATAATGGGTTTCCATGGACACCAAACTAAGCAAAAAAAGATCCAATTTCCTTACTGAAGAGATCAGTTGAACAAATATAATATTATTACACATTTCTTCAATCAACTGGGGTAGTTTCAGTGAAACCTTTTTTGAAAAAAGTCAGCACATTTAATGATTTACTGCAGTTACATTTGCACTAGGAGGTGAGGCCGCATGGGGAAAAATCTATTAGGTATAAATTCTTCCTCTTGCTCGATGTAAATCAGAGCAGACATCTTACAGTTAACATGATGTGCATCCCATATAAAACCACTTCCAGGGGGTTTGTCCACTGTCCGGCTATTGTGTTGGCTGGCAGCCATGTATTGAAGTGGGTGGGAAATTAATAAAATCACCCAGAGGATAGGTTCTGCACATTTTAAAAATTGGATATATTATAATACACACAGCAAAAAAAGGCAAATTTGGGGCCAGTGGGAAATCTGCTCTGATCAGATTTCCTTAAGACTCTGCTTTGGAACAAATGATTCCTCTGTTTAAAATAACTAATATTGAATTTGCCAGTGATAATACAAGATTTTATTGATCCTTTTTCTCTGGCAAAACTGGCACCATAGTGTTATGAGGTCAGTGTCTCTGTTCACCCATTTCCCCCTCTGAAATTCTTGTGACAACTCTCAAAATCTCAGCAAGAGTGGCACGGTGAAACTCAGAATGTATGGGGAGCACAATTAATTATCCGAGATCCTGTTCAATTTGAACCTGTTCAATTTGATCCATTTGAACCTGTTCAAATGGATGTTAAAGATCCCATGGCATTATTCGACAAAGGTAATTTCTCCTTGTCTCCGGGCAACATTTCCCCAGATAAAAAAATGCTTTTCCACATCACATCTATAAATGGGACACTGCTGTGCATAAATTGGCTGCTGTGTATACTGACAAATATTATGTCACTGAAAAAAAAATCTGTATGTTTGATAATAGAGCCTTTTATTATTATCAAATGTCTCCAAGTGCTTCACAAGATATGCTGGGGAGTGTAGTGTGTTTTATAGGCAAAATACACCTTGCAGCAAATCCCGTGAAGTACTTTGAGACGTTCTGACAACATGATAAGGTGCTTTATCAAATGCCAGGATTATATTGTTATAATGCTGCAGGACAGGTAGCATCCGGCTTGGCACTCTCTACATCCACCAGCAAAAGGTAACCCTGCAAAGCTCAAAATTATATTCTACAACAATGATTCAACTACAGCATTGTGGTGGAAATTATTAAAAGGACACAGACTATTTCATTATCAGTGTAGATGACGGAAAGATGTCTTTTTGTCCCAGCTATCATGATTTGTCTTCAACTGTAAAACCTAGTGCATATTCTGAACACTGAAAGTCTCCTCTTCCCATCCGTCTCTCACATTAAAGTTGTGTGTTTGAAACCAAGCTGATTTTATCAAAGCAAACACAGAACTACTACATTAAATGTAGGTCCTGTATTGATGATGAATTAATCCTCTTTTGTACAAAGAGCAGGATGAAAACAGTCTCAAAAAAGCACCTATTTCACATAAAACTAATTTATTAATTAAAAACCCAGAGTGACATGGCATAATCAAACTTTAATCATTTTACATTAATATATGCATTTGCCAATGGTAGAATCATAATACTAATTTCTTCTGTTTGAAATCCCAGTTACCCCAGGGAAATACATCAGATAACATGCTCACAGCCTCATTATCACCCTTTCGAGGTCTACTACAATGCACCTGGGACAGAGTTAAAGAGAACGTCCTAAATACATTATGACTGCGAGGATGCAGACGGCTGTCTGTTTGTCAATAAACTAAGCAATAATTAATTACTGCATTGGTGTAAGCACAGAGCGAAACCCAGTGCTTGCACTACTGTTTCATGTCACTCACTAATAGTCTGCAAACTCAAGGACACAGTCAACTTAGTATAACACTTTATAACACTCTACCTCTGTATCTCTTTATGTGTTATGATGTGATGTGCCCTATAGCCTATTAGTCGATAGTTTCTTAAACTAAGTAATATGATTCAGTATCTAGTCTCAAAGCTGCTCAGAATTTCTCATACAAAAATTTGGTTGTGTGTTCATTTTTAAAGGATCCAAGCAATGAGGCATGTGCCACTCCCTATACTACAGGAATATCCAGAATAGTAAATACCATTGCCTTGAATTTAAGTCATTCATTCATTGAAAATGAAAAGAAACAATGACAAACGCATGTGTTTGGCCACAGCTGGAATATTGTACAGTGAAAGCCCATTTATCCAGCATCCTTGGGACCTGGCCAATGCCGGTTAAAGTGCGTGCCGAATATTCGGCCGAAAACACACAATTTTTTTTAATAATGTATTTTTCCGGATAAATTCCGGTTACTCGAATGCAGACTTTTTTTTAGGTGCCGGTTGTATGGAAGTTATGTTGATCGGGTGCCGGATAAACGGGCTTTTATTGTATTAAGTTTTGGGTACTGCATTGCAGAAATAAGAAACATCAAGAGGGTGACAGTGGTGGTTCACAAGGATGATATGAGAGGATACAGCTTTAAGGAGAGCTAGAGTGGTTAGGCTTATTCTCGTAGGAGCAACGATGGTTGAGGGGTGATATGATAGAGATGTTTAAGATAATGAAAGGGTTTGCGAGAATTAATCATGAAGCACTCATTCCGCTAGTAGAGAATTCAGGAACAAGAGGATATGAATTTGAGGTTGTGGCCAGGAGTAAAGTTCGGAAGAACTTCCTCTCCCAGAGGGTTGCCATGATACAGAAAGAAATGTCAGGTAAAGCTGTTGCATCAAGAAATTACACTCAAAGCACAAATAAACGCAAATAAATTAATTCATCATAGATGGTAAATAGAATTATCCACATTCGATTTTGTAGATCCACCAAGGCAAGGTAAAATTGTGGTTATTCAAATAGTCAGGTACATTGTTAATTTATAGATGCACTGTGGGATTCACAAAAAGTAAGCAAATGATTTTAGAGAGAATTAAAATTCCTTCTCTTAATTCAATTTTTGAGAACAACAAACGAATTATAAATTGTCAGAATTTATGACAAGGCTGATTGATTGTCTAATGAATGTTTAAACGTGTGATGGAGGCTGGTTCAATGAATATTCATATACATGCAGTCAAATTTAATAACCACACTTTAGCGTATCCTACAGAATAAATTTGTTAATTGAGGAATATCTCCAGTCTTTGCTAAAGGCTTTTACGGTGTCATTAAATTGCACAAAGGTAGTGGAAATCACAAAGACCAACAGACATCATTATGAACAAAATCAATGACCACAAACTATTTATTTGTTGATTAATTCACAGCAATATATGATCACCGGCAGTTTTATTGTGTGCCCAGACATTCAGCGAATGATGTGAATGGTGATTTTAAAGGACTACACATAGAGAATATGTTATATTCTCACATTCAAGAAACCGAGTTAACATGAGAGAAAAAAACATTTCCTCTTTGTTTTTGCCGATCTGAGTGTCTGACATGCAGAAACCCATCACCATGCTTAAGAGTATCCAAACCATGTTTGTCATGCAAATCCCTGTGTCTGGAATAGAATGTACACTCTCTCCAGGGACGGATGAACCCAGCTCACCTAATTCTAGAGAGGATTAGGTTCAGGTTGCCAAGAGTTAAGGCTTGGGAACCCCCAAAGCATACATTGGGGTGAAACTTAACCAGTTAAAATCTTTCCCTCTTAAACATCATTTGCAAACAGCAAACAATGCAAAGTCAAATGAGACTGATCCATTTAAAAGGAAATCGGGAAAGAGCAAAGTTTATTTAGTTTTGTAGATTCCTGCCCCCCATCCAACTCATTTCAAGAGTACTCAATTCCTACTATAAGCAAGCTATTTCTTGTATTGGAAGAATTGTCTTCAATGCACACACTTTGCTGCCAATGTAGCTCTGATCATCTGAGCGAGATATTGAACCACTGTCTAATGGGTTTTGCTGCAACATTTTGAAAGTTACTGTACTGTGTTTTATTGGATTCTTTACTTAACTAAAGTGGTCAGATCAGGGGCACTCAGAAGGGCAGGGTGAATATACAAGAAATTGTATTGATGTAATCAGTGACTGCATCTTGACACAACATGTGAAATAGAGTACAAGATAGATTTAGTGTTTACCAGGCCAACACAAAGTTGGTTATTTAAAAGGAGCTGTCATGCATGAATCACTCAAAAGAAGCAGCAAATCATTATAAACAAGTTTAAAAAAATCAGTACTTTAAAGAGATCATTACATGATAAACTGTCTATTTCCCATTTTCATTCAAATGGTAAATTGGGTAAGATTCTAAGGAGAGGGGACTTGCATGCACCTCTCAATAGGCAGTTAGAGAGGGCCATTGGAAGTAGCATGTCAGTCTACCTGCTTTTCAGAAATGCAAAAGACAGCGCAAATAATACATTACAAGCATTCAGGGAATACAGTGATAGAGATCTTTAATGTATGTGAAATTGTCTCACAAAGGAGCTAAGCAATAATGCTTTGATAAGACCATTTTTTATTCACTATACTTAACTGCTCACCGACAATTATAAAATGTATTCTTGTACACTGCTGTTACATTGAGATTGAGCATCAACCAAGTTATCATCATGTTACAATAAAGAGATGTATGTAAAATTGTGGTACGTAGTTTAAAAAACAGTGACAATACTTGCTTTTTGATTCTTTCTCCAGATGATGCTATTGTATCAAGAATGTTTTGTCCTGAGATGACAATATCTTGAACCATGTGGATTTTCTCAATTAATCCCTTCTTCTCCATGTCCTGAATACAAAGAAACAAGTAAATTTGTTCAATAAATTGATAGTCATTTTTTTTGAAAAAAAGAAAAAGCTCTTTTGAAACATGACTAGGACTTTAATGCAGTCCTGGTTACAAATTCAATGGCGACTGTTGAAGTTCAAGGATGTGTAAATGCTTAGATGTCCAGAAGTCAGATAACATGACAACAATCACCACATTATCATTGGGGATAACTATCACACTGGGTGTCCTTCTATGAAGCACTTTGAGACATTTCGAAGATGCGATAAGGCGCTATATCAAATGAAAGGATTACTATTATTATTATTTTGCCCACAAATATACAATCAATTAATTTCACAGCATATTCTGTGAAGTGTTTTGAGACATCTAGAATATGTGAAAAGCACTACTTCAAATGCAAGGATTATTATTATTCCTCATTTCTGTGGAAGGATTTGGCTTGCAGCGCAATAATGCACTAATGGCAACACAAATGGCAACTGAAAAATAACTAATCCTATTCACTTCCACAGAATCTACACCAGTTTGGAATTGGTATTTGCTTTGATGCAGTTCAGTAATGTAAATACAGTTTGTTTCCTCAGCCCAACCATGAACAACAGCTGGGCATCAGTGGCAACCATGCATGAAACACTGTCTGCCGTTTGCTGAGAGTGAGAATGGGCAGCGTGCTGTTAATGCTGTGGAGTTGAGTAAAGATTCCCTACAAACCTCCAGGACAAGTTTACACTTGTAGCTCTATGTGCAAAATACAACTGACAGCAGAAGCCTGCCTCATGCTGGGTTTCTTCTCACTTTCTGATCGAACAACACAACAAGATGAAAACACTACTTTACAACAGAATGCATTACTGCCCACAGAAGAAAGATTTCGTACTGACTCCAATGTGAAACAACACTTCAATGTAGCCTGTGTCAAAATAAAAGCTAGATACACTGTTTCCCAGACTCCTTTACAACCTCTATTCTGAATCAATGCTCTCCCATCTCTAAACAATCTGTTATCACCTTTAGGGCACCTAGGATTACGTACAGTTAACTAAACTGTTGCAATGGAAACTGATCATTGGGCCCAACAAGTCCATGCAAGGTTAGCCTTTATCCCTCTTAATCCCCTCTCTTGCTTGCATCAAGTTTATTCTAAAATACATTGATACTTTCCTCTTCAACCACAACATCCAGCAGCAAGTTCCACATTCTCTCCCTCCTCTGTATTTTTTCCATTGGCTTTTAATCTCAAATCTGCTTGAACATACTATGAACTTGCAAATTACAAGTGCCAAAAGAAAATCTCCATTTGCCAAGCTCCCAAACTCTTCTCTATCTTCAGGGAGCTGCCAAGAGGAGGCTAAGTGCTTTCCCACAGAGATGAAGGTGACTCTCTAGTCACATCACACTCAGTGCATGCACTTCCCAGCGACCATCTCAAAAGCAGCATTAGGAGAGGCCTAGGAGCAAGCTGCTTGTCCACCTTTTCCTACAGGGAATGGTGCTTTGCACAGAGACTTGAAATAGGGCGCCAAAAAAAGGTTTAAAAGAAGTGGGAAGTGGGAAGAAATAAAATACCTATTTCACATATGTAACAAAGGTATGTTAATTTTGTTTTTAATATACTGTTGCTTCCATTTCCACTGCAACCTAGTGTACATGTTGTGTGTTGGGGATCATTTCGAAATAACCCATTAACCTGGTCTGGATGTGAACCTACATCTCAGAGATTGAAAGCACAATGCTCTATGCAAACCATAATATTTAAGTTTCCTTTACCAAAAGACTCATGTCAGTCATACAAACACGTATGCTTGTCAGTGGCAGATTAGCGATGAGTTGCTCAAAGCAGCAAGGGGTGACCACTTCAGCACTTAACACGTTGGTGCTACAAAGCAGTAAAATGCACCCATGTGAAAGAGTCACTCTGAATGAACCTTGCCCTGCAGATGGTATTTAAGAAATTCGACAGACAGACTGAATAATATTTCCATTGCCCAGTGAAAAGACAGTTCAAGATCATATCAACACACAGGAAAACATACAAATGGCTGAATCACCATTTGCCACAGGCAACTTATTTGTTTGTTTCTGTGGCAAATTACCAAGATTTTGGCAGGGATGGGAGACGCAGATGTTGCCACTTCTGCTTTGAATTCCGCCCCAGGAGAGTAAATGGGGCAAATACCTAGTTGTTTAGCGTCCCGCAAGCTGAATGCATCAGTATTCCCCATCTTCAGCAGACCAGCAATTTTAATCAGCAGACACAGGTTAGTGTTATAAACAAGGTAATGTTGTTTCCTCAATCGTCTGAAATCCTTTTAAAGCTACCAAAACCACAGCACACATGCTGCTTGCAACAATATCACTGCTGTAGGATAGTGGTATCTCATCCTTTCCTTCTGAAGCTAAATTTAAATCTCTTCAACCAGATGTTAATCGTTGAGGTAGGAAAGAACCCTGTCAGTTATGAATTGTAGAAGCACAGAAATATTAGCAAAGGAAACCTTTACACCTTACTGAACCTATATTGAAGCTATCTATCCTAGTCTCAGCTCTATCTCAATGCCTCTACAAATTTCTTACAATGTGTTGGTTTCCTTTGCCCTTTGTCCTATTCAGGTTAACCTTGAATCCACTTTTGCTTTAAATATAAAGTCAAATTTATTTCACAGAAACAGGGAGAGGAGCACACTGGTCACGCATCCTTTCTGTTGAAATGGAACCCAAACACTTGTGTCTTAATACTTCAAGAATGATCCGTTTCTTGAATGAAATCCCAGCACAGTGGGTATAGAATCATTCTTTCTTGGGATTTTAATGGAAGATTCCTAGATTGAGATTTGTCTTGTGGAAATGCTTTTTTTCCCTCTCCATGAAATCCTCACAAACTCTGATCTAATTTGCGTGTTGTGTTAAGCATGTTTAAGCACGAGAAGGATTACTGGCTCCCTTAGCTATATTAACAATCGTTAATCCTTTTCATTGGGCGCTAATTGCATAATTAAGGGTAAACCGTAATCCCCCCTCTCTACACACACGTTTACACATGGTTTACAGAACTCGCAAATTAGATCCCAGCACCTGCCTAATGAAACGCAAACTAGCCTCAGCATGAGCAATGCAAAATCACCAAAATCGGATCAAGTGAATCAGATGAAATCAGATCAAACGTCATTCTGTACACAAGACAATGCCCTCCATATAAAGCAAGCTCGCAGAGCAGTGGCAAACCAAAGGAAAAAATATGTTCTTGAACACATCAGGCAATAATTACATGATATAACTAGATGAGATTCACCACTCAACTTGTGACCTCAAGATTAGTGTCACATTCCATTCGGCAGAAGCATAACACTGGATGTAGCTCTTGCAATTGGATGTGGAGGAGGAAAAGAGATGCCACACTCAACAGTCCAGATACAATATTTAGTATCCTTGTATTCAACAATAACACAATAATTATCACAGGGGATAATTAACTTGCTGCACATCACCATCTTTCATTTGAACATTTACAAGCAACCAACTCTTGAAAAGCTTCACAACGAATTGTAGAAAACAACTTGTTCCAGTAGTTCAGCCTGGTGGTAATCTTTACGAGTCCTTTGGTAACAAATCCTGTATGTAGTCTATTTAATCTCATTCTCATCCTAGCAGTTCCTAGATTTGCTGATGGGCTTCTCTATCCACCAAAATACCTTTTCTACAAATCATAGATTGAATGGATTGTGTTATTAGTTCTTTTGCTTTTTGCCATTTGATTAGATTAAAATAAATGCTCTTTGAAGCTTTAGACAAAACACAACCTTTTCAAAGTTGCTTCCACTTCCAAAATGGAATAAATTCAGAGTTTAAATGTAGTTTTATAATATTTATTTGTACAACTAAGAATTAATACTACAATGATAACAGGTCATTCAGCCCAACCATCCACACAGTTGTCTTTATGTTCCTTGCGAGTTTCCATCCATTCATACTATAACCCTTTATTCCCCTTGCAGTCATGTGAAGGTCTAGTTTCATCTTGTATTTGATTCAACCACCACTTCCGGCAGCAACAACAACAAAAGCAAAATTACACTTATATAGTGCCTTTCACATTAGGATGCCCCAAAGCGCTGGACAGTCACTGTTTCAGACCCAAGCTGGGGACGGGTGGGGGGTAGGGAGGGTGGGGATTAGGAGTTGCTGATGGCAAATTCTGCAATTTCATTACCTTTTGCATGAAGTAGTGTTCATGGACTCCCTAACCAATGGAAAGAAACTATATATGTCAACATTATTAAACCCTTTTATAACTTTAAGCACATTGATCCAAGCAAACACCATTCTCAAAACTATAGGAAGATTAAAATATCTTACACACACAGCACATTCTTTGCAAGACTTTCTCTTATTCCGCAAAATTACAATATGACAACTGATCAGAACAAAGTGCAACTGGAGTGCACGGCAACTGATTTTGGCCGTTGGGTAGGAGCCTAAAATCACATTGGTTGAAGGCTGGAAATTGGTGACAGAAAGTCAAGTGTGTCTGTCAGGCAAACATATCTGGTCCGTCTGCCAACAAAGGCAATCATCAACTGAACTTTAAAGCTGGACTCAGTCAAACGGGGAACTGAGAACAAGAAGTTATCATCAGACCGCCCAAGGACGTATATAAGAAGCCGCCAATGATTTTAAGCACTAGTTGTGGAGCCTTTTGAGGGTGCAAGGTTCAACTGCAATTCCTCATCTTACTTACTTTGTGTTTTTTGGAATGAATCTAAAATATCTGGCACTTTTGCACTGTGGTAGCAATAAAACTCAGATTAACAATGGAATTTTGCAGGCTACTTCAAATCAAACTGAAGCGAGCCAATTTCCATTAAACTTAACCTGGTTCACTCATATCCATTTCAATATTACTTTACAGCATCCATGCTGTTTTGCACTAAGACATCATACACAACAACAACTTGAATTTATATAGCGCTCTCCACACTGGATGGCATCTCAGAGTGCTTATTGATCATTGATCTGCAGATGGCTAGATTTTCAATTTTTTTTAAAAAATCCACATTAGTTTGAATAACCAAAAATATGCAAGCAAATTCAGGGAAAGTAAATTCCGCAAAAGATAAATCTTGACCCTCGCGAGGACTATTGCCTCAATTTTAAATTTGTGCTGGAAGCACGACATAACAGGCATCCTCTGTAATAGATTCTAAAGAAACACTTTCTGTAGACATCATCTACCTCTAACCCCATGGGAAAACACATCAAGGCACAGGCCTCTTAGCCCTAAGTGATCACGACCCACCTCACAACAAATTAGACCATATATAATAACAAACTGGGACAACACTGAGCTTTTAACATTTGAGGGCCGTGGAGACATTCTCGAGCTTCTGCTGAATGCCATCTTGTATTTAAGAAGCTGTGCTCCTCCAGTTATGTACCATTCTGAGTTTTATTAAGGAACTCAAGTGGAAAATGGGTTAGAGGTAAACGCAAGGCTAGCAAAAAGACACTGTCCTCAGGTGGCTAGGGAATACTTCAAGCCACGAGCATTTAAAACCCAGGGAAAATATGCTCTTCTGCTCAAGTGTTTTGCTCCTATAAACATTTAACATTGTGCAGTTAGAAAAAAAACTTTCAAAATGTCAAACGTGATTTATTGTGAAAACGCTTTACAAATCAGAGTTTACAAAAGTAATGTTTCATAGTTAACTCACCTTCTAACTTACTCCTGTAACCTTGGAGGCAAACACTTAATGCAAGACAATGAACAAAGCAACAAGTGAAGCAGCCACTTTATTTGCCTACAGATGTCCTATAAAACAAACAGATTTGTAGCCAATAAATTGTTCATTCCTGGAGTTAAATTTAATAAAAATAATAATCCTTGAATTTGATAAGGCTCCTTCAAAGCGCTCAAAGCGCTTCACAGAACATACTATAAAGTGGATTGACTGCATATTTTGTGGGCAAAATCTGGCAGCCAGTTGTTCGCAGCTGGCTACAACTCACCAGATAAAATTGCTTAATAATGTCATGGCTGTTTGTGGGTTATTGCTGTGCACAACTGGGCTGGTTTACAGATGCAGTCACCACACTTAACATTGCGTAAAATCATTTGGAGCACTTTGAGACACCCTGCTGACATGAAAGTTGCTGGGTTCAGGATTAATTATTATTACAATTCCAAAGGAACTTTAAGATTTCACCGAAGTCACCTGGAAATGAATGTCAGAAATACTGCAGAGGAAGGGAAACTGAGCAAAAAAAAATAGATAATTATCATTAGAAGCTGTGTGAGAAGGCAAAAGTAATAGGGCAGATTCAAAAGATAAAGGAGACTGCCCAGAGATAAAGCGATAACATTAATAATACATGCAGATATTAATCTGTGCTTCGAAAGGCATACAAAATTGTTGCAATGGAAACAAAACTTGCAGATGGAAGGGGTGAAACGTACCTAAGGAACAGCTGCTATAATAACAAGGGAGGTGAGGGGTGGGCGGGAAATTAAAGGAAATATAACTAAACAAAGACATTATCCAGGACTAAAAGGGAGGAAATAAGAAATGCCGCGGTGAGATCAAAGTGATTTGTTTAAAAATTCAATACTTTGATAAAGTCGCCATGCAGAGAGACTCAAAGAAGTCATCCTTTAATAAAAAATGCTTGTTGTGTTTAACCAGAATGAAAACATGGTTCCTTCAAGTGAATTTATTGCTTTGCTCGGGAATGCACTCACTCACCCAGCAGGTACTTACACCAGGTTAAGACGCATTTATGGCTTATTTAACATTTGAAATTTCAGCTATAACATCTTAACATTGGAGAGAAACATTTGATGGTGGTTCAACTTCTCATGTTCTCGGATTTATTTTATACACTACTTTTTCTTCTTCCTCCAACCTTCACAAACTGTATAAATTACTTGCATTGGTTTGGTTCATTCCTCTTTTATATGACTTTGGACAAGTTTATAAAACCAGTTAATATTAAATTACCACAAAGTAGGTAAATTCTGACTAGATTTATTATAACCATTTGTCTTACACAGAACGCTCTACAGAAACAGACCCGTATACTCTGTGAAGAGCTTTGAGACATTTTGAAGACTTGATAGCACACTATATCAAATGTATAGATTATTATTAGGCCCAATTAGTCCATGCTAGTGCCTTCCACCATCCTAATACACTCTCCCATATTCCTCTCTATCATATGTTCACCAAGTTTCCTCTTAGATAACCCATGCAGACAGTGATGTGTCATCACTGTATGCCAAATGATGTACGGGTACTGCAAAATACTTTAGTGATTTATGTTGATATTGTAATCACACAAAATGCTTTTCTACTTTCCTTGGTTTAGCATTGTTTATTCCCAATCTAAACTGATTCTTCTAAAGTGGGAGTTCTTGTCGTGTGAAGTTTAGCTGCGAATAGAACAAGAGGAAATGGACTTATAGCCCAATACAGTGACAGACTGCAGATTTTAATACTTTTATTGGTGAGAGTGGTGACTTTGTGAAATAGATTCCCTAGAGTAGACCGCATCAAAAATTCAAGAGAATTAGACAATTATTTGGTGAAGCATTCAATTGAGAAGCTGTAGATTCCAGTTGAGTAAGATTATTAACATATGATATTTATTTTGTATTTTTAAAGAAAAATCTTCGGAGCCAGTTATATGAACGTGATTTTTTTTTCTTATCTGTCTCTACATTCCTATGTTCTACCTTCCTATGTAATAAAATAGTCTCCTGAGGCCCAGAGAACAAAGTCTGGTACACACTTTGAAAACTGCATTCTATCCTTACGTGATCTAAAAGTATCGTGGGGGCATTTAAACCATCTCCATCTCTTGGGCTGATTCTCCAATCTTCTGCACATGCTTACAAAAGGACAAGCAGAAAATCTCTTCCCCACATCCCCACACACTCCATTCCATATGTGCATGTGTGCGTGCGTTTTAGGATGAGTCCAAAGTAAAACATGATCCAGGACAGGGGTTAAAATTTGTGTGAATGGAGGAACACAAAATGAAAGCCAGGTTTGATGTGATGATTTTCCTTTGTGAATCAGCTCTTAATTCTACTTTAATAAAGAATATCAGCATGAATTAGGTCAGACTTAATAGCCACAATCAGGATCAGATTTTTTAAATTGGTTGTTAGCACTCCTTTATACATATCCCTTCTCTCCTCAGGAACATTAAGCAATACACTACAGCCTCATTAGAAAAACACTGTACAAAATTTAGGGAAAAAAATAAAATGTTGTAATGAAAGTGAAGTTGTAAGTAACCAACCAAGTCCCCTGATTCACAGAGCAAGCAGCATTATTCATGGGGTGGAATCAGAATCAAAGCCACATTTCCTAAGCATTGCATTTTTCCACATTTGAATTGTGTATACAAAACAAATTAAACATTTAAACCTGCAGATGGTTTTATTTACTCTGTAAAAAAAAATCTTTGAAATGTGATGAGCAAATTTTCTCACAGAAACTGTGCTGAGCTATGATTTCCTTCAGAGTACAGTGTTGTACAGCATGTTAGTGAATTTCACGTATAATGCAGATTCGGATTTCCTTTCTAGTACTGTGAGCATCATGGACATTAAAGGAAATGTACTTCTCTTCCAGTGCAGTGCTGCATAGTGTTCATAGCAATATCACAGGTACTAGCAGTGTCATGTTTTGTTTAAAGTAACCTGGAGGTCTGTCATATGGTGACTGCAAAAAAAATTGCAATCTTTTCCTTACCTGTTTATGGGAAAAGTAATGAAAAGATCACTATTTTTTTAGCCAGAGTCATAATGTTGACCCCTATGCCTTTAGCAGTGGTGACACAAACTCTCTGTGGATCCATGCTCCTTTCCAAGAGTGAAAAGACTCAATTAGCTTTAGATCCAGTAGAGAAGCTTTCACTCATGCTGTGGACGATGCAAAGTGCTGCTTCCTAATAGCATTCTCCTGCCTTCTCTCACTGGAGGGAACAGTCATTGGTAGCCACATACTCCAGGCAATAAGCACAGAGAACAAATTGTGCAGGTTATAAAAAGGAAGCAGAATCCTGGATGCTGGGCAAGGTGAATGGAAATGGAATCAGAGTAGAGGCAAATAAGGTTTCATGATTTATATGAATTGTGGCAGAGTAGTTATTGAATACCATACAAAGCTATAATTACCCTGGAAAATAGAACAATAAAACAAAATTACATATCCGAGCACATATATTTCTGAATTTATTACTTTTAGAAAGGCCTTGCCAGATTGGCAATATTGTCAGCAAGGCCAGTGAAACATAGCAGAGGTTCAGCTGCAGCCCTAAGCCAAGGCAATCCATGTGGACATCATGTAGCAAATTACAAGAGGGCATCCAAAGCCAAGCTACAATGCCAGTTGAACCCACAGAAAACTTGAGTCTCACTTCATTCCTCCACCCGATCAAACTCTACATAAATAACAATCATCTTCTGACTCCTCGACATCTAGATTTAGTCCGGAGATAATGTCGGCTATGGAACACAAACCCAGAGAGAATGAGCATACAAAGCAGAGGAAGAGGTGAACATTGTCTAAACTGCTGTGGTCACTAAATTCTCAATGATTGCATTAGGGATTCCAAATGGTTTGCTACCTAATTTGGTAGACTGACTTTGTAAGTAGGCTCTCCATACATTAAGTTTTCCTTCAAACTCTAGTTCCTATTTCTGTTTGCACACAGCTGGGAAGATTTCTGAATGTGCTGCTTTAAAGGAGTGAAAAGGTTGCGTAGAATTGGTTTGGCAAAGTTACAAGAGAATGTTGGTTATTTCAGTGTTTCTGGGCTCGAGATGCCTCGGTGATCTAATTCAACAGAAATGCTGGCCCTGACAGTTCAAAGCTGACAGAAAGCAGCTCCGTGACTAAAGCCCGACTTTCTTTAAACAAAATATGAAGAAATTCTATGAGAAAAATATGTATCGACAAGGTTGCCAGTGGGAATAAATGCATTTTTATCTTTCGCAGTCTGCAGAGGCAGTGTTTTGGAATCTTGGTAATTAAATATTGTGTGTCATTTTAGATGCCCAGTTTTAGCAAATGGGATTTGTACTGACCTTTTGTTTTTTGTATTTAAACAAGTGTGTTTATAAATTGTAAACAGTTCTTCCCCCCAAGGACTGATTAAAAAGCCAGAAATTACATCTGCTATGCACACCATATGCCAGAAGGACTCTATCTTTACATTGAATATAAGACAATTCTTCTGTTGGGAAAACCAAAAGGGTTGTTAACCTCCTGTGCTGTGTCAGAGAGTACAATGCTAACATATTTTGAATCGCTCACTGAGTATTCTTCATTCAGATATGTTTTGTATTCAAATGTGACATCATTCCATGTAGTATGTTTCGAGTTTATATTGGCTTTGACAATACTGTACTACACTCCTGATCTGCCACACAAACTAACAAATTACTAACCTCTTCGGTGAAACCACCCATTTCAAACACAGAATTAGCTATACTACAGTAGCTGCCAATTTAAACTTATTTTCAAAGTGCTGTAATTGCTTTTTCTAATCATTGAGTTGTTTTGCCTTTGGATTTATCAGCTCTCACTTATTCATTAACCCATATTGTTATACCAGTTGCGTAATTTCCATAAAGAGTTTCTGACACCCGCTTAAAATTAAGAGTTTAATGAAACGAGAGTTAGAAATGTTTTGTGAGAAAATTAGCATGATCTTTTTATGGATTGAAGCCGTTTGCAAGTTGTCTGCATGTCAACCCAACTCCTTGCTGACAAAATTCCTTATCTATGTTGTGGATGCCTCATTGCCTTTGCTAGTTCCTACTCTCACAAAAACCTTCTGAACCTTAAAGAGCACGATTTTTTGATCTTTCAGGACAACAAATTTCTGTACCAGATTTTTGAATCACATTTTCTTCTCCTTCACTACTTGTGTTGCTCTTGAGCTAAAAGCTGTTGCCATCTGAGAGATATCCACAGGAAGATGGTGGGGCAGAGGGATGAGATCAATTGAGTCTTCTTCATCCAAACCAATCTTGTGGTCTTGTAATTAAGCCGAAGGTTTAGCAGCTTGATTGGACAGAGGAATTTCTGAACAAGGAATTGGCAAAGGAAGGAGATGGAGCTCTGAAGCCAGCTCCATGAGTGAAGTTGGACAAGGAGGAGAGAGAAACATAGCCATTACCTGCACTTCCATGCTACATTGTATGTAAATGCTTCCAAGGTTATTTCACTGCTTCAGTTTGCAAATAATATCTTCGACCAAAGCTCAACTAAAGTCTCACTCCATTTTCCCAAAGAAGATTTAAATTGTTGACACTTAGCAACTCTCGGTATTGATGATCAAGAAGGAAGATATACTACAGATTGGTTTCCTCGATCATTTAATTTTTTTTAGAATTGGTCTTTTGTTTTAAACAAAAGAAAAGTGAATGGACAAGCAATACGTCAACAAAGTGAGCACAGGTTTGAAAAGCACACAATGTACATTTTATGAAGGACATGATATGCAGCACAAGAGGCACCCCCTTTATCAGAGCTCACAACACAGAGCTTCGGTGGATGCTTGGTACAGATTCAAAGGCATTGCCAGCACCTTCAGACTGTAGTATAAATCAAAATGAAGGATATCTGCCCCCCAAAAAAAACAAACCATTTAGTCTGGTTTGGCTTTAGAATGCAGATTTGGTTCATGTATGACACTTAATAATCAGCAGCGCAGAAAGATTCTATGAATATATCAGTCAACTTTATTTCAATGTATTTCAGCCAAGGTTATAAACTGCCGATATCTTCATTGCTACAAAATTTAATATAAGTGTGTAGGACAGAGAAAATAGGGAGGATCACAGTAAAAAGCATTGTGAGAGCGTCATCTCATCTAAAACAAGAAAAGAAAGATTGAACCTTGAAACGTTTCATCCGCAAATGAAAGGTGCATTTTGTTTCTAGAAATAATGAGATTTGTCACCCATTACCTTTTCATCTTCATCTTCATCATCGTCTATATCAGCTTCTTCATCCTCCTGAAAAATCAAATAGAAAGAAAAGAATCAGGTCAGCATCAGGTTTCTCTCTGCCCTCCCCACTCCCACCCTTCTTTCTTTCTGTACTGTGACTGGAATACTTTGCTATTGCTTTCCATAGGACTGAAATGAGAATTAGCAGGCTTGGCAATAGAGCAACTTATCACTGGCAGTATTTTGCACTAAAACATACATTACATCTCATCATATGGATTTTTTTCCCCCTCCAACAGTTACATAATACAATTCACATTTATACTGCACATTTCAAATGGGGAGAATCGTTCAAACTTTTTTAAAAAAAACAAAAAAAAGGGTGGGGTGGGTGGGAGTGTGGGGGAAAGAAAGATGGGAAAGGGGAAAGAAAAACAATGGTCAAGAAAGTCAAGTCTCGAGGCAGACTTTGTCAAGAAGGAAGGAAACAAGGAAAATGAGTGTGGAATCTTTAGCAAATCAATGATCAATAATGTCAAGCTGCTTTGTGTTCAGAATGAATTCTCATGCCATGAAACAAGTTATGTTTGTGGTACTCAAAGTTATTGTGAATGAGAGTATCACATTATGTAGGCCAGGGACCGAGTATAATAGGAAATCCTTAGTCTTCCTTATTTCTTATCCTCTCATATATTAATTATGGCGAGAGAAAGCATCATTTAATTAATTCTCAACCAGAATTTTGACAGCTTTTGCATGACTGGGCTCTTAACTCTGAACGCAGATACCAATTACTTCAACTGAATCAATGAATGAAATCTATTAATCTGATTGCTTTCCATCATTTGAATTGTTTAACTGATCAACAACTGTCTAAATTTAAAAACTCTGTATCAATGAATGAAACTTATTAATCTGATTGCTTTTCATCATTTGAATTGTTTATCCGATCAACAACTGTCTAAATTTCAAAGATCTGTAAACACGTGCATCTCTGAAGATAGCCAGTTATAGATCCTACTAATCCTGATGAGATGAAGAGCTAAAGTCTGCACTGTTACTACTGCTGCCTGTGTGGAGCCATAGATTCCAGTCTCTGGGGCATACAGGATGGATAGCATTGTGTTGCCAGTGCATCACTACACTGTTTGTATCCTGTTAACCTGAAATAAAGTACAGGTAATAGAGGAGTGATGGCTTCACTCCAGGCTGATATTTAGAAATAGATAACATTCGAGTCTAACTCTGTATTGAAGCCTATGGCTAAAGTGGAGAACTTTTTGCACATTGTTTAGCTCCGTTCTTCACTGCAGGGCCCTGACTTTATTCTGCATAAGCACTGAAACTATTAAGTGGAGGAAGATACGATTCCAGAAGCCACACTGCAGAAAGCACTTGAAAGGGACAGTTAATGAACAAGTATTTTGATAAATTTATTGCTCAATGTGTTTTGAACTGTATAGCCCACTGATGCAACTGTTTCCCACAAACCCTGTACTGACGGATGTCAACCTGATATGAAACACCCTTTGCCAAAGTATTATTAATAATTAGAATAAAAGACAAAGGAACAGAATAACTTTTGTTCCACTGATGTTGCATTCAAGTGATGAACAACAACCACAAAATTATATTTGTAGAGCACCTTTCATGTCGAGAGGATGTCCCAAGGCGCTGGATCATTTCATGATCTTGTAGCAGGCTAATGCTTCATGGAAAGAAAATTAACAGGATGTTGGTTTAATGTCTCATCTAAAGGATGGCACCTCCAGCATTTAGCACACCTTTAGCACTATACTGCAGTGCCAACCTGCACTGTGAGTTCAAAGTCCGGATGTGGGGCTTGAAGCCACAACCTTTATACTTGGCCTTCCAAAGCAAAAGGCACAATATAAATGTGATTTGTTGTTATTCTTACTCAGAGCCGAGTGCGCGACCAATTAAGCCAAGATGACACCTTTCTATTCTCCCTCTCTTCAAAAGGCCAGTGTATTAAATAGCCGGAATACTCCCACAGTGGAGACACACATTCCACCCATAGTATTAGACATTCTTAGCAAAAACTCACCATGTACTGATTGCTGACAATCTTCCCTCGAGCTAACTGAATGTAGTTCCAAGCAAAAAGCATCAATAGTGCAAATGGCAGCATGTAGATCTCTAAGGTCCAGACGATAGTCATATACAACTGCGAAGA
This sequence comes from Hydrolagus colliei, assembly GCA_035084275.1. Taxonomy (NCBI): domain Eukaryota; kingdom Metazoa; phylum Chordata; class Chondrichthyes; order Chimaeriformes; family Chimaeridae; genus Hydrolagus; species Hydrolagus colliei. The sequence goes on along the minus strand of CM068755.1, from coordinate 12,221,129 downwards.
GAGAGAGAGAGAGAGAGAAACTGTTATGCTCCTGAAAGAATATCTGAAGAAAAACAATAAAACAAAATGCTTTTCTGAACATCTGGAAGAAATAAGAATTTTGTTTTGGTCAACCGTGTGTCTTGACACATACAGAAAGCCATCATCAAGCAGAAAATAATTGAAATCAGACATTGTTTCATGAACGCCACTGACACATGGAAATTCCCATGTTTGGAATGGAATGCGCACTGTCTCCCTGGAGGGATGCACCCCGCTTACCTACTTCCAGAAATGTATCAGGCACTGGCTGGGCAGGAGCCACAGAGTGTGCATTGGGTACCACTGGAGTTTAACCAGCTAATAACACAGTTATCCAATCAATGTGGACTGGTGATGCAAACAAAGACCACACAGCTCTCCTCGATGAGCAGCAAAGCATCAAAACAAGAGCGCACTACTAAAGGCAAATTTCCAAAGTGAATGCCCCCATCTTGAAATGCACTGTTAGAAGAAAGGTTAGGCAGAAGGTATCAAAGTGGAATTCATTGCTGTGATGCATATAAAAGATTATTTCAGCTTTTCTGTGGTTGCATTAATGAAAAGTGAGGGTGCTTTTCAGTACATCTTACACTGTTGAAATACGACAGCGTTCACTCCCATCCTCAAGGTGACACAGAGTTCAAAACAATCTGACTTTCTCCCTAAGCTTGCAAGAACAAAACGGACAGAAGCACACGGTTACACTAATTCAATCCAATGCCTCTGTTCTCCTTGCCCTGCATCAATCTGTAAGTGTTCTACGTCACAGCAGGAACAGGATTGTAAAATGAGGTTTCACATTTCATTTTCCAATAAAAATGAAATACTAACAGATTTAAACACACATCTGGTAATAGCATTATTTCTCCATTTTCAAACTTGTCTTCTCGTGTGGACCACAGCCTCGAAACACATATCAGTAATTATTTTATGATCTCTTCCAAGAGTCACGCACACAGCTAAGAGGAGATGTAAGTAATACCTTGTTTATAGCAGTACATAACCCATATATTCTGGCTAAAGGCTCAGTATATTTTAAAAAATTAAGTGCAACAATCTCACTTTAAGCTCCCCCAAAACATTCACTTTAAAACCAAGTGTAAAAAACCCCCAATAACTTTCTACCCGGAGAATAATTTAACAGAACAGTACTGATTGAATCAAATCCAAATGGTTTCTCATTGATGGAGCACCTGCAGATATAAAGTTAGAAAATCTAATTAATTTAAAACAAATAGGTAAAAGTAGGGACAGATACTGTGTAAGAAGACCCACATCAAATAACCATAGGTTATATTTTTAGAGACTAAAGCTGTGCTTACATTGCATGTTTGGCAACAAATTAGTGTAATTTGGACAGTGATTTGGTGACATAACTATAGTATAAATCTGGGTGGAAACCAAAGCAAACACACTTTTCAGCTCTTCCCTCCCCTAACATTAGCAGTGCATCTCTCTTGAAATAAAGAAGCTGTCCTGATAACACATCGGCAGAAAAGAGCGGGTGAAATCTAGAATTCACCAGTGACAAGTAAATTCATGAAATGTGGTCAGAAGACAAAAAGGTTGAAGTGTGAATCACCGGGAGGCGTTCTCAGCTTAAGAGTCTGAATTAAAGGATTATATCTTGATCCTGAAGCAGCTTGTCAATAAGTTCCACATTCCGCAAGAGAGGAAGTGTTTCCACTACCCCCTGATCCAGCTCCAACCTGTAGGACTCTATTACATTCTCCACAATTCTACACCATACAATCCCATCAGAATTGCTTTTCCACAGGATCAAAGTACCCGGAGACATTTCCCCTCACTCCGTGTTTTACTCTTCTCAAGGCTTATGCTGGGATCACCCTCTGGAATGCATTGTAAAGAGTAGAGAGGATAAGATCCATATTATATGCTTCAGTCCGGTTTACTCAATAGCCCTCTAACCTCTGAGAACATATAGGTTCAAGCCCCACATTGGGATTTTGAACTCAATTAGTAAATGCTGATACTTTAGTGAGATGTTGTGGGGAGGTCTGCTCTACTGGAGGTGCCGGCCTTCAAATGAGATGTTTGCCTGTTCAAGACCCAGTTTGCCTGTTCACGTAGGCATTACAGGACCCATGGAACTACTTGGAAAAATAAGGGAATTTCTTCCCAGTGTCCTGGCCAACAATCTTCCAGATAACATTGGTTATTCACTTCATGGCTGTTTGTTGGACATTGCTACGCACAAATTGGCTGTCATGTTCGGCCTACAAAATACATAGTCATTGCACTTTACATTTTAAAAAATCCTGTGAGTGCTTTGAAATGTCTTCCCAGTGTGAACAGTGCTATAACAATAGCAAGGGTTATTATTTATTACTATTAATATTTTGTTTTAATCAGAGGGACCTATGGCGCCACCTCCCTGCGGTAAATCTGTCTTTGCCCTTAATGCAACATTTAGCCTCGGATAATCCGCACTCTGCAATTGTATTAGGCCACAGCAAGATTTTTTAAATACCATTTAAGCTCTTTGAAATGTGTGAGGATAGGATTATTGCTGCTGTTCTCACCATTGGCCACTAATCATTCATAAGGATGGTTAATGGCATGTTCTCAAGACACAGGTAGTCGATTGGCAGATCGCTTTTCTGTGGGTAATAGTAGCTTTAAAAAAGCAAATACATATATAATAAAAATAGTTTGGTTATTTAATCCACCACTGTTTGTGGGCACTGTTGCTTACAATTAGCTGCCATGCGTCGCCCACAGAATATATAGTCAATTCACTTTACAGCATAATGCATGAAGCGCTTTGAAACATCTCAAAGACGTGATAAGGTGCTACATCAAATACAAAGATTATTATTTTAGATAGCATTCTAGTTCTTTTGACAATTTATCACTTCATTTCTGAATTATTGGGCTTCATCAGTTTTACCCACGTTTTTAGCAAATAGTCACCTGTAGTTGATTTGTTGATGTGAGGAGGACTTCTCAAAAGACCCTTCACTGGACTTACTGTAAAGTGCAATTATTGTGCATTTAGAAGACAAATGCAGTAGCCAATTTTAAGAAAAGAAAGTTCCCAAAACAATCATTAACGACCGAAGGAATCATCCCATCTTCTTAGTGAATACTGAGAAACATTCAACCCTGGAAAAAACATTGAGTTGAAGAATGAACAAATACTGGGCCCTAAGTACACTAACATTCCAGTCTGGGTCTCAGGTGAAAACTAAACACTTCAAACAGAACATATGAGTGAATCCTTCAACAGATCCGCAGCAGAGAGCCAGAGAAATGATGAGATGGCCCGACTCTCAATGTGATTGATGCATACCAGGCTGACAGAAGGAAACAGCTCAAAAGTCACGCGAAGCAATTCGGTACAGCAGTAAAGAACATTAAAATGGCTTCACACATCTTAGCTCATGAATGGTATCCACTAAAAATTATTCAAACAGATGTAGGTTTCTCATTCAGTCGAAATCCTCAGAATATACGGAACCCAAGCCCCATTTTACCAGACCTCAACACGAAGCAAAATCAACGAGTCGTGCCTCACTCCACAAGTTTCAATTGTTTGAGTCTTACAACAGAATCTTAAATCCTGATTGAACAGCTTTGCCTCCGCTGCTATCAGATTATATATAGATGAACATCACTGGCAGCTTGACTCAGTTGGATGCATTCCATGGAAACCAGAGGAGCAGCCACTTCTCTTTGTGCATCCTGTCAATCCAATAGTCTACAAATGTACCCTTGGGATACTGTGCCAAGAAAGACACGCAAGGTTCTCTGTCCCCAAATTCATTGTCAGATTTGAGACGTGATGGTCTTGTTTGATATCCAAGCTGGAGAGACAATTCATGACCACTTGCACTTTCCCAGACCACAGATTTACATGATAGTGATTCACCCAGCAAAAATATCACAAGGTTTAAGTACCATGACTCGCTGTACACTGAATTACATTATAATGCAAATTCACACTTGCATAGCACCTTTCATGTTTAATATTAAACTTGTATTCTTTAAACAAACAAAACATATTTGAGCATTTTCTTATTTAGCCTTCCGGGTACTGGATTCCAATTTAATTCTTTAGGGTGAATCGATACTCTTCCACCCACAGAAACCATTAGTTCCTTGGGATACAGAATATCTTAACACATTATAAATTCTCCTCTTTTTGTTAAATCAAAATAATCCTTGCATTTTGATATCGCGCCTTATCACGTCATTAATGCGTCTCATAGCGCTTACAGGATATACATAAAATGAATTGACTATTTTGTGGATAAATCGAAACGCAGAGAGGTTCAAGGAGATATGTAGAACAGGGGAAGCAAATCTAGAATTCTGAGTGAAGGGGCATGAACCTTGGGGCACAGCTTCTTCAGATGCCCCTGTTAGTGCCCCTCCACTTGGATAATTCAGGAGGTCAGCTAATAGCTGTGTAAGTAAGGTGCGTCTTACCATGCAACAATTTTTGACTCTGACAGATATTTAATCTCAAACCCTTCAGTGAGTGGATTTGAAGTACTCCATGTCAGAAAGTAGAACTAGCAGGACTCGTCCTAAACTGCCGAAATGCATTTCCTGTCATTCACAGAGCATCAATGACAGCAGACACACAGAAAGCTGAAGTGAAGTCCATACACTCTTCCAGCTTGCCAGTGAAGTAATAAGGGGAGGGCGTCAGCTACAGAGAAAATTATGTACTCATAACTAAGGGGAAATGTTTTTTTTAATACTAATCCTTCATTAACATTGAAAGAAAATTGCTGTGGCAAAATCCAACTTTTAACGATTTGTGAAACTTGCCATTTTGGGGGGAAAATACCAAAATGCTTACTGTCTGCATCAGTGCTTTAGATATCTTGATCATTTAGTTGTTTTGATAAAAGTAGTCAATCCCCAGGATGAATACACATCAGAAAGTAATGTATTTGCATAGGAAAAGCAGATAGAGCAGCAGACATGAGGATTTTCCTAATTTCCATGAAAGTGGTTGCTATACAAAGCACTTTGGATTCATAAAGATAACATTACTGGAATCCCAGGTTGCACATACATAAGACAAGAATTCAACCACTCGGCCTACGTTACTGGAAATGCATTGTTCCTGTGAAAGATCCCTAGAGGTATTAGCTTTGCTACCTCAAATCTCATCTCATTTTACATTTTATAGCTGTTGCATACACAGTAATATTCATGGGTGGCCTAGCACATCAGTTCATGAAGGCATTTTACCAAAGAACAGCAGGATCTGGATTGACCCCTGCAATTTGCCACATGGCGAGTTCCTGATTTCAGGAACTGGCAGAATCATTTCTCTTTAGAGGATTAAAACAAAATCAAAGAGAGTGTCAAGCTATTTACCAGTCCAATGTCAACACTATCCTTTTTAGCTAGGCATGATATATGCTGTGGGTGGGAAAGAACTTAGAAAACGAACAAGAAAGGGATATTATTTATGAAACCACATAACAGTTTTAATGTAACATTTATAGCACTCTATATCCATTGCTGTAGAATGCAGTTTGTTTAAACTAATTGATATTAGAAGTTTTACTCTCTGCATTCTCCTAATAAGGGGCTTTACAATGAGGCCTCCCAAATCTGCTAGTATACTGTACTAGTAATGATGCCTGTCTTAGTATATTAGTTTATCCTAATCATACATTTGATCATTATTATGAATGTGAGCAATTTTTTTTAATATAGAGAACAAATGCATGGTTCTTTTTAAGTTGCTATAAATGCCTTCCCCCAACCATCTCCTTTTGATATTTTAGGATATATTTGGTGCTGAAGGAGCAAAGCAGCAGGTTTAAATTATCTTCATAGTCAAAATAATCTGTACAATAAACTACAGACTACCAGTACCAAGTTCATGTCCACATTAGGCATTGCTCTTCCCTCAGGTTTGACTTCAGACCTGTTCTAACCACCTCCTCCTCAAACTAAGATTCCATTTTCACATAAAAAAGTGGAAAATATAGATTCCATTTCAGATTCGATATGGTAATTATCACATTGAATCAGTTATGAAACATTGTATTTCAACTCCCAAGTTTGTTGAAACAGAAAACACCTGTTGTCTATTGAACACACAACCCACAGAACGATCAATGTATAAAGGAACAGTCAGTACACTTTACAGTATATACTGTGAAGTGCTTTGAGACATTCTCCTGACATGAGATGTGTTATATCAAATGCAGTGTTTGTTATTATTACCACCAAAAGACATTTTACAGTCAAACCTTACTCCAAAACACATGGTCAAATCTCACCCCAACGTTTGAAAATGGAACCTGATCTAAATATACTCAGCATGTGAAGAAACCCAGTTCTTGAATTTAAAACAATTGAATGTCCCGATTCAGCAAACATATAATTTGTTTGAAACAACAATCCTATTGTAATGAAATCACTACACGTTTATAGAGGTAATCTAATCACTAATCTTTCATTGTCCAGACCTTAGGGATGAGTTCAATTAGTCTCTTAGATCAATGAAACCAGTCATAAAGCGTTTAATCTCCCATCTGCTATTTTAGTCAAATTTGCGCTGTCTGAAAAAAAATGTTCATCCCAGTTCAGCTACGGGAAAAGTTAAATCACCAGCTGTGGAGCCTATTTTGCAATGAAAACTTGCATTGACAGTCGTTATCTGCCTCACAACCTGAACGAGTGGGTAATACTTTCAGTCCATTTCTTCATATTACAAGTTGATAAGAGATATTGCATTCTAATATGAAACTTCCTCCATGATCAATAAGAAAATAAGATTCCATTTAAAAAAACATATATTTTTAATTCTAATGGAGTTCCAAGAATGCAGTAAAACTTTGTGAATTGGTTAATTTTTTTTAAAAAACAAAAAATTGCTTAATATTGGGAGCAGTGCTCCTGTATTTCCCATGAAATGGTCAACTCCAGAATGCATTTTATTATATAAAAGTTCTAAAGACCCAATTCTAGTGTTATGCGAGAAAAAAAATGTATATTTGCAATGATGCAGGTATGATTGACAACTGTTTAAGATCCAACAGATTCATTTCACTAACATGGACTAAACCAGCCTATAATATTGTCATCCTTTTTCAATGCAAGTCAGTCGGGTATTCATCAAGGTTGAATCAAGTTACCTGCTGCAAGTTATATTGATACAAATGCTTTTTGAGAATTCCGGAGGATTCCCTGGAATGCTTTGCAACTTGAAGTGCAAGTGTCATATTGCTTTATAACAGGCACTTATAAAACCTAATAGCTATAATATTAAATATTATATACAGTATACAGTATACCTATATATATATATTTTTTAATCGCTTCTGGGTGGCGGAGAATGTGTTTAAACTATCAGCTCAAGCTCTGCGGATTTAGAAGAGGGAAAAGAAACATGCCTGATTGAACTTATAAAGCTGCTTTCAGGGTTTAAAGAAGAGAAAACATTCCAAACACAAGGAAAAATGTTGCACAGAACCTTTGTTAAAAAACAGATGGATCTTACACGGAAAACTCGAGTTCTTGTAGAGTTAACTGTATAAAAGGCAAGAAGTACATACTTCAGTAACTGGATAATTAGGAGAAATTAATTGCTGAGGAATCCGATCGTTATCAGATTAAGTGAAAATACATCAACTTCACAATAACAGTTGTGACATTGTGTTAGAGAAGCGATCTTGCTTTTCTTGTTTCTGCTGAGTCATAATTGCCATCAATGATCACAAAGCAAAGACTGAATAATTCTATTGCTCATGGCTAAATTCCAATAATGCCACATGACAGTAAAGTGGAGGAGAGATGGCAATGAGAAAGAAATATAACTGAGGCCAATGATTAAACACGGTTCAACTGAGAATCACTGGTAACTCCATGTTAATTTCTGGCACAGGGCAAAACTAAGCAGTGGAACGCTTAAACTTACAGCAAAGAGAACAATTTAGGAGTCAAAGAGCCAAGTCACTTCCATAAACAAACTCTAAATGAGAGTAGAAGAGAATCCTTAAGCATGATTTTGGACCCATTTTGCAAACACTTACAGAGACCATACAGTGCAGAAATGTGCCATTTGGGCAAACTAGTCCATGCTGAAGTATTTCAGAGTACTTCAACAAACGCTTTGAATCCAGGTCCGCCTTATTCTAATCAATTTTATTATCTGTATCTGACTGAAGGTCAAGCTAAGAACTTAAAATAATGCAACACTCTGGTATCATTTCTGATTTACCAATCCTGCTAACTTTTAATTAATAAAATCTGACCTCAGGCTTATCCATAGAAACAAAACTAGTAAATAAAATATGAGCTTTGTTAACTGATGTGTGCAACTTTTATTAATTACCTGTCCACTTTTTGATGTCTGTTGCATACCAACACGATTGAGGTTTCAATAGACAAAACGTCAACCCAATTTTTCAACTGGAAGTGTATTATGGTATGTAACACTCTTAAAATTTAATTTCAAAAAAGTTCTCCCTGAATTTTGGAAACACATTCATGTAATATTCAATGGGAGTAAAAAATAATTGAATAACAATAACACATGTTAGCATAACAATACTGATAATACATACCTAAATCACTAAAATGCACAGGCTGTAGGTTCACATTTCAGTTGTGCCTGACTCCAGTAACTGCCAGAGTCAATTAAGATGAGCTTTTTTTTTAGTTTTTGGCCAGGCTGTTGAATTAATTGCACCTTACGAAAGCAAAGCAGTCATTTGAAGGGTGATGGAGAAAACAAAATAGAAGAGTGTAGCTTTTATCCCACTCCAAACAGGGTTACAGCGGATAACTGCAGAGCAGTAATGAGCAGTCTGCGGCTTGGCCCCACCAGTGCAAGTAGGTACGTGCCTGTGGAAAAATAGCACAGAACCTCGACTAAAGAAGTACACAATGCACTTGGGTTCGACTGTTCCATAAAATGGTATAGGATTGGTAAATGTTGCACTCGCTTTTGAGATGCATCTTTTTGTTCCCAAAACAACCATTCACAAAAACACGAGAGCTAAACAAGACTCACTCAGTGTCGCCCTAAAGCGATTTACCTACTACCGGTGGACAAGCAAACATCAAACATTCCACTGCGCAAAGGGAATGTATTGTTGGAAAAATACATACTGACAAGAGTCCTCCCCAACTTCTGCACCTCAGTGTAAATATTTAATAACAGAACTAATTTATTAATACACAGAATTTCTATTGAATTAACTATAACTAGAGGCCCAATTTGAATTAAATATCCCTTGACAAATGAAAGCTCATCATTTTAAGAGAGTATTGATGTAAGGCCTGGAAAACTAACAATGATTAGAGGCATACTTGACATTTTTTGTGTGGTCCTCATTACACTTGGCCTAACAGTTTTACTGGAACAGAGATTGTTTGATCCATAGAAATATTAAAATGAGAAATACTAGTTTATGAATGAAATTTTTGAATCACAATTGCATCATTGCAAAACTTTTGGTTAAATTCTCTCGTTGCATGACTTTCTTTTATTATCCCTGAGATTTGACCATTGGAACATTACAGTAAAGCAGCACAATGATGCAAGAGCCCTGAGGTGTTAGACAAGAAGATCCCTAGTTTGATTTCTAATCTAAAATGGTTAATTACAATTGGGTTTGGTGCCCTTACAGTCAAAGAAGTTCCAATCACTCGTTCTCAAGGCTGCTGCTTGAGTAACGGCGATTGCAGTGAAATGCAAGTGGCTGCCAACTATCTTGGAAACATACTCCAATAAAAGCTACGGCTTCAGAGGAGGAGGTGACAAAACGGTAAAATATCGAATGCAATGGTGTGCAATTGTGGGAAGCTAAAAATGTGGTTCAACAGTCAAAGGGTAAGGGAAATTAAGAGCTTTAAATTCTTAGCAGCTCTGGTCAGCATTAATCCTCTTCATCCATTAATAAGCAGTAATGTTTTTTTGACATGACATGGCAAGGCTTAAACGTTGCTATCAGAATGTGTTTTCTATTCAAATGTCATCTGTCATGATGTGGCTTCGGGTTATGGTTTACAAGACAGGTAAAGGTAAGATGAACAAGATGTCAGAATTGCCACATACAGCATAATCCACACTTTAGTGTTTTATCAGTGGTCAGGTTACAGGGTCTTTATGTCTAAAAGGAACGAGATCCACCCTCGCCCTTTCAAAAGACTGCATTGACATGAACCGTCACCTTTGGATTCCATTTAAATGCTTCGCAAAGTGTATCTTGTATTAACAACATCTAGAAGAGGTCTGTAATCTGCGTTGGGTGCATTAACACCAGTCGACCTCCCTGATGATAGATCAGAAGACTGGACATGTAATGCTCCCCCTAGGCTTTTAAGCAGGAGTGTTAGCTGAATCCAGTTGTCATTCTCTATAATGTACAATGACTCCACTGAAAGGCTATGCCTGACTTGTAATAAGTAAACTTTGTTTTCCTTTGGAATTAAATAGAATGTTTTATAATCGTTATTGTTACTTGTAGCAGAGTGAAAGATTTTCTCTGCAAGATGAAACGGCCTTTAGCTCAATAGTCTATCACTGCAGAATTTGTGGGACCTAGAAATGAGCTGCAATTCCTTTTCCTACATGGGTGAGGAAACGCAAGTAAAAAGCACTTTCTGAAATGGATAAATGCTCTTCGATGCAGTGATAATAAATTGATACGGGACAATATTAACAAATCTAATGATAGGCCCCCCAAAATCATATATTTTAACAAAGCCTATAGTAGTGAGGCATTAACAATTCATACTATCATGGGATTGGGTCAAAGGACTCATAATCCAGAAGGTACATTTAGCAGAACTAAAAAGAAAAACATAGGAGATTCCATGCACAAACTATTAGAATATCACTGCTAGATTATACAACATGGTGCACCTAACCACAGCAAACAAACAAAACATGAACTGAGCTGTAGAGGTCACTTAATTCGATAATAATTCACTGGTTCCTCCTGGATGTTTATATTTCTTCAATTTGAAACTAGCTGCGGATCAACTTGAAACAGGTGGTGGAAGATTGGTGTGTATTGATAGGAGAAGGAAAGGAATGGTCCTGATTTTGTCTTGCCTTTGGGAGTAGGCTGGTGCACATATCCATGTTTGTTAGCCTGTCTCGGTTGTTACCTCTCTCGTCTCTGAGCCAGAAGGTTGTGGTTCAAGCCACACATCTGGATTTTGAACACGTACACTTTAGGCTGTTGATCCAATGCAGTGCTGGTGATGCGTTGCATTGTTGGAGGTGCTTTGAATGAGACGTTAAACCATGCATTCGTTGCACACGTGTGTAAAATGTATTTATCTTTGCGTGTGATTATCTGGCACATTATGTTTTGGGTACCTAAACCTGAAAATCTTGAAACCCAAACAGGAAGAATTAATTAGTCCCCACACACCACTAATTATTTAATACTTGGTGAACGCTCTCTGGAATTCACAAAAAAAATCCAAGAATTGCCCCTTAAAATAGAACAAGCCACATAATAAATGTACAAGAAGTATTTGGGTAGACAGTTCCCTACTAGTGAATGGACATGGAGTCTAATCATGTGCAGAGCTCTGCGAGGTTGTCACTAAATAATGCAACACTGTTCTAAGCCATAAGATTTCTTATTGAAACTATTAAGACATTTTTATGCTAATAATGAATTCTGATGGTACATCTGGAGGTTTCCCCCAATTAAAGACTACACTTCAACCATCACTGATAATTAGATCAGTTTCTCTACGCTGCTCAGAGACCTAAGAATAGCTGTATTGTGCGAATACAGCAGAACTACTGTACTGAAAATGATCTCTTCAGTTCGTGAGCAGCTTTTACGCTTGTGTTTTAATATAGACCTCTGAACTCGGGTTGAACTTAGTTGCCTTGTAACCTGCAGCTTTCATGTCAGTGCTTCAAATCTGGTTACAAATAGAGAAATTGACATTTATAACCAAACAAATCTTTTACAAATCTAGTGTTTCAATTCACCGCTCCACTGGAGTGGCCAGCTGGGAAGCAAATCAGGTATATTTAATAAACCATGGCAAAATACTAACAGTTTACAACTGTCCAATTTATAGCTGTTGTTGGAGCGGAGAGAAGTGTATGTTTGTCTAGGGTTAAGCTGGCTGCGTGGTACTACTCAGATACTACTGTATCGCCTTGACAATGTGTGTCCTTTAAGGAGCCAAGCAATGTTGTCAACCACAAAGCATCATATTTCAATGTAGCTTTCAGGGATACTGGTTAAATTTCTGTGATCAATGTCAAATTCAATCTGTTAAGAAACATCACAGTTTTCAACGGTTTTCCAACCTGCACTTTGTCGCCCCAAATCACGAGAAGTCATTCACTCTGCGCAAGTGCTCTCTATGTATAGTGCACTCCCTCCCTCGAATCTTAATGTCTTTGATCCTCTACAAAATTATGGCTGTAACAAGAATTCATTTCAACAGGATGTCATATCTCAAAAAAAGAGACGAGATAAACCATTTTACAATCAAATTGCTCTGAAATAGACTCATAGCTCCAGCAGTGACTGAACCTGCAGTTCCTGTGAAGATCTTGATTACATCGCTCATTTAGAGGCACCTGTGAATACTTTAATCTGTCTGCCATGAAGGGAAAATGACAATACAGCAGAGTGAGCGCACATCTGCATGGCAATTTTGTGAAGAAAGGGTGCAAATCAACGGAAGAATGCATGGGAGTCCGTTAAAACGAATCGAGAGTTTTGTAAGTAGAGAGAGAAAGGAAAATAAACGGAGATTAGAAGAAGTGAATGCTGGAAATGTGAAGTGAAGGCAGGAAACGCTGCTCAGAGAGTCAATCGGAAAGAGAACTGGAGGTTAAGTTCCTGGGTATGAACCTTTCATCATAACTCAATGGATTCTGATGAGGACTCATAACTATTATATATCCCCCACCCACCCTTGTCAGCCCCATCTCTCTTTCAGATGCAAAATGCTGTGCATTTGCCAAATTTTCTGATAATAAATGGGACTCAATTGAGCCATTACTAACTGGCATGAAGAAAAACCTTCCTGTAGGATTCAGCAAGCAACAAAACGGGTTCAAAATTTTTGATGCACAAAGTTTTTGATATACAATGACAACATTACATTTGTATAGCACCATTCACATCAGGAGAACATCCCTCTCATGCAGGACTTGATGTTTTGACAGACATTCTGTCAGTACAGCAGTGGTTCTGCCCGAGATATAATGGGTCTCGAGTATTTTCTGCTTCATACCATGCTCTCTGATCTTATAAGGCCCATTCATCAGTCATTGACAATTCACCGCAGGCTTGACATTTCACCCAAGACTTAGCCTGGAGAAAATTGAGTATACTCGTGCAACAGTTTTGGAAAATTCTTCAATTCAATCTTAGTTTAAAGCCAGTGCATTTGCAAATCAATGGGGAATTAAAACACAATTTTACACAATATTAAATTTGAAGACAAAATGGTCTTATAAGCTAAGGTGAGGTAGAATTCTGCACCCTACATCTCCATAGAGATTTGGTTGGGATAGAACAAATGAACAACGCAGCACCATGCTCTGCAGGTAATGCTCTGAGACACTGCCTGCCCAGCGTGGAGGGTGCTATATCAACTCCAGTTGTTGCTGTTCCTCAAACCAGCATTACTAGCATCTACTAGGTTTGAAAGAGTGGCATGTGATTACCTTAGTCTCTAGTATTGTCTTCATGACAGAGAAGAAAGTTTGCTTATGCTTTGCCTACCAGCAGAGCCGAGATAGGAAACTCGCTTTGCGGTGGCCTTAATCCCACTTCATCATTGTGTGTCCAAGCATCAACTGGTCACTGATGCTGCCGAATTATCTAACTCTATGGCAGTCAAGAAAGAACAGCAATATAAATATTGTAATCCACTTCAATATTTTTTTTCCTGTACCCAGAGCAAATGCTTGAGAGAAGAGGACATCACAAAATTTAAACTTATTTCTGCAAGTTTGTTTTTCATGGTTTCTACAATCAAAATCTGACAATTAATTTAGTAACTGATTTCCATAAATTCTCAGTGCCATGGGAATACCAGCAACTCTTCTGTTTATTAAAGCTAAGAGGCAGTTTATAGAATACTTTTAGAATTTGCCAACAAACTACCTGAACCGATGACTAATACAGCAAATAAATCCCCTGGTGTCACTGCATGACATTACCCAGTGAATTAAACATTAAAAAACAAGGCAACTGGTCAATAAACTAGTTGATAGAAAATGAGTTGCCACACAATTACTTCACATAAATAGGGAAAGTGAGATATTTGAAGGAGTAAAATCCCTGGAGCCTCCTGATGGATTGAGAATTATTGACTGCACTGTAGGAACAATGGCTAAAATCCTGGTGGGAGACTAGACTATGACTAGAGCCATATTCCCAACCAGCTAGGGTTGGTCATAGAGGCATAGACTGATCCAAGGCCACAAAACCAGTGAGATTAGCCCTTCGTACCTGTACATTTGAGATAGGCTGGGAAAGATTTTAAGGAAATCCTAGTTCTGAAGTGAAGGTGATGAGAGTTTCAACAATGTCACAAGGTCCAATCTCCTATTGGTAAAGGTATGACCATCTAAAATTAGAATGGCTGTGTGAGTAAACAAGAGTTATGCCATGGTCTGTAACATGTGACCTAAATAATGTTTCAATTTGGCCAAACATCAAGAAATTGTGGACAGAAATCTATTCCAGTCAAAATTGCCCAACTCATCAACTGTAACTCAAACTTTCTTTCCAAGTCTAAAGACTGTGAATTGTCTGAATACCTCCATGCCCCATGAAAACCTCTTAAGAGAAATATGAAATTCAATTCAGAGCTTTATGCATTATTTAAGAACCTGAACCTTGTAATAGTAGGAAGTCGAACAGAAGTAATATAGCAAGGGTAGTGGAAGAATAAAGGCTAAATGTAAAGATGGTACATATTGTTCAAACTAATAGTTGGTTAGAAGATTAACAAGCGATGGAAAGACTACCTATTGCTTTTAAGAGCTGCGTAGAATTGGATCCATATAATTTGTATACAGATATTAATCATAAACAACAAATACACAGACAACTAACATAACTTTCTCATCTCAATACCGCTTTAATATTGCAGCAATTTTAATGGAGGATCATAGTCAATGGAGTGATATAGCAGCAAACACAAAGATTGCAGCCCAAAATGATGTTCAATTTATTGATCCCTTTCAGTATAACCTCTCCTGATGTCAGAACAATGGCTTGGTCTAAAGGTAGCTGAAGTTTCCAGTGTCTGTTACTGCTGTTTCAGACCATGGAGTGCAGTGTTTCAGGGCTGCCACAATGAGCAATACTTCGGTCTGGCCCACATCAAATTGAACCATTGCACTGAAGCAAAGGCTGGGAGTGTGGAGATGGTGGGAGTTGGTAAGGCAAACAGTATTTGTTTCCAAACTGGTCAACAACTAATAATTGTTTAGTAGCACCAGTGATAATTATCACATTTTCATCCCTACATCTCATCAACTTGAAAAAGGTACGGCCAAGGCAACTCAATGGCGAATGAAAATATTTGAATGGATTTCAAGAGTTTTAAAAGGAACTATTTATGATGCACTAGGCATTAGCTATAATGTCAATACAAGAACATGCTGTAAGGCTAGGCTGTTCCAAGGACCCATCATTCTTTCTTGGTATTGTCTGATAGCTAATAATAACACATAATCATGAAAAGCTGCTGTTGTATCATTACTTACTTACCCGAAATCCACAGGAGAGGGAAACCTCCAGGATGAAGCAAAGATTTAACCAAGATCCATAAATCCTAATGATTTTATTATAAATTATCCCTGTTGCCAAACATTCCTTGCTACTTTTGTTTGATTCCACATGCTATCAGCAAACGTCTAATGTAATTTTAGTTTCTGAGTCTCCAACTTGTTTTTCCTCTGCTTTTCCTCTCTCTCTCTCTCTCCAGCATGGTCATTGACCTCCACACACCCTCACGCAGCTGATCAAACAGTTCACAGACTCTCACAGCACCTGACGCCAAGGCCACTTCCCTACTTAGCTGACAGGAGGTAAGCCTGATGCAAAGGAATGACGGGCAAAGTGTCATGCCCTCACCCCTTGAAGTGCACTGATTGATTTGGCTATATGTTCCCAATTGATAGTGTGCCTTAGAACTCAAGCTTCTGTGGGTCTGGTGGAGCCCAGAGCCAGCTGGAACAATCTCCACTGATGAGCAGTCTTGGCATGTTTTTTTGGGAGGGAGGGGGCTATCATTTCATAAATCTGCATAGCTATTCTGTGATATAATCCAGGGGAAATGTAGGGGAAAGTGCCTTTGGCTGCTTTTGTAATAAAACTCAATCACATTTCTGCAGGAAGGGCACTATTTCAGCATTGTGAATGATGTGGTTACAAATCTTGAAGTGATGCACTGTTTATCTCATCACTTACATTGGCTATTTTGAAGCAAAGATACTTCTTCCACTTTGTTCTTAAGTACTGAGTAGCTCTCAGGCATTTTCGTTTCCCTCCTCACTATCTTTTTTTATGCCACTATTTCAAAATATCTCATTATTTTGAAAATACCGAAGAACTAAAAGAAGACATCCCATTTTTAATAAATTTGTAATCGTCGAGTGAAACCAGGCACATCTTAGTGACAACACAATTTCTAATCAATAGCATGGACAGACTCTCAAGCAGTCTTTCTAATGGTTTGCAAATATGGGAACCAAATCTGTAACCTTACACAGGGCTTAATCAGTCAGGAATTACTGAAACACAACAAAACATTCATTTAGATAACCAGCTTCTTGTCTATTACAGTTAGCCAACTATATCAAGTTGTCATGAAATATCTGCACTGTATACCTCCCAAGCTGCCAGAAACCACACTCAGGATTTAGCATGCGCTGATCCCAAAGAGAATGGAATTACATGTTGTTTCATGTGACTACACTGCCATCTACAGGACATAAATGATACCACTTTAAATAGCTTGTTAAAAGCAGTCTTGGAAAACCCAATTTAGGCTTTCCCTTCAGAATTGAATGTTACTGCACTCCAACCTTCCAAACCCAGTAGCCCAAATGCAGCTCTGTGCATGACATCCAGTGCACACTGAAAAAGTGCACTATGTCTAAAGGTTGAACAATTAACTCACATCTGGTCAACTATAGAAATCAGCTGTAATGTAACTCCTGTACATAATAGCTCAAAACAAGGTTGGTTAGACTACTATTATGGCAAAATGTAAAAATGTATAAGAACTAATAGGGTAAGAGCAGATTTTTTTTATCTTTAATAAGATCATTAACACTGTGTACTTATCTGTTCCCAGTGCACAACCCATAATGTGGCTGTAAACAGAGAGAAGGTTCAATTCATATGAAGATTTCTCTTTACCCCCATATATTTCACTCTTTCCCCCCCCCCCCCCCCCCCCCCCCCGCCGCCACTCCCAGGAAATACTTGAGGCTTAGTGACCAAGCCAAGATAGGCTCTAAGTGACCAAGCCAAGATAGGCTATACATAATATATCAATATAGACGGTGCTGAGCTGTAATTATTACCACTATGAAAAACAAA
The DNA here is from genome assembly GCA_035084275.1 of Hydrolagus colliei. Lineage (NCBI taxonomy): Eukaryota > Metazoa > Chordata > Chondrichthyes > Chimaeriformes > Chimaeridae > Hydrolagus > Hydrolagus colliei. Next base: position 12,203,544 of record CM068755.1, on the reverse strand, counting down.
CATATAGTCTCCGAACACTGGCATTCTATACAGCTCTGTTTTACTATCAGAAAACTAAAAATAGTATCTCCCAATTTCCTTCCAAGAAACATAGATGCTCAAATGCCTACACAACTTTCAAGACTGGAGCCCTGTTGAATCCCAGCACCAGAATATGCTGATCTTTCAACAGTTGGAAACCAATAATGCTGGTAATGCTGGTAACAAACAAAGGACCTAGTCCTTTGCTGTAGGTGGGGTTCTGGTCCATTGCATAAACCCGCAGCACATATTGCTCAGAGTATTCTAAAGTTCATGCTGCGACATTGAGGTATTGCTGGATGTCCACAACAGAAATTGGATCATGTACATTTTGCAGGGTGGGTGGGGTGTTTTGAACAAATATAATTCTGTGATTGTAGTTGAAGCCAGCTCTGATACTGAACAGACATATCCCTGTTTAATAGGACTTCAAACTGAAAAATGAAATAGATAAATGAGTTACAGAACATCTAAGTTTTTGATAAATCACTTAATGACTCTCAACATGGGAAAGTTGAATCTCATACGAGGCCAGTCCTCGCATAGACTTCTGATAAGTCAATCTCTACCTCAGATGATTTTACTTCCTATCTCTCAAACCTGCTTACACTGCACATATTCTGCCTGCCCCCTTTACTCAGCTGACTCTGGCCTCCTGTACAACTCTCATTCCCTTCACGCAATGAACGGCTGTCATGCATCCCAAGACTCTGGAACTCTCTGTCTCTTCCCGAATTTCAGAATCACAGTAAAGCACCTTTCCAATTATGTGTTCCTGAAGGACATGTTCTCTACATTATTGCCAAAAAAACTCTTTTTTTTTCCATTGTATTAAATTAGAAATGGTTGCAAATGTTCCTTGGACAAGATTTCCCCGCAACAAATGAATTAAAGTCTATTAACATTAAAACGAAAAAAAATCAACATCTCTTGAAGATCATCTCCATTAAATTCTCGGGACCTTCCTTTTAGCCCACTAGGGCTATCCCAAGAACAGTCGGTGCCTGCTTTCCATCTACTGCTCAGGATTTGCCCTTTTATGTGCATGTGTCTGTTGGAAAGGAGTAGGAATTGGGCACCTACTGTTTAAGTGAGCTGGAGTAGGCCCAACAACAGAGAAAGGCTGCAGAGCCCTTTATCCAAACAATGCCCATCCTGAAAAAATTGAACCATGACACTCCTCATTTTGATTTACTCTTATTCTGAACTATCCCTCCCCACCTCCCCCCACCCAAACCCCCACCCAAACCCCCACCCACTCCAACCACCCCGACTTCCTCCTTTCTAGTTTCTGAAAATTAATGAAACTGCACTTTGATCTGAAAAAAATGTCTTTCTCACAGCTTCTGAAAAATAAGGGCTTATTGTATGAAAGTCAGCAACTTTGTCTGGAATGATTGAAGAGATGGGTGTCGGGGGGGGGGGGGGGTGGGGGGGAATGTACAGGAAAAAATGCCTCTAGCGGGTTATTTGATTTGTGTAAAAGCTTTTCTTTTAAAGCAAAGCAACCATTTACTGATTGGATAGTTTCACAGGTGCCTTTTTCTGCCCCCACACCCACATCCACCGACCCACACCAAAGCCCCATAATGCTTCCCAGCCATTTCCTGGAAGCAAGTATTCAGTCCTTGCAATATTTGATCCATCAATAGATCTTGATGTGAAAGTGGTACACAATGCCCCTCTTCTCGAGCCCTAAGCGTGGCCTTTCATCTATTTATTGTCATCATCCGAAAATCCAACACAAACTGATAAACCCTAGATATGATCCAAACCAGAGTTCCACATTTTGCACGCCATCATTCGCCCATTAAAATTTTCCACCTCTGGAATAGAATGTGCAGTCTCTCACTGGAGGGATACATTGTGTGCTTACCTAATTATGGAAAGTAGTAGGTACAAGTGGACCGTAGCCAAGGTGTGGGGGGTTCCAGAGCTCACATTGGGAGCCTGCTGGAGTTTAACCAGCTAAAACTGCATTGGTTGCTATTTGCAAACACTGTTTGGCAACCTTCCCTCTGCCTATCCACCTAACACTATGCCCTACCCGTTAATATCTTTGCATGCAGGGTTTGCAGAAGCCAAGTGACTGATCTGCTCCTCTAAGTTCTGGTGTGATCCAGTCTAGCAGATCCATCAACTGTGCCCTGGAGTGTTGAATACTTCATCCACTAGTTATTGTAAATATCAGAATCATCACCCGATCACAATAGCAGAGCTTTTGAATCTTCCCTAAAGTTTCTCTTTAACCTAATAAAAAAAAGTTTGCTTTGACTGGGGATTCAGGGCTCAGCTTCTCTGATGCAAAAGTACTTTGCCTACCACAGTGATACCACTGACGTTTAATTGCCTGGTCCATCTCCCTAGCTTTAAACACCCACGCTAAGAGACAGACAACTTTACTGTTTGGGGGAAAAAAAACAGCAATTTCAGTCTTCAGAGCTGTGGTGATCAGTGTTAATGCCTTTACCAGCAAAACTCATACTGCTCAACCATGCTTCAATGATTCTGTTGCATGCACTATCTGGTTCAGAATATGAATCCAGCTTCTCCACTGATTGTACAGCTCAATAGAAAATCTATACTGTGGGAAGAGGAAGGGATACAGCCTTTGATAATATAATCTGTGCTAACTTCACATGCCACATTATTAACTTCATAACCAACAGATAAAAGATTTAGAGTTATTCCACCTCATGCAATAATTAGTTCTGAAAAAAAGGCTTTCGGGTTATGTTTTAAAGGTGGTCTTACCAATTGGCAGTCATGGCTTGACAAAAGGTTTAACACCAGTGTTTCAAAATCCAACCACCTATGGAAAGCTACATTTTACGTTCAAGAGACTTTCTTTGCAAAGAAGCAAAAGGGCAGATCATTAATTTCCTCCAATTCAATGCGGTGAGGGAAAAACAGCAGCATATGATTGCACATGTGCTGGCAGTAACTGTACACGGATGAAGTGAGGAAGTAGGGACATTTGAGAGGGGATTGTGGTTTTTGGGCTTTGGCTAACAATTCTCTAAACCCATTTAGGTTTGATCAACTGTCAAACAACAAATTAAGAGAGTTGTGGAGTCATAAAACAAAGGGTGTCAAACGCCAGATTTACAAGTAAAATGAGATTCTTGTTTAGTATATCCGTACACTACATGTAAAACAACCCGCTTAATTCTTTATTTACTTTGAACGTAGAGCAGGCTTGCTCTGCAGAATTTACATTGTCAATCTGTTGCATAATTTCACTTCAAGCACATTAGAAATCCAATCTTTTCCAAATTAAATGAAACTATCTTTTACAAAAACTGTTACATTTTTGTAATAGTCCTGCACTATGTGCAACTTTAATGAAACACAGTTCCCCTCCCTGCATAATTTTGTATTAAAGATTTTTTTAAAAAAAGCTGAAGTTAACCAAGACTCTAAATTACAGCACTATCGGAAATAGGCCATTCAGCCCAACTAAGCCCATGAGACTATTTGGGTTTATACTTTGAAAGCATAAAGTTTAAGACTATGCAGAATGCACATGACCTTTCCAAAGATCATTTTGGGGAACCCAATTCGCACACACACACACACACACCATGTTTACATTGCCTCAGTGCCTATTGATGTGGTGCAGAAAAGTTAATGGCTAGCTCCAGCACAGTTCGCTTTCAAATCACACTATTTGCTTTCAAGTCTCAAAAGCAGCACAGCCAGATCTCTAGACAGGTATGTTACAAACCTGTCCTCACTCCAGAATCTGAGCTAGATTAGCTCTCTGCACTGAATACTTGCCACTCACTATAAAAGGCACAAAATACTTTATTACAGAACTCCAGCAAATGGGATGTTTTGTGGCAAAATCTAAATGACAATTGTAAAGTACAGGTATTTTGCATTCAATAATTAGGACTGTACAGCGCGGCTTAATTCATTGTGTTTTGAAGAATAATTTTAAAAAAAGCTATTTTCTGATAGTGTGAAAGTAGTAACCACCACAAAACAAATTGCATATTACCCAGGTGCACTACAATGACACAGTATTTTGTATTGCACAGTAAAATCACTGCATTTTAATATTTGTGGCAATCTGAGGCTCTGGCTACCATAAATGCATCAGATACCAATATATTAAACATACCTGAGCTCGACTGAACCAAGCTGAAATATGCAGAGAACATTTGCCTCCAAATGGATTAAATCAAAGCAAATAATCCTTTGGGGATCACCCAAGTGCAAGTGGAAGTGCTGGGCTCTGTGGGTGGAGTGGGATTTGTGCCCAAATGATGGCTTTTTGAGTGTGCAAAACTACTCACTGAAGAAAATGTATTACACCGTTTTGTATATATGGAATAGAAGATTAGAATCTGCAGAGGAACCCGCAGAATGCAGATTGTATAACTCATTTTATATTAAAAAATGCAAAACAGGTCAATTCAGAAAGGAGCATTAAAATCACATTATACCAAACCATGAATTGAAGGAAAGCATTTTTTGTAGACCACAAGGTGTGTTTTTGTTCAAAGTTTTCCATCACTCGGTTAAATTATTGCTAAAGCTTTTCTTGTAACTGTCACCTGCAGTGAGTATAATTACATCCTACCCACATCACACACGCCCACATCCAAATGCAATGAAAAGAGGGAGCTTTCACCAGGACCCAACCAGACAATACAAAACATAAGCCACCTGACGAGCGTCTCTAAAAGATTTGTGTGCGCAACTAATAAAAATGACAGCTTCAGAGCTAAACGACAATCAAACCTCAGGCACCATGCCGACAACATCAAATTACCTGGAAATCTGGGTGTAAGGTGAGTTCTTTGGAGAGGGATATGGTTCACCAAAGATATCAGTCTTCTGACATAGCAATTTAAAGCTGCAATGTTCAATTAACATCAATGTTAGTACCCTTTATTTTATGATCCACTGCCCATCCCATAGGTTATCTCACAAAAGTGCTTATTTTTCTTCCCCCCTCTCTCTTTCCAAGGCCAGATAAATAGTGCGTTTGGGGGGATGTGAAGTGAGGGGTCAGTCAGATGGAGGTAGGGTTGTGGATTGGATGGATATTGTTAGAAAGTTGAGTGCTGCACAGTTGTTACTGGATGGAAATGCTACACAATACTACATGGTGAAGACATACAACAGAACTGCGTGGATGTGAATCACGATACAAAGTGTTAATCTACGGTACCAAGACAGAGAAATGGTCAATTACGGGAAACAAAATGCAGCCTTGGATCTTTGCACCCTTAACGCCTTCCCTCTCTTTGCCTAAACAGAACAAAGGGAACCAGAAAAGCTACTTAAGATACCCCAAAATAAATGGCTTATTTCATATACAACATTCCACATAATATTTTGCCTGACTGAAGGCATTCTGTAAGTTTATGCACAATGTGCCTTCAGCAATCTTTTCAAAGGGAGTTAAATGCTTTCATTTTCTATGAAAGACTCATGATCACTTTTGCGCGCTGTGGACTGTACTCTGTTCAACCCATGAGACAGCACCTGAAGGATACAATGAAAGCCTCACATCTATTATTGCAAATACATTACAGAATATCACTGCACCATCTCTCATGAATTCATAGCCATTATTGTAATGTGAAATCAAACATAATTTGTTTTCTTTTTAAAATCATTGGAAGCTAAAGCTGAAAATTCTTAACAATTGGCAGCTTCAGCTTCGAAGCTTGCTATAGTTCTTCAGCACAAATATGAATACAAATATGTACTACTATTGGTGTCTGGCTGTCTCTCCAAAAATGAAGTCTGGCTTAGCAAGCTCCTCGTTTGGTTTGGTAGCTTTGCTCTGTCATGCAATGGTTTGCTGCCAATTCATCAATGCGATACCCTCCACTGCAAGCCCTTCACAGGCTGGTTGCTTGAAGGAAGTTGGCAGCAGAGATGAAATGCTTTCTCAGGAAGGAAAGAAACATCAATCAGTCTTGCCAGTGAGTCTTCCAACTGGCTCAAGGGCAGCACAGGTATGGACCAGGAGGTGGGTCTTGTTTTGCTCACAAAATATACAGTCAATTCACTTTACAGATTATTCTATGGTGCACTTTTAGACGTCTTGAAGACGTGATAAGGTGCTGTATCAAATGCAAAGAGTTTTATAATTAAATATAATGGGTTGTTCATTCTGATATGGCGACTACAGGTATGTGCCAAAATAGAAGGAAAATATAACCTGTAAATTGTTGACAAACATTTAGATCCAATTTGGATTTGAAATGCTGTTGAAGTCTTAGCCATAGAAAAATGTACCTCTTTTAACTTTGGCACAAGCTGTTCACATGAAGAATATATAGCTTATTACTATTTTGATTTTCTGAGTTCTAAAAAGCTCAGTTTTTCACTTATTAACTTCATAATGCAATACTTCAAGATACTCTATTGGTAGCACCAATGGTCACATTAAAAATTACAACCATAATAATAATCCCTGCATTTGATATTGCTCCTTATCACATCATTGAGATGTCTCAAAGCACTTGACAGAATATACTGTACAATAAATTGACACAGTATTTTATTGATATTGGCATAATGAATGGCATTATGCTGCTTGACGCAGCTCTGAAAAAAGATACAGAATTGAACATGAACTCCAACTCTCTTTGTTGGAGCCCAGGGTTTATAATGAACACAAGTGTGAAAGTCTACATTGTACAGATAATTCAATCCAGTGCCATACAATAGATATTGTATGGGTAGTGGAGTCCTCTAGTTCAGTTGTTAGAATACTTGCCTCACAAGCGAGAGACCTAGGATTGATTCCCGTCAGGACAAAGCTTTGGGCAAGTTTCCTTACTTCACACGCCTAATAATAATCCCTCAAGACAAAAAAAACCATAAGAATTTGGTCACTCTATTGCCTGTCGCATTTCAACCCCAATATACAGCCAATTCACTTTACATCATATTCTGTGAAGCGCGTTGAGACATCTCAAAGACATGATAAGCCACTGCATAAAATGCAAGGATTATTATTATAATTGTATTCACACTAGCGCTATAGTACCACAGCCAAATATTAAAGAGGGGTATTGCTATATCTTTTATATCTAAACTCTAAATTAAACAAGCTCTTTATTCCTTTAGTGCAGGTGGTTTGCAACTACATTATTCTAGAAGCATTACAACCTAAAAATCTAACATTCATAATATCAAGGCAGAAATTCAGACTGGTGACCTGTTTTACAGTGGAAGTCTGTAAAGACTTGTGAGGCTCCAAGAAAAATGCTGCTGTATCTTTAGGGTAACCTGTGCTAATTCCCAATGCAACACACTATTACAGTTCCTTTGGGATAGTTCCAAAAACTAGGTTATATGCTAAAGTAGGAGCTCAGTGAGTTTTCTTCATTGATCCCAAGCCACAGATAATGTGCATTATATCAGGAGACCATGTACATCAGACAAATAAGGAGTCTACAATCAAAATGCAATGGCAAGATCTCAAAACTGTTCTTGCACTCCATTTGCACTCTATTGCTTAACAAAAGAAAATCTTGGCTACCTCATACAATGAAATGCATTTAAGATTCCAATAGCATTACCCACCAGAAAGGCTATCACACTCCTCTGTATGGATTCCCACTCGAAACAGCTGTTGATATATTGTACTGTGCTCCATATTGCCATAGTGAAGTTCCGAACACGTCTAACATTCCTCATTAACACCTGTGTGAGAAAAAGGAAATTTTACAAAAGAAAAGAAATGCAAAGGTTTTCAAAGGCTTGAAGCCGGAGGAATAATGACAGCAGATCAATAATGCTTCGGTGATTTAACAACAATTAGCCTGATTCGACTGGTTTCACAGGTATCAGCACCACTTCAGTTAGTCACAAAGCAGATTTTTGCTCCGTTAAAGGTGTATCCAATTGTTTATTCGAAATAGCACCCAGATCAGTTCTGTTCATACCAATACCTGCAAGCTGCAAGGTTAATAATAATATTATTATTATTACCTGCAAGGTTACTTATAAAATTGTTCAGTACATTATTGTATTCATACTTCTTGTTAACACACCAATAAAACTCACATTACTATATTTAGTTACAACATGCACTCCGGGATAGCTGATCCTGTACTGCAGAGTCTTAATGTTTGCCTCTTGCCAGGAAGAAAAGACTCAACAGTGAAAAGAGCCAGCTCAAAATTGTTCCCATGTAATTTATTTATTCCAAATATCTTTCTCATATTTATAACCAGGGAAAACACTCAGGCAATATTTGTATTAAAGGTATTACAACAGCTATTTTTTTTTGTAAAGATACAACAGGGCTCTCTTTTTGGAAGATGCATTGGTGGTTCAGTGATAACATTGTCTTACCTCTGGAATACCAACAGACAAAATAAAAGTTGACAACATAAATTGGTGAAATACCTCTTTTGAAAATTTGAGATTTTCTTCTTGGATCTTATGCTCTTTTGGATGGAAGGTTTTGAGACTTGCTTTCATCTAAGGAATTAAAAAAAATCCCGGAAATATTTACTTTTGAACCAAGGAAACAATTAATTTTGTTCCTGAAGATTACCTTAGATTACCAGAATAGTACATGGGTAAAATGTCACTTGAGTCTACATTTACTCTATTTACATTACATTTCAGAGTATCCACAATTTGGCAAATTATTAATTACAGCCATCAATTTGGAGTTGTTTTTCTGTAAAAAAACAATATTAAGACCTCCAGACAACTGGCTTCAGAATTTAGACCGAGTTCAACAATGACAAATTCTGTAAGCGCTAAAAGCAACAATAATAAGTGTAAATTTAGACAATTGGTAGCATTGGTAGTGGAATTTTACCTGTGATGTCTTACACAAGAAAGCAAACAGCAGTTACCAAAAAGCCCAAATCCCCATTGGGTTTATATCAAGTTTATATTAGGCACTATCACACCATCCGTGCCACTGAAATGCAAAATAAAAAAATCATAAGTTTAGCAAAGAGAGTTTGAAGCGCTCTGAGATGCCATCTGGCATGGAGGCCGCTATATAAATCCAAGATGCTGTTCAATTCTGTTCGGGAAGCATCCAGAGTAAACAATAAAAATATGTTTTGTCCATCTAACTTTTTTTATTCCAATATACCATAAATCCAACTGTCAAAGCATATTCAGGGATGGAATTTAGTAACACAAGTGACCTATCGAACAACAATAGATAATTTGGGACATCACATGGGGTTTGGAAAATATTCAGGCTTTGCTACAAACTATCAGTGGAGCAGTGGATTTGGTCTACAATACCAGCAAAGGCCCCTAGCATCCCAGGCACACTTACATTTCTGCAGAATGTGCTCAGAGATGGGATGACAAAATGCTATTTCAAATGAAAATAATACAATGCGTTTCTGCGATATAAATGGTTACATCTTGTTGAGGTGGGCCATCTCCCGGCAGGTTTTGAAAATTTATAGCACTGGATGCACAAAGTAAAATAACACTTTCTCCTTATACAAAGCTTTGGATGTAGTATAAAAATAAAAGAGCAACAGATCACTTCATGGAAACGACAAAGAAATTTATAAATTCATCTCATAAGATCCCCATTGTAGTTAACTGAATGGGATGCATGTGTAATCCAATGTATCGAGTGCTTAATTTTGAACATTATTATTTTAGTAAAATGCTTTGCAATGGTGCCTGATAAAGCAAATTAGAATATAATGAAAAATAACCAAGGTTTGCCCATGGATTGATTAAAAAAAATGCATTGTTCATGCAATTATTCCATTCTCACTCACCCAGTTGTAGACTAGATCCAACTTCAAGTAAATAACTCCTTTTGTTCGTTGTCCCAACTTTCTGTTCTTCAGAACACGTGCGATCTGCTGACCATTTCTGATCTAGAATCACAAAACAGAACACACCATGAAAGTAGGCTAGAAATAAGATCAAGTTATAGGAATCCAACAAACATCAAGTTAAGTGGGTAACCCATAACACATCAAGCCACGTGGCTGCCCAAGTGACCTTGACAATATGCAATGACTCAGAGAACTTGTTGTTTCTCTCAAAGATTCAAGAGCAGTTCACATAGTTAACATGCGAGAGAGGTTCTTCATGGTAGCTACAGGGAGTCATTGTTATATTCAAGTTAAAAGACTCAATGGAAGGAGAAATGCACTAATCGGTATAACTGAGACGTTAGCAACCATGGACTCATTAGGATGGCTAGTAAAATAGATAGTTTATGCATAAGAAACTTGTAACGCTGTAGTCTTTTTAAGCTCTACATATACATCGGCAGCTGTTCTTTGGCAGAAGTCCCTAATTTTAGGGTAGTAGGATTCTCATCCACATGACAGATGTAAATCGTTCTTTGTTAGCAGACGGGTGATGATTGGTTCAATGCTGCAAAATGCAAGGACAACAAATATCTGCAATGATGATGCTCATCAATAAAATCAAACTGATAAAATCTTAAAGAGTATTTAAACTCACAGAAAGCAAAGGGATCGCAATCTTGCCGAGGAAGTCTGGTGGCTTGTCCCCATCTTCATCAAAGATCGTCACTTCCAGTATGTCATGAATGTCCCTAATATTACTGGAAAATGGAGACAAATTGGTAAACGTTGTCAAATGGGAATATTGTATTAAAAATCACTTGACTCTTTCCCTCATCTGGTCTGTTCTGGTCCTGTTAAAAATGACAAAGTCTTGATTCCGTTGAAATTTGATACCAATTTTATGTGTTGATTATGCATTGTTATGATTTCATTTCTTTGGCTGATTCATTATGTTTGCCTACACGTTCAGTCACAACACTTCACAGTAAATGCTGTGAAGCGCTTTGAGACGTCATCCTGCCATGCAAGGCGCTACAACAACAAAATTACATGTGTAGATTGCCTTTCACATCGGGAGGACGTCCCAAAGCAATGAAAAACCAAATACTGTACATGGATTATTACTGTCATTATAAATACTTTAGTTACAAAGTGAATTGAATGAAACTAAGTTTAAGTTGCTCAGAGGAGAGTTTATATTCAAATTGAAATTTAGGACTGTGGACAAAATAATTAAATATTCAATGATTTTATAATTACCATAGTAACATTAATAACCCTAAACTAATATAACTGTAAAATATCCAGAATATGGCCATATATATATATGCTGTCAGTTCACTTTATAGTATATTCTATGAAGCGCTTTGAGATGTCTTGAAGACTGTGCTATTTCAAAAGCAAGGATTATCATTATTATTATTATTCAAAGGGTACAACTTTCTAGTTAATTTATCTGCAACTTACAATGTGAAGATTTTATTCCATTCAGGATTAAGGTTTTTGTAAACCGTGTGGGTTTGTTGCCTATGTTTCCCCAGCTCCAGTACACAGAATGGATCACTCTTTCCTGTAAAGCAACAAAAGATTTTGGGGAATGAAGTATCAGTTGGGAAATATCATTCAGTTAAATTGTTGGTCTCAATGATCATCTATAAGGCACTGTTGGTCTCAGTGATCACCTGTAGGGAAAGGTCTTAACACAATTAGTCAAATTACACAAGGAAGACTGATATAATGTAATTTAAAAGGTTTGGAAATGTTTCTGCTATTAATTGTAGCAAAAATATAACCCGTTGTTATTTAAGATTTGAGATTTGAGACATCTTTTCGACATAAGAGGCACTTCAAGTGTAAGGATTATTATTATTATTATTATTATTATATTATTCTGTTCCCAAGATCCTCTTGTGGGGTAGAGCAATGTGAAAGCATTTCAATATAAACTTTAGTTTGCCAACATAATAATGGCTACTGAATCCCTCCACATATTGCCTTGCTAGCAAACCTCTCTTTTGTAAATGATAGGACATTATTTTATGTAACCGGATAATTAAACTTTTTTTTTTAATGATAAAAATGAACAAATGCAATCATTCAGGACCGGAAAGCTACTCATATGTTCAAGAATGAGTCAAATGGATAGACTTCTGCAAGGATAGAATCCAAAAACGGTAGCACCAAATGTAGACAACAATTTCATGTAACAGCGTTACAGAGAGTTAATCCCCTTTACTTTTCCATCAGAGCATTACTGACCGAGTTACCAGCCGAGGTTATATGTCATTCCCTCAAATCCCTTGTGAATCCCATCATACTGTAAACCATGAAGACACCGCATTCCGGCAGAACCACCTTATGAGGCAATGAATCATGCAGCGGTGTTATTGTTCTTTGTTTATGAGCGGGTGCACAAGCTCCATTAGCAGGCACTGCCAGCGTTATTACTAAAGTGTCATGATTTATATTACAGCTCAGAGAGCTATAGCCAAAAGAATTCTTCTGTACCAATGTTTAAGTACTAACTAATGGGGATCATGTGCTATGAAGGAGCACTAACAATAACATTTACTTCAGCACCCTGTATTGTTTGTTCTGGTTGAAAGGTGTATTATTTATTAGAAAGACAAAGATATGGATAACAAATTAGAGCTAATTATACGGCTTGTGGTTTAGCAGTGAGGATAGCTTACAGGTGCAAACAGCCTCTGTTTCACAATTTATTACATAAGGGCTACACAACATTTTCAAGCATTCAGTTAATTTACAGAGACAGCCATGTACACAATATCTGCTGCAATTCCACCAGTACACATACAGTACAAAGCTCCACTTAGCTCTACAGTGTCATCATCTTTTGTTTTTACAAAATGCAGTTAGTAATATTAACCCTGCCTATGTGATGTTCAGACTAAAGCAAGTTAATTCAAAAATGAGACTGAAAGTCAAATCAGTCAACCAGGGCTGTCATACGAATTACTGGATTGTTCTGCTTCAAAGAGGGCGAGAGAGAAAGAGAGAGAGAGCCTTCCCTCAGGACTTCTGCACACAATGAAAAATGGACTACAGCACAAGTTACCAACACATCTATAAGTTTAAGTCTGTAATTAACAGGGGTATGTTTAAACTACAAATGTGGTTTCCCTCCAAGGCTCTACTCTGCACCTGGCAGAACCGTGGAAATATGTGACAAGTTCACCTGCTCCAGAGATGGTTTGCGACCTCCCCTTTCCCCTTCCCCAGGAATTCTGTGGGGCCACTATCAAGTGCAAGGCATTAAAAGAGGAGAGAACAGGAAATACACATAAATAGGTTTCTATATACCAATTATATACTGCTCCACCCGTAGTTCTGATTGAGATTAGTCAGCCGAGGCCAAACCATGACAAACTTGATTACCCACCAAACCGTCTTAAACTGTATCTTAACTGAGACTGAGCTTGAACTACTTGTTTAACTGACAAAAAAGATTTTGATAACAGGCACACAGTTGCATCAATCTAAATTGTTCCGTAAATTTGCTTTATCGCAATGTAACATATTTAAAACTTAGATTTGCCATCCCAATCTAATTTGCATCTGGAGGAATTAATAATAATAAGTTTGATATAGCACCTTCTCACATCTTTGAAACGTCTCAAAGCGCTTCACAGAATTTACTGTAATACAGTTTAAGTTGAAGAAGTGCTTAGTTTCTAAATATGCATGCAGCAGAATAGTGTGGTTCTTACAGCCCCAACATATTGAGCTGACTATCCATGTGCAATTTGCCTACAGTAAAATACAGAATAGAGTTTACCATGTTCGCTGAACACACCACATGTGTCGGGGTCAGTGTGGACATCAAATGCTCCCAAATCAACCTTCTAAATAGGAAGGCATGCATTATGACCGCAAGGGGCAGATGAATAAAGTTGACCTACTTCCATTGTTCACAATTGCAGGCAATTAATGACGCAATATATTACAGTAAAATGTCACAGCGTTTCATATCCTTGTTTAGAATACCATTAAATCATTAATATGGTGCACATCTCATGCAAAGCAAAGCTTCACAAATAGTTTCCTGAAGTACATTAGCCATTTAATTTTTATTCAGTGGGTCTTTTCACTGATCACATTTATTGAATGGAAGGATGTTGAAGAAATATAATTTTGTTGTTGTTGTCTTTGGAGACAGCCCCGGTCAAAGTCTCTAACAACATTTTAAGCATCTGTGATCAGGGCTTTCTCTGCCTCCTTCTCCTCCTTGACCTCTCTGCTGGAAGAGAGCTAACTTTATACAATAGAATATCAACATGACTAAGGCCCTCCCGATTGGCTCGTGCCAAGACATTCACACATCGGGCACTGGCAGTATCAACTTCCATAGTTGCACTCCACCTCACCAAACCAGTCAGGAACCTAATAGTCTTGTTCAATCCTCAACTGTCTTTCCTCCACCACATCCAAGTCATGATCCATTCTGCTTTCCCTCATCTTCACAACATTGCCCGACTCTGCCACTACCTCACCCCTCAGGCTGCTGAAAGTCTCACTCATGCCTTCATCACGTCCTGGCTCGATTACACCAAAGAACCTTGTCAGCCTTCCCAACTCCTCCCTCCATAGATTGCAGATCATCCAGAACCCTGCAACTCATGTCTCCTCCTGCACAAAGCTCTGTGACCCCATTCTCACCTGACTCCATTGGCTCCCCCATCACCCAAATGATTCAATTCAAGATCCTGGTCCTCACATTCAAAGCTGTCCATTGCCTTACCCCTATCTCTGTGACCTCCTAACCCCCTACCAACCTGCCCATTCCCTCCGCTCAGTGGGCTCCGGCCTGCTCCATGTCCCCTGACCCACCCGCCCCACCATCAGCGGGCAAGCTTTCAACCTGCCCCCAACCTCTGGAATGGCATTCCGCAGTCCCTCCACCTCGCCCCCTCACTGGCCTCCAAAACAGTTTAATCATCAAGACCCGCTTCAAGCCCATCAAGCCCGTCTTCGACGGTCTCATTGGTCACCCCAAAACCCACCTTCCCGTCCCCAGCTCGGGTCTGAAACAATGAGTGTCCAGCACCTTGGAACACCCTCCTGATGTGAAAGGCGCTATACAAGTGTAATTTTGTTTCTGTTGTTCTCGTAGTAATGACGGAATATCTCACTGAGGTGCAGTTTGACACTCATCAGCAGCCCTCCATTATCTCAGATGTTATGTTTGGAAGTTTAATCAGTGAGTATTGGCAGACCATTTGACAATGGGAGAATATCAGAGTGAAGCCCCACATACATTGTAATATCAGCACCAAGGACACAATACAGGGCGAATAATTCACAGCACTTACCTGCAAAATCTGCCGCAATCAGATCACACGCCTTAATCACTTGTACTTGAAGAAAACCAATGTCATTTAGATCATCAAATGTTCTTCTCAGACTCTAAGATGAAAGAGTGGATTTCAGGGAGAATAACTGAAACATACTAATCTCAAACTGTATCTTACAGTTCCAAACCATAAATAAAAGTATCTTACGTATCCAAGTAATGTCCAACTTTCGCCTTCTACCTTAGTTTAATTGAAATAAGCAGATTTCAGTATAAAGAATCGAACTTTATTAACTCTGCCCTCAAATAAACTTTCCTCACATCTGATTTCAAGCATACTGTGAAGTTTGGACAATATTTATTCAAAGAATAATAATAATAATCCTTGCATTTGATATAGCGCCTTATCGTGTCTTCGAGACATGTTAAAACGATTAACAGAATATACTGTAAATTGAATTGCTCCACAAAAAGCTTACAGCTGCTCTGCACATGTACTGCCGATTTAGCACGCATCACAGTAAAACAAGGAAGTGACCAAAGAGGAGAGTTAAAGGACCTTAAAATGATGCAGTCCTAAAGTGGGCAACTGCATAAAAATAGGAAAGCACCAACACATGCTGCAGAACAACTGCCTATTCAACAACCACCCAGAATACAAAGCCTTTGGAGGAGTTGAAATGAACCATGATGCTCTTCAGTTATTAGTTTTTTTTAGTGGGTTTGATATCTTGTTCAATTCGGTTCAAACCAAGTGCAAACCTTTCAGTGTCTTGTCTTTGTTACTCCACTCTAATCCAAAATGTATGTACGTGTATCATGCACAAAATCGAAATTCAGTCAGAAAGTTGTGAATTTGTGAAGGGAAAAAGCTGGTGCTTTTTATGCAAGTGACAAAGGCAGGGTTAGGGTACAAGTCTGCTGTATGCTCCACTTCTCAAAACTACTGTATCCATTCACATCAAATATGCAGTTTTCTGGATTAGTGGAACAGTACATCTCCCTCTTGATGATTTCCTTCCTAATCATAGCTTTCTTGTTGCTGCCTCCCAAACATTTTTGATTTGACTACTTATTTTGCCACAAAATATACAGTCAATTCACTTTACAGTAGATTCGGGGAAGGGCTATATCAAATGCAAGGATGATTATTATTATTTTCTGCTGTAAATGATCAGGATTGAAATCAGTATCTTATTACAGTAATTTGTTTTAAATTATTGGTTCTTTACTATTCTCCCTTTCTATGGCATTACTCAGAAATGATAAAATAGCATTTCTTTTTTTTTAAATCCCCACACCTCGCTCAAGTGACCGCATATATGATATAAACCTGAACCAATTTAGTTACTTACATAACTCTGAATAATCTGTTTTCTCTCATTTACATCATCCAGTGGACTGGCACAGAGATCAGAGATGGAAATTCCTGTGAAGGCTTTTAGTGTGACCAGCAAAAGCAGGGAGCCCTGTTCGTTCTCCAGAGGCAGCTCCAAGTGATTTATCTGACCTTTAGGCAGCGTCACCAGGTCAACTTTGCACCTGTAGATTTAAAAGAAGAAAGTGACAACACTTGAATGACAGGACTTGGACACGTGTTATAGTTAGACATAAAACACAATTAAAAGGGATCAACGAAGGAAAGTGAAACCTGCTTCAGAAATTTGCAACTTTTCATTTGGGAGGGCCAATTCTATGAAACTTTGCAGTTTTGCCCACAAAATTACAGAGCCAATTCACTTTACCTTATATTCTGTGAAGCACTTTAAGATACAAATACAAGGATTTTTTTTTTTAATTCTTGTTTTAACACCACTATATTGAACCATGATATTGTCCCCTTTCATTTAAGTGAAAGTGTCCCCTTTCAATTCATTACATATTGTAAAAGCCCAATTGCATCTTTGTATTGTTGTTCCAAAACAATCAACTTTGATCAAAAGCCTTTGCCCAGAGCCTGTCTATTGAATCAAGGTGAGTGCCAATCATTGTCTTGTACTCAAAGACTCAAAAACTCAAACCCTGAATTTGATTGGGCGCAGATGGGTTAAGCTGGTACAGAAAGAGAATCATGCTAAAACATAGCCGTCTGACATGACCTGCCATGCAGCTATATGAGAATGTTTTTCACTCATGAAGGGAAGTAATACCCATCCAGGAGAATAAAGGATTTGTCTTCTCCCTGCAACTTGTGTCAGCAACAAGCACTCCGTTAGACTCAATGCAGTGCTCCTTATGCACTGCCCCCGATAATATGTCATTATTATCTGAAGAGTACCTCATACTGTAACAAAGCGATGTCTCCATTTCCCACACCAGCCATCCTTTTGGCCTCTCTGAGTGAGACAAGCAATTTAGGGACAATTAGTGCTGATTTATGTGCATGCTGCACTGTAGGATTGTACCCGAAGGAAATTGAAAGTCTGCCCAAACTTATTTTACTTTGGATACTCGTGATGATCAAAATGCAAAGGCTTGGCCTGTCAGACTGTGTTGGGCCCAGAAAATAAAAAGGAAAATGATAGTGTTGGGCTTCCAAACCTCAAATTGTGGACCAGTCTCCAAACACATTTTGCTGATCTTTCATAACATGATCTAAAACATGGAAAATTTCAAGCGAGATTTCTCAAGAAGAACTCTGACTCACAATTAAGGATTCTTTCCACTGACTGGAAATCTTCCCACTGCTCTGTGCCCAGTTACTGGAAGGAATTCTCATTTCCAACGCACCACTTTCATTCAGAAATCCCATTGGAAATCTCCACCTTTTAGGTTTCAATGATTTGAAATGTATGACATGACAGAAGATAGAACAAATCTGTACATGGAAAATTGTTTTAGTCTTTCCCCTGCCTGAATATTACACCAGGGTATCGAAACACTATCCTGTTTCCATATGCACTAAAATATAATCTTCACACTCAGCAAATTATTGACTGCAATTTCTCTCCTGCCCAAGTAGCCGGTTAGTTTTAATCAATACCGTGTGTTTGTTGCAAAACAGAATAATTTGACTTAATCCACTTCACGACAAAGTATAATTTGAATTTTCATGCAGCTGTAAAAAAAATTGATTGCGCACTTCACAGCCAGTTTGTAGGACATTGCTATACTCAAATTGGCTTCTGTATTTACAGTCAAATACAGTCACTATAATGCCCAGTAATATCCTATGAATCTATTTGAAATATCTCAGCGACATGATAAGGCAATACAATAAATGCGAGGATTAGTATTATTTAAAATTTAGATTGCATGACACACTAGCTATTTCTATCAAACATCAATGTGGCTTCAAACCTCGCCTGGCTATTGCTTGCACATTTATGTTAAAAGCAATCAAACGCTTTTCTGCTTAGAAACATTGAACTCATCACATCTCAGCTTAAGTCAGTTTGCCCTATCACTGTATACACTAAATATTTGAAGGTTCTGTGATGCAATCCAGGATCAAGTTCATGCAGACAATTTTTGGGTCAATTCAATCATGACGTAAAACCAGTCCGCTCTTCAGACCTCAAAGCATGAATTAAAACCAGAAGTCAATTTAACCCAAACCTAACCCTGCTTTGACCTTTACAATACCCTCGCTTTCGAAAAGTCATTTATATTTAATTCTGTTTGTTCAAATTTCAAAATTCAGGTACATTATGAATGAACATATGAAATATGCAAGTACTCCATGTTGATGTCCAAAAACTCAGCCTCGCACTGTTAAGTTAGGAAAACACTCTTGCCAAAATGTGCATCCAGAATGAAACACATTTAAAATGTAAAAGCAGAATTGCCCCTGTGACATAATATTTATAGGCTGTGAGCATTGATTTCTCAATGACAGTTCAATCCAATCAGGGTGCCAGGAACTGGTGCTGTGTTATGTCAGCCTCATCTGCAAATACTGAAGGAAAGATTCAATGATTTTCTTTCCATTAGCAGTACATCTGCCACAGACCAAATCTAAAAAAAAAAACTTGTCCCACTGACAACACGAGTGAACTCGTGCACTGCATTGAAGGGATAGGAAGTTCCTCGAACTTGTACCAACATCAGGATCTTCACAAACCGGACAATTTAATATCGGATTGCGAGATCCTGCAGTCGACAGATTGCCACTCTCAAATCTAAATGGTGCATTTTGCATTTCATTGCTAACTTTCCAACTAAGTCAAGGTCCCCTTGAAGTGCAGAGTCGTAGGGAATGGAATCCAAACATTTACTGTGGCACATCGCAGGATACTCTGATGTAAAAGAGTTTGCCATATAATTAGGTGGAGTGCATAGTTTGCAATCACTGGTGGAAACACAACTGTGTTCAGATTTTAAAAATGATCTGATTTGCCATTTGCAACAATTATCTGTAATAACTTTAATAAACGATCAGGAAAAGACATGAAAAAGTTGGGCTCTTACATTCCAATGCATTCTTCCCGATTCTTGCTGTCGGTTCCACAGACCTCAGCTTCTAATACATTTTTCTTTTCGTTGAACAGATGAAAATCGAATCTCTCTCTCCACTGAGGATTAGTGCTCCTGTAAACCATCTACATTGGGAAGGGGGAAAAGGAACTTGAGGGTGAAATGTAAGTTGGATTTTCGATGTCTATAAGTTTATAATTGCATTACAAATCAAATACAATGGTTATAAATACCAGCTAGTTAAATCCCAACACTGTCATCTGTGTTGAGGACTGTTGTAAAGAGTTGATTCCTCAGCTGTTCTATACCCATCACACACAATTTGCATCTTCGTAACAAACCCACATTAATTACAAACATTGAATTGGAAAGACTTGTAGTAAAAGCTTATATGCACTTACCCCACTGTACTCATCTCAGCTGTTTATTACACAGACCACAAAAGCACAGGGCCGGGGTGGGGGTGTAAATTTGGCCTGCCCCTAAATGTAGCAACTGCCTATGTAGATTATGGGCTTCACCCATTGTCATGGTCGCTGCGCTTAACGGCAAGACAAATTATAGCTCTGAACACCAGCAGAAAGAAATAGACTTCAAGTTGAGAAGCACCATGGTGAAGGACAGAAACCCTGGAACAAAGTGCCACAAACAGCAAAAGGCTACGTTTCAATAAATATATTGGAAAGTTAAAAAGTCAAATCAAGTGTTGTCACTGAACTGATTTTTCCTGGTGTCTGACACACTGCAGAAAACCATCACCATGCTTAGGAATATCCAAATCAGTCTGAGAGTTCAACCAGTGCATGGAATGAACTGGATGCTGGGCACCTATTAGGAACTTTTATAAAGCTCATTCCACAACAATCCAGAGTATATTAATGCCCCCAGGAAGTATAAGGATGAAGTGTGATTTTTCATAAGAAATTCTATGTGAAGTTTATCAGTTGTGTATGCGTATTCTATGAAAAATGGCCACAGAATTGTATATCCCTGAGGGAAAATAAGCAATTAGATTAACACGTTAAACAGTAATTCTATAAAAACAAGTTCATAGCAAAAGAAAACTGTAGATCTCTATAAAGTTAGCAAGTTGCACTATACTATTCCGAAATACAGCTCGCATTGGATAGATAGTCATTGAAATTCAATTGTTTTTATTTCTACGTTTTAACAATTTTGATTTAAACAGTAGAACAGTGTGATTCTAACCAAGATTATTAAACAATGTTCAGTGTTTATAGTGGTAAGCCTGCTTTTGAGAAATACAAGTACATACATGATAACTCTGGAATTCAGGGGTTTAATGCAGGCTTTACTATCTAAACTTTCCTCCAGTAATGGTATGCTTGACATGCAAGCTGTATCTATATTCCTATAACAACCACACGGATACAGAAAAGGTCAATTTCGCATTAACTGGTTTTACTGGAGCTATAACTCCTTCCGCAGTCAGTAGTATCACAGTGTGAGCAGATCTACACTCCAAACCAAATCAAACACTCAGAACGAAAGGGTTGAAAGGATCAGAATATCCCTCTCAAGAACAGTTATCTTGACAACACAATAATAAAGATGGGTTTCTGATGGTCTTTTGCAGCAAAGCCAGGAGGCATGTAAATACTACACTTTCACAGTGGGAAGCTCAGTCGAATATGCATTTTGGCACACATCTTCATGCCCACTCCAAACTGAGGATTGTGACAACATGAAAGGTGCTATACAAATTTAAATTGTATGTGTCCACACATGCTACTGCACCTAGGAGCTGGGATCCCAGTGGGTAGAATATTTTAATGACACTCAGTGGTTCTGTACCTTGCTTTTGTAACTTTCTTCCCCCAGCTTCAACTTGACGTACAATCTTTCCAGTCCTGCTTCTTTGATCACTTTCCCAGAAAGCAAGGAGATGGTGACAATCTCGGACCACAGCTGACATCTCCGAAAGGATTCCGACAGATGGACAAAGCTCGCCTTTCTCCACCAATCGAACAACCAGCATGAACAGGAGACAAGAAAGATGTCAGCGATGTGATCACACGTAAAATAAAACACTGCAATGACTGCAACTTGACAAATATTTGAATACTTTTTTTTATTTCAAAACTTTTTATACTTACTGGAAACAGATGAGAAATAAATTGTTTAGTTCTCTACATTGTGGGATTTTTTTTACTGTTATATTTCCTACTATGCAAATGACTATGCATTTCTTACTAGTCAAACACTACCAATAGTCTCGTTCCCGCACTCACGAGTATTTCTTGAAACATTTCCCATGCCACACATCTTTCGTTTGCGATATATATGCCATTCCTAGGCTCAGAGATCTCTGCCTCTGGTAGATTTGGACCACTTTCAGGGTCGAGGAGTGTTCAGACTCAAAACACAGTCCAATTGTCTTTGGTCATTTTGGCAATGACACTGCCAACTATTACAAGACCGCATCTATACCTGCTTCACCCTTCTCATTAAAATTAATTCATCTGAGAGTTTCAGAACACTGTAGTGCACTGTAAACAGCCTGAAACAATCCCACTGCAAATATCGGAAGCCAGATTTTTAAAAACATCTCCACTTTAATAACACAAGCGCAGTAATGGTCAATTGGATAACAGGAGTAAATGCAAATCATAATCATATAATCTTGAATTTCTTGATGTTCTTGAAAGAGGGCACCAGGTCCAAAGAGACCTGGTTTATTCCTACATTCAGTGCACAAATCAACCTGTGACTATATACACACACACTTATCTTTATACAGTATGTATATATTTATTTATCTGTTATACTTGTACTAAATTTATGATATTATTAAAGGATCAATAGCCAACATTTCACAGAAACTCTTTTGGGATAATTAAGCAAATGTCGGAAATGAACCATAGGGAGTGAAGACAAAGTATAGAGAAGAGCTGAGCTGTCAGAGGAAATCATAAGGAATAATGGGATTTAGTCTCCCCAGCTGTGGTGCTCTTATGGGCCAAACTGTACAGAACTGAGCGCTGTTTATCATCTCCCCTGAAGGAGCTTGTTTCAATTCATTGATCTCTACCTACTGCTGATTCTGCTACAATATACAAGATGCTCTCATTTCCCCCATTGGCTTTCACATTTTGCATAAAACAGAAAGAGGTGTTCAGCTCAAATTAATCTTTGCGTTGTATAAAGAGCAGCTGTTGAACAAAGAAAGCCGCTCTCTTGGTCCGCAAACCAGTTTTACAAACCTATGAACTACCTATTGTAAAATTAACAATAACTCCTGCTGAGACAGCCACCTAGCTAGCGCAGAACAAATGTTAACTTCATCTTTATTAGAACGGCAACTGCTCCATATGCAGAGGGGCTCCCCATCTACCACCAGCTCCAATCCGGGGGAAAGTATGTTCAGAGCTAAGCTGTGGGCTATTCCCAGGGTCAAACTTCAAAGCGCTGGGAGCTGTTCCCTCCAGTGTAGTATAGCAGTTGTGGATTTATATTTTAGTGAGGGGGAGTAACTTTCTGAAAGGATCAAAGAGCTTACTGATGCCTGGCATTCGCTTAAGATGAATAGCCGCACTTCTTTGAAATATGTCTAAAGAAATCTGCTGCCTGGTATGTCTAATTTTTAAATTGAATGTTTATCTTGGAAGTGACTTCTATCTGGTCGATTCATGAAACTGCTCCTCTCAGCTGTATGAAGCCTGTGAAAATGGATTCCAAAGCTAGCTATTAAATTGGGGGGGGGGGGGGGAGGGGTGTGTGGGGGGTGGGAGGGGGGGAGATTGCTTCCATATGGCAGAACAGCATGAGTGGGGAATGTGGGCAAAGGCAGGCCCAGTTGGCCAGTACACCAGTTATATCCATTGACAGCCTTGTTATAACACTCTCACATCTTGTTTATTGCTGCCTATTCTGGGAAATGTCGACTTGCTCTCATCACTGAAGAAGACAACCATGCCCCCACCGTCCCTCATCCCCCAAACACTTTGAAGATTCCAGGAATATTCTCATTTCTCAAAGCTGAAACGCACGTTCAAAAATCTGAAAAACACCAGAAAGCCATCGAGACGCCACATTCAAAAAAAAAGGCAATATTTGTCCAGTGAATTATACTCCCCAGTTTCTTTGATATTCTGACCACATCACATCCAGAAAAGACGTCAAGGCATGCTTTGCACTTGAGAAGACACAGGTGGCATTATAAATGACAATGACCGCTTCCGCCAAGGCCTCAAATAACCTTCATTACGATTTCAAAAATCGGGGTTTAAACAAACAGATCATTAAAAGGCAATGTGCAAGAACACCATCGCTTGATGGAAGTTTCTTCTTCTGCATGAGATCTTAGCAACTTGATGAAAAGTGAGTGTTGGGATTTACGTTTGCACGATTTGTTTCAACACTATTGCATGAAATATGCCAAAGTTCATGTTCAAATAGACCACAAGTTGCTTTACATTGTTAGACTTTACTTTCCCATACCTAATCAATTTGATATCAAGCATCATATTTTTTTTCTTGTCACAATTGTTCCTATTTTGTGCAGTTCAAAATTGAAACCAAAATTTAAATGTGCATCAAATGCTGGGGAAACAAAATACTTAAAAGGGACCATGTTAAAAGTATAATGGTTGTAATTCCTACACCCAAACTTAACTCTGCTCATGGAAATATAAACAGCAGAAATGTTTAGAGCCACATTATTTATACATGTTTAAACCATTAGGAGAAGCGAGATGTTTATTTATCTACATTGTAAAACTTTACTCAAGCCCCGTTGGAATTCTAGAGGCCAGAATATTTATTTAGCCTTGTTAAATTAAAAATGCATGCACCCTTTGGGTACTGAATAGCCACCATACCAGTTAACCCAAATCAGCTGCTTTGTAAACGATCCTCGCTAAACTCTACTATTTCATGAAAGTGCCAGTCCAAGTTCTAACTCAAGAGTTATAAGCGCTCTGAAAGAAAGTGAAAAATTGTAAGCCTTGTCAGCCGCTATTGTACCTCTAAACTGTGATTTTAAAGTTAGTGCACTCCACTGAAGTGTGTACATAAGTGTAGATCCCTTTAAGTGTATTCCTGCTGAAAAGCCAACATTTTCCTCTATTCATTTCTATGGGAGACTATTCTGTTAAGTGTAGAGTCATTTTCTTTTGAGTGTTCGATTTTGCACATCATCCC
This sequence comes from Hydrolagus colliei, assembly GCA_035084275.1. Classification (NCBI taxonomy): domain Eukaryota; kingdom Metazoa; phylum Chordata; class Chondrichthyes; order Chimaeriformes; family Chimaeridae; genus Hydrolagus; species Hydrolagus colliei. Next base: position 12,178,836 of record CM068755.1, on the reverse strand, counting down.
CTGCCCCATTTCCCAGCAGTGCTAATGTTAGTCTTTTCAGTGTTCAGTTATCTATTTGAACCTAAAACATTTAAATATTGCAGTAAAAAGTTGATAAGGTGTTCCAAACTGGCATGTTATTGAATTCCAGATAACGCAGACTTGTAACACTCTGTATTTTGTGTGCATTCTTCTTAAGCTTACAATGTCGGTAAGTGTGGAAACCAAGGTGGAATCTGCCCTGCATAAAACACTTTTATGCGCTTAAAATGAAGACTTACGTTGCACAAAATATCATCATATACATGTCTCTAACAGAAAAAGATGTGGAATATTTTGCTTTTTTTATGTTCCAACACATATAGTGTATGCAGAATCTAAAATATAATATTTTGATTTATTGCATTTTAAAAATTATATGTGTATCTGGAATACAAGATCGAAAGATAGGAAAAGTAAAGTATTTGATACTTCACTATGGGGGCCTTTTTACGTCTCTGAAAATGCCAGCCTTAAAATAATCATACATTTGTCATCCTTAGAACATCATAAAACACAACATTATGAAAGAAAGGAGCCAAAACTGGCACAAAAACTGAAATTAAACTGGATTTTATCCATTATGGATTTCAGCCAAAATGATTGTTAATGCTTGTTGGCTGCAAAAATAATGTAAGTAACATGTGCTCGAGGTCACTGAATAGTGGTTCAACACTGTCCCCTAGTGGTTGTACACTGGCACAGACTGAGTGTAGAAAGGCCACATAGAATCAGGCCTGAGGCTCAAGCATTACCTACGAACTCTGCATAGACTGCTAAACTCTTCAATTGCACATTCTACATAAGGCTGTTAAAACTAATAGAAATAACACAGCATCATCAAATCAAAACAGAATGAGATTGAAGCACACTGATTGAATAATTATAATCCTTGTATTGATATAGTGCTTTTCACATCTTCTAAATGTCTCAAAGCACTTAAAAATTTTTTGAAGAGTTGCCAAGCTGTCTTTAACTATTCTCTTTGAGCATGGATTGTAACCTTATTCAGCGTTTCTTCGATCCTCAACTCTCCTTTCATTTGCCACCCACCATACCCATCTTTTTCCACCACCATAACATCCTCTACCTCTACCACCACCACACTCCGAATGTAGCCGAAATGCATCCATAGATTGGTCACCTCCAGTCAACGTGCCCAGCTCCAATAGCTCCAGAAATACGCAGCCTACATTAACCACCTTATGTAAAATAAGCCCTTGTAAAGCATAAATTGTAGTTGTTATTGAATTGTTATTCAAAGGGTCTTCTTGCAATGCATGTTCAAAGGGTCTTCTTGCAATGCATGTTCGGATTAGAGTTCATGATTAATCTACTTTGACATAGATATTTTCTTCCACGAACGCCGATAACTTTAAAATGTTTTGTTTTGAAAAAAGAAAATGCATTGGAGATAAACACTAGACACACAACTGTCTTACACTGCAACAAAAAAAAACAATCCTTCAAGCTCAATGAGCAACAAGAAGGGTCGGGTCATCTGGTGGGGAAATGCTCCTGACCTTGGAGGTATCCCTCAGGTGGGTGTAGCAAATGCAGCAGTAGAATTAGGAAAACTCACACAATTCATCTTCAATAGCTCTACACCAGCACGAATCCAGGGAACGCACAGATCCCAGAACAATAACTCCGGCCTTCCAATATGTGCTGGAGAGCGGTTGGCTGTGCTTGTCCCACTGATCCTGATTATATTTCAACCGTAAGACATGGAATGTTGGATGACCCATCATTCCTGCAGCAGATTCAATTATTAATGCCTTGAGGTTTTTTACCCCCTCGATTGAGAGAATATTTAGAAATCAATGCAGTGAGTGTTAACTGAAGAAACAGACAACTGGCAGCTATGGATTCCTTATGCATGTACAACCGCCTCAGAAAGTTTATTTTCCCAAATGGGCGCTACTGAAAAAATGGTAGTGGAGATGAGGAGAGGGTTCTTGTTTGGTGTAATAACACGCAAGGCAGCACTATCTGAAATGGAGAGCCAGGCTGAAGTGATAAACAGTTCAGTACAGTTGACTGGAGCTGCTGACAATTCAGACTTTAACCTTCGAGTGGGGTCAAACTAAACTTTGGTACATGATATAGCCCCCAAGATGCACAGCAAAATATGAAAAATACTTGCTTTTTCATGCTGCATGCAAGGTGACTCTTGGAACATAGCTATCTCAAGCATTCTTTTCCAAGAATCTGTGCCTCATTAGGTTGACCACAACTCTCAGTTTTTGGTGAATTATTACAGTAACTTTGTCATCCATAATAGTAATAATAATAATGTTTGCATTTGTTTTAGCACTTCTCACATTTTCTAGACATCTCAGAGAGCTTCACAGAATACACTTTCAAGTGTAATGACTCTATATGTGGGCAAAAAGCGGCAGCCAATCGCACACAGCAGTGTCCCACAAACATGGATTGAGATTACCAATTTATTATTGGATTTTTGGAGGTATTATTATCAGGCGTGTGGAGTAAGGAAACTTGCCCAAAGTTTTGCACTGCCTGGAATCGAACCAGGTCTCTTGCTTGTAAGGTGAGTGCTCTAACAACTGAGCTACAGGACTCCATAGATGACTAAGCACCTCACAAATAATTTCTGTAAAGTGTAGTGATTTGGCACATTTATCAGCAAATGTGGCAGTCAATTTGTCACACAGACAGCCATGAGTGAATGAGTGAATCTGGAAGATTGTTGGTGGGGGAAACCAGGAGAACAGGATACTCCCTTCTAGTTTCAAATAACATCTGACCATTAACTCCCAGACTGGACAGGGGTTTATTGTTTGATCCAAAGGAAAGCACATCTGACAGTGGAGCATTGCCCCCAACAATCCACTTCAGCGTTAGCCTAGACTGTGAGCTCAAAGTCCCATCATAGGCTATGAACTGATGAGCTTTTGACTTAAAGGCGAGAGAAACTAATCGACTGAGCCAAGCTGAAAGCCATTAGTAAGGGGTGAACAGTCAAAGAGTCAGACCAAAGTACATCAAGATTGTTATGCCATGAACACAGAGCTAATACTGTACATGTTTTCTTTCAGAATATTGAACCGAAAAGGCTTTTAGGGCCGAAGAAAGAATAAAGCTGTTACCTTTGTGCTGGTGCGCTGCTTCTTCCTGACCAAACTCGCCTGGTAGACAGAGAGGAGATGGGATAATGGGATTGAATGCAGTTGTTCATAACAAATAAGTATTTCTGAAAGAGCCATTCATGCATAAAAAGAGCACTATTTTATGGAGCCATTCCAGAATCAGCTTAAATGATTGTTAAAACAGTTCGGGTGCCCACCAGTGTAACGCTCTTTGAGACATGCTCCAGACATGAAGGCCACTGTATAAATGCATTTACATTGTATCGAAGAACCTTAAACAAGGTTCAGATACGACTCCCATGAGTAGCACCACATCAGCCCAAGTCAAGCTCTCCTGAGCCAAAGTGAACTAGTTAACGACTTCCAGTTTAAATACACTCCCCTCCACCACCATTGTTCTTTTTATATACATAAAAAGTACTGATTTATTTATTCCTGAATTTGAAATTAACATATGGCACAATGAAACTGAAAAGATTTTGGCAAATATTTTACCCTTAAAAACAAATTTGGGCTACATCCATCTGCTTTACGACTTAAAGCAGTCAGTTGTAGTACTGCCTAAATTGGTGTGGGTTTACAAAAGGTAGCTATTCCAGCAAACCTCTTGCTAATACTCTTGAAAACCAAATCTGCTGGTACTCAGCAGCTTGATTTCATTCAGTTGGGCAGCTAATACCATTATGCAACCAATCTTAAATTCAATATCAATTCATCAGAGCTTCTCTAAACAATCCGCTCATGCTTTCTTTTGTGCCAAGTGCTATTGGGAAAATATGGTGCAACACAGACTGCCTCAGATAGAATAAGGCTAAGGTTTATAGTCATCCAGTTTGGGTCCAAATCCCTGACTATCCAGTGCCTTGGGACATCCTCCTGAAGTGTAAAACTGTACAAATAGACCAGGAGTGTAATGATCTATTTGGCCCTTTTATTAGATAAGAGGGTTAAGAGGTCAAGGTGACTCTACCTGTGTTTTTCTTAATATGTTGCAGACAAATCAGCGGGATAAAACTGAATAACTATTTATAGCCAGTATAAAACAAGATACAATTCCCAAAACATTCAATGCAAGCACAAGAAAGGTTCGTTCTCACAGACTACTGCAATCAAATTCCGTAGTTATAAAATTTAGGACATTCTCTACAAAAAAAACTCCACTTTATAAATGTTCACATTTTGAGGTTCATTTGGGTTCCCTTTGCTGATTGATCTGCAATTGTGGTGCATTGGAAGTGCAGGAGCGCGATGAGAACATGATCGGGCTTAGCTACGAGTTTTCAAGCAGGGAAAGAAAATCTGATTTTCAGAGGTCAAATTCCAACAAGAACATTCAACATCATCAACTTCAAATACAGGTACCCCGCCCCAACCGCGGTCTTTTCAACTGCGGATTTCACGTATCCACTGTTTCCTCTCTGCGACAACCTTGGCCAACTGCAGCAGTGAATTTTGCGTATCCACGGGTTTTAACACTAACACTAGCGTTTGGCGCTAGGACCCAGTTGCATCAACCAGCCACGATGTCGCTTCGCGCTAGAGTTTGGCGCTGGGACCCAGTTGCGATGTCGCAATCAACCAGCCACGATGTCGCTTCTCTCTTAGGATTAAGGTAAATAACATGATTTTTTTTTTTATATTGTGTTATTTGAACATTTATTGTTTTTGTTAGGTTATTGTGGGTTTTTTTGTATTTAGTAAAAAGAACAAGCAACTTACTCCCCCATGTTTTCCACAGGCTTTGTATTTGCCAACTGCTGTTTTACTAACCACAGGGGTTTTCAGGAACGTATCACCCATGGTTGGGGAGGGATACCTGTACAACAACTTGCACTTATATAGCAGCTCCACACAGGATAATGTCTCACACAAAGTGCTGCTCTCAAGCGCTGCATTTAAATTTAAGGTTTTCAGAATGTATAAATCAGTAATAAATATACTAAATATACCCAAAGTGCGCTGTAGCACCCATTCCCCTCCTCACCCCCAAATCAGCAAATCAGAGGATAAGAAAGGAAACCTTTCCTTACATTTGTGCTGATTTCACTTGGCTTTGGGGTAAGAGTTATCTCTAAGACAATCACCCCCATGTAGTCTTCCAGGCTGTTTGGATCATCCAGCTGAAATTCCTTTCGTAGAAATCTAACGGAAGGAAAATTGTTTTATTTTACAATTACTTATCTAAAGGGTTGGATGTGGGGATGCTTCAAACCCCACATCTGTCACCACGCCAAGATAACATCTCAGGAACACTCCCCACCTACATCACTACCTCAGAACCCTCAAGGTCTGCAACGTCACAGACAGACATTTGCCTTGCTCTCCTCGACAGCCTCCTGAGTTTTACTTGTCAGAAGCTACAACTTCTGCAGGCAAAGCTGTGTCTCACACACCCAGCCTCGCCAAAATCCATTTGGTTACCAGTACCTCAAAGGTCCTCCTCCTTATCCCTCTATGCTCTATCTCCAATTTTCTAAGCAATCGTAGCTATTGTGTGGGTGTGGAATTAGCAAGAGGAAGTGCAAGGCAAGATGGGTATGCAGAATTTTAACCAAAGGCAACTATCAAAGTTGTTCATATATTATCAGATGCGTAGTCAAAACATCAATATATTGCCAGGAGCATTTTAAAATTTTATCACAATTTCTACATAGTCCTACTGATCATTTCAATCCATGACTGAACTATATTACGTATGGCAACACTACCATAAATCCAGTCTTCATTAATTTATAATTTATAAGCTTAGTCCCTCAAGGCTAGTCAACAATTGCTGTGCTTTTAATAGCACTTAGTTTCAGATGATAGCATCTGAGTACTCTGTATTTTTTTTATTTGCTTTTCATGAATCTATCTGGCTCCTTTAGGTTTGCAGAGCTTAACACAGTTCTATTATGTAGCATCATTCAGTCATTTACAGTATCAAATCAAACAATGTGCGTCTGATATCTACAGCGCCAGTTAAAAAAGGAAACAAAGATCCTTAAAGCTAATATTATTACAGACCTGTTTACTTCAAGATCACGCAGACTGAGATATGCAGAACCCATGAAATCATCTGAGGTCAAGTCACGGTCATATACCTGTTTGCAGAGAGAATGTATGTTTTATGTGGTGCATAGATATAAAAATAAGAGAACAAAGATCAACTCCTTTTACCATAATTTGGAACTGTCATCATCATATTATCTACTTTAAAAAAGCACATGCAACATTCACTTCCTCATCCACCCAATGATCTAAAGTCAATCTTAATTCAACCAAAAGCAATCTTGTATTCCAAAATTGGGAACATTTCATTTCATTGGGAACATTCAATGTGAGCCATTCATGTTGCAAGGTTCTGCGTTCACAGGTTCCTGAACTGAGGAACAGGGAGGGGGAGAAACAACGACAAACAAATCACATTTGGATATCTTCTTTCATGTCAGGAAGATGTCCCAAAGTGCTGAACAGCCAGGGATTAGCACCCAAACTGGTGGTCAGGATCAGGAGGGGTGGAGGGCAGAGAGGGGTAGGGGTAGGAGGGTGAATAAAGGCACAGTCGAACAGGAGGGTCTTATAATAATAATAATCCTTGCATTTGATATAGCACTTTTCACACTTTATCGACGTCCCAAAGCGCTTCACAGAATATACTGTAAAGTGAATTCACTGTATATTTGTGGGCGAATCGCGGCAGTCAATTGCGCACAGCAGTGTTCCACAAACAGTCGTGGATTGAAATGACCAATTTTATTATTGTGGTTTTTTTGGATGGCTTATTATTAGGCGTGCGGAGTAAGGAAACTTGCCCAAGGTTTCGCCCTGACCTGCCTGGGTTCGAACACAAGTCTCCCCAGCTTGGTCTCCCCAGCCTGGAAGACAAGTGCTCTAACCACTAAGCCATAGGAGCTTGAGATGGGTTTTGAAGGAGGCAAGCTGGAGGGACTTTGGGATGGAAAATAGATAGCAATGCAAGTTTCTGGAGATGTCCACTGCCTGATCATTCTGATTGCAACAATGGAAGTTGTCTTGAGTTATTAGTGGGAGACAGAGGGAAGAGGAATGGAGGGAAAAAAAAACTGAGCACAGCAGGTTACAGCACCAAATCCTGAATTTTCCCCCCATCAGTTTCACAATGAATTACGTCTGTTTAACTGAATATTTACATTCCTAGACCATTTACATTCTCTTTTGGCCCTCACATTGGCCAAACTTTTTGATTTGAATATTTTGTCAAATGGTGGGGGAGGAAATGGCAGGCTATCACTCCCCGATCACACAAGGCTGACCTGAGGGTCAATGACACACTAGATGTCATCTGTCTGAAGCTACACTTCATTTAAAAAAAAATGAATTCATGTGCTCATTCAACTATTACGCTGTCAGCCAAAGTCAGACACTCAAAAAGAGTAAGCGGCAACTCATTTTTGGTTCTGCAAAACCTCTATTGTCACCCTAGATGGATTAATCTACCAATCAGCAATTAAATGATCGATGTTTAGTTAGCTTGTTTTTCTTCCTTCAGAAGGCAAGCTATGATTTTGTGCACAGCCCAGATCCTACGTTTCAATCAAGCATTCACAAGGTCAGTTATGGTATGGTTTGCATGCAGGTCAGGGCTTCCTCTAAATTGCCCTTGCAGGGCATCTGCAACCCCAGAAGAGAACCAGATACTGCAGTCGGTTGGTATTTCCATTCCCTATATTGCTGCTCTCCTGACCTCTCAAAGCAAGGCTGCTGAAATCAGTGTCAATTAGTGCCAACTTCAGCCAGTTAAACACTGTGGACCTTTGTCCACTGGGAGCTCAATTCAGCCTGCCTGCATTCATTGTGCTTGCAGTCCATCACTATGAGCAACAGAGCTTCATCCCTGCCGTTTCAACTGAATTCAAACCCGAAGTGCCAAGGTAAGAGCTAACCACCATTGTGAGTGCCCTGACACTTCTATCAGCTGCAAATAAAAGTCACCGAAAAACTTCTCAAAATGAAAACTAAACCACTTCGGGAGAAAAATGTTTGTTGTGTTAAAATGTAATTTTAAGAGGTGTTGTGTATCAGACAGATTTCATTACAACACAGCTTTCCTAGTCAACTGTTGTGCATTTTGGTGCAGAGCGTCCTACCTTGATGTAGAGCTTTTGATTCAAGTTCCTGACTGGAACTGTGAAAGTCTCATCCCATCGAGGGTTCAGGTTTTTGTATATGATCCTACTTTTGTACAATGTTTTTCCAGCCAGTTTGAACTTGACATAAGGATCACTTGTTCCTGTAAAACAAAACAACTGTAAAACAATAACTGAAAACGGGACCTCCGTTCTATTATTGAGACCAAATGACCTCTTCTGGATTTAGTGATAAATAATATTAAAAATAATAATCCTTGCATTCGATGTAGCATCTTTCATGTAGCAATCACGACACTTTACAGTAAATCCTGTGAAGCACTGGCATGAATGATTCTATATCAAATTATAAGGATTATTATACTGCAATATTATAGAGTGAAGTGAAAATGTCTGTACATTTTGTGGGTGAAACATGGTAGCTAATTGTGCACAACAATCATGGAATGAGTGACCATTGTATATTATATCTTGTAGACATAAATATATTTAAGTAATTTGAAATGCTTCAGAGATACAAATTTTCAGGAAAGTGAACAGTTAAATAAATAGATACAGTCCTAATCTCAGAAATTAATTTAAGAAATCCTTCACTTATGGAATTGGAAGTATCCCAGTACACTGCTATGGCAAGGTATCAAAAGGTGCATGACTTTGTCCATGTGGTTTTTAACAAAATAAGAGTAATCTGTATAATTTTACTTAATTACACTCTGCATCCAGATTTTAATCCCTTCCAGTCAGTTAAGTATGTTTCCATTTCAATGTGTTTCTACTTAACAGCAGCTCTGACCCCCATTTCCAGCACATCAGTCCACCCCCACAATTTAGGAAATAGAACATCAAACTGGTTAGAATCAAATTTACAGTGGTTTGAGCTGCTGGGATGAGGAGACCACAAGCATGCTCTCAACCTGCACTTCCGTCTTCTAACCAAGCCTCTTTAAACTGCAAACACGTCTGATTTTGCTTGTCGGAGGAGTTGCCAAACCACAAACAGGAACTTTATTGAGCTGCCATTCAGTAAACTACTGAAAAAATAAAATAAAACTGTTGACAAACAAAATTAAGGCTTGATTCACACACCTCCAAGCAAGTTTAAATTCACTAATCTATCAATAAAACACTCTGTGATGGAGTGAGAGGTAGGTATGCATTGGTTCATGATGTACCAATCTGCATTTGGTAAAATCCATAACTTTTAAATTGACATTTCCAATATGACTCTTTGTAATTTCTAAGAAGTTTGTTAAAAACCACATGGACAAAGTCATTCAGCTTACCAGTTTTTAGCTCACGTATAATTCCCAAGAAATGTATGGAAAAGAATCCTTCTCTATCTCTGTGACACACACCTCAGAGAAAGAAAGCTGTTTACCTAAATAAGTCGGGAGGCATCCCCATTGAGATAAATGAAAAGTTCAGATAACTGATTGAGTATGTTGTATTGTATTACTTCAGCACAGAACGTTATGAAAACGATACGTGGACAATCAAAATCCTATTTGATGAACTCTACTCCCTTGCCACATCTCATTTCAACTCTTTCTGGCTACTGGCAGTAGCGGAGTGGGAAGCAGGAAACATCACACCTATCCAAAAACAATCACGGAGGGCCCAAATAACTCCAGCCATGTATCACTCTGCCAAACCATGTCAATGCTCATAGAAATCATTGTCAATGAGATACCATTGCAGCATCTCTATTAGAGAAACCTGGTGTAGAGGTTGTGAATTTGACTTCAGGGAAAATCTATCAAGACCTGATTGTCCAGAAAGAGAATGATTTTCTTGAAGCCAGTGGATTCTCAGATCAGCGAACATTGTAGACACTTTAAAACAGTAGAGAGGCATTGTAATATGGATCCCTTTTGGCATATCTGGTGAGCTGATGTGATCAGGTCAATCTTTACATTTACAGCATTTGGTTACCTAATGCAACAGACTTTGGGAATGATCTCAGCTAATTTATTTGGATGTTGCTCCAACTCCCAAATAAAAGATGGAACAAAGTATAGAAACACAAAATGCATTCGTACAGTTACAAACTCTTTTGAAAAATAAATCCTTCAAGATAATGAATAGAGTTAAACAACAGCAACAAAATTACATTTGTTTAGCACCTTTCAAGATAAAGTAACACTGCAATATTTATTTAGATGTTTTCTAAATTGCACAAGATTGTTATTATGGTAATAGTTACATCCTGACATTGAGCAACTTTACTACTATAATATTAATGTTGGTTTCCATGTCACAGGATACAAGTTGAATACTTTTGAGAATTAAGTCAAGGCTAGGGATTGTGGAACTTCCCGCCTATCAATATCCTGTCAGCCGACAGATTGAAAGAATGATGTGTCTTCCCTTTTAAGTCAAATTTCCAACCTCAATTGTTTAGTAAGTTTTGACACATAATAAAACAAATCCTTCATTTGACATAGCGCCTTTCAAGCCAGGAAGACATCTCAAAATGCTTTACAGGATTTACAGTAAAGTTTAGTGTAGACTATTCTGTAAATACCTACGCCCTTATGTCAATTAGTTTTAACGATGGGCATTTCTAATTTCCACCCAGTCTTAGTGTCGACTTCATATTTTTCCCATTGTCTGAACGACTGCTTCATGTCGGATCTCAGCTATACTGCTAAAATCATCAGCTAGATTCTTGATGGCTTTGAGCAAAATATACTGTGGTTCTTTCACAAAAACAAAGAAACATGGTTTTGGCCAAAAGCCCAGATCTGGCACAGTCCTCATTTTCCCACATGACCTATACTTCTCTGCACAAAAGCTCAAACAAAGCTACTTGGAACACAAGTCTACTCTAACCACAATCCCGGAAGTTGTCAATGCAAATACCATCTGCAATAATGAGCGAGAGATGATGTTTAAACTGATACTAAATTTTAAGGGAGACTGAAACTGTAGAATTTGCTTATTTACGGTTTTTATTTGGATTTTTTTAGATTTTATGCAGCTTTCAATTTTGAAAAGTCAATTGAATATTACAGCTTGTGTTTTTCTGTCGTCCATTAGAAAGTAAGAAACCAAACAAATCAAGTTTTCCAGCATGTACATTTTATGAAAACGTTTTGTAATTTTGAAGCAGTAAAGTATACAAAGGGGCTGAACGTTCCCAGCTCGATTCCTAGCTGAGATTATAGACAGTTTGACACCAGCAAAAGCCCATCACCAAGCTCAAAAAGATCCGAACCAGACTGGGAGTTCCACATATGTATACAATTTACATGTGGAAATTTCTTTGCATCTGAAATCATCTATTCTGGTTTGATTCCTGATGTGCTATCTCATGAAATATCCCCCCAAAATGATTGTGTTGCCAAGTGAAGACACCGTGTGACATATTCAAATCTAAACAACCTGAAGATCGCCCGGTATATTTCTGAGAAATTAGATAAATATCTAAAAGATAATAAATGACAGAGGTATGAGGAAAGGGCAGAGGAATGGGGCTGAAAGGAATGCTCTTCAAAAGAGTCATCACAGACGTGAAAGCTTTCTTCTGTGCTATAAATTCATATGGTTCTACATTTTTGACTCTCAGCCCAATGATCGGTTTTCCAGGTAGACGATAGTGTGCAGCAGATGTTGGACTGAAACCATTGCATAGGTTCAGCAGATAAAGCACAAGAGTATTAGATACACTCTCGCTAAAGTTGTTTCACAGTTAATAGCCCGCCAATCCCCTGCCCTCCCCCTCCCCCGCCACCCAAACCCACAAACACGGGAAGAGGCAATTTCCAGCCAACGGACATTACATAATTGAAACTGCCTTTTCACAGCATCAAGATAAACCCATTTTGCTGCAGTAACTGGCTGTTTCTTGTTGGGGGAACAAATACACAATAGGCCCTTAGAGCCCCTGTGCAAAAAGAAATGAGATTTTTCCATTCAGAAGGATTGAAAGTCTCCAACCAAAGAGGGTTTTGCATCAGAAACTGTATTAGGGATTCTTCCCATCCTTTCCCCATCAGAGTCCAGGAAGATATTTTGAATGCCTAAAGATTGGGAGCTCAACATAGCAATAACTAGAAGTTACAGTGCAGTTACCCTGGTACTGCTTTGTGTGCATTATCCCCATTGCTGCAATGTGGCAGTCAAAGTCAAGCTAACGCTGTATTCCTCTACACCTCCCAAATAAAAATACATGCCAGGCTGGGAGAATAGCATTTCCTCACCTCCTTCTCCCATCTATAAATGCACAAAGCATTTGTGTTCTATTTCTGCAATAAGTGGCATCAGTGCTATTTAAAGAGGAAAACCGTCCCCATAAGTTTGACATCTAAAGGCTTATGTGGAGTTCTGAGGGGCAGATCTAAGTTAATTAAATGGATGAATGGATACGCTAAATGGATGGAAGTCTAAAATGCAACTCAGTCTTTATTGATTTTTTTTTTAAAAGTCTTTTTCTTATACTTACATTACAGCTTGAACCATACAACCTGCTTAATAAAACAAGCTGTCTAAATACTGCTATAGCCTGATCGCTTCTTTACATAGATCTTATGCAAATCTACCTGGAGTACCCTTCACTTGCTGCTATAGCCTGTTCACTTGAACTCATAGCAACCACTTTGTATTCGGGGGCATAATGGGGGAAAGGAGAAGGATTTCTGGCGGAGGCCTAGCTTTAGTCAGTGACTAGCTCTGAGATCAGCTGTCATGCCTGTCAGATTAAACACTAAATGAATATCTCAAAACTTCAGTCATCAGTGTCACTTTCTCACATGCAAAGGATAATGGGTAATCCCCAGACAGGTGCAACACAACATTTGACAGCCGCATAATGTTACAACTATTCCACGGCTGAATAATAAACGCTGGTGTGAATGATGATATTAAACTCAGCATTAATGGAGTAGGATTACGCATCACAAAGCCGGTCAAGAAACGTGTCAAATTGGTGGACCTTGACTGTTCGTAAAATAATTGGGAAAGAAAAGTGTGGTAATTGTATACAGAAGCTACGTGCCTCTTGTCAAGCAAGTAACATCTCAACTAGCTAGCTTTCGAACGAGAGAGAGAGAGCGGAAAAGAGTGAACATTGATTTTTTAAAAACTCGGGCCAAAATGAGAGAAGAACTTTGAGATATACCAATATATTATACAATACTTTTTAGAATAAAAATAAAATCGAGCAGGGGCTATACATATACAATGCTTCAGTAAAGCATCTTTCTTTAAAGTGAGTCAATTAAAAAGCGTCCTTCAGCTATGGCAGGTACTTGGAACACAATGGTTTTCGAATTATTCAGCTAATAATGAGACAATGTGAAATTAGTGTGTTATGTCAAGCAACTGCATTTCTGAAGCTTGCTCTGTGTCTGCTGCTGGCATAAATAATGTATTCCAATGGGATTACTTCTGTTACATTGGGCAGGCTTTTGGAATTTGCTTTATGATGGCAGTAAGGTGCAAACTGTCAAAAATCATGATATTCCGTGGATAAATAGGTAGGATACAAATGAGGCTGGGAACGTAGAGAAAATCTGTGGCAACACCTTAATAAAAAAGTCAGTAGCATAAAAATAATGAAATTATTGGAGGGCAATAAATTTTATTAATCATTCCACTGCTATATCTTGGGCTGACTGCACAAAGCGGCTGTGAGAATGCCTTTGATTACACGGGTCAAAGAAATGCGGGTCAATACTGAAAGGAAATTAGATGTTTTTTTCAAATGTACCCAATAAAAATAATCTGCCAAACAACCTGACTGACTAACCATCTTTCCCGTTACAATATTATGTGATGCTCAGGAAGGGGAAGGATGGCCTATGCTACGACAAAAAAAAACAGCAGCAAAAATAAATTAAGAGAATTAACAACATTAACAACTCAAACTTAAAACTTAGCGAGGCTTAAACATTTTAGTACAGTAATATGGTAACTTATTTTATACATTTTTATTTGTTTGGCCATCGAGGTCTCTTCCCCTATAATGTGACAGGCAATCATGTTCGAAAACACACAGAAATTTAAAAGTTCTGAATCCATTTGAAGGGATTAATATGCAATGGTTAACAACTACTCCTAATTCCCAGGAGACGGTGCCATCTGAAGATTTCCTTTTTGAACTTGTCTCGTCTCCAGCCATTCATACTATTAACAGCACAACAGTCTGTCACTGGAATAAATGTTCTGTTCAATAATAGCATTTCTGCAAGTCGATCATCATTCCATCTCTTTGCTTATCTTTCACATAATAGACTGTTCAAAGCAAGTAAGTGAAAACTCCTACAGTGGCAGTAAGCTCTCTTTGGCTGTCAACCCACGAGGTTTCAATAAATACTTTATAGACTTTTACTATGATTTTGTTTAACCCTTTCCTCATAGTTTGAACAAACCCGTAAAACCCCTTTTGATGGCTTGCCTGAGAAATATTGAATGATTAACATTGTAACACAGCCTAAAAGATTATTTGGAAGCAGAGAGCGGGGATAAATAAATAATAATAAACAATACTAATCCGTTCATCTTCTAGATGTCTCAAAGCGCTTCAAGGAATAAACTGTAAAGTGAATTGACTGTATACTTGTGGGCGAAATGCAGCAGCCAATTGTACACAGCAATGTCCCACAACAGTCGTGGATTGAAATGACCAATTTTATTATTGTGGTTTTAATAATCCTTGGAGGGATTATTATCAGGCATGTGGAGTAAGGAAACTTGCCCAAGGTTTCGCCCTGACCTGCCTGGATATTAAACACTGGTCTCACACTTGTAAGGCGAGTGCTCTAACCACTGAGCCACAATCACATCCGAAGATTCCATTCAAAAATCCACAAAGTGCCCAAATACAAAATTATATTAATTCTCAATTCCACCAGTACTTCTAGGCGTTCCTGAAACCCTTCACAAGCAGGAAATTTTTGAACTAATGAATGCACATTAAACTGTCAACACCTCTGACTTTGGTACAATGCTTTGCTTAGCGTAAATATGCCTAGAAAAACTTTATATGTCAGACAATAGCTACTCGAAAGATAAAAGATAATAACAAAGCAGTGAGTGAGAAATAAATCAAGACACAGAAGTTAGTTGCAGTTGTTTGATGAAAAATCAGCCTTCTTGTGAATTGAACTTTAGAAGTCATTAAAACCTTTGGCCTTGTCACAGCGAGTTACATTCTGCAGCCCATCACCATTCAGCAGCACTTTGTGTGAGTTAAACTGTGAGCCACACCATGTGCACCCACTGTATCTAATCAACATGAAGATGGCTAGACTGAGTTTGCAGGTATGACAACATCATGTAGCTTATAGATGCTCAGGGAATGAATGTTTCTTGACACAAACTTAATAGGTTTAAGTCAAGGCAATACCTTCAAGGCAAAACACTCCAGGCAGGTTGAGAAAAATGGGTTTGGCAAGAGCTGCCTCACTGATATCACCTGAAAGTAGTGTCTGTAAATGATCTGAATACAGAAAACTGCAACGTACCAATAAACAGTTTCCAGTCAATTCCTGACAACAGCTAAATGCGCTACTTTTTTCCCCTCTTTCTGCCTGACGTGTTGGCTCCAATAGAAGCCCAATTAATAGTTTCTCAGATCTCGTTGCGTGTTTCCAGGCGTGTTCCCACATATCACTTCTTATAACAAATTAGAAAATCAAACGTGTTGAATTTCCGAAAAGCGAATGTTTGAAGTTTACTGAAAGCAGATGTCAAGGAAGTTGGGACCATTTTAAGATACAGAAAATCAATTGGAAATATTTGACCCCATAGGTCTATTGAGCATGTGTTAAAAATCTAGAAAGAAAAGAAACTGTATACTTCTTAGTTAGCCAACACAGAATCTTTACAGCTCAAAGCAACTTGGGTCGAATTCAGTGACATTACAGACTGAATTCTTTATTTAAAAGTATATTTTCCAAAAATTTTAAAACATGGCAATGGTAGAGAGTTTAAATCAATACGGCACAATCGATGATTTAGTGCTCTAATGTCATAGTTAAGAATGGATATTAACATGCAATATTTCAGCTATAAAATGCATTTTCGTTTACTGTGCAGCTCATTGTAAAAGTGCATTATTCAGGGATGAGATCCTTATGCTGTCCCAACTAACAGAAAAAAAGGGTTGTATTGATCTGGTAATATCAGCAGCAGAGAACAAAACTCGTTTCTTGCACAAAATGCAACCAGTACGCATTGTCGATCAAGAATGATACTGCTTTTCACTATGAAATGTTTACAAGGAAACCCTTCAAAGAAACAAGGACACAGTTTCTCCTCAGAGGTAGTTAAAGCTTTCACTCAATCCCTCACATTATTCACTCATTGTTTGCCTTCTACAGAGACTCCTGATACAGAACAACGTTCTGGTTATTGTGGTTCAAAAGAAATGCTCCCTTTTCCTGTCAATCACTGACACTGCTTCAATTTCCACCGAAGGTTGATGTTCATTTCTGTGCAACAGGTAATGTGAAGAACTGGAAAATTGTGATCAGAAGCGCAACTCAATCCTATCTGCAGTGCCATGTTCAAACTTGGTTTATGTGGCTTACTCTGGGGTCAAACTTCAAGAGCAATGTTTACAAGGATTTTTAATGATCAAACTTCACGAACTAAAACGTCTGCCTTTTAATTATTGTTTATATAATTTGGGGGGTTGTTTTCCACCCAGATTTCTGCAGATTTCTCACCCTTCTCTTCTGATGGAAGTTAATTATGCTGGGTCACAATTCCTGAGTAAGAATAGATACTGTACTGAGTGAAAGCTAGGGAGCATCCAAGTTGAACTCCATTTTCCTCTCACTCAATGTTCTCACTGAAACTACAACAGTCACCAACCAGATCTGAAGCTGGAATGCAGGCTGATTTTCATTATTTTGTAATATAAACACAGAGAGTCATTAAAGCCAATTTCATCTCTCTCTCTCTGCCCCCCTCCCCCAAATAAAACCGCCCCTGGCAGGTATCAGTAGTCTTATCATAGGGAGTTTTATACCAAGTAATGATTTTAGCAATAAAGCCATCTGGGAGAGCCATTAGCACTACTACAGCAACTCAATAATAATCATGCTTGCATTTGATATTACATGTATAACATCAAAATGTCTCAAAGCCCTTCACAAGGAATTTTAGATGACAGCCAATTTGAATACAGCAGTATCTCATAGATGTCAATGAAGACCATGACCAATTTTCACATAGAGGATTGTCCATCAGGGCACCAAAGGAAACTCTAGTTAACCGACAATGTCAAAAAAAAGACTCATGGGTACTCAATATACTTCAGAGCAGAAACCTTACAAGTCAGCTGCGACATTAACAGCAAGATTCTCGGTGACCATTAGTGAATACTTTCCTGAACCGTTGCTTTATCCACCCAGCTGATAAGGAAAAAGTTATACAGTAATAGTAATAATCCTTCTATTTGGTACAGACCTTGCTTGAGCCGCCCTACCATTGGTGCACAGGGTGTCAGCCTCTCCGCCCCCACACTTGGGAACTACATCCCAGTCCCTTCGTCTCGCTACATCCTTTAAGGCCGATCTGAAGACCCTTTTCAATCCTGCCTTCTGCTGCCCTCCCAACACTATCCCTCCCCTCCTAACTCTCTCCTTCCCCTCCCCCTTCCCCGGGTCCCGACCTGACTGTTCAGTGCCTTGGAACATCTCCCCGACGTGAAAGGCACTCTATAAATGTAATTTTGTTGTTATTATTTGTTGTATAGGCCCATTCACATGGGGAAAACATTCCAAAGCATAGTGCCTATTTGTAGATGAATGCAGCTGCCTAATTAACACAGCAATGTGTGTGAACAACAATATAATGCATGACCAATTTATTTAGGGGAACTGTTGGCCAAATCTCCCTGCCCTTTTCAAATAGTACCATAGGATTTTTAACATTTACCTGAACAGGAAGACGGGACGTCAGCCTGAACAATGCAATCCAAATAACGACACCTCTGACCAGGGAACACACCCCAGCACTGCATTGAATTATGTGAGTTCTGTCATAGGGTTTAAACCCAGAACCTTGTGACCCATAGATAAGAATGCTACCACTGAGCCAAGCTAACACTGAAGATCAATATAATTCAGAACTTGCAATGTGTTTACAAATAAAAAATCGTTATTCGTACTTTGATTGAGATTGGAAATAAAGGACGCGTGTAAAACATGTTCCAAGGTATTTATATGAATATTGAATCACAGAAAAGGTGTGATTATGTGAATAACTTTCTCATGTCGGATTTCAAAACCACACCATGTGTGACTAGTTCAAGTCTAGCAGTTTGAAGGTCACAAGTATAATGAGTTTCAGCAGCTAGTTTCCTAAAAGCTTACACACGCCAGAAAAAATCTCACTACATTACATCAACTACGCCAAGGAGTTTGGGCTGCCAGCCTAGGGAATTAATAGAACTTGATAAAAACCAAAGTAGGTTCTTCTGAGAATGGGTTTTGGGGTCATATGGTCAGTGCAGTTGTGGGGAGCCCAGTGTTTTAAGTGACCCAAGCTGCACTCGATCTCCAAAGAAAAAGTGTTCACTATCCATCAAAGCAGCTAAAACCAAGCACAACATCCTTTTTAATGTACAGCCTGAACTCAGAAATTCCATTAAAATTCATCAAAAAAGTCATTTTTCCCTCTACAATTTATTGTTCCCAAACTGACACATCATTCACACCATTGGGAAAGGGGGGGGGGGGGGTTGGGGGGGCGCGGGGAGGTGGGGGGCAGGCATAAAAAGGGCGACAGAATTTTATTGGAAATATTCAATAAGTCTGTGCTGCAATCTTCCTATGGTTATGTGGCAATTCTGAAACAAAATTTTGGCTGATTTGCACCAACTATCACACCTTTAATGAAATTAAACTGTTTTACGGTCAGGAATTCATGTTACAAACGTGATTTTTTTCCCTTTATTAAAAATCAATTCAAACAATAAAAAATATTTCCGGCATAAGCACTTCACCCTTTGCAAACAAACACAAAGCACTAAATACATTCGTAATTTAACATGTGGTGTGTGTAGGAGTCTCACGACTTTAGATTAATTGCTACACATTTGTCCTGTGCAAGCCAGATATTAATCCTTGGTCGGAAAAGCTACGGAAAATATGAACACAAGCTACTGAGCAACCTATAAATATAGGAAGAATGAATTGCCTGGTTGCAGATGTGGAGGATTTGCTTTCTTGGTTCCACCTTTTGCATACATTCACAATCGTCTGTGTTCAGCTCCACAGAGACTTGTCAGGAGTGAAATCTAAGACTGCTGAGGTGGTAAATTTAGCAAAAAAAAACAGCTGCACTGAAAGGAAAAGTGGCACAAAGCAGATGCAGTTTAAAGAACAACAAAAGGAATGTAGCGACCCCTAAGTCAAGCTCAAGAAACGTCAATTCTCCTTCCTGCCATCAGCTAACGTTGCCAGACACGATGCATGATGAGGCATAAGAGGCTTCGATTTCAGAGAACACATTTTTAGTAGGAGTACAGTCCTCCTGTCGTACCAGACTTCTTTTTAAATGCACTATTTCTGGTATAATACCCTTTCTTTTTAATCTATTTCCCAAATGTACAGTGCACGTCCCATTATTTGTAAAGCTTTCAATTGTCTGAACCTGTTTAATCGGGTTTAGTTGTGTGCTTGTTGTGTTTTTTTCCTATTAAGTAAGATTGATTATTATTGCACTATACATTCACTATTAGTGGTTCATTGCATTACCATAACAATAAAGTCAATGATTACATTTGCAAATGAATTTTAAAACTCTTGAATTTGAGTGAGAAGTGAAGATGTGTGGAAAAAACAAAGGATAGCAAAGAGAATGAAATGAAAGTACTGTACTTGCAACAGGCATAATGACCACCATCATTTTCTTTGGAAACTCCTTAAGAGAGAGTAGGGATAGAGCTTTAGGGAGGAGAGAGAAAAATCATAAGGGCCAATGTTAGCTGTCAAGTATCATCTAAATTACCGGTCATTCTCTGAATCCCAAGCATGTGGGTGCACCAAGGACACTCAATGGTTCTGTGCCCTTCAATAGGATAAATATCACATTCTGACTGAGAAAGTAGCCTCTTGTGGCATCTGGAGTTGTTGAATTGCTTATGAGCTTCCCCTGGGAAAGCACTGGGTCATGATAAATGAACATTCAGCATCTTAACAAAACACCTACACAGGGATCTCTCAGGGAAATGTATTTGGTTCCGTTTGGTGTCTCATCAACCTCAACAATATGTTGGATGTGTTCAAAAAGTGATTCATCTCTTTACTAAATAAAGGAAATCAAGAAAGAGCAGTTATCACAACACAACAACTTGGATTTTACATAGCGCCCTCCACCCCAGACAGCGTCTCAGAGCACTTCACAATAGCGGAGCTCGGGGCCTAGCCAGGGGGGGGGGGGAAGGTGACCGTAGGCGCGGTCGAACAGAAAAGTCTGCAGGCGTGACCTGAAAATAGAAAAGGAAGGTGTGAGGTGAAGGAATTGAGGGAGGGAGTTCCAGAGTTTTGAGGCATAGTGGCTGAAGGCATAGCTGATGGAGCGGAGGATCGGGCGACAAGAAAGTCAGACCCAGTTAAGCGGAAGCAGTGAATACTGCTGTGAGGAGAGAGGAGGTTAGAAAGGTGGGGGGAGGGATTTAATACAAGAGACAGGATCTTGAAGTCAATCCATTCTGTGAAGGGGCCAGTCTGATGAGGACTGGGGTAATAAGGGAGCAAAGTTTGGTTCAGGTGAGAATGCAGGTGGCAGAGTTCTCTATAAACTGGATTTTGTGAATTGTGGTGGAGGGGAGACCGGCAGGGAGGGCGTTGGACTAGTCCAGCCGAGAGGTGACAATGGCATGGACCATGGTTTCTGCAGCTTTTGGGGTGAGATATTGGTGGAGAAGGGCAATGTGGCTGAGATGGAAGAAGGCGGTGCTGGTGAGGGACCAGATGTGGGAGAGGAAGGATAATTAGGGGTTGCACCTGACGCCTAGGTTGCGTACGGAAGCTGGACTAGAGGAGTTCAAATAGGGTGTGGAGAGAGAGGTGGTTGGCAATGAAAGGTAGGTTTTATTAAGGTGGGGAGGTGTGATGACAGTGGTTTTGAGGGGGTAGGAATTGATCCTGAGGAGAGGGTCTGATTAATGATGCCTGCCAGCAGGGGGCAGACGAGAGGGAGCTGGGTG
Source organism: Hydrolagus colliei (assembly GCA_035084275.1). Classification (NCBI taxonomy): domain Eukaryota; kingdom Metazoa; phylum Chordata; class Chondrichthyes; order Chimaeriformes; family Chimaeridae; genus Hydrolagus; species Hydrolagus colliei. Next base: position 12,157,432 of record CM068755.1, on the reverse strand, counting down.
ATCAGCATGTTGGTGCGAAGATAGACAAACAGAATCTGGTGGTGAATCACTGATAGGTTCACATTAAGTGTCAATGCAGATTTACGATCACTTTGTCCAACTATCTCTGCACCATAAAGGACACAAACATTGTATGTTTACAGACAATTCAGCTTGTATTGGTTTAGTAATTACACCTGATCTAAACTGCAACAAAGAGTGGTACATATGCTATAAAAAGCTAGCAAAAAAAGCTAGCGTGGCCTCGTCTATACATTACCCTGGGTCTTGAATAGAATTCACACATTCTCCCTGGAAAGACACACCATACTTCCCGAGTGGTTTAGGCATAAACGGATGACTGTGAAGGCTTGGGCATCCCAGATTGTGCATTCGGGTGCTTGTGGAGTTTAACTAGCTCAAGCCACATTGCTTACAGCATATGGTCCGGCAAGCTTCCCGCTGTTTGTCCAGCTAGGACCTCCCTGTCCATTCGGATTTTGGTCTGCCAGGTTAACAGGAGTTAGAACAGAAGAATGCCTGCCCCTCTGTGACTGATCTACCACTCCAAGCCCTGCAGGCGAGGCAAATTGAACAGGTCCATGTTCTACCAGAAGACATTTGTCTTTACATTTGTTAAGCAGAAGCTTCTGGAACTACCACTCAATAATCTGCATCAATCCCCGCAAATATTCTCACACTCCTCTTGCCTGTGGAGCTCTCTCACTCCAAGAGTTAACTAATGCCTGTTAAAACAACATGCAAGATCGGTGTGCATTTGGTTACGCCAATTAAAGTTCTCCAAATAATCCTTTCCTCCCAGCAGCCGCAAGGTTCAATCCTTAGCACATCTGTGCTGGTTATGGTTGGCCCTAGATATGCTTGGTTTAAAGATGCCAAATATAAATGTTAATTTATTTTAGTAAATTAATATGGTAAATGGAGGAAGGTGGGGGTAGTGGGGGGGAGGGGGGTGCGGTATGTGAGTAAAGTATGTCCAGCAACCAATTGGGATTATTCATTCCACCTTTAAGATGGGAAATCCTATTATAGTATAAACACACAACCGAGGGGGAAGAAAATAGTGTTAGCGATTGCCATGGGATTGAGCTTTGGTGCTGAATCTCCCCTTTGGAGCCCTGAACATGAAATATAAATATATATTGGTTTACCAGCCTGAATAAAGTAAACTTTTGCCAACATCACCATTCCAGGAAACTTGGCTCTGCCCCCAGACTACAGGTCGTTGGATCAAATGGCTTGCATTACATCTGACAGCTTGATTTATATTTGCCACCAGAAAACTACCCATAAGAGGGATGAGAGCTTAGCAGAACTGCCACTTTTAATTTCAAAGGCTGCAAACAGTGAGAATGAGAGCAGCCTTCAGCATCCCTCAAGACCACGGGATGTTTCACAAATAGCTGGCATATGGACTGCACTAGGCTTTTCCTGACAGCTAAGGAGATGGACAGGTTTTCTGTGTTTTGTATGCTGGGCAAGGTGGACTCTTAGGGTTGCAGGTCACCTCAATAAAACTGCACTGTGCATTAACTCAACTTCAAAGTACCTGAACCAGTGGATTGTTTTTAATTAAATGCACACTAAAAAAAAAGCACCACTAGCTTATTGTATTTGCTTTAAATCTTCTTTATATAAAAAGTGCTGCACAATTCTATAGCTCCTTTCACAGCAACACATTGAAATGTACAATAGTGTTGGTTAAATTACTTCCACATGTACATCAATGTCACTGATTGATTGGCCAAATATTTAACTAATAGTAACCCATTCATCTCTTTCACCTGCCCCAACATGAAGATCAACTCCAAACACACCACTAAATCTACAGCCATCCAATTTTGCAAAGAACTCTAACTTTGACCCAATTTCAACAGCTTTTAATTCACCTCCTCATCCTCTAAAAGAATTATGATTTACTGAACATGACTAGGGATTGAGAAGCAACTTTCAACCAGCTTTTGTTCAGATTGGCAGCGAAGTTCCAAATGACTGAATGATTCCATATTTTGTGCTGCTAATGATAGTCGAAAGCTAGGCTACTGGGGCTGGGGTGGGTTTGGTCAAAGGTTCATTTTTAAATTCAGGATATAAACTCTCTGAATTCACCCACATCTTCATTCCTACATAAGTTGCTTCTCCTCCAAACTAGTCTTACTTTTAACTATTGTCCAATTGCAATAATGTTCCGGATCAACTGGAGAATGTAATTCTATATCAGGACTTTGGACCTGAGCTCAAAAGAAAGAAGGTGATCAGAATTTAGTGTTCATTACATTAAGTAATGTACAAGTGAATACATAGATTAGGTTACTCAGAAAGCAGATTGTATCACAAGAAGATTAGATAGCTATTTAGCTAATAATAATAATCCTTGCATTTGATATAATGCTTTTCATGTCTTTTAGACATTTCAAAGAACTTCACAGAATATACTGTAAAGTGAATTGACTGTACATTTGTGGGCGAAATGCGGCAGCCAATTTCGCACAGCAGTGTCCCACGAACAGTTGTGGATTAAAATGAACAATTTTATGGTTGTATTTTTTGAGGATTATTAGGCGTGTGGATTAAGGAAATTTGCCCAAGGTTTCACCCTGACCTGCCTGGATTCAAGCACAGGTCTCACGCTTGTCAGGCAAGTGCTCTAACCACTGAGCTACGGGAATCCACAGTAATAAGTCAACTGAGGAGTAATGGGCATGGAGGTGTGTATATTTTTATTTCAATTTGAGACCATGCAGATGACCTGTAATGGACTTTTTCATGCCTTTGTGTTCTTGACAACATTAGATGTCTGAGTTACTTGCAAACTGGTGTTCATAGACTACAATATCTTTTGAATTAGATGTTAAAACTTTGTCCTATTTGCTTGTTCAGGTGGATATTAAAAGATCCCTTGCCACGATTCAAAATAAGAAGTACGTTTCTCCCTTTGTCTTGGCCAACAATCCCCAGATTATTAAACATTCCTCTGCAGAAAATACAGATAAAGGACAAGAATTCTTCAGAATCTTTGACCTGGAGAATTCACGATGCCAATCCCCAAGTCCAAACACGCAACATCACATGTTTGGTCTATAAATATCTTATTGCGTGATGTTAATCTGGAGGTCGGGTCAAGAGAAAGATGGGAAAGAGAAACAACATGAGAGGAAGAAACAAGAAATAAGAAGCCCGGGAGCTACCCCAAGAGTCACAAAAGAAATGAATCAACAAGGAACTGAATTGGCGGAGCAGAGATACAAGCAGGAAGTTGGGTGCCTCCCCAGATTTGAATAAATTCTTCTGTGCAGTACTTGATGTACCAGTTAAGTTTTTGCATTTCATTAACATCTTTGCTCCTTCGCCCTGTCTGAATATTGTCCTCCTTGTGGGAGGAGGAGAGTAAATGGGGTCTCTTTAGGGTTTGAGACTTTTGTCAATGCAAGGACAAACACATTTGCATTTTAAAGTTTGGAAACATTCCGTTTCTTCATGCTGTCGTGCATCATATGGAAGTGTTTGTATGAAAAGCCCATGTCTGGATCTGCAACACGTGTTGCCAAACTTTAAAAGAATTATATTCTGTGTGGCCCACACAGCCAGAGATTTAAGGTTGTAAATCTGTAATGGATTTATTATTCATTATCCTTACATCGGCAAATATGAATGTCAGTTATAAATAAACACAACTGAACAGAAAATATTGTACAGGTATTAAGATTGTAAAATGCACCCAGACTGTTTAAATACAAATCATGCAAAAGCTGCATTGCGCATTTGTAAAATTCTAAAATATGCCCTTAAAAGAATACACTTAGCAGGTACAGCTAAAAAGATGTGCAAGTATAAAACTAAGGAATATCTTGTGGCTGTCATTTTGTTGTGCGCCTTTCAATGCCCAGAGTCCTGCTGATTAACTGAAAGTGTCTGAAAGAATGGAATTCACAAATAATCCACACGATGGCGCCTTTATCAAAAGAAACTGCAGCATAATCCAGCAATTTCTTCAGCAGAGGAAATGTCAAAATAGCACTGAACCGCAGTAAGTCAACTTTGTAGCTTTTGTCTCACCTGCAATTTCCATATATCCAGCAACAGTTCTCTCTCTTTAACCCGTGTGCGACTGAACCACACTGTTGTAGCATAGAACATGGTGAGAAATTTTGGATAATATACAGAAGTGTCTGTTAGGGAGTTATCAAGCACAAATTCACAATGTCAAACCACAGGACAAAGTTAAAAAGGTTTTTTTTAACCAAAGTAAGCAAATTAATGCCTTGTAAATCATTACCAATCCGTTGTTATTCCTTACAGCTTTACAAAGGGTCTATTCTTTATCTGTCAATGCATTTGCCAGCCATCGTGGGTGAGCAAATATTATTCAAAGATGGTTTAGTAAAGTTGAAACGACAGAAGTTTCATGATGAAAAATGACCAACCTTCAGAGAATCATCCACAAGTCTATTATACTAATGCATTTAGTGGTACAGTAGAACAGGGCATGTGACAGAGCTATAAAGAAGGCAGTCATATAAACACCAAATATATGCGGCTGCAATATATTCTATCCAAAAAGCTTTGAATAAAACTGCAATTCATATTTGAGATGATATACATTGGGGGGGTGTGGCTGGGGGGAAAGCTCCTGCGTATTGAATAAATCAATATTTTCTAGATGAATTGCCACAAACCATGGCGTGAGAATCTCCAAATAATGGGAATCCGCTCAGCCTTCTGAAGGTTAACTACTCTATATGGCTTTGCACAGAGTAAACTTTAATCTAAGCACACTTAATTCATAAAGTGTGCTTGAGTAAACATCTTCCTACATGCAGTCCGACTGTTCCTATGAGGCAGGCGTCTGATTCATAAGAACCTGCATAGATAAATATTTTATGTTCATCATTTTTCGATTGAGGGATTTGCAATTAGCTAGTCACACTTTTGATACAACTGTCAAAATGTTATTCCAAATTTAAGCAAGATAATCAGTAACAAGAACAATTAATAACAAACTAGTCGTATTTAGCCCACACTCAGGTGGGATTTGCTTATTAAGGGAGTTTCAGGGGTTTTTTATAATAAAAAGGAACTTAATCTTGTTGCCAATGCAAACTATACACAACAACAACAACAACAATTTACATTTATAGAGCGCCTTTCAAGTCGGGAGGACATCCCAAGGCGCTGAACAGGAGGCGTGTGACCCGAGCTGGGAGGGGAGTGTTTGGGAAGGGGTGAAACACGAAGGGGAGGTAAAAATGTTCGGGGTGGAACAAAAGGCACGATCGAAGAGGAAAGTCTTCAAATCGGCCTTGAAAGAGGAAAGGGAAGAGGCGAAACGGAGGGATTGCGGGATCGCATTCCATAAGGTGGGAGCGGAGAAACTGAAGGCCCGGCCTCCGATGGTGGGGCGGTTCGGGCGGGGGGCTTGGAGCAGGCCAAGTCCTGTTGAACGGAGGGTCCGGGTGGGCGTGTAGGGGGAGAGTAGATCGGTTAAGTAGGATGGGGCAAGGCTGTGTAAGGCCTTGTAGGTGAGGACGAGGATCTTAAACTCGATCCTCTGGAGAATGGGGAGCCAGTGGAGACGGGCGAGGGTGGGGGTTATGTGGTCGCGGAGGCGGGTGCGGGATAGTACACGGGCTGTAGAGTTTTGGTGGCCTGCAGCCTATGAATGGAGGAACTGGGGAGGCCGACTAGGAGAGAATTTCCGTAATCCAGCCTTGAGGTGATGTAAGCATGCACAAGTGTTTCGGCAGCGCGGGGGGTAAGATAGTTGTGGAGCCTGGCAATGTTGCGCAGATGGAAATAGGCGGTGCCGGTCAAGGCGCGGATGTGGGGGACGAAGGAAAGTTTTTGATCGAACATGATGCCGAGGTTCCTGATTGGCTTTGTGAGGTGGAGAGTGCAGCCTTGGATGTTGAGGCTGGCAGCGCCCGATGTGCGGAGGCGCTGGCTTGAGCCAATCAGGAGGGCCTCGGTCTTATTCACGTTCAATTGCAAAAAGTTGTCCCTCGTCCACGACTCGATGTCGGACAGACATGCTGTCAGAACATCGATCGTCTGGGGGTTGAGGGATGAGGCAGAAAGGTACAACTGGGTGTCATCCACATACATGTGGAAATTTACCCCATGTCTGCGGATGACGTCGCCCAGGGGGAGCGTGTAAAGGGTGAAAAGAAGGGGACCAAGGACAGAGCCCTGAGGGACGCCGTGGGAAACTGTGCGGGGGTTTGAAGAAAAGCCATTGGAAGAAACAAAATGTAAACGGTGGGTCAAATAAGAATGGAACCATTCAAGGACTGTGCCTTGAAGGTTGAGGTGGGAGGAAAGACGTTGAAGGAGGATGGTGTGATCGACACGTGAAAACAACAACTGATCTTATTCTGAATATTGCTGAATGTTATTCAATATTCTAGAGTGTAATTAATGTCTTCCCCTACCTTTTCCTCTAGAATGTAGATGAAACAAATGGTGAACTGTATATTGGAGGGTTCACAAGGAGAGAGAAGTAGCTGAACTGTTGTATAATTGACTCAGCTGTGAGCAACCTGTCATTTGCAGATGTTTTCATATGCCATACCATTCTTGGATCTGCAACCCTTCCTAACTCCAGTTGAGGACAAAGTAGCTTGGGAACTTACAGGGTATAGAGAAGCACATAATGAACCCTGAAGTACTAGTCTAGTTCAGTTGGTAGCACTCCCACACTCTGAGTCAGAAAGCTGTGGTTTCAAGCCCCATGTCAGGACTTTCAATTGAAGCGTCTAGTCTATCACTCCGCTACAGTGCAGGAGGTGCCATCTTTACCATGAGATATTAACCGGAGATTTGGGTGGCTGTTAAAGACTTTTGCTGATATGGGGTTCGGGAAGGTTCAGAATCTACAAACAGACAATCGAAACAGTCTTTGCGTTAGGTAGAGGAGCAAACTCTTGTCAGCCTGTGTGCTGCACTCATCCAGTTCAGTATACTCACAAATAGATAATGCTCTCAACCTCTGGCATATTAGTGAAGCTGTCATTCTTGTCTCTTTATAACATGAGCAGGGAACTGGGGTTAGGCTACAAACAAGCACTCTTAACTAAGCTAAATACCGTACATGGGTTTAGTTCTCACACTGTACCCTGGCAACAGGAGTGCGGGAGGAGGAAAAAAACAACCAGATTGCATTTACATCCTTTTATCGACTTTGTAAACACACCGATGAGATATTCAAACTCTGCAGGATATTATTCAAATATTTATTTGAAAGCAGCAGAGATCAGCTATGATAAGGTGACAATACAGAACCAACAAATTGGTTAACTATCAACAGCATGTAAAGGCACTGATGCATTTTCTATCCCAAACAGGACACTGCTTTGTCAGTGTGCTTCACTAGGTCTGACCAAGCCCGATTTATGCATCAGTCAAAGCCCCATTAACTCTTGTTTTATTTTGAGCACCTTACAAATGATGAGAAAATGCCGGAAATGTGAAAAAGTCAAGATAAGATGAATGTTGAGAAATGACTGAGTCTGCGGTATTTTTAAAATGCAGATGGAGGCAATATTAGGTTCACATTTCAACTTTCAATTCTTTTTCAGTCACCAATGGTTGCCATGGCAAACCATGGATCATGGTTGCCATGGCAAAGAATGGATCAGCGATTGTGGTACGTATAACAAATGCACATTTGTCATCATTGATTAGATTTGATCAGAAAATCAACCAATCATTTGTCCATTTACAATACCCAGGTATCCATAAGTAACTAAGTAAATATCTACATTTTAAAAAATATGCATACAAATGCAAAAATGTGTCATTCTAGTTTTTAAAAAAGCTGTGAAAATAGCATAATTTTCAATTAGAAATGCAAAGCAACAGAGCAGCTTATTAATATTATTTTCAACTCTGAACTCGGATATTTGAATGTGGACCAGACTGTGAAAGATCTCCTTTATTTCTCACTCACTTTTAGCACATGTGAAATGTGTCTGGGTATTCCGATGGAGCCCCTTCTACTCTTGGGATTGCAGCTCAAGACTGACCATCTCCCTCAAACAGTGAGAGCTTCAGGAAATACAAACGTCACACATATTACCTACCGTACAAACACTAGCCCAACAAGGCACAACCAAAATCTGGCAGTACAGGATGTCATCACTAGGTGGCAGCTCTGAGGATACGCAGTACATTTCAGACTCTGGGGAACTTGGCATCATCACCAACTGTAACACTAAACAACGGTGAAGCAGATACAGTATCCAAGCTTAGAACAAGCTAATAAAGATCTTTCCGCAACACCTCAGCAAGCACAAATATTAAGATATTAGCAAAAGCAGGCCCACATCCCCAAACATAGTGGCTGTGAATTAGAGAAAATGTCATTTCTAACAGCAGCTACTTCTCTAACCTCTTCTCTCCTCAAAACAGTACCGGTTGCCTTCGCTCTACCGGGTCTGGCTTCCTCCTTGTCCCCTGTATCCTCCGTTCCACCCGTCTGCGGCCGTGCCTTCAGCCACTACGCCCCGAGGCTCTGGAACTCCCTTCCTCACTCCCTTCGCCTCACCCCCTCTTTTCAGGTCGTAGCCACTGCCCCTGGCTCAGCCCCGGGATCCGTTATTGTGAAGCTCTCTGAGATGCTGTCTGGCGTGGAGGGCTCTATATAAATCCAAGTAGCCATGTCACAACACTTAACTACCAGAAACAAAACATCTCGACTCCCAGCTGTTGTAACCATGGTAAAAACATTGACAACATTTTGTAATTACCCTAACAGAACTTGCACTGTACAAGACTTTACTTCTCGTCCATAGTGATGAGACTGATATAAACTAAGATGTTGATACAGGTATTGTTTAGTTACTCGGTAACTTACTTGGTAAGCTTAAATTATTTCCAAGATTCCAATGGAGGATTAGAAGTCCTAAAAATCTGTACCAAGTAAAAACAAGACAATGGGTTCAGTCTTACTATGGCTGATTGGTGAAGGAAATGGAGAAAGTTTAAATGACCTATGTTGAATTACTGCCTTCCAATTCCATCTAATTGAATGGAAACCATTTCAATTCAACTTGAGCTGTTATTGCTTCAATTAAACAATCTTAGAAAGTTTGCAACTCAGAAGTCATTCAGCCCATTGTAATTGCACACACCAATACCCCAACTGACACTTTCTGTTCAATTACTATTCACCTGCCCTAACCCTATAATCCTTTCATATTTCTCCCTCCAGTGTTTTATTGAGTAAAATGTGTATGCACATAAACCTTTTCAGCCCCAAAACAAATATAGCATTTAGAGATATGACCCTTTTCAGCAGATAGTTATAATAGTAACAAGGGGCGATTCAAATTGAGATCACATCAGCCAGAAAATGACTTGCCTCAATCAAAACAGGACCCTAAGCTGAGATCTGAATCCACCTTAGACTGATGAGATGAACGTTTTCTTGTTCTGTTGACTGCAAAGGTCTTGCATGAATTTAGTTTGGTACGACACAAACTTTCTTTGCGGGTGCGAGGTCAGAACGCACAACTGTTCTCATTTCAGTTACCTTTCTCAAAAAGGACATGAGACGGAAATTGCAAAATGTCACAATGTACGAGCAGCTAGCCTTTATATTTCACAACAGAGTCACCATTTACATCAGCCAACTATCTGAATAGTGTATGGCGTAATTCAAAAGGTCCTGGCCTACAGTCTCCCTGTTAAATTGATCATTTGCCTCCTTTATTGGACATTGCTGGTCAATCAGATTGGCAATCAGTTTGCTCACGTAATATAGTCACAGTACTTACTGTATAAAACTCTTTGAAACATTTTGATATTGCATTACAAAAGGCTAATTCTCAAATGCAAGGGTTATTGTATGAAATTCTTTGTTTCTGCCAGTGTAATGGAGTCCACCCTGCAGTATATCCTGGGCTCATGGTACAGATTTGAAAGCTCTGTTATTATAAAACAGGTTCTTGTATTTAGTAAACAGATTTATTTCCGACAATTAATGTACCAAAATGTTTCAACATTCCGCAGTTTGTCTGGCCCTTTGATAATAGGATTGAAAATAGTAGGCAATATGCTTACACATGGGATACAGTTCAAGATCCTGGTCCTCACCTTCAAAGCCCTTCATGGCTTTGCTCTCTCCACCCACCCCCAACCTCTGCGACCTCCGCTGAGCATACTCCGGCCTGCTTCACATCCTGCACCCCACTGGCCCCACCATTGGCAGGTGGGCCTTCAGCCATTCTGTCCCCACCCTCTGAAACTCCATCCCGCCTTGCACCATCGCTTGCCTCCTTCAAGACACCCCTCAAGGTCTTCTTCTTTGACTATGCTATCAATCAACCTCCTTCTCCCTCTACCCTCCACAGCTTGGGTCTGGAGTCTCATCAGCGCCTTGGGACATCCTCCTAACATGAAAGGCACAACATGAGATCTGAGGGATGAGAAATCCAACAGGAGGCACTTTATTTTGGGGTTATATTTGTTTCCACCCTAAAGTGTCCTAACCACAAGTAGGTCAGCCACATGAAATGGAAGGAAATTCTGGATATGTGGATCAAAAGGCAAATCTAATGCAACAACAAACTAGGATCTATCTTTGTCTATCTATCTGCTTTGACCCCAGTAGGTACAGATTTAGAGCAAACAAATTTTAGCCAGTTTCGACTTCAGATGAAGGGTTTAGGCAGCCAAACAGGTGCCTGCCTGTACCTGTTCTGGATCAGCACCTGGGTCTGCTGAGCAATGGATCCATCGATTCCTGGAGTGAAACATCACACTGATCATTGTCAGTGCTGCTGTTGAGAGGCAGTGAGCTGGGCTCCTGTAGCAACATATCACACCACTGACGAGGCAGAACTTATTTTTAGTACTCATCCCTTAGTACTGGCTCCTTGTCGAAATCTATGTATTTCTTAACTTATTCTAAGTCCGTTTTTGGTTTAGTGAATACACTTTGAGACATCCTCCTGATGTGAAACTTGCTATTTCATTGAGACAAAATTCATATTGACCTTGAAGAGGGAACTAGACAGATACCCTAAAAAGAGTCAGCTTCATGGATATGGGGGTAAGGCAGGTAAGTGAGACTGAAAGGTTCGCTCTTACGTGAGGTTGTACAGACCCAATGGCCCAAATGGTCTTCTTCTGTGCACTAAGTGTTTATGGTTCTATACAGTAGCTAGATTATCCATTGGTCAGAAACCACATGTGATTTTACCAGCTATTTGCATCCTGTTAATCAACATTATGCACAGCTTGTTATTAGAGAACTAAAGAAAAGATCACAAGAGAGATTTTGATATAATGTGGGTTAGAATTTTAATCAACTCACTCTCCCCCCACTGTATTCCCCAAACCACAATTCAACAACAGGGTTCTATTGTGGTTGTATAACTTTATACACGCATGTTTCACTGTGGCATGAACTAGGTTTGATAAGGAGAAACTGAAGGCCCGGCCTCCGATGGTGGAGCGGTTCGGGCGGGGGGCTTGGAGCAGGCCAAGTCCTGTTGAACGGAGGGTCCGGGTGGGCGTGTAGGGGGAGAGTAGATCGGTTAAATAGGGCGGGGCAAGGCCGTGTAAGGCCTTGTAGGTGAGGACGAGGATCTTGAACTCGATCCTCTGGAGAAAGGGGAGCCAGTGGAGACGGGCGAGGGTGGGGGTTATGTGGTCGCGAAGGCGGGTGCGGGATAGTACACGGGCTGCAGAGTTTTGGATGACCTGCAGCCTGTGAATGGAGGAACTGGGGAGGCCGACGAGGAGAGAATTTCCGTAGTCCAGCCGTGAGGTGATGTATGCGTGCACGAGTGTTTCGGCAGTGCGGGGGGTAAGATAGTTGCGAACCTAATTACAGATAGCAAGGAATGAGCACACAGTCACAGTAGAGTTTGAGTATCTTATAAATCTTTTTATAAGTTGTTGCATTATTGAAAGTCAAAGGTGTCACTTTAACTAAGCCACAGTGGACAACAATAAATCCTAGCGAAAGTTATCCAAGTATGACTTACCACAGCGATCGCGGATTACCAGGTGCTGTCCTTCTATCAGATTAATGGTCAAAAGGTATGAGGGGCTATGGCTTAATCTTGATGATGAATCACTGCTTTTCGCTTCATTGTGTTCACATGTCTGTAAGGAAATTAAATGCATGACAAATGCTTGTATATTTCACAAGGTCATGCCTGTATATTTCACAGCACTGTTCCTTGGATGTAAGTAAACCAGGGCAGCACAATAAGGGCACAAATTCAGGATTGTGAAGAGCAATTTCAGAACAGACACCAGGAATAATTTCTTTACACAGAGGCAAATTAAAGGCAGCAATAAGTTGCTGAGTATATTGGATGCTGGACACGTTTGAAAAACAGCTTGAGGCTGTATTTGGCAAAAGCAAGGTGGATACTCCAGAAAGCTAAAATCAAATGGGTCCATCAAACCTCTCGTGCAAACCAATCATTAAAGGTTATCAGAAGTGTGCATCGTTTTCAGCACAACTTAAATCCTACCTGTTCTTCAAAGGTTTGTGAAGTCTGAGAAGACTCTAGGTCAGTGTTTTCATTTGGCTCCTCCTGAAAAATAAAGGATTGATGTTTAGTAACAAATGGTAGCCGCAACAGCTTGCTAACACAAATGTCTGAGACAGCAAACATAATCACCAATGTTTTACAGAGTTACTACAGAATAATATTAGAGGGTCTCGCATAGTGCATTTGCCTGGCTCAGTTGGTAGCATTTTCCCCTCAGAATCCAAAGCCATGCGCCCCTATCCATGTGTTGAATTCACAGCTCTTGCCCCAGTGCAGTGATGGGGCAAGAGATGCATTTTCCAAGACACTATCCTTCAAACGAGACAATCAACCGAGGTTCTATCCATGCTTGTTCAGGTGGACGTTAAAAATGCCCCACGGTACCATACAAAAAGAGGAGTTTCTCACAGTGCTCGAACACACAAACCCCAGATAAAATAGGTCATCAGTACATGGCTGTTTGTGGGAAATTGCTGAGTGCAAATTAGCTGGTGTGTTCATCCACAAAATATACATTATGATTTACAATATATCTTGTGAAGTACTTTGAAGCGGTCTCCTAACATGAAAGGTGCTGTACAAAATGTAAGGATTAGTATGATAAAAGTTCAATCTCTTCCAAGTGCAGAATCTCTGCTCAGATCATATAACAACCACATCTCGCATGGAACATTGTGAAACAAACAAAAAACAGGGATTTAATGATGTAATTGGCTGAATATGTTCAGTGTATGAGAACACAGTGGTATCAAGACAGTACATTATTTTGGTGATACTCGTATCAGAGCACAAGTTTTAAGTCACAATGTCTATCGAACATCATGCCATTGAGGATGCCTGATGCCAAGCACACTGCCCAAATCACTTTGTGTATTCAGAACTTCTACTGCTTTAGAGAGATTTTTAAAATATCTATTGCGAGTGATCAAGCCTTGCCAGCCATGTTAAATGTGGGAACACTGCAATTAATACTCCAAAAGCAGACATTCAGATCAACGGGGTCCGGGAACATGTCCGAAACCAAACGTATAATAAACCAACATGTTATTAATCTTAAAAAAAGACAATAAATAAAGATTCTTTTATTTGATGTGTATTTGTTCACCTCCTCTAGTTTTATTCCTTGCACAATAGCTCTCTTATTACTATGCTTTGAAAATCCCACACCAAAACGCTTCAAAACATCTGTATCCATTTAACATTCACAGCAGGCACAAGAATCAACTCGTCCCAACATTCTCATGGCCTTATCTGTCAACTAATGTAACAAGAGAGATTCAGGTGAAGAAGTCCATTTCAGCCCATTTCATCTTTCCAGCACACTCACCCCACTGTCCTCCCATTAAAGCAACAAGTTCCTTAAATTTGACCAACAACCTGACACTGGCTCTACACAATACCTTTAAATTTCATTTCCTAACACAGTTGGGAGACAATGCTAGTAAATACATGTTTGCTTTTAGAAAACACATACGGTTTTCTGGTTTATTCCTGGTCTGATGACATAAGACCAGCTCTCAACACCTACCCAACTCTAATTTAATCTATTTACTGCTTGAAGCTATCAAAAGCAGTTTCTCATCAACAGATGCAAAGATTAAGTATTACATTTACTAGAGCAATGTTTATTATATAACTATTCAACAGTACAGTCTATTCCCATTATATCTTGATGAAGGTGGAAAATTGCATTTAGGTAGAAATTGGGATGAAATGTGCGGCATTTTATCAACACCATCCTTGTGATAATCACCATCACTATGGTCTTTATTCACTCATGTCTCAACACTACGACAAAGCTCTTAGCTACATCACCTTCGCCACCTGCATACGTTCCAAGCATCCAGTTGGCAGATCATAACCCACATGGTAATGATGGCCATGTACTGTATTAGGTGTACTTCCATTTCATGCAATAATAAAAGTTATGCTTGTGAATTCTGAGGTGAAAGAATCAACATTTTGTAACATTCAATGCTAGACTTGTATCTAATTCTAACAGCAGTGTAAAGTGAGAAAGGGAAGGTGAAAGCAGTGCAGTAAAAATTAAACAGGGCAAAATTTAAGATTGAACTACACCAATTTAGCTAATCTGTGGGTGGATAATTACTGCAATTTTCTGCCTGATAACCGCAAATTGACATTGTTTTTAGTTTAAGAGTGTAAAGTCAAAGTGGTGAGTATCACTACTCATGCCAGGGGGTAGGCAGGGGCGCCCGTGAGAAGAGATGAAAAAAGAATTAGAATCGGTACATTGAGTGATGGCAAACGCGCTGTATTGTTTATATGAAAGGTCTTCCTCATTCCTTTCAAAGAAAGGAATCTATCACATATGTAAATATGGTATGCCAGATTCCAAAAATATAAATAATTTTTTTCTTTAACACTTTGTGCTTTGGTTATACAGTTCAAGTTACAAATTTAACAAATACTGTTCAATATGTTCTTTTTTTAAAAAGCGAATTCAGTGTCAAGTTGGAACAAATTTGGGGAACTTGTTTTCCACATTGTATCTACTAGAACCTTAGTTATACACCTTTATGGCAGATCAGTGCACTGCCGTCAAAAAGTTGAACAAGGCAACGTACCAGAGGAACTGATGACTTCTCCAGTTTCCCCAGTGAACATGAATTTGATTCTAAACAAACATCATGGAGGATTAAACGGTATTTTAATGAATAAGGTATGAATGGCAAACAGGTGATCAAGTGGTCTTATGAGTTCCTCAAAAGAGCAATTGCTCAACTTTGCCCACAGCTTGCTCTGAACACGACTCAAAAATACTTTGACATCCCTAATACAGTAATACCAAAGTACACCAATGGTAAATGCCAAAACAGAAATCATTTAAAAAAATGTGAAATTTACATAAACTAATACAGTGGTTAGTGTACAATTTATTGGCCGAGGGTTCTTTTCAGACTTCAAGTTGCTTTTAGTTGTTGTGCTTAAGATAGACCCTTCATCATAGAATAAGAGGAAACGATGCAAAACAAGGCAATTTAGTTTCTTTTAGAATATTATTTTTATTGGAAAAGGCTGGTAGCTACCTGCACAACAAAGAAGAACTATGAATATGGATGGGATCATGGGTCAGAATGACAGAATAATTGGGACGAGTTATCAGTGAGAGCAAAAAAAGTTACACATAGGACGGATGGGATTTGGAATTCTCGTTTACACATTGTAATTGAAGCAGAGTCCATGTATTATTTAATATGCAATTGAGAGGTGTTCAAGGATTTAAAATATGTGGACCATGTAAGGAGAATGGTACTGAACTTGATTGTCTCACATAGATACAAGCACATGAATGAACAGTTAAATATATAATGGCACCATTGACAAAAAAATTGGCCGATACTTATACTAACTAAAGGTGGTGGGGGAGAGGATCAATTTCACCCCAAAGATAGCGTTACCACTTCACCGCTCTTGTAATCTTAGTTTTCAATTTGACAATGTCACATGTCGGATTCTGACTCTACATGTGCATTGATGTAAACCTTCTTACCATTCCATAATTTGATACGATAGACAATTTGAAAGAAATGCATCATTGGCAAATAAAAAGGACACTTTAAACCTCACAGCGTATTCCATTTGTGGCCACAACGTTTACGATAACCTAATTTTCCCAAACAGTGATGATGATAATAATAATTCTTGCACTTGATAAAGCACATATTCTAGACATCTCAAAGTGCTCCACAAAATATGATGTGAAGTGAATTGACCATATATTTGTGGGCGAAATGTGGCAGCCAATTGCGCACACCAGTATCCCACAAATAGTTGGGGATTGAATCAATTTTAATTTTTTTTCTTGAGGGATTATTTCCTTTATTTATTTGCCTACAGTTTTGCCCTGCCAGGAAAACCCAGCTCTCTCACTTACAAGGCAAATGCTCTAACCACTGAGTTACACCGAGGGCTCGTAACACAATCTTGTATTTGATAAGGTTTGTTGACAGCTGATTAATTATTGACTTTGCAAGCCAGTGATCGATCAATAATCGTACCCAAATTATTTTCCTTCTCCACGAGTCACGAGTTAGTGACTCGTTGAAGGTGGCAGGACAGGTAGACAAGGCTGTTAAGAAGGCATATGGGATACTAGGCTTTATAAATAGGGGTATAGAGTACAAAAGTCAGGAAGTGCTGACTAACCTCTATAGGACTTTGGTGAGGCCTCAGCTGGAATACTGTGTTCAATTCTGGTCACCACACTACAGAAAGGATGTGAAGGCATTGGAAAGGGTACAACGAAGATTTACTAGGATGGTGCCAGGATTGAGGGACTTCAGCTATGAGGAGAGGCTAGATAGGCTAGGGTTATTCTCTCTGGAGCAGAGAAGATTGAGGGGAGACCTAATAGAGGTTTATAAGATCATGAGGGGTTTCGACAGGGCAAATAGAGAAAAACTATTTCCACTCGTGGGTGAATCTGTGACTCGTGGTCACAGATTTAAAATAGTTTCAAGGCGCAGTAGAGGGGAGCTGAGGAGAAATTTTTTCACTCAGCGAGTTGTTCGAATCTGGAATGCATTGCCTGAAAAGGTGGTGGAGGCTGATTCGATAACAACTTTTAAAAGGGAATTAGATCTTTATTTAGGAAGAACGGGTCTATTAGGCTATGGGGAGCGGGCAGGGCAATGGGATTGAATCGCTCTTTTCAAAGAGCCGGCACAGACTAGATGGGCCGAATGGCCTCCTTTTGTGCCGTAAAATTCTATGATTCTATGATTCTACCTCTGCAAATGAGCTTCTCTTTATTGTGTACATATTTGCCGTTTCTTATTCTAACATGGATAACATTGCATTTATCTATATTAAATCCATCTGCCAGTCATTGGCCTGACTGCACAATTGTTCCTACTTTGTGCATTATTATGTTTGCCCAGATATAACTTGATAGCGGAAATGAATGGGTTTTATTCAGGTGGCCTCATGAGGATTTGACTGCATTGTTTGCAAAGGCAGTAAATTCTTCTCATGGCAAAGGGGTAAGAATGACCAAAATGAGCATCTCCACGTCAGTTTAGGAGGGATGCTAAACATTTTTAAATGTATATATCAGAAAAGTTAAAGATTGGAGTTAAAAAATAGTATCCTCTATTCTCGTGGGTGGAGGAGAGGTAAGCAGAACAGTACTTAAGGCATTTCCCTGCTCTAAGCAGACATAATGCCAATTTTTCCTATCCTGCAGAACATCTTATGAATTAAACAGCTGAATTTATTTTCAAAAGACAGAAGTGGGAAATTATGTCAGTTCAGGTGGACATTAAAACTCCCATGATATTAATCGAAAAGAGGGGAGTTTATTCTTGTGTCCTGCCCAGCAATCTTTCACATACAAAAACAATTGATCACTCACTTCTCTATCCTGGCTGAAGTTTGGAAACTGTTTGCAAATTGGCAGGCTTACTTGCCTACAAATACAGTCACTGTATGTTACAGAAAACTATGAAATACTTTCAGAAATTGATATAAAGTATATCAAATGCACATATATTACTGGATCCTATGAGCATTTGAGGTGTGAATCATTGCACTCAGTCCAAATGAAAGAATATCCTTGGATCTAAGCGGGTGGCATTTGCAACACCAGTCAGATCGCTCAGCTGAATAAATAAAGCAGCCATGACAAATTAGATACAGTGTACCATCATTCAAAGATCTACTAATCCTAATGAGGAACCGAGGGAACAGGTTTCTCGAGAACAGATATACAATACAGGCTACAGCTTCAGAGAAGGACACTGATCAAAAGACAAGTTTAAAATTGTCTGCTTTAGTAACTTGGAAGTTTTGCTTCTGTTGGCACAAGTTATTTACAAGTAATTAGCAGAATTCATCCAACACATGAATAGGTCACTCCCTGTGGGAACTTGATTTACCAGAAATACACAGTGTTCAATGATGTACTTTCCGTCAGTCTGTAAATGACTAAAAGGTACGGTTTGCATAGTAACAGAAATTCAACAGGGCGTTGAGGTGATAAGACGTCATTATCATGGAATTTTTAAAGGTATATTCCACAAAAAATTGTAGGTTTTCCTCTACTATCTATCTGCCAATATTTAAGACAAAATGTAGATTTATACATTGGATTGTGTCAGCCCCAGAATAGTTCCCAAAACAGTGAATCCTGTATATGTTTCAGGCAATTCTTGAGGCCGCTTTTATACTGAACTCACAAGCCAGGCAAGAAGGTGCTCAATCAAGTCTTTACACCTACACAAACATAAAAAAGGCCATAGAGCAAAAACTCCAACGGACAGTGTCATTCTCCATCCATTTTTGCACTTCAAGGCTATCAGAAATCATTTGTTTTGCAAATATTGTAAATTAGACAACAGAAGCTGCAAAGTAGGGTTTCCCCACCACTTTTGCAAACCGAACCTTTTGAAAATCCAATCTCAAAATGCAAAGACAAATGTAGAGATGAGATTCTCGGTGCTCTTAATTTTGTAACTGATGGGCAATGATTAAAGGATCACCTGCAAATGGTTGTTAATTTCACAAGTGACGACAGCTGTAATGTCATTTGAGGTTGGCTTTCACTGAAATGGATGATTCGATTCCCTGTAATGCTGGGTAATCTGTCATCTTTTTCTTTCCATTCCCAATAATAAAGATTAACCTTTTGCTATCATCAGGACTGATGCTAAGCACTCCATGGGTACGACTGCTCCATTTTACTAATGATCACTGTTCCCGACACTTAAGATGTCAAAAAATACTTGAGCTATGAATTGCTGCAGAAATATATTTTTCTCAAAAACAGCACAAGATTCCCTGAAGCTTATTAAGATTGTTCTGAGAGCCAATGGTTATTTCATAACATTTAGAGAAAAAAACTACCTCGCGTTGGCATTTCTCTCCTCAGAAATGCTGGATTGGGAAATATAAATCCTGTTACCCATTTTGAATCACTCGACAGCTAGATGCAATGACAAGTCCCACCAGCAACACAAATCCACCATTAATCTGCCCACACAAGTCCAAACAATGCCTCCAGGCATCAATTCTCTCGCCAAGGAAATTTTAACTGACTTCGGAAGAAAATTGTATGAGTCTATACTAACGCTAGCTTCTCCACTGAGTTAACTTTCCCAATTATAGTAATAATCTTTTCATTTGTTATAGTGCTTTTCACATCTTCTGGACATCTCAAAGTGTTTCACAGAAAATACTGTAAAATGAATTGACTCTATATCTTGTGGGTGAAACACGACAGCCAATTGCGTACAGCAGTATCCCGCAAACAGCCCAGTTCTCTCACTTGCAAGGACTCCAAAATTCCCCCAAAGTTTTCTGTTGCCTCAAATGCTAATTCAATTCTGTTAATTGTGACATGGTCTCAACCTCAGTTGTCCATCCTGATCAAGCTGTCCACATTTCAACAACCTTGTGAATAAGTATCTTTTAGTTTCCCTGTAAACTCTTAACCTTGAGCAGTTTCTTAAGAATACAGCATTATGATCTCAAACATCCTTCCTGGTAACTTCTTCTACCTGTTGATTACCCAGTGTGTAAACAAGCACTTGCTAATGTGCATCTTTTAAAAAAAACTTTCACATGAATGAACCTACGCTCTATTGACAGTATTTTTGTGGGAGAAATGTGGCAGCAAATTGTGCACAGCAGTGTCCCACAAACAGTAGTGGATTGAGTGATCATATTATTGCACCAATTGACTAACAGTCACGTTTCTGCTCCCTGCTAGGTAGGGAGAGGCACGCAGAGTAAGGAAATTTGCCTAACAGTTCGCCCTGCTGGGAATCGAACCCTGATCTCTCGCTTGCAAGGCAAATGTTCTAACTATTGAGCTACAGGACTCCATAGAATGCTACAAGAATGGATTGTATAAGTTACATACCTCCTCATCTTTTTCTCCCTTTGTCCCATCGCACAAGTCATTGCATGAAGTGCCCAAAGTAGACGTTTTACTGGATTCCTTGACAACTGCAGATGACTCGGTACTTGGGAATTTTTCACTGGAACTCGTTTGCTCACAATTCGATGGCTCTGACAGTGCAGTTTCATCAGGCACAGTTTGTCCCTCGTTTTCAATGGGTTCCTTCAACGGAGTAGATGGGCTGCTGAAGTAAGTAACAGTGGAGGTTGACTCAGCAGAATTGGAGCTATCTTCAGCAGAGCCAGTGCCCACTTGCACCATGTCCGACTCTGAAAAACTCAGCCGCTGGTCAAAAAGTTGTTTTTTTCCATCTTTCCATATGTTCTTCCTCAAATTTGGCAGAAACGGCCTAGTTTTCTCTCGGAAAGACCTCCACACTCTAATTCCCTTATTTGGCTCCATCGATCAATCTTTGCCCTCTGGTTCTGTAATATATTGGGAGACAGGCCCTGGTCAATCAAAGAACCATCAACTACACAGCAGTTTCACAAAACGATTCAACATATGGTTTCACTTCAGATGATATCTTTTAGCTCATCTTTTCTGCAACACATTTAGTCATCAATTATTTTTAACGTTAACATACAAGGATAAATACTAAGACATCTATGGAGTCCTGTAGCTTAGTGGTTAGAGCACTTGCCTTACATGCAAGTGAGATCTGTGTTCGATTCCAGGCAGGGATTAACCTTGGGGAAGTTTCCTTAGTCCACATGCCTCATAATAATCCCTCAAAACAAAATAATAAATTGGTCATTTCAATCCACAGCCGTTTGTGGGACACTGATGTGAGCAATTGGGTGCCGCGTTTCGCACACAAATGTACAGTCAATTCACTTTATAGTATATTCTGTGAAGCGCTTTGAGACGGCTAGAAGACGTGAAAAGCGCGACATCAAATCAAGGATTATTAACGGGTATTATTATTATTAAAACATAAGAGACCAAAAAAGAATCCTTTAACCTCTGGGAAATGAATTCACACCACACTAAGTTGAAGATATCGACTTCTTAATGCTAATCATCTCGAAGTAGACCAATCTTTGTCGTTATTGCACTAATATTGTAATGTATTCATAAACGTAACGGCAATTGACATTTAATTGCCACACTTTGTCATCATTAAACGCTTTGAGACGTCGATAAGACGTGGAAAGCGCTATATAAATGTAAGGATTATTATTATTTATTATTTTCAATGCCCACATCCTTTGACAAACAGGACCTTTAACATGACAAACAACACATACTTTTCATTTCTGAATGCATATCCAGATCAACAAGACCTAGCTCAGAAAGGGTCTGTCTCGGGAGACCCTGAGTAGTACAACGTGGGAACTGTAGCATCACCAAGTGAAAAGCCTTGTCCTCGCACTTCGAACCCGATGCACTGGAAATCTCCTCAACCTGACTTAACTTGCTGTTCTGCTGCTTCTCTGCTGAAGTGATGATAAATTGTAATTCATTCCACTACATCATGTAGAAAAAAAAGTTCCACAGATACGCCTCTCGTGATCCCAACTACAAGGATTTAGCTACAATTTTTGTATCATTGCCTTGAAATTCACTGTAAGCAGAAGAATGGATAGGTAGATAAACCTGTAGTGCCTCACCAATTCTGTAAGAGAATGCAATATTAATATGGAATCTATCTAAAACTACTGGTAGGAAATTCACACCTACATTATAGGATCGTTACCCTTCAAAAACATTGAGAGTCATTAATGCTGACGTTGTGGTGAAAAAGGAGTTATTTATGTTGACTTGACAGTTTGCTGATAAGCATCTAACCACATTGGGACAGACACAAATTCTGTGCTTCAATGGTCTGTGTGAACACTTCTACAATTTACTATAATTTGCCTCAAATCATATTTTGTATAAGAATTGGGTAAATCAATTAGTCATTGACTCCAATGGAACATTGCTGTATGCCAATTTTCTGCTGTGTTCACCTAAATAAACAGCTACTACACTTTAAAATATATCCTGTGCAGTGCTTTGAGGTGTCTTCTGGATGTGAAAGGCATCATCAAATAAGGATTATTACAGGTACTAAAATGCACCAACTTATCTACAATTGCATTAAAAGGCTCCATCAGCCTAGTAGACTTTGTCTCTTTGCATTTGTTTTAGTAAAACATTTTATGAATTCAAGCAATCACTTGCTTATTATTTTAAGAGTATGCATCCAAACGGAAAACATCACAGTTTTCATCACATGACAGAACATTCTTCCTTGTACCTTTGACAAGATCACTGCCACGAAATATGAAGGACCGGTCACATTGTGGTCGGTGATATTTAAGGATAAACGCTTGAACATTGACCATGTCCTGTCCCCTCATAATCTGCTCTTGAATAGCTAGACATCCTGTTGTGAATTTCTGATGCTACCTCGCTGATCAGTTGCTGAAAGCAGAGACAACAGTGGGAAATCAAAAAACCAAGAGCCAGAGCACCATGACTCATTCCCATCATTCACACTTCTAAAAGCAATCCTCCCTCCTCCACTTTCTGAGAAGTGCACTGGGTTCTGTCGTGAGCAAACATGAAAGGCTTGATATCAACACTGCCAAAAGTAAGCTAGAGTATTATTTTTTTTATTAATAGTAGTATTCTGTCATTAATTCAAGGGGGGAACCAAGGTGTATCAAGCTACCATGTCAAACTTTTGCCTTTTCATGGGTGTCTACAACAACTTGGATTTACATTTGCATAGTACCATGCCAGACAGCCGTTTCCCAAATCACCTGGACCATCACCATAGTAAATAACTAAAGATTACATTTCAGTAATGTTTTTTTTCCCTGATGAGAATGTTTGGTTCCTTTCATGATATGCTCTGAATTGCTTTCGTTGGGTCTTCTCGCTCCCGAACGCTTCATCGAGGTTTTGAAGTTACTGCGCTAACATACAGACTTCTTGCTTCATCACTAATCTTCTGTGGGCTGAAATAACTTCTTTCAACTCTTAGTCAGAAACCTTCAAAAAGCAATCTACTGATGAGTTAAGCTTCGTTGCAACAGTTTCACATTGACTGGAAATCTTTAGTAAATCAACCAAATTCCTTCCATCTCTACTGATGGATATTCCCTCATTTTGTAAGTTCCATTTAAGTCAGATCCATGCCCTGTACTTTTTTAGTTGTTAGTATCCTCCACAAGTTAGCAGTTTATTAAAAAAGTGAATCTGGCAGAGCAAGCTTGCACACATGCTAATTTTTTCCTAACACTCTAGTAATTTAATAACACTAAGGGACTAATTAAATATACAGGTAACACGATTTTCTGAAGTAAGTAGCAGCTTCCTTAAATAAAATCATTTCCACTGCTTCAGGATTCATGATGGTACCAGGAAGCACTCATTTGATTTTGTAAACTTATCCATGCATTAACTTATTGCCTATCAATCATAATAAAATCCAATCCAAATTTGATTTATAACAATTATGCCATAAATAATTTTAAATATTGGAATGAATACGGCTAACTCATTTAAGTTAATTGGATCGCTCCTTAATAAATTGGGCAATTGCAGCTGACTGGTGGTGAGTATTTGCTGCTCTTTTAAGGCTTCATATTCTTGTACAGATTAACATTCCTACAAGTGCCCTGACTGCCTAAAGTGCAGATTTGCTGCTGATTGATAATTGAGCAGAAAATGACTGGCAGTCTGATTACAGGGACCAGCGTTCTTCATCAGCCACAAATCTCCATTTTATCCTGCTAACAAACACTTCAGAAATACATATCTCAGATGCTCAGTAGCACTTGGCAGAATGCACAAAAAACTATAAGCATTAAGTTTCATTTTCATTGTGGGGCAATTTTTCTCGTAAAGCGATCGGAATCAATGTATATTTGTCACAGTTCTCCCTTTGGTAAACGTTGCTGTTGATTCTAGTGTTTGATAGAATTTTTAACCAACTGTAATCTTGATGAGCACACAGTGATAGCTGTCTTACAGGTAGCGTTAAAGGGATTGGCAAAGCAGACCTTTGCAACGTGGCAAGAAACCACAACACAACTACTCTACACTATCCTACTACAAGCTGTGTCCTATTTTTGTTCATTTCAAAAAGGGAGAGGATACAAGAATAAATTTAGCTGCACTTTTACAACCGGAATGCATAATCCTCCACAATCATGTCCTCTAAATTGTAATTCTTGCATTTGGCAAGGGATCTTTCACACTAAGAGGGCATTTCAAATTGCTCTTACTGTAATGACTGTATTTTGTAGACGAATGATGCTGTGGAAATGTGTTTAAAAGCAAATAGGACTGTGGAAGGACGAACATGTGCCTAAAAGAAATCCATGCTTAGATTTGTGCCAGCATTATCATTAGCCAGAAAGGTTGCAAGAATATATATGAATGCTAAATACTGATTGCCTTTGAAGTTCAGTATGGCACTTATGTGTAACTTTAGTTATAAATACAGAACAGTAAACTAGAACTGTGTAACACCACTACAGGGTGAACGTTTTAAAGGTTTAGAGGGATGAGTGCTGGGAAATAGAATTAAATGAGAAGGAATGTCACCAGTTAATCCATAACCCAGAGGCATTAAACATTGGCACCAGGACTTGGGTCAAATGTATTGATTCAGCACATTTTAACAAAGCTCTAAAGTGAAGTCAGTTCTGAAAGTTAAATTGATGAATTGCCAACATAAGAGCAACAGAGCATTTGAATTTAACCTACGTTTCATACAGTGCAATGGGGAGACCTGCATAATAGTGGGCAAGGACTTTTAACAAAATTCAACAATTCCTGTCAAGAACAAGTGTGTACTAGTACCTGACAGAAATCCCACAACATGAGCCAATTGTCACTGGAAAGATGAAAGCTTTCATGCAGAGGATTGCAAACCAAAGGGAAGAAAATCTGGGGCACTGCCACATCAAAAGGTAAAAAAAAAAGCAGCACGAAATTTGGTGCAGTGCTGCCCGTCAGTGTAAACCAAAATTACAGTCCCACGTTCTCATTACAAGGAAAACACACACAAAGTTCAACTCGTTTCTTCTGCTGTTATTCACATGGTTCACCCACTCACTGTAAAACCACATCTAAATTACAAAGAAATGTCAGCAGTAACTGGAAATGCATGAAATTATCTTTTGTTGTACTGGCTTGATTTTTTTCACATATACAAAATATATATATATATAATATATATATATAATATATATATATATAATATATATATATCAGACACACTTTAAAAAAAAACTCTTCAGCAAATGCAGCACTTTAAACCCATCAAGCTGATGAAGTTAAAAATTGTGGGTGATCTCTATCTCAAACAAAGTTGTGGTGTGCAAGCAAAGAAACAAAAGTAACACAGGATTTAATGCCAGCAAATCACGTGATGGTTCCTGCAGTCCAACTCAGTCCCAGTAATCATTCATTATCTGACATCTGATGCAATTTTAAGTGTAAGATCATAGGTTCACTGGAAAGTGTTGGATGACTGTTTGTCAGCCTATTTAACCTACCCTTCAATGAAACTCACCTTACCATCAGTGGTCCCATTCTCTCTCATCATCCCCCCACCCACCCCCATATCATGACATTGAGCTGCTTTTTTCAACAAAAATGTATCTTACTTCCTTGGTCTCAGCCACCCTTCCCAATAAACTTTTTTTAAAAAAAAAATTCAAACATGATCTCTTTTTGGTTTAATTGGTTTAATTCTAATTAAAGCATCTCCATACGTATTTAAATGGTTTGTTTCCCAGCCATACTATAGCAATCACAAATGTCACAGTGGTGCCCAAAATTGTTCGTCTTGAGAGCTCAGATTGTGCCTGTGAATTTTCATGATAGTTGTTAAATCACAGCTGAAAACATTCCCAAACTGCTGCCTCCCTGCATCAGCTTTACATTATTGCTTCCCAGTCCTTACCACTTGAAATTAATAACTACTTATGTTAGAATGATCCGTCACACAAACATGACATTCGGCAATGTTTATACTCGTCTATTTTTCTCCCACCCGAGATCTTCTTTGTCTTGCCTGGTCAAACACAACAGCCAGTCTCTTGCTGCACTAAGCTTCATAATACACGATTAGATTGCTGCCCATTACCAAGCAGGGATCTGGAAAGCGTGTGGTTTAAGACCCACCTCGAGTGCCTCCTCTTTGACCATGCCTTTGGTCACCTGATAAGAATTATATAATGTTTCAACCACAAATATACAGTCAATTCACTTTACAGTATATTCTGTGAAGAGCTTTGAGAGGTCCAGAAGATACGAAAAGCGCTATATCAAACGGAAGGATTATTATTATATTACACACATGAAAGGGTAGGCAAGACACTTGACTGCTTGTGCATTTCAGGTGACAAGATCCCCAATTTGCCATCTAGGGAACATCCACTGGGCAAATCTCTGACATGTGGATCGTAAGTTAGAATTATAACCGAACTCTGGGTAGAAAATGAAAGCTTTTTAGCACCAGTGGCACTAACTGTCTTGGCAATCAATCCTATTTTTGCCTTTACTAATTCATTTGACTAAATCTGACTCAGAGTGAAGTCAGCACGAAGCAAATTCAAAGAACATTGGCCTCTTTAATGCCTCAAGACGCTTGCACTCCACAAGTTCGTACTCTTTACTTAGGTTGTACTCAGTCCAGCAGGTCACCCATCCCAAGACGGTGAGCAGATAATCTTCTCTCAAGCCTCTGCCAATAATATTCTTCAGCTACAAACGCAAGAGCGGCCAACAGCTTTGCTTTAATAGTTCAACATATTGCCCCTGCAAACAAAGATCCATGTGTAATTTGACCCTGTCGAATCTGGATTCCAGCCTCCATTAATCCAAATTTGCAACACATCAGTTCGTTGGAATGATCATCGTAATGTCTTTCTCAGTAAGAGAAAGAACCAAAAATAGCTACAATTAGTCAGTACAATGGAGAAATAATGAAGGTATCACAGGTCTCATTTTGACACTGTTTGTGTATAAAATGATGCCAGTCCTTCCTTGCACCTCAATTGACAATAGTACTGTATATATTTCCTCATGTCCGGTTTCCTTTCAACATGCAGGATATAAGCTCTTAAAGGTTGTATTGCAACACAATATACTGGCAAAACTCTTTACAAATGAGGAAACGTATTTCATACAGAAAAAGAATCAGATATAAGCAAACCTTTCTGTATTATACTGATTTTTTACATAAAATGAAGAAGACAAAGTGATATGATGAAACACGAAGCGCTGGGATTAAAAGATCTGCCAAAATCCAAAACTAGTGGAACAGGTTCAATGGTTTGAATGGTGTTTTCCTGTTCCTTTTTTTAATCTAAAATGATCCCAATTCTACAAGTTTATATTTCAACTACATTGCTGTATCCTAAATTACTGGTGCCATGAATCAATTCCTATTTTCCTAGCTCAGCAGATATTACAACAACAACAACAATAGCACAACACACAATGCACTATACATGCTGGCTGTATCAAAGTCAAATTTATAACTCTTAACAACCAGAGTTTCAGGGATGTCCTGATTTTCACTTTCCATCGATGAGCACATCACCTGGGAAAGAGTTACCTTAAGCCACCATTGTGAGCAGATCAGGGTACCATTTACTGCAGTAGTAAGTTCAGCATCACCCAAACACAAAGAAGGCCTTTAAATCGATTAGATTTCATCCTTTCAAAATCTACCCACCCAATCTACCCATTACATCAACAAGTCAATTATAATAAAAATATAAATTATGAGTTATATCATTTTAACTGGTTACAGACCCAACTACACATCACTTATCAAACTTGTTATGAGCTCATAATAATAATCCTTGCATTTGATAGCGCTTTTAGCATCTTCCAGACGTGTCAAGGCGCTTCACAGAATATATACTGTAATGTGAATTGACTGTATATTTGTGGGAGAAATGCTGCATCCAATTGCGCACAGCGTTGTCCTACAAACAGTCTTGGATTAAAAATAACCAATTTATTATAGTTTTTTGGGGGGACAGATTATTATTAGGCGTGTGGAGTAAGGAAACTTGCCCAAGGTTTCTCACTGACCTGCCTCGATTCGAAACACAGGTCTCAAATTTGTAAGGCGAGTGCTCTAACCACTGAGCTACAGGACTCCACCTTAAACTACACATCATGAGCAATACTGTTCATTACTGGCATCTCACCAAAATAAAACTTTAACCTCCATAAAAAATGTACATATAAATAAATACACTCCACAGCACTGAAACACGCGTCTTGTGCTAAACTAGTCTGTGTTAGTGTCAATACTCCCAACCTTAAGCCATCTCATTCCCTTCTGCAAAGGCGCTATCATGAAAGCAAAGATAAATTATATTCGGCAATCCTCACCACCTTTTATGGAAACAAGTTCCTCTTTTTGATCCAAACTCTCGTTTTGATCCGTGTCGCAGTTATTTTATGTTTCTACATCCTTTGTCGTACCAAGCATGTTGCTGTAAGGATTGCTTCAGTTACTGAACCAACAATTAAAAGAAACAAAAAACAATTTGCAATGATAGCACCCTTCATTGCAAGGTAACCTCCCAACATGCGGGGGACGATGCCAAGGTGACTGTAAGCACAGTGAGGTGACTGTGAGCACAGTCAAAGAAGAAGGTCTTCAGGCATGTCTCAAAAATGCGTGAGGGGGCAGGGGGGCGAGGAATGGGGCGAGGCAGAGAGACTGAGTGAAAGGGTCAGTAAGATCGGTCACCCATCTGACTGATGATTACATTTTATTGTACAAGAAAAATACAATGTTAAAAATGAACATTGTGCATTTGGGGGAATATATGCATTTCCATCAAAGTTGGAGGGAAAACATTACTCGGTTTGTTATTTTGATCTTGGAGGTGAGTGCGTTTCCAGATTGCCTTACCTGTGTGCCTTTTCACTCCAGGTCTAGTCTATTCTGTATCACACAAACAGCATGGACTTGCGATGTCCTCCGACGTGAAAGGCGCTCTATAGATGTAATTTTGTTGTTGTTGGACCTAGGGAATTCATTTTGGCAAATGAATCCAACAGCGGATGTATAAAGGCAAAACAAATACTTTATCGGCAACCAGGTAGGAGGTCAACACACCTACCACTATCTCTCTCTCTCTCTCTCTCTCTCTCTCTCCCTTCTTCCACCACGTCACATTAAAAAGCTTTCACATGATCATCACTGCTTACCTTGGTCAGCTTTCCCCCCCACCCCCTCCCCCCGCTTTGTGAAGCACTCTGAGATGCCAGCTGGCTTGGGAGGACAGACGCTATGTAAACCCAAGCTCTCGTCGCTGTTGCTCGTTAAAAGCTATCCGGGGCACGTCGAGATCAAACGTCAGAAAAGTCAAGAGCCGGGCAAACGTATATCAGAGGGACATTGCGCTGTGCCGTAGCTCAGTGGTTAGAGCACTCGCCCCCCGCAAGCCAGAGACCCCCGGGTTCGATTCCCGGTGGGGTGAAACCTTGGGCAAGTTTCCTCACTCCACACGCCCGACCATATTCACTCAAGGAAACTATCTTTTTTAAAAAATCGGTCACTTCGATCCGCATGGGAGGGTGTTTAACTGATTTGATTCAATGTTCGTTGGGACGCTGCTGCGCGCAACTGACCGCCGCGTTTCGCCCACAGATGTATGTACAGTCAATCGCAGTACGGTATAGTAACCAGTGAAGCATTTCAGACGTCTAGAAGACGTGAAAAAGCCCTACAGCAAGATGCAAGGATTGATATTATACTGTATATTATTGACACCGACATGCACAAGCTCACCTCTCGTTCACACACACACACACACAGAGTAACCCCCCCCCCCCCCACACACACACACACACAAAATAATCCTGTCCCTTACCTGCTGACTTTATCCTGTTGTCTCCCACCAAGAGGAGGGTATCTGGCTCTTATTGAGAGGCTGAGAGGGTGACATTGGTCGAGGTGCCCATTGTACTGATGGCTTGCAGTCTGTCCCCACCGGGTCTTTGGATGCAAACAAGACTTCCTGATCAGCATCAGTGTGTCAATGGCAGCCTCGGTGAGTCAGTCAAAGTCAGCGAGTCAATGAGTGAGTGAGTGGGTGGGTGAGTGAGACAGACAGATTAAACCCTAAGAAAAAATGGGAGGTCGGGTGAGCTGCTGTCTTCACATCTCATCACATTCACTTCCGACAATAAAGGCATCACTTTCTCTCCTTTCCTCTCTCTCTCTCTCCCTCTCTCTCTCTCTTTCTCCTTTGCCTCTGTTTCTTTCTCACTCTTTCTCACTCTTTTCTCCTCCCTCCCTCCCTCTCCCCCTTCCTTTCTCTGGCTCTCTCTTTCTTCCTCTCTGTCTCTCTCTCTCTCTCCCTTCCTCTCTCTTTCTCCTCCTTTCCCTCTGTCTCTTTCTCTCACCCTTTCTCACTCTTTTCTCCTCCCTCCCCTCTCTCCCTTTCTCTCTCTCTCTCTTCCTTTCTCTCTCTCTCTCTCTGTCTCTCTCTCTCTTGTTTTCCTTCCCACTCACCCCGACAGTAAAAGAACAAGCTTATTGCGGTTCGAAGTTCGAGGTCTGTGTCGCTTCCTCTCCCTACATCACTCCTCTCTTCTTTTCAGCCAAAGGGCGGGTGGCTTGAACTCTAATCTCTGGTGCTTGTGGCTCTGTGGCTTCTCTAGTGCACACACACACACACACATGGGCGTTTAAGATGAAGTTCCCGTTTGTAGGGGGAAAGGGAAACCTATTCGATAACGTAGGCAGGTCTGATGTTAAGTAGAGCAGGAATAGAACCAGTGTGTGTGTGTATGTGTGTGTAAATAGAAAAGGTTGCTGGGTGGTAGTGCAGCCCTTGCTCTGACTTTACTTGGAGGAGGCTTCCGGGGAGGAGAATAAAAGCCCTCTTCAATCGAGGCAGACACACCAAGGGCTGGGTCAATTGAATTGGCTGGGTAACCTTGCATGACTGATCCATTTCAACCACAAACCCTGGTTGCCCTCTGCCGCCAATCGTGGGCAGAGATGCAAACCCGAAATCGTTCTTTCTTCAAAGACAAAAGGGGGGACATTTGGATTCCGTTTTTTTTAACCGAGGTCATTTTTATTCGTGCTCTTTCGAGATAACAACCATTATGCGCACCCGAATCTACAGTCAAATTCACTTTGCAGTACATTCTGTGAAGCGCTTTGAGGCGTCTAGAAGACGTGAAAAGCGCCATTGTCAAATGCAAGGATTATTTATTTTATATATATATCTACAGTATGTGTATATATATATATTATATATATATATATCAACGTGGTTACTGTGTAAACACCAGGGAGGGATTCTTCCCACTCAGCTCCTGTTAACCTTGCAACCCAGTGCCCTAACTGCTGAGTGGGTTAATTGCAGGTAGACAGACGAGCAGCAGAAAGCTTGACAGACAGTGCCTTCAATGGAAAATTGAGCAGTGAGGAGAGAACACACTTTCCATTCCAGTCGCAAGGAAATTTCCACCTGTCGGTGAGATAGATGTGTGGAAGTCTGAGTCCAAATTGGATACCCTTGAGCGTGGTGACAGGGTGCTAAAGGTGTTTGAGCCAATCACCTTTTGTTTTTGGTCATCCACCAAGTGTCTGATACTTGCGGAAACCCATCCCCACGCTTACGACTACGCTTTAAACACAGTTTAAACTCAACCCAGTAAACAATATTGAAGTGACTATTCCTCCATTTAAACAAATTCGCTTCTCCTGCTATCATTGGGAGGCAGGAACCCGCCATATAGATGTGAGAAAGACATGTCACATACCTCTTATGCTGAAGTCAACCTTACGGGTGGTAGGCATGGCGCATGGATTCAATTTGGTTTAACTGATTTGATCCAATGCACAATACAATACAAAATTACACTTGTAATGTGCCTTTCACGTCAGGAGGACATCCTCAGTGTGCTGAACAGTGAAGGTTAAGGACCGTATGTGTGAGGGGTTGGTTGTTGGGATCAGGGAGGGTGGGCAACAGAGAGGGTGACCAAAGATATGGTCTGAGGGGAAGGTCTTGAGGGGTGTCTTGAATGAGGCAAGGGAGGGTGTAAGGCAAAGGGAATGTGGGATGGAGTTCCAGAGGGTGGAGGCAGAGAGGCTAAAGGCCCGACTGCTGATGGTGGAGCAGGCCAGACCTTGTTGAACAAACAACTTAACAAAAAAAAGGAACGGAATTGTTTTGAAGAATTATTCTTCACGACAAGGATCACACCCTACTAGGTTTTTAATCCTCCGATTTCCTCCCAAAGAAGTCAAATGAAATCCACACTGAGAATAATACTTCCAAACAAAATTGAATTTGCCATTTATTTGAGTAGGAACAAGTACTATTGTATTTGTAAGCAGAAAATGGTTTCTGACAGCTGAGTTGAATCAAATGCTTGAATAAGTTCTCAAGATAAGCCAACTAGTGCTTCGTTTGCACATCATCGTACTTTAACTTTGTTTTGAATCCATGCTGTAACATGGGAGTAAAGGTAATGACCATCAATGTTAATTATAAAGTGCAACCTTCAACTTTATGCCTTGTCAAAATCTAAAATGGATTGCCCACAAATGCATGGCTTAGGTTTTTTATATAAAAAAACAAAATGCACTTATCCTAAGTGACAGATTGAGTAGGATGCAAGTCTAAATTCCATTTGTTAATGCAATGTACAACTCTGCCTGCCAAAAGCACAAAATAAATCAATCTCGCACAAAGGATTGCCAAATAGCTCCCAATTCCTTTCATTCCCATTGCATTCGTGACTGAGTAACTGTAAATAGGCAAGCAGTAGACTCATGCGGGCCTGAATGTTGGGAGACCAATTCTTCCTTGATTACGTATGAGCTTATCTTCTCTCCTCCTTCACAGTCTGTCACAGAATCCTACGGCACAGAAGGGGATCATTCAGCCCTTTGTGCCTGTGCCGGCTTTATTGAATTGAACTGCAGCTTAAAATAAATGCAGAGTTAATAATAATAATCGGAATCCTTGCATTTTGATATACAGTAGAACCTTATCACGTCTTCAACAAATCTCAACGCTCTTCATAGAATATACTGTAAATGGAATTGGATATTTTGTGGGCAAAACACGGCATCCAATTGTGCACAACAGTGTCCCACAAACAGTCGTGGATTGAGTGACCAATTCATTATTTTTTATTTTGAAGGAATTATTACCTCCTGGAAAAGCAATCCATCAATCGACTAAAAACTGGGTTCCTACTTACTGTCAGGCAAAACGAGGTATGTGGAATAAGGAACATTTTGCCCTGTCAGGAATTGAACTCAGGTCTCTCGTTTTCCTAGGCGAGTGCTCTAACCACTGAGCTATGGGTCTCCATCGGTGTTGAATCATGACAGTTAAACAAGATGTGGGATTTAATAATCCATGCATTTGTAATAATGCCTTTTATGTCACAAGGACATCTCAAAGTGCCTCACAGGATTTATTGTAGCATGTGTTTTGAAAGGCTTACATAGCAGCCAATTTGCCATGTCGTACAAACAGCCACGAAGTGAATAATCACTGTTATGTGCAGAATGTCAACCAGTACATCAGGAAACACACCCTTTTTTTTTCCAAAGAATCTCCAACACTCACCTGAAGATTTCAGTCCCATTGTGTAGAATATGTGCAACACAACCTTGATCTGCTTTTGTTTACTTTCATTCAGGGATAATCATAGCACGAAGATTTTAAAAAATTACCAGCTCTGACCTTAGAAACATTGAGCAGGTTTCTCTCAGTTTGAGCAGGTTTGAGCAGTTACGTTCTAAGAATTTGAAGTTTGACAATTTGAAGAATGAGGAAACGCTGAGCTATGTCATTAATCCTCATCATTTACCATTGTCTGTGAATAATAGAGGAAAGATTGGAATGTATAACTTAGGTCTATTGGAAGATTGGAAAAGATCCCACGTAATGTTTAGGAAAGGCACAGGATTTACAAGTTACTGCTTTAATAATGGAAGCCATCACCTTGGCCGACTTTAACCTCCACTTCACTCCTGCAGTACTTGCTCTAGATCTGCTGACTTCTCCCTCCTCTCCTCTCCCAACTTCTCCCTCTATATCAACTCCGCCATTCACATCCATGGCCACCCGCTGAACCCTGGGCCTTACCGTCTCTGATTCACCAGTACTGACAAAGACATTTCAGCACTATTTCATCTCTCTAAACTCCTCCTGGGCCCCTGCCTGGCACACACCTCCTGTGCATCTCCTATCACCCCTGGAGAAAAATCCCCCCAGATGCCCCCTCTAGATCTGGACTCCCACCGCTTTGGCCCTCCTCCTTGAAGAGTCTACCCTCCTTGGTCACCCTCCTAAACAACTCCCTCTCGGCCATCTTCGACACACTTACCCTCGTCAATCTCCGCACCTCCTCCTACTCGCACAAACCCCCCTGGTACACCAGCCATCTCATGTCCCTCAAATCTCAGTTGCTCAGAGAATTGAGTACAAAACCATTGCTCTTACCTTCAAAACCCTCCATGTTCGTGCCCCACCCCACCTCTCCAACCTCATAACCCCATATCAGCTTGTCTGCTCCCTCCACTCGGGGGACTGCTACAAGTCTCCCACATTTCCCACCCCACAATCCCTCTATCCCACAATCCATCCACCTCCTCCCATGCCACCTTCAAATCCCATCTGAAGACCTTCCTCTTTGATCGTGCCTTTGGCCACCCTCCCATCCCCACCCCTCCTTCCAACCCCAACTCCCAGCTCGGGTCTGATACCCCTGATTGTCCAGCACCGTGGGATGTCTTTCTGATGTGAAAGGCACTATACGTGAAATTTGTTGTTGTTGTTGTTTGGAGGGTTAAGGTTAAGTTTTTTTTTATGGGTGAGGGTTAGAGGCTGGAAACTAGGTCTGCCAACAACAGGGAGAAATAATTTAACACTTTTTTTATAACAAAAAAATAGAAAAATATAATTCCTTGTGTAACTTTCAAGAGGAGTCCCAATGCCAGGACTTTGATCATTTCTCAAGGGTTATTACATCACTGCACTTTGAACTGATCAAGCTGTGATCATAGATTGTTTTTCTCAAAACTGTGTCATCAAAATTTGGTTTGTTGCACAAACATTCAGAAGATTTGCACAATATTGCTTGAGGTGATCTATTGAGGTTGTTGCCAGTGACCTCACCCACTTGTAAATCGCTATCACAGCTCCACAACAGCAATAAGAACATAATAATAATAAAAATAGCACAGCTATAAAAAGCAGCAAATATATATATATTTATATAAATATATATACATATATATGTACACACACACACACACACAGTATATCTCCAATGGAGATTGGATTCAACAATTTGTCTAATTCTGGGTGCTCAAAATGCTAAACAGTCAATCCAGGAAAAAATATGCCCTCAATTACCAGGCAATTAGGCAGCTGCATCAACTTACAAAGCACACAGTCACTTCACATTAGCATAAATCCCGTGAAGGGCTTCGAGATATTGTTCCAAAGTGAAAGGCGCTACATCAAATACAACGATTATAAGAATGAATAAAATGTCTCTTCTTAACAAGTGCCATAAGACCTTTAATGTCAAGTAACCCAGCAGCACCCTAAGCAATGCAACATAGTGTGGAGCAGAGGTCAGTCTAGCTTGTTGGGTTCAACTCCTAACCTGAGGCATAACTCAGACTCAGGGATGAGAGAGTCCAAGTAATTGAACTAGGCAAAGATCTATTAAACTTAAATAATTCATACAGGAATTATACGTTATATATTTTCACCTACCCGGCCCCTGCATTGACTTGCAGCAATATTGGATTTCAGCAGAGGTCAGCAAGCAGTTTATCGAACCACACTGTCATTCGGTCAGAGAATGGCAATAGGAGGGAGCAGTAATAGTACTGTACTTCATACTCTGGGGATCAGAGATATGCTGTAACACAATCATTTCCCTTGTGACCCTTTGAAATATTCAAAATTAAAAGAAAATATTTTTCAACGTGATCCTAACACCTGCCCAAGATGGTGCTTCAACACCACTGGGTGATGTTTAAACAAGAAGAAGTCTTGCGAGACCTGGCTGCCAACCTCCGCAGTTAAAAAAGCTACCAGGAATTCACATTTCCACTGTGACCAATTAACCAAGAGTTTACGAGAATAATCTGAATTTGGGAAATCAACTGTAAATCAAGCTCAACCACCAGACACCAAACCGATTGCTCAGTATGACTACTTGCTCATTGTAGACCCCCCCACCACCACGATCGTGGGCAAACAGAATTGTGAAGCCACTAGCTTTAATGAGCTAGAAAGACTAGCAGACATTATTCATGCCTTTGGTTAACCATGAAAAACAAGGCCATTTCCTGAGTGAGTTCCTCTTACCACCTCCTCCTTTCTGCATAGTTTTTAAACCAAACAATGCAAACCTGTATTAACATGATCTGCTCAATGTCACCTGCCATAAACAGCAACGGCAGAATGAATGCTGAAATCAAGGTTGTTTGAGAATATGAGAGGATAATAATCCTTGCATTTGAGAGGATCACACACACCTGAGGAAATACAGTATAGTATTACATTTCCCTCTGAACTATCCTGGCATGAAAGTCACCTACAACATGCATTCAATGTTATGATGAGCCTCACTTGGACTGCTTTGAGCCATCTTCCTTTTGTGATTTATATAAACGTAAATTGTTGGCACTGTAAAGTAACTGCACTATCTACACAATAGAAAGTATCTCCTTATTGACCTTCGACAGGTAACATTAGCTTGTTTGCAATAAAAAAAATCTAAAATTATACAATTGGAATAATAATCCTTGCATTTGATTTCGGTCTTTTCATATCTTCTAGACATCTCAAAGCGTTTCACAGAATGTACTGTAAAGTATATTTCATTAACATATATTGACTGCATATTTGATATATATATTGACTGTGTATCTATATTGAATGTATATTTGTGAGAGAAACGCGGCAGCCAATTGCGGAAAAAAACTGTGGTGGATTGAGTGACCAAGTTATTATTTTATTTTTCTTGAGGGATTATTATCGGGCATGTGGAGTAAGGAAACATACCTTGTTTGTGCCCTGCAGGGATTCAAAACCAGGTCTCATGCTTGCAAGGCAAGTACTACCCACTGAGCTACAGAACTCCAACCAGAAGGAACTCATTCAACTGACCAACAAATAAATTGTTCATGTGTGCATTCAACTTAGAAATAAGAATACATACAGTGATTGCAAAGGACTTAAAAATACTGTACACGAGTTTCTCCATCCTCGTTGGTAATAGCTGCATACATCCACCAGAGGGCAGCATTATTTTTTAAAATATAATTAAAAGTTAGATTGAGCAATTATTACAATTACTTGGGCAATACTGTACTGAATATGATGTGCATTTATTATAGATACACGAGGGAAGCTATTAGCACAAAGCAATGCTCAGTGTTAACATAGTCCCCAGTGTGCAAAAACTCAGATAAAAACACTTCAACATTGTCATAGGATTAGATGTATTTTTAATATTCTGAAATGCAGTTCTAATTCACGTCTACTTTGATGAACACTTCAAGGTTTAGGACTAAATTACTGTACATTGAAAATATCAATGGAGAAGTTTACAATTTATAAAGACATTCATTATCATTTATAATACCGGTAGTTAGTATTTAAAAAAAATTAAACTTGATTGAACAAAGGAGTCTCAGAAGGCAATTTTTGCGAATATCATCCTGGACTTCATACCATTCACTACATGAAATTCACTACATGGAATTCACTACAGCAAACAGATCTAGATACTTATTCAGCAATGTTTAAAGGCACTGATATAAAATGTAGGTTGTATCATTTGTAGGTGAGATCACTGATGTACTGTACCTTTATAATGCAATAATAATCCTTGCGTGTGATTTCGTGCTTTTCACGTCTTCTAGACGTCTCAAAGCGCTTCTCAGAATATACTGTAAAGTGCATTGACTGTACATATGTGGGCGAACCACAGCAGCCAATTGCGCACAGCAGCATTCCACAAAGCGTAGATTGAAATGACCAATTTCTTATTGTAATTTTTGAGGGATTATTAGGCATGTGGAGTAAGGAAACTTGACCAAAGTTTCACCCTGACCTGTCTAGAATTGAACCCAGGTCTCTTGTTTGTAAGGCGAGTGCTCTA
This sequence comes from Hydrolagus colliei, assembly GCA_035084275.1. Classification (NCBI taxonomy): domain Eukaryota; kingdom Metazoa; phylum Chordata; class Chondrichthyes; order Chimaeriformes; family Chimaeridae; genus Hydrolagus; species Hydrolagus colliei. The sequence continues at coordinate 12,118,846 of CM068755.1, read as the reverse complement.
ACCATTGAGCTATAGGACTCCACTTTGGTATTTAATAGTATAATCAGCATAATTTTTTCAGACACTGGGAATAATTTTCCATTCTACACCAGTGCTTGGAACTGCACAGGTGCTTAAAAATAGATTTTATTTTTAATCAATTGTAATCACGTTTCCATTACTCACAGCCACATTTAACTTGCAGAAATATTAAAGCTGCAGAAAGGAAATATTGAAGATGAAATTAAAAAGACATTAAACTACATCTGTGCTCAGTGCTTTTGGAATACAATGTTTAAAAAAGCATCAATATTTATTGGAATTGAACCTTCCTTGTATCTGTAATCCTTGCCATTGGAAATTTCCAAGATGTACAACAGAAAATTCAGGAAAAGTGAGATAAGTCACAAGAAATAATCAGATAATCCTAACACATTGATTTTCACATGGGGGAGGACATCTCAAAACACTGAATTAACTGTAGAGTGATTGTGTATTTTGTCGGTGAAATGCAAAGCTACAAGGTGGATATATCATTGAATGCATCTGGCTCTATATTTACTAGGGCTTGTGGGCCTGTACTTTGCTTCTTTTTGAGACTCAATTCAACTGCAGGGTTAATGCATCAAAACCTATTCTGTTCAGTGGGAATAACTTGCAATACTTCAGATATTTCCATGTAGCCTATAATGTATTATCAGTTATCTTACTTTGGTCTATTAGAAATTAGGTGTCTTTGTGTCATTTACGTGAAGTCTTTCACCTTCCCAGAAGATGGTTTGGCATCTTAAATTCCATTGGCAGATTAACAAACTCTTGCTTCACATGTTTCAAATGCACACGAGGTTCAAACACTTGCTGACTGACAGTCAGGTGAAAAGGGAAAACTTCATCAGTGGCCAACTTAAACCAAATCAGACCTTCAATTTAACAGAACACTTGTTGATCAAACCCATCACTCTCATCTCAATGGTGGAGAAATGCATTGATGTTTAAATTTTGAATTTGAATTTTTTTGAAGAGAAAAATACTGAAAATGAATTGCCAACAGAGAATCAATTCAGTGTCAACCTGGAAACACTTAAAACTAAATTTAGCTTCAACATTCATATAACTTTCATATCAGATAATGTCTGAGCACTTTAAAGTGACCAAATTGGATGTCTTGCAAGGGAGAGGTGATCATATTTGAAGAGGTAGGTTTTAAAATGGAATTTAAAGTAGAGGGAAGAAGTTCCTGAGGCGAGAGGTGTGGCAGATGAAAGCTCGATAGAGAGGAAGGGGTCACAAATGAAGAGGGCTACACTTATAAAATCAAGACTGCTTTATTAAGACGTTACAAATTGCAGTTGGAAAGAAGACACATTTTAAAAAATGTTATCTATTTTGAAAAATGGAGACACATTTGCAGTAATACAATTACATGTTTACATCTAGAGAATTGACAAATCCAGCACGTGTGTGTGTATAGCAATGCACAGCAAAGCATATAGCTGCAAGTTAAAAAATTCTGTATTCACAATTATACAAAGGTGTGTGAACTGTCTATTTTGAGAGGTCTTTCGTTTTTCAGAATAGCTCAAATTATCATCTGATTATTGTTGTGTAACTGATTGTCAATTGGTGTCAAATGTGATAACTTGGACCTTTTAGTATCAACAGCTTAAAATTTAAGTAGCATTTAAACAAGAACAAAATTACACTTGTATAACGCCTTTCATGTCCTAAGGAAGACGTCCCAAGGCACTGAAAATAGTGAATACTCCCTTGGGTAATATTGAAAGAGAGCAGAGACTCAATATAAATCAGGACACCACATTCAGCAGACTGCAAGATGACAGACAATTTATTCTTTTGACCAAATTGTTGCTGAAGTTACAAGGTGCTCTGGTTAATTGTGAATGTGAGTGCTGATACAGAAAAGATGAACTGAAAATAAGAGATGCCAAGTTTTCTACAATTTGGGCTAATTTTCTCGCTTCCTCACTGCTGAAGCAGAAGCCAATTGCTCCCTGGTGCTTCAATTCAATTCAATCATACTTGATGTCAAACCTAGGCAGTGTCAGCTATATGACTTTAGATGACCCGAAAACACAACACTAGTCTTACTCAACTTCCAGCTTCCAGACGGAAGGCACTGGATAAGGATGAGGAGTAAATCCTGGCTGATTTAATTATATCTAATCCTGGCTGGTTAGATATAAAATTCAGATCTAAAGTTGTTTGCTTGTGAAAAAAAGTTTTCATTTCAGACTTTACCAACACAGCATGAAAAGTATTCCACACAAAAAAATCACAATAGTACCAAATGCTTTGCAGAAACACAATGTTTAGCAATAGGAGCACTTGGTAAATATGGAACAATTCAAGTAGGTATAGGCACAGATTACCTCACATCAGTGCTGGTTCCTATGCTGACACCATACAAAAAATAGCCAGTGATGGGCTTCACGATGACAACACACTATGGAAAACTGGAGTTAAATTGAGTGGTACCTCATTCAGCCTTTCTATAATGTAGGCAGCCGTTACAAAGTACTGTAAATACATTCCCGTATCTACCACTCTCGATGGTAAATTGCATTCACCTTACCCACCAGAATATCATTCAATTGTACAATAAAGGAAAATAAATTAGATGTGCTGCTTTTCAAAGATCAGATTACAGTGTATTACAAATTTCCATATTTTTCACAACGCAACGGTAAAGACACAAAATCCACAATGTTGATTTATATGCATTTACTATATTGTCTTGATTGTTACAACCAATGAAATAAATGTTACTGATGATGGGTTTCTTTAAACAAATGTTACCATATCATCCCTGCATAAAACCTTCTTTCATAAAATAGTCAATGGTTCTGAAATTATTTAAATGTTGTTTCAAATAAAATCTTTTTTTTGTTCAAGATGGTTGAAAATCTGAGCTTTGATGGGGCAAGGAAGAAATCATTTCCAATGCAAAAGTATGAACATGGTATGAACATTTGTAATTTGTGGAGGTTTTTTTTAAGTTCACTTGCAGTATTTGTTTTAAAGTTGGTCACTGAGTTGATACCTTGCGACCCCCCACTGGTGTCTAGTGATGCATCCTAGAATGCTTCAGGCTAGTTTAAAAATCACGACAAGGGAATAATGGAAAGGTCACTAGACAAAACACAAAAACTACACACGCAAGCATCAGTGTCATTAAGGACGGAAAAACACCTTAGGCAGTATTACTGATGAAATGTGGGCAGTTTAATTAAATGTCAGCATTATATTGCCTAAACCTGATTTTTTTTAAAAAGTATGTAACATTACGAGATGCAAACATTAATAGAAAATCCTACTGCATATAAAGGTTGGCCCCTTGGAAAAGCATGGCAAACAGTTTAGAATTCATATTAAGGCATCCTGGATGAAAAACATTTATTTTCTAATATTACACAACAGTACTATTTTCTTCTTGCTTTATGATGCAATATATACATGGTACTGTATTAACGTATAAACAGCTTCCTGTATGGCTCAGTTCAGATTGGAGAAATTGCTGGTATGCAAACTGTTGTTACCATTGCTGATATGCTCAGTCCTTTATTGACAAAGTTATTGTGTTTCTCATCAAAGTTCTTCAAACTGCAGTGAGCAATCTTTTTTTAAAAAAAGATAAAAATGGTTCATCTAAAAATCAGTCTTCACACAAACAAATGCTCTTGATGAAGTAAGCCATCATGGCATATTGTTCTGATCATACTTCAATATCAACTGTTTAATGTGAGCCAACTTCCGATGCAGATGCTCACATCGAACCTTTTCTTCTCGATAAGTAGGATAAGTCTGAAAAGGAAAAAAAATGCTATTTTATTTAAACAAATAAATACTTCAAATCCCAAATCTAATTGAATCTCTATTCCGAATAAATTTTGTCAATAAAATTGTCGTTTATTTGTACTTGAAAATTCACCTGCTGGAATTATGGAAGAAATGTAAAATACCAATACAGGATAATGGACTTTAATAATAATCCTTGCATTTGATAGTTTAGACAATAGCCAAACATTTATACCAAACAACAATATCATATCCTTGATATTCATTTAAATAATAGAGCTTTTAAAGAACATCATTAAATTAAATCGTTAGCTATTACTTTGCTTCACTACATTTCCCCCGAATAGATAAAGTGGTGTACCTTTTTTAACTTTTTATATTCCTGAAATATTTGGTCCTCCACCCGCTGAAAAACAATATCATAAACAAAATGATGGCAACTTGCTCTTAAAATCAAAACTTTACTCACTTAAGATATACCGTATCACAAGTTTTGAAACCCAACTTTAAGGCTATTGGGGTCAGTCCTGGAATAGATAGACCCCAATTTTTAAGATAACACTATATATTTTCCAACACAGACCAATTTCACCAAATAATCAGCAGCAAAATCTACAAATCAAAGTTTGAATGTGTCAGGCTGTCAATTAAATAACTTAACGCAATCCATCTCTTACCTTGTACTCCTTTGTTCCTGGGCTAAGTGTTTTGATTTTTGATCCAAGTTCTACAAATTGTTCTGTTATACGTCCAATTCTGGCATGAAGGTCCCTATATTCACGATATTCCGCATTGAAATCATTCCGATAGCTTCGATACCGTTCTAAAGATTTAATGGTAGCGTATTTTCTGCAAAAATAATTATACTGTTACAGCCAAGCTTTCAAAGTGCAATCTTGTACATAGTACGCCAAACAGACTTTAGTATGAAACTTATCAATTACCACATCAAGCAGATTTGAAGAATATTCTCAACTGAACAAAATCAGCGGAGTGAAAGTTGTACAGATTTTTATTTAAAAACTGGTTTTGATTTTTAGCCCTAGCTACCTATGTGAACACTCACAATTATTTGCTAGCTAATAATTAAACTTTAATCTGGCTACAGATTTCTCAATAATTCTCATGAATTCTAGTCTGGCATATTAATAAGATATTTAGTCCGTAGCAGAGCAAGCAAATTCCCTGGCCTTTCTTTCCAAGACCGTAGATCACATTACTGCAAGATTGTCCAAGTTTACAGCCAAAAAACAAGAGAAAAAAAACAGTGGAAATTAATTTCAGAGTAACAGTACATAGGACTTAAACTTGTAATCGCCAGGATTAGAGAACTGAACCTTATCACAAAGCTATTTACTCAAAAAGGAAAACAAATTACGCGCATACAATTTTTTTTCTCAAAAAAGCATCTAAAATACCTACTGTGTAAATAGTTTACAATAGTACACTATTCATTTACAAGCAGGGTTAAGTAGTAACACATTTTAATTTCACTCTGACATGAAATATAAAATGTATACCAGCAGGTGGCAGCAATTTTAGATACAGATGTGAAGCCAAAATCCTCACCTAAAATGCTTCAGTATTCAAGCAGGAATTTTTTTTTAAAAGGACATTTAGGAACCGATACTGAAACAACAATTGTATTTTCTTATTGCTGACAGCTCAGGTCAACAACAATAGATGTCATGATGGCTCTCTGATAAATCCTTGATTAACGACAGTTCAACCGCTACTAGTTGTTCCAAAAAATGTATTTTAAATATATATCCAGTTTTACAAATTCAGTACCTGTTTAATAACACTTTAAATGGTAAATGAGATTGCATATTATACAGGAATACAGTCTGTTTCAATGTCTCCAGTTTAACTCTTCCATTATTTATTTATAAGACAAATTTGAACAAAAATGATAGGTGAGACGGAGAAGGCAAAAGCATACAACCACCATTTTGTTGAATGAAAGGAACTACATTTTATTGAAATATTTTATTCGATTACAATATGTTAGATTGCTCTATATAAGTGTGGTCTTTTTCATTCTTCAAATGCAATAGAATTCCACACAAACATTTTTGTGAAAAAAGTGAGAAAAGGCCAATTGGTTTGAACTCAATGCAATATTAAGACTTTTTTGCCCCCACAACTGTACACCCAGCTTTACCAGAATTAATTCTTGTTCCTGTTTAGCAAAGGAAATAGGGATTGATATTACACACCAAACAATGGCGTAAATCATTAATGTTAAAGAAAAAGTTATTTTTGAATGGAAAATTCTGGGATTTGGGGGGATAGACTGCCTGCATCCTGACCATAGAAAGGAGCTGAAAAGTTCTGGTCTGCATTCTTCAAAGTTGGAAATTACATCAATTTATTACACACACCTCTTTGAAGCAGCATTAACAATTAATTATTTTGTTGGTTAGCCTCATAAAGCTTTGGAAAAGATATGGCTATAAAATATGAATGCGTATAAAAAAACAATTATATTAAAAGTAAAATAATGGACTATTCTTAATATTTACATCCCTAACCATGTGCCAGCAATACCAGAAATATCATCCTTACATGAAATTCAGGATTAGGGTTAGTCTTAAATTTCACCACAGAGATGTGTGTGAAAGAAAGATGCGTTGATTGCACTGCATTAAATGACAAACCACACCTACAGTGAATAATCTAACATTCTTCAGTCAACAAACATGCAAATGGTATTTTGCCCAAGTGACAATATTTGTATGAGCAGACATTTTTTGGGAGTCTTAACAATAAAATAACGAATAGCCTTTTTGAAGCAGTCAGCACAACTCGGACCAACCTGTCACTATCCTACTTCGCAGGGGAAGCAGTAAGTGAGATCTAGGTCCTGCAGGATGAGATGGAGGATTCCATTCGAGTCAGAGTGACATTTCTATGTGTCAGTGGAATATATATATGTGATACCCTGGTTTGGATGCTTGGCGATGGAATTCGGCATACGCGAGACATCGAGCTGCTCCCCCTCCCCAAATAAGTCATTCCTATTCTGTTGCTCATTTTGAGTTCCTTTGTTAGCCCTTTAATCAACCCAGCCACAGGAAAGCTACAAGACTCTTTCTAATCCAATAGGGCTATCATTGCTCGCCAGATTCACCGAGGATGAACACTGCCTTGGTGTGTTCCAAGTCATGCCTGGAATAACCATACACGTTGCTGGGGCTGCTTGTCATAAAAGTTAGCCTCAACTTGCTTACTTAATAACGCTTCAAAAAGAGCTAATGTGCTTGAAATCGCCCGATGAACATACAACAGCATTATGCCTAGAAATTCTGCTCCTAATTATAGACATCACCTTACTCTTGCTGTCTGATGAATTGCGATCATCCTAATTTAATTTGTAACATTGCTTGACCTCCAATTGCACAACTAGTGCACAGAGCATCAAACTGGGCATGATTCCATTGCTGTCAAGAGATCACATATTTTGACATCTGTGATCAAATCACAAAAAAATCTAAATGTCTACTCCGTGGACATAAGACAGCACAATGGAAGTAGATAAATTTATGACCAACTTTTTCTATGATTGATCCTTAGTTCTAATTGACGCCCTTCTAATCTGGAGTAAAATGTTTTCCTTAAGTGCCTCGCCATCAAAACTTATTTTGCCCCAAATGCAAAGCGACATAGATATCCTTGGCCTCAAGAAACCCTTTCACTTCCCTAATCACAGCCAGCATCAATGTTCTGGGTGCAACCAAGGGCTGGTGTAAAATCCATCAGTTCTTCTAGGTGTCTTTACTTCATATTCTGTAGTTTTACAACTAGCTAATATAAGTCTTACTGAATTAAGATGCATAGGCTACAGACGTAAGGTAAGAACACACTGCCTTCACTAAATGCAGCAATTTCCTAATGCAAACTAGTTACTGAATTACAATGCTACTCACAATAAATAGTCAGGCATTTCAGTTGTCGAAGTAGCCGTGGCAGATGCATTTGTGGTTTCATGCTCTGTAGATAAGTAAAGATCGTACAGATTATTTACTATCCAAAATATTTAATGTCAACGGACCTTACTAATTAGCAATGATAATAACATGAAGGTTTCCTGGTAACAGGTATTAGTAACAGCCTAGGATCCATTTTCGACTTACACTGAAACTGTTACTTTGGTTAATGGATCTTCATGGTCGTTTTCAGGTCAATGATCAACAAAATGAAAGGAAAAATTCCTTGACCCTTGTGTACACAGCTGAAAGCAAATGGCACTGACTAGACCTGCCACATTTCCAAAAGGCTGAGATACAATGTTTGAGCAGCTAACACAACTGGAAATAGAAAGGGGAATCTCTTTATTGACACACACTAAAGAGTACACATAAAGAACATAAAATCCTCCAAAATTTATAATTTTCTTCAAAATAAAGCAGCACATTTTGTAAATCTACTGCTAAAACAAAGCATATGAAGTAGAAGTTTTAATTTAAAAAAAACTTGTGACTCAGATTATGAATCAGTTAAATCAAGAGCAGGCAATCTTAATGCATTTAATATTGGGGTAAGTAAATTAATTTCAATAAAAATATAACCACTAACCCATTCATTTACAAGTATTGTATTTCCATGGAAATAACTATTTGTAACCAGGTTTTGCATGCCTCAAAGGCAATTTGATCCTGGGTGTTTGCACTTTAACAAGGTCCCATTGGGATGTCCAGCTGACAATATCCAAGCCAAATATTTCATAGGCAAAAGTCAGATTTGAGTAAAACTCGTGCTCTCAAATATTTAGTATTTGGTGTGAGACTCTGAGCTGAACTGACTTATTAAAAGTAAAACTTAGTCCTCTCTAAGACTAGAAGCAAAATATTGATGCAGACCCGAACATGGAACTCTGACATCAACCAAACAAAAGAAGAAATTACTATTCTGATGAAATGTCAATCTCTCTCCGCCTTTCCTAACTATTCTTCACTTGACCCATTTTTGTGGCTCTTCCTCTCTTTCATCCTCGTTTCACATCTGGTTGTTTCAGAGTTCACCCAAATGCCACACAATTGATTAAATGGCTCTAAAACCCTAGAGTAAATACATTAATGCAAAGCAGAGATATCCATAAGCTCCCAGAACAAATCAAAATCACTTGTTACTGAACAAGCAGAAACAGAAAGATGTTATAAGCAGGATGAAAAAGAAGCATAATTTTTAATTGGTGGCAGTGAGTTATCTATATTAACCTCTGTACTTTTTGTAGGACTATTGGGTTAGTTGGAGGTTGATTTAACTCTTAACCCCCAAATCTATGTGTAATCTAAATAAACTCAACAGTATTTGAGTATTTACTGGAGCTCCAATTGTCATTGGTAAGCCAAATCATCCAATAAAATCACAAAAATGTCTTGAATTACTAATGCCCTACTTGATTTTATGAAGAAGACTGCTTGATTTCCCTCTTCTCACAGGAAGATGCCATTGAAATAGGTGGTAGTTATTAACCACAATATGTTCAAGGGCTCTGTTCAGTTAACAGGATTCAAACCCAGAATGTCATGTTATATTTAATGCTCAATAAACTAAGCTAATCAAAAAGGAACTTCTAATCAGAACACTACATAAAAACAGAAATTTCTTACCTTTAGTGTCCTCGCCATGTTCTTTCCCAACCCTGCATATTGTGCTCTCTTCAAGCCATACTCTTCCTTCAGTTTTTGTACGCTCCCTCTCCTTTCCTTTGTGTTTTTTTGATTTTTTACTGTGACTACTAGAGAATGTTGTCTGTGGTGAAAACGAATAATCTGTTCTTTTTAAGTTGCTTTGAAAGATTGTTCTTACAGCTGGCATATAACGTCTTGGATCTCTGGTAACATCTCTGTTGTCTTTGAAGTGCTTATTCCTGCTCGCGTGAGTTTCTGTTGAGCAGCTATACTTTCTGTACCGTTCATTCAACCCATTTGGATTCTCAGGTAAAGTGCCGTGTTTTTGGAATTCCGTTTTAACAGATATACTGGAATCCGTTGTGGTGGTAAAGTTTAACATTACATCTTTTGAATAAGGATGGCGTCCATTCAAAACAGGCCGGTGATGACTCTTTGACTGCGGTATTCTGCTTTTCTTGTTTGTGTGCAAATATGTAGATTCTGAATCCATCGGCCGTTTCTGGAAATATGATAAGACTTCTTTAGCTAAAAGTAAATGTTTACTAAAACCTATTCAATGACAAATAGGATGCATATTTTGTGATTAATGCGTAGCAGTTGTATAATAGTTTACAACAATTAAGCTTTTTTCCAATCACTTTTTAAAAATTGTTAAAGGAAAAATGGAATTAACATAGATTGATCAAAGCTTTCCACTTTAAATATTTATATTAACAAATTTTTAGTTTATATCATACAAGGAAAATCTTATTCTAATGTCCAGCCTACACTGCATGAATGCCAGTTGACGCATGTGTTTGTAACATTCCCATTTCATCTCATACATTAAAACAAGCCTCAACTCCATATTGTTGCTCTCTTGCACACAGATCTAAATTCTCAAGAGTTTTATTCATTAATAACAACTTCTATTTATATAGCACCTTTCACATAGGACAACGCCTGAGTACTTTACAAAGATGGAGGTCTGTTACCGAGTAAGGGAGAGAGGTTGGGGGAAAAGATGTGGCGGCCATGGACATTTATTAAGGTAGGTTTAAGGCAGGACAAAGCTCAATAGAGAGGTGGTGAGATGGAGGCAGTTCAGGGGGAAGAATTTCAAATCTCCTCATGTAATTCCAAACAAACTCTCCAAATCTAAAGGAGAAATTTTAGTTGTGGCCAGCAGTTTACTTAATGAAATTACAGTAATCATATGGAAATTAAAATTGACATTTTACCAACAAAGGATCTTTGCGAGGGCTCAATTGTGGTGAACCTTCCCCTGAGGATTTCTGGAATAGAGAACCAAGTTGACAACTCTTGGTCTGAATAGAATTTGATGGCTTCAATTTTCTAAAACAGAGGAATTAGATAGATTGATTACTGAAAGTAAAATGTTATTATCCAAGGTGAAACCGTTATCTACACATTACATTTCTCCACAACAGGTCTGATTAAAAACTCTACTATTGCTATTGGTTCTGATCCTAAATAAGCAAGAATCTTACATTATAGCAGGCAAAACTGAGAAAATAAGTGTGCAAAAATAAATTTTAAAACAGCCAATAAAACTTATCAATATATCTTGTCAAGTCAACAACACTTTTGATACAAGCAGAAACCCATCTCCATGCTTAAGAGTATCCGGACAAGGCAGAGACTGACACATTTATGTCACCCAAACACGGAAATTTCCAGTCTGGAATAGAAAGTACATATCCTGCTTACCTCATTCCAAAGATTAGTTGGTATGTGCAGGTTGGCAAAAGCCAAGGCTTGGGAACTATACATTGCATTGGGGTTTGACTGGAGTTTAACCACAAGACTCATTATTAGAATGTCTGGTAAGTTTTCCGTCCCTTATTCAACTAGGGCTGTCCTACCTATTAAGGCTTTCGCTTGTAGTATTAAAAGGAACTGACTAGAAAGAATCCCTGCTGTCTGTACCTCAAAGTCCCACTGATCATCTAATAATAATAATCATCATCTAGACTGGCTGGTTAGTGAGTCATCTGCAATGCCCTTGAGTACTGGAGATCAATCTGGCTCAGGAACCAAATGAGAGACTGCTAGAGGCTGACTCAATTCTGACATTTAATTGCCAGCCAAGTGACTTTGGAGCCACCTCCAAGGTTTATACAATCCAAAAGAAACAATACCTTCTGCAAGTTATTAAATTGCCATTCACCAGGAACCACCACCATTATTCTGCCTCGATGCAGGTGAATGTTTCAATAAACTGTTGGGAAAACTCAGTATGACTACTTTGTGAATTTAACATTTTGGCCTTGCTGAATATGTGATATTGGTAAATATTGCTTCAAATATATGGAGGGCTGCACCTTATTAAATTTGAGGCTATGTCATTGCTATTTCAACATAACATATGGTGGATTGTTAATCTCTGCACACAACAATTTTTTCAGTGAAATGACAAAGACATGAAAACAAAACAATATAATAACAGCAGAAGTGCATGCTATGTGAACTATTAAAAAATTGCAAGAGTTAAAGTGAGTAGATAAGAAACATGCATAATATAAAACCTGTTGAAGTAATTTTCAATGTTTGGCTTATTTCAATACGACATTCTTGTAATTTGGGTTCCTCTTTCCTTACTTCTGTATCAATCTAGATTGCAGCCATGTTAAATGAGTAGCACTCCTGCCTCAGTAGTCTAGGCTAATACACTAACCCTTGTTGGCTAATACAATATGGTGAGCCATGCATTGTTGTGACTGGCCCTAAACTTTGGATGAGGTATTATACCAACATTTTGTTTTGCCTGTTGAGGTGAACAATTGAAAATAAGATGAGTTTCTACATGCGCAATGTAGTCATTCACTACACTTCTATCTGTAGTACTTAATTTGTGCACAACAGCTCTTCTAACTGACAATCGAATTAGCACTCTGTGAGAAATAAAGTGAGAATGATCTCAGTAGTCTAGCTCCTGCACCAGGCAATACTCCCAAGGCACTTCTGTGCACTTTCCATCCAAGGAACAATTTCTACAAATATGTGGCATGCGTATGTGGAATTCTCAAAATGCCTACAAAAAAAAGTAATCACAAATTATAATAATAGTATTGAAATTAATGTTAAAATGGCTATAAAAATGCAAGTTTTCTTTCTCACTTTATTTCTTTTAGGCATTCCTCTAAATTTGTGAAGGCCTAGATTAGCTATACCATTTAAGAAATGTGTATATTTTCTAAACCAAAAGTTGAGGACCAATAGTACTATATGTTCACTATATCCGACTATCAACCAAAATCATATTGGCAAGCCAAGTTTCAATCCGCCAAAACAAGCATCTATGAAAAGGCATCCTGTGTCTGAATTGCCACATCTTAGTGATATTACATTTTAGACATTTTCAAACAAAAACAAGTAACGTGGGAAGTCTGTTATTTGTGTTATAAACCTCAGTTGTTGGCAGAATTATCCTTCTGTGGCTAAACGCTGCTTGCCATAAAAGCCAGATACTGGAAACTCATAGGCATGAAATTTGTAAACAAATTCAAGCAAAACTCCCAACAATCAACATGGTATGGTTTTGTACCCTTTCATTGTTTATGCCAGTGTGCAGGTTCAGTTGGTGGTTAGATGGCAATCGTACAAGATTGCACAACTAGTACCATACGGTGTAAGTATTTTCAAACACTATTTTTTAAATTACTATAGATTAAATAGGACATCATCCTCAATTGCACAGATCTTAATGCAGCAACCTTGTAATTAACAAATCCAAAACTACCTGCATCCTCGCATACAAACTCCACACGTCCATCACCCCAATTTTCACCAGGTTCCACTGGTTTCCATCTCCCAACAATTTGTCTTCAAGATCCGGAGTTATCAATCTCTTCATGCCCCAGCACCTCCCCATTTTTCTGATCTTCTCATACTCCACTGGACACCCACCCCCCAACCCGGCTAAATTAGGTTGTGCATACCTCTCTGTGACACCATCAATGGCTGAACCTTCAATTACCACACTCCTAACCACTGAACTCTCTCTCTCTATATATGTATATATATATATATACATATTTATATATATATATATATCTACACACATACCTTCTTCCTGTCCACAGTCTTTAAATCCCACCTTAAAAAAACTACCTTTGACCATGCTTTTGGTTAACTTCAGCCCCCTCCCCCTATCTCCTTTGCTCATCATCCAAGAGAAGTACTCCCACATATTATCCTACTTGATGGGCTCTATATTAATAATGCTTGCATTTTGATAAATGCAAGTAACTTGTTGAATTTTTAATTGCCCATGGTATTTTAAAAACCCACTTGATTGACTTTTTCCAGAGGAAGAAAAAAAGTGAGAGAGAGAGGGAGAAAAAGAGGTGCAAAAAAATTGGAAAATCTTCAAAACTTCATCCAAAGATCTAATCTTGATCTGCTTCTAAATTATAGCAGTAACTTACTCTGGATTTATCCCATTTGCTAACTAGCCTTCATTCAGCTTCATTCAGATTATCAATGGATTTAGTCACAATTTATGAATCCAGTGTGAATTTCTACTGCAACCCAAGCAAGGTGACATTAACTGGAAATAACTAGTGGAGCCCTGTAGCTCAGTGGTTATAGCACTCACCTTACAAGTGAGAGACCTGGGTTAAATTCCAGGCAGGGCGAAACCTTGTGCAAGTTCCCTTACTCCACAAGGCTAATAATAATCTCTCCAAAAAAAATCAAGAAATTGATCATTTCAATCCACAACTGGGAAATTGCTGTGCGCAATTGGCTGCCACGTTTTGCCCACAAAATATACAGTCAATCCACTTTACGGTATATTCTGTGAAGCGCTTTGGGACGTCTAGAAGACGTGATAAGGTGCTATATCAAATACAAGGATTATTATTTTATTATTATCCATTTGTTTGAATAAAAACATATAATGCACTAAAACCATCTACCTTATTAGGAGCCGTCTTATTAATTGTTTTTCTTCTTCACTATAGCCAATCCAGTCTTGTTGGACTTCCTTGTAGAGCTCATCTTTTAAAGTATAGCTGCTGTCCTTTGGGTTTAACTTTGCTACCTATAATGAGGAAATAGAATGCATGCTCATAACAGAATAACCTGAATAAAAACTGTACGATATGCCAACTTGGAAAATTTGCTTTGAATCGGAAAATTGTTTGTTTTGTATCGATAAGCATTTTTTTCATTTTTGTACTTATTTCCTGGATTGTTTATGTGAGTGGTGAAAATATCATTACAAGGTCAAATGCAAGGTTTAATTAACGGAATACTGCAAATTTTAGGCCCCTTGGTCTAGGATTGGCCAGGAAATACCTTCTGTAGTATCAGACAGAGGGAATGTACACTGCTCACTCCTGTGGAAAACTACAATCTACGATACCACCATATTGATTTGTAAACAGCTTTTCATAAAATGTGATCACAGTTGCTCTAAATTGAGGGCATATTCACCTTGAATTCTTGTGTTTAAATGGCCGAATCAGAAAACTGTACATACAAAAACTGTTGAAGTGTTGAGTGTTCCTATTGCAAGCTGTTTCTTCCTCCAGGTAATATTCCCTTTGAAACTAATTTGTGTTCATTAATTTCTGTGAACTTCCAATTAGCAGTTTACTTTTTTTCTCTCTAGGTTTCTTAATAGCATTTCACCAGTCTATCTTCCGAAAATAGATTGTAACTGAACTCTTGGCTCAATCTAACATGGGCACCTGTAACATTTTCTCAAGCGATTATATAAACAATACGAACTGTAAAGCAATCTAGAAGTCCTACTGAGGGCAATATGTAAATATTGTGTGAGTGATGAATACAGTATCAGTAGATACCTTACAATCCCAATGTAATACAGTCTTCTGGTTCCAAAGTCTTAAAACCCGTTTTAAAACAGGGCACAAAAACAATTACCAACTTCCAGCTCATCAGGTTCCCCTGATGTCACTTCCTTATTGGTACTTCAAATTGACCTCATTGACACTTCTTGTGCATAGCATCCACATGGAGAAAATACCATCGGTGGCAATCTGACATCACAGTAGCTAACTATATTTTAGTGTAGAAACCTGGCATTATATAATAATACCGTTGTCCCATTTATAAATACCTAATGTTTCAAAACTTAAGAATTTTCAATAACAAAATTCTCATCAGAACGTCACAGATTGCAATAATTATATATCAGAGCAATTTAGAAACAGATTTAAATAATATAACCAAAAACATCAAACAAGGCAATGGATGCTGTCTGTCATTTTCTGCTGGAGTTATGCCTGGATTGGATGCTATTCCAGCACAACTTCAACAGTGTTTAGAGAGAGGATGCCCAAATATATATATATATATATACATACACACACAGTAAAAGCCCGTTTATCCGGCACCTGATCAACCATAACTTCCGTACAACCGCATCTCAAAAAAAAGGTCCGCATTCGATTAACCTGAATTTATTTGGAAAAATATTTTTTTTCAAAAATAGCGGTTTCAGCCGAATGTCTGGCACGCACTTTAACCGGCATTGGCCAGGTCCCGAGAGTGCCGGATAAACGGTTTTTTACTGTATATATTTTATAAATGATTTTTGGGGGGTCAGCTGAGAATCTGATATATGCAGACAAACACCCATCACCATTGCTTTAGAGTAGTTCTATCCTCCTGTGCTGTATGATTCTATGAGAATAACGACATCTAATAGGATTCTATGCACGTCACTTACAATTGGAAATTCCCATATTTGGAATAGAATGCACACTCATTCCCCCATCCTCTGTTGGGACTCATCCTGCTTGTTTAGTTTCATAGAGTATTATGTAGAGGCAAGTTTTATGAACCCCACACTTGTGCTGAGGTACTGCTAGTGTTTAACCACCTAAAAACATACTGTTTGCCATTCAAAGCAAGTTTGGCAAGTCTGGCAAGTTTCTCACTGTTTGTCCAGTGCGGCCCACACTACTTTTATGACTTTGGCTTCCAGGGTTAAACAGGGGCATCCTTTTACGATCGAAGACCTATTCCATTGACTGTTGTTTCAGTGGATTTCCTCTTTAAAAAAATTCCCTTACCTGGTCCAATACAAATGGCAGGTCAGCCTTGTTTTTTGGGTCGTTTCTCTCTCTCTCTAGCCAAAGAATTAGTTCAGGCTTTTTATATGGCTTTAAAGCCAAAAGGTGAATGATACGATCCCTTAGAGGCTTATGGGCAACAAGACTGGCATTGCCTTTCTTCAGTTTCAGATTTGTAGGAGGAGAATGTTTTCTAAAAGCAATGCCATCAACGGCTGGACTCGAGGGTTGCTTTCGAATGAGGACATGTTTGCGCAGACCTAGAAAACAGAACAAAAATCTCAGTAAGCACCCTATACAAGTGGCCACTGGATGGCACACAGAAACACAAGTTATAAATGAGATGAGGCGTGCAAATTTTTTTAAAGTATTTTCCGGGGGGGGGGGGGGGGGGGGAAACGGTAGGTTGTGTTGAATTAAACATCACATGCTTTCCCAGACAATCAAACAAAAATTAAGCATCCAGGTTCTCTCTTCCACCACAATTAAGCTTATTCAGCCACACAAGTAAGACACACACACACACACTCGTCAGAGTTCAGCATTAACAATAATAATTCCAAAACAAGAGAAGGAATTCCTTCCTAGCCAGCAGCTATAGGCCAATTTTGATTCATAAATATTGTATACTACCTAGAAAAATAACAGCTTCACAGCAAATCTTGGAGAAGGCATTAAAACAACACAGGCTCTGACCGCCAATACCAGTTATACCTTGATTTGATTCTTCTGGTTTAATTTCTATAGTTGTCCGACTCCAAGATTCTTTCTCAACCTGTGACATTCGTTCTCTGGTCACTTGGTAGGAATCATCAGTGGCACAAACTGTAATTTTTTCTGGAATGCTGCCAAGGCAGTCAAGTTGGTTTTTTTCAAAACTGATTGAAAAAGATAAATTTTAATCTATATAATATTCAACAAAAAATTGTGTTTTAGCACCAAATACTATCACATTTCACAAACATGCATTTGTTTGCTAGTCAAGACGTTTCCCACACACAACAGCAGAAATACAACTTATTCATGCTCAGAAATAGTTGAGTAATCAGCAGCGTTTTTAGTTCAGACATATACATTGCATGCATTTGTAGCCGTATTTTGAGAATTTACTTGAACAAAGAGATCTGATCCAAATTAGAACGGAAAGACAACCCCTCCCCCACCCGTAAAAACAACAACTAAATTACATTGGTACAGCGGCTTTCACATTGGAAGGACGTCCCAAGGCGCACAAGAAGACACACACAATATGGTTGAAAGAAAACAAACAACAGATAGAGAAATATGCAGAATGGGGATTGTGTAACTTTCTTACCTAGAAGTATACTGATGGATGCAGTCAAAGCTTGCTTGAGGGTGGTCTTTGCTATCAGTCGACAAGTAAAATGAAAAGCATCGCAAACCATTGCGACAGTCTGGTGTAGGAGCAGGAATTTTTATGTACTGTTTTGAAAATGTAAAATGCATGCTTGAGTTATTATAAACTTTTATAAACAAAATACATAATATTTTCCCTCAGTATTCACTAATACAGTATATATTTGCTGGTTTCAAAGCATTCAGTCCTATAGCTCAGTGGTTGAGCACTCGCTTCGCAAGCAAGAGACCTAGGTTTGATTTCCAGCAAGGCAAAATGTTGAAGTACAGCATTGCCAGAGGGAGGCCACCATTGGTTCTCTCATTTTATCATAGAACAAGGGTGGAAAACTCAGTCAGGGATCGAGAGGTTAGCCACATTAGCAACAGATTAAACAGACTGCCAGTACTTTATAAGCAAATATCATACATTCATGCCTTTAGAGAATGCAAATTAAGATGGCAATTTTCAGCAGCCAAGTGTAGGCTGCAATTCAATTGGGTACTCAGTCCAATTAACAAGTTCAGATACAGTACAATAATTCTAAGCCAGTTCTCCTTAAACTACTCTGAGGTTTTCTGTAAAATAAACTTGAAATGCTGTAAATGTTTTTTTTTGCATTGTTCATTGAGACAGCAATAAAGCAAAAACCTAAAATCAAAAACAATCTGATATTTTGTGCATTCTTACAATCTGTGACAAAACTTATAGAGTACACACACTATACAATCCACACCTAATACTGTAGTATTTTTTGTTAAGCAATTCCTATGTTCATAATTGAACTGAATCTCTGCTCCCCCCTGCACTGTCTCCAGTGAGTGAGCAGCTGGGGTCTTATGCTTTAGTAACCAGATTATAAACAACAACTTTCATTTATATAGTGCCCTCAACGCCAGGCAGCATGTCAGAGTGCTTCGCAATGGCAGAGCCCGAGGCCGAGCCAGGGGGATGGGGAAGGGACCATAACTCTGGTCAAAGAGAAAGGTCAGGTGCAATTATCTTTTGGCAACTTCCATCCTGGAGTGGAGAAAGTTGAAGTTATGACTGAATTCCTAACTGTTCTCGGCCCACATCTATATTCACATACGGACAACCATATTCAAATATTTTCCAGCAGCACACAAGACATATTGGACAAAAACCCCAGCCAATTTCTCCACCGTGCAGTTTACTGAGGTCAACCGCAGCACTGATTGAAAGTCCTCAGAAAACCAGCAAACTCAGCACAGCCTCCAATTTAAACCAGCTGTGTTATGTGGAGTGGGTATACTGTGCCTTTACTCATCAGAGGTCATCAGAGGTTCGTAAACTGCACTTTTGTCCAAAAAACAGTTCATAATCATTCAGAAAGCGATGAAAGTATTAACTAGTAAATCTGTGTCATAATAATGTGGCATTTATTTCATATAATACTGGCACAGGTAGCATAAATTGTTTTATAATATGGTCATTTTTGTACATAAAATATATATGCAAAGCAGGTAAGACACATATTCACAAATAATGCCAATAAACTAAATGCTGGGGACTTTCAAGCAACATGCTGTGCATTTCTGGTTTCTGGGAATAGACTGACTGGCTGATTTCTACTTTTGGGTGATGAATTTACAAAAGAAAAAAAATCCACAAATGCAAATTATTCTACTATTGTTAAATATTGTTTTGAGTTATTATAAAGATCAACTTTAAAGATTAAATCTGAATTTTCAGATGGACCAGCTGTAGGAAAAATTATACATTTCTAAAAAATGAAGTAATGCTATTTTCCAACTCAGAGAGCTTGCCACTTTTAAAATGGTCATACAAACTGCAATGGAAAGTTATTCTATAACAGCAACTTTAAAAATGCTTGAAGCGTCTCATTCTTGTTGTTACAGGTTCAGATTTTATTTTGTTTCAGCATGTCAGGTATTGTCATGCCTCCAGGTGGCTGGCTCTGCATGACTAGTTGCTGTTATCAGCACAATTCCCTAGTCAGACCTTTAAATAGCAGCTGAAAGCACACCCAAGGGTTTCTGTTAAACAAAACAAAACATACAAAAGGGATTCCATCATAAGAGGGTTTTAAATTACCCTAATCAAAAAGAAAATGTTACACCAATCATTGGACGACAGTTACCATAGCACCTCTAAGATACTTGAAGTACTTTCTAAAAACTTTTACTGAATTTTGAACTGTGAACGAGCAGATTAAAAGTGAAAGGTTATTTTGGTCATGCCTGCGCTAAATCTGTCAAATCTCTTTATAATAAACGGGCCTCATCGTTGCCTGATCACATTACATCCCACAGAAAGGCAGATGGCTCACTTTCAAAGTATCCCAGGTTTACTGTGGCCAACAAATGTGTTACTGACGCCAAGTTGAATTTTCACACACTACCTCCAAGGGCAACATTACCCAGAAAAGCACATGAATGAAGCCTCCAGGTTCATTGGCCACATGTTTCTGGCTAAGGGTCGAAGAGCAGGACTAAGTTTGCCACATTCACATGCCAGCAAAATGTTTTTTTTTTGCCAACACTGCCTGCTTCTAAAACCTTCCCAGGTAATCAAGGAATGTTATGAATTTCAATTTAGGATTTTCATGAACACATTCACACATTGATTATTTTCCCAAAGCTTTGGAGTCCATTTAGCAGAGTTAATGAGGCATGACCATACATATATCAATTTCAGGATACAGTATAATGCTGAAGTCTTCTAACAGATAATAGTAAATTAATAGATATGAGTACTAAATTGAACATATTTTGGGCAATGTTGGAATTCTAAAAGTATATTTATATTGCAAAACTGGATTAGAAAATAGTTCTCCAAAAGCAAATGTTGCACTCTATGGCACTTTCTTCAGCTACCTATTCCAATTTAAAGCATTGTGCGTGTCAGAAGCCACTTGGGAATATCAAAATTGAGTATAAACAACCTGAACTCAAGTGCAAACATTTCTTTACTTTCATTTAACATCCATACTATGAGTTGTTTTTACAGCTGGTAGATACAAAGATACTGGGTTCAACAATAAATAAAATGCCCGGGATTGCATTTTTGCAAAAAGAATCCAGAGCTCTATCAGTTGCCTCTGACTGAATGAATCGCATCTCAATATCCCTACTCTCCCCATCCCAAAGCTTGATTATGAAGCAATTATGAAGCTTTTAGGCTGTCACCATCTCAACAACTGCTGTGCAGTTGTGCACAAACTGGCTGCTGTATTCACATACAAATACAGGTGTAGTTATTATAGTTTACAATAATAAAGTTACTATAGTTTACAGTAAATCCTGCGAAACACTTTGAGTCATTCTGCTAATATTACATTTTGTGCAATACTGTATTTTGTTTTGCAATTTTGAGTTTTTCCAATCCAAAGTATTATTTATTGAAGCATTTTGGATTAAATATTATATCAGATTGCCACATTACCATATGGAATAATACAGTGCTATGAAACAGTAACTAAAGTGTATAAGAAAGCAAGTCTAGTTGAACAGACATTGACTCGATTACCTCCAAGGCCTGGATGGGGGCCTCATGTCACAGTAATCAGTAATGCCCAGTAATCAAGAAATGCAGTACAGTACACAGAAAAAGTTACATAAACTTGATTATCTATTCATTTACTCTAATTATAGATTGTGAAGCTAACTGAAATGTGAGTACAATTTAACATAAAGATTTAAATACTTACTCCTCGGTCTTCCTGGAAGCAGATAATAGGTTGATTTGGTAACGAATTCTGGGAAATGAAAAATATATATTTTATACAGAAATCCAATAGCACAAAGCCAAAATAATGTATTTCTATTTAAAAACTTTATGCTATAAAATAAATTTTAGCACTGCATTTAGATACCAGTGTTAAGTCATTCTTACAGTTTTTTTAAATACAACAAACTTGTAATTTTGTGATATTATGCGATTTAATAGGAATAATTGAATAGTGAAATTAATGCCTTGCACAACAATATAGAATTTGCATTAACACAAAAACTATTTGCATAACAAGTACCATAAAATCATGATAACTCATCCAAGGGAAAAGTCCCAAGTTATCCTGAGTGGCAAGGTAGGCACATGTATAAATACATAAATGACTGCAACTGGGATTTTGACAACATAGTGACTTAAGCGGTTGTGAAAAGTTCATCGAGAGTCATTATCACAGTTTACTGTATTTATAATCGCATATGCATTGTATTAGTTGAACATTTCTACAGAAACAAGTATCCATGGAAACATATGTCAATATTAATGTAGACATTGAAATGCATACTCAGAATAAACGGTTTTTATACCATGAAAATGCTGATGGTTCTTAGCAATTAGTATATAAACAGCATATTTCAAAAGGATACTAGGTTGGCGATATCAATGTACTTTTGGATAAGTCGTAAAATATATTTGATAACAATTTCTCAAAAAAACTAATAATAAATTGGTCATTTCAAACTACAACTGTTTGTGGGACACTACTGCGTGCAATTCGCTACCCCGTTTCGCACACAAATATGCAATCAATTCACTTTACAGTGTATTCTGTGAAGAGCTTGAGATGTCTCAATATGTGAATAGTCCTATATCAAATGCAAACATTATTATTATATTAAATCTCATAAGGTTGTTTCCTTGAAACAGAAGTAAGTGTTGAGTTCTACAGCTCACCACAAAATTACTTCATATTCACTTCTGCACCATTATAATGTGATATGGTATTATTATTAACATTATTAATAATTTGTTAGTGAATGGCTTTGAAATTGTTCTCAAAAGCGATAAGCATTAACACTAATCCTGATATGAAAAGCACTATGCAAATGTAATTTTGTTGTTGTTGTTGAATGCTTAGCATATACAGCACTATACTTTTGAATTCAGGAGTGTATTTTAAAAATGCACAAATCACATGTCAGTAAATGCATCCAATATAGTCCATATAATGTGTATCATTACAATAATTCTAGACGTCACAAAGCACTTCACAAAATATACTGTAAAGTGAATTGATTATATATTTATGGGCGAACGCAACAGCCAATTGCGCTGTCATGGATTGAAATGACCAATTCATTTTTTTTAGGAGAGTTATTATTAGGCATGCTGAGGAAGGAAACTTGCCCAAGGTTTTGCCCTGCCTGGAATCGAACACAGGTCTCAGGCTTGTAAGGCAAATGCTCTAACCACTGAGCAACAGGAATTATAGTGAAGATATACACAGATGGGTTTAACTGCAGGACTGCAGTCCACACACACTTTAGCACTTACCACAACTGAGCCAAACCCATCAAATCCTCAGAATCATACTCTATTCAACAAATCGAAACAGCTGGTCATAAAGATTACATGTGCTTTTGATAAAAAATGACTCATCAAAATGTTTTAAAATACAGCACTATCTTGCATTTTAGATGCTAATACATTTCAGAAACATTTTTAAAATAAATACTT
The DNA here is from genome assembly GCA_035084275.1 of Hydrolagus colliei. Lineage (NCBI taxonomy): Eukaryota > Metazoa > Chordata > Chondrichthyes > Chimaeriformes > Chimaeridae > Hydrolagus > Hydrolagus colliei. Next base: position 12,095,558 of record CM068755.1, on the reverse strand, counting down.
TTAATTTACATTGATAATGCCCCTAAGGTTTCACATGTCATCCCCATTTGAATTGTGTAAACTGGAGGAGACAGGGAGTTTGCAGGAAACCTTAGGCACTAATAAGTGTGTCAGAAGAGTTCTGACAAAAGTTCATCAACCTGAAACATTAATTCACTTTCCTCTCTCCATATATACTACCTGACCCGCTGAGTGTTCCCAGCAACTTCTATTTCTATGAGCATTATTATTATTACCTCCTTCCTCTACCTTCCCCCCCACCCAATAATCTATATTGAAATAGAAGATAATGAGTCTCCTGACCCAGACTTTTTTTGCAGGTACTGTATAAAGCAATTAAATACATGGAAAATAACTACTGGTCAATCCATGTGCTGTAAAAATCAATATAAAATGCTCTTAGTTCTTCCTGCATTGAAACAAAGATCATGATTTCAAAGTTAGCTTGGACTCTATGTTTGCTGCTTTATGAGTGAAGAGACCTGAGCAATTATAAATGTAAACATAGGAAATCAACCCTTATCAGACCAAAGGACTACTTTCAAGAAAATTAATAATGTTAATATTAGTGCATGCTGAATTCAATTAGCCAAAATGATGAAACCAACATTGGGGAGGCCATATTATAGCTTGACAAACAAATCGTAGAAACTACACTAAAACAAAATTGCAACAAGCTAAGTATTTTTTTAAAAAACCTGAGTATTGCAAATTGGCCAAATAATGTCATAATTAACATTATATGATGCAGGTCTGTCTGCTAATAAAACTAACCTAAAATATACTTACAAAATTTGCACATATTATAAATTACAGCAACAGACTGCACTTTCATAAGCTTTTGGAAGAGGTGGCTTTGAAAAAGAAATGGTTTGTCCTTTAAAATTACATTGGAATCTATGTGAAATGAAAACCTAGAATATTTGGAGTACAAACTTTACTAAAGTTGAATTACTGAATGTATTTCTATGAAAACAAATACATCATTGATAATTGTAATCCCAGTCTTTTTTTATACAAAACATTTATATTACAGCATGCATATTCTTTCACACACTAAAGGCAAAATAGCATTCTTTAAAACTTGCGAGCAAAGTTTTACATTATGAAAGTAATTTTCTCTGGGGCTCACAAACTGGAGTTGTTAGGGATAAGAAATGCTCTACGTGGAGTAATGCCTGAGGCATAATCCAAATTAGCTCTCAAAAGGGAACTAGATATCTTTTTTAAAAAAGGTGTGAGGAAAGACAGGTAATTGGGACTCTTTAAAGAAGTCAAAACAGACATAACAAGGTGAACGCCAATCCCTGTGCTCTACATTTGAATGGTTCCATAGTTTAATTGATCAAAACAATCCAATTCGTCGGCCACTTGAAAAATCAATAGAAACTGACATATTCAATGCAAGGATGATCATATGGAATTGCAAAGCAAGCTCACAACTTTTTTTTTATTAATGCATCTTGAAAATATCTACCCGTCAGTGTTTAGCGGAGAACCAACATCTATTTGAAAACATGTATCTTCATGCAAAAAGAAATGTAAAGAGAAAATATTTCGCATAAAAATTCAAAGCTTCGGGAGATCGGTGGGAGGGATCATTTCAAAAGCTTCTGATCCCCAATCCACAACTGACTTCTCAATAATAATCTAGAAGAACAACCGAAGCTGAGGCGTGCAGAGCGACCCACTCGGGTTGCCCAATTAGGACAGATGGAGAGAGCAATTAGGACGAAAATGACTAACAAAACAGACCGACCGTCAGAGAGGAGAAAGGGGTCTGGCAAACTCACCAGCCCTTTGACTCATGAATGCGAGCCACCCCCCCCCCCACACACACCCACACACCCCGAGGCGGCTGAACCCAGTGTCAAAGTGCCGCTCCCTCAACCTCAGCCCCTTCAGTCTGCTGGACAGTGCCCACCGCACTCACACCTACTGATAGGCTTCACTCCCGGCTCAAATCCCTCCCGTCAACGAGGAGGAATAGGGGATGAGATTTTAAACCGTTAATTCAAGTTTTGTTTTGTGCAGTGGCAACTTGTCAGTGGCTCCCCCACTCCTCGTACCTCGGGTCGGGGAGGGAGAGAGAGAGAGAGAGAGAGGGGGGGGGGGGAGGCTCTCCTCACTGTTAAACCCCCTTAAAAACAGCTGTCAGCTGAGCAGGTTCACTCACCCACCCTCATCACTGAAAAGTCGCGCACCAGTGATCGCGGACACACACACACACCTCTCTTTATTCACTGTTCACTGTGAATTGTGAAAGAGCCCAGACGGAGGGAGGGCGGCAAAGTTTAAAAACAAACAAACCCACACCGATCAAACAGATAACAGTGTCTTCTCATCACAGGGAAAAAAATAACTTCACTTCTCCGCTCGGGCTTCGTGAGGAGGAGGAGGAGGAGGAGTGGGGGGGCAAACAAATATATTTTTAAATAAACAGCCGGTGGGGGTTGAGGTGAGAACGGCCCGGGAGGAACCCTGTACCCTCTGTAGCCCCCTCCCTCCCCCCCCCGAGCCTCCCCCTCTCCCCGACTCGCTCTCTTCCTCCCTCGATACCATCCTTCTCCGTCACCCCCCTCCCTCACCCTTCCCCCCCCACCCCTCCCTCTCTGCCTCTCTCCCTTCTTTCCCCCACTGACCGCCCCCCCCCCCCCACGCTCTCCCTGACTCCCTCTCTCCCTCACCCCTTCTCTCCCTTTATCACCCCCCCCCCCCCCCCCCTCCCCTCCCTCTCTCCCTGATGCCCTCCCGTTCACTCGCCTCCCGAAGTTTCCGTTAGAAAGTTCGAGCTCCGGCAACGTACTGGCTCTCCCCCCCCCACTCTCTCCCCACCCACCCCACTCTCTCCCCACGGGGGTCTCTCCTCGTTCTCTCCCTCCCTCTCCCCCACCCCTTACCTCGCAAGGTCTCCCCATTTTCTTCCAAACCTCCCACCTCTCTCCCCGCTCACTCACTCACTCACCTGCCGCTCTCACTCACACCACAAGCCCCAAACACGCGAGACGAGAAACAAAGAGACCGGGAGCCGCCGAACATACCGTCAGCTTCTGATAAGCCTCGAGCGTTCTGAGCGCCGTCTCCGTCAGTTTGACGTGGTAGCGAGAGAGCCGGTGACCGGTAGCGGCGGCGGACTCCCCGCAGCTGAGCCCAAAACGCCGCTCCTCGTCCAGCGTCGCCATCTTGTCTGAGCCACCGCGACGTCAGAGCCCAGCTGTCATCCCCCGCCGGCGTCACTCACTGGCGGCGTCACCCGGGCGGCGTGTAAGCCCCACCCTCATATCATCGCAGCCCCGCCCACAGCCTGCAAGGCCCCGCCCTCATATCATCCCAACCCCGCCCACAGCCCACACGGCCCCGCCCATCACTCGCCCAGCCCCGCCCACAGACCCCCACCCCCCCCATGTCCCTAGTGGCCTCAAAGCTCTTCAGGTGTAGGAGAGGGGGGGTTGTGAGGTGAATAGGTTGGGTGGGTGGGAAGTTCCAAAGTTCTGGGGGCATAGTGGCTGACGGCATAGCCAGCGATGGTGGAGAGGAGGATTCTGAGAGTAGAGCGGAGGCAGCGGGTTCTGCTGTGAGGAGAGCGCAGGTTAGAGAGCTAGGGTGGGTGCCAAGGAGCGGAGGGATTTAAACACCAGAGTGCGGATCTTGAAGTCGATCAGCTCTGTAACGGGAAGCCAGTGGAGTTTAGGACTGAGGTAATCGGGGTACACGCACACACACAGCGTACAATCAACTCACCCTCCCATGCCGTGCAATTTGATACATCCTTGCATTTGATACATCCTTGCAAATCCCTTCCTTGCCTCCAATCAGGGCACATCTCAAGGCCCTCGCCTTCAGCCCACCCTCCCCTGCCCTCTCGATGTGAAATGTGCTATACAAATGTAATTTTGTATTGTATATAGCGCCTTATCTCATCTTCGAGACGTCTCAAAGCCCTTCACAGAATATACCATTTTGTAAAATGAATTGACTCGTGTGCTTTGTGGGTGAAATGAGGCAGCCAATTGCACACAGCAGTGCCCCCACAAACAGTTATGGATTGAGTGACCACATTTTTTTTTAATCCAGGAGAATAACACTACTCTGTGAAATACTCTTGTCCTGTGCAATTCACTTGCCAAACTGTACAATACACCCAGGACAATTTCAACCCAGTAAACATGTTGATGAATCGTAAAATGCTGGGAACACTCAGCAGGTCAGGCAGCATCTATGGAGAAAGCAAGTCAAAATTTTGGGTCCACGACCCTTCATCACAAACCCGAAACGTTGACTCACGTTTCCTTTCTCCATTGAAGCCGCCTGAACTGCTGAGTGTTCTCAGCGATTTCTGTTTTTGTTCCAGACTTCCAGCATTTGCTGTATTTTGCATTTTTTTAAGGTGATAAATCATCCCCGGTAAACTCCAATGAGTCACTTGCAGAATCTTTACATTGAATTCTATATCTAGCTCATTGACTGGGGAATTATTGCTGTGGGTGCAGGGAGGAACTTAAATCAGAGAAAATAACTTAAAAACAAACAGGAGACATCAATAAATTATCTGATAGCAATCATTAGGCTGTACTGAAAACAATTTGGAATAACATGGAAATCTGTAGCAGAATGCATGAAATGCTGAATGAAAGGCATTCAATTTGAAGACTGGACACGTATGCACTTCAATACTGCTTGTGGGGGCATTGTTGTGTGCAATTTCTTCTTTCGTTGATTTATCAAAGTAAACAAACCTATTTTAAATAGATTTCTCATTTCATCCAGCTACACTGAAAATATTTTTGTTTTAACAATACAGTCACCGATATGGAATTAATGACTGCTGCAGCCAATTTCATTGCTTGAGTCAAATAAAACATCTACTAATTACTATTGAACTGGTCCTGGACATCACACGTTGGCTATAATTAATAACACTGTGTGCTCATAACACTAAACCCTGATTAAAGCATTGAAGCCAGACACAGATTTTCAGTAGTGAGCCACTGGAACTGTATAATGAATGCGTAAATGTTGCAAGCAGAGTTTTGTTAAATGTGTTATAGGTTACAATTTATGCCCAGCTCATGTGTAAAGTAATTGGATTGTTAGATATCTAAAAGGACTCCAGACATGTATTAACATATAGGGAACAGAGAGAGTTAATTGCAAATTACCTTTTAAACTAAAATCAGTTTTACATAAATTCAATTCATTTACATCTTGTAATATTATTAAAGAACCAATTGTGAAGAGTTACTGACTACAATCAGTCCAATCTTCAGCATTTTCCAAAAAGTACAATGACAGAATTATTTGTTTTGTTTCTGCATTTCTATTTGTCAATATTCACTTTTTAAAAAAAACATTTTCCTTGGACAGTATTTTGTTTTAATTTTCCATTCATTATTACATTATTTTTATTTGTTTGCCTATTAAATAAAATAATTTGCATGTATGTCTGTTACAATGTATTACATTTCCAGGGGCTTTGTAAGAATTTAATTGTTTATCCTTGAATCATCATTATTCGTGACCATTCTATTCTTGCAGATGATACTAAATTGGGAGGTGTGGTAAATTGGCAGGTTGGCAAGGGAAATTTGCAAAGGGATGTAGACAGGTTAAGAAAATTGGACTATGGAAGATGGTGTTTCATGGGAGAAAAGGGCAAGGTGGTACATTTTGGGCACAAGAATGTCAAATCAAACTACATTCCAGATAAAGAAACATGTTTTGCCTTTGGACAAAGGGATCAGGGGCGTGGAGGTGTTCATAGGGCTTGGAGATGGAATTCAGGTTGCTGATCAGACAATGGAATCTTGGAATTTGCTGAGACAGGCTCAATGGAACAAATGGCTTACTCCTGTTCTCATGTTTCTAAAAGATAAATTGTTATTGAGAAAAATTGTGAGGAATATACAGTCAATTCACATCACAGTATATTCTCTATACATTATATACATATATACATTACAATACATTTAAAGTCCTCCACAATATCACCCCATCCTACATCCGTGACCACCTAGCCCTTTACAAAGCTGCCCACCCCCTTTGTGCCTGTCCTGCATGCCCCCTCCCCCCCAATCCACCCACCCAACCATTGGCGGTCTGTCACTCTGTCCCCAATCTCTGGAATTCCATCCCGAGTCTCTCCACCTCACCCCCGCCCTCGCCTCCTTCATGTCTCGCCTCAAGACCCTCCTCTTCGATGGACCCATTGGCAACTCATCCCCACCCGACCATCCACACCCCACCCCACCCTCCCGCCCACCCTTTCCTCAGCTCGGGTCTGACTCAACCCTAACCCAAACTGTCCAGCTCCTTAGGACAGCCTCCTGATGTGAAAGGCGCTATATGATATGGCTCTTCATCTTAAAATAAAACATTTGAGGGTAATACTTGTAGAGGTGTATAGATGATACTAAATGAAATGGAGAGAATACGCCAATACAGCAGGACAAGAAAAAAAAATATGGGTTATGAAAAGCAATTTTAAGATATACATTTGTAATTATTTTCTTTAAAAGCATAATCAATATCCAGAAAGGAAGTTTGAAGACATTGTCCTGGTGAAACTGAATGAATGATCAAACCTTTAATCTTTCCAAGTACTCCAACAATGATTGAAGCACTCCAAGACACTGCCCAGCATGGAGGGCGCTATATAAATCAAACTTGTTGATGTTGTTGATTCAGTCTGAGAGTGTTGATTGAATGTATCATAAAGGAAAGGAGCAGTTTCATTTATTGTGACTGATTTCTCTGTCTCTTTCTTAACGGATCACACCCTAGCTTTTCCCCAGTACCATGAAAGTCCACTGATACAGCATTGGGATAGCTGACTTGGTCTTGTGAACAATGAGATCCAATTGGCAGGATTGGGTCAACTTTTTTACACTGGTATTTCATCTTTCAATCAGCTTCTTGTTCTGTTAGAACGGGGACATTAGTGACCTCAACCAACCTTCCTCAGCTTGCTGTGAAATTCCTTATGAGGTTCCAAAAGCTTAACTAATTTATTGTGGCCTTCTTTTGTAAAATGGAGCACATTTCATCATGTTCCATTTGAACTAAGCCTATAAAAATTGGCCATTAAGCACTACCACTGTGCAATGCGTTAAGATCATGTATTTGACTGTACAACTAGTGAGAAAATTACATCCAACAGCTGCTTAATGCAAACCATAGATTAATCAAGGTGCACTTAGCTGAGCTGCGTGACTTGGAGCATCGAGTAAAGAAATCTGTGTCACGGTAGATTAAAAGGTGACAATGGTCTTTGACTTTGACTAGAGGGTGAAAAATTTGAATCCATAATGCAATTTGATCCCAGTTCAGAATTCATGGCACTATATTCAGTGTTGTTGCTATTTAATGATTCATTCTGTTTTCTTTTCAGTTGTGATATCAAATCAATTGGGTACTGAATTCCCGATGCTGTAATGTTTATTAAATGTGCTCCTTGCTTCTAATTTTTAATATATTGTTTTTTTTATTTGTTTCATGTTTTATATTGAACACTAGAAAATTCAATGAACACCACTCTGTGAGACATTCTTCCATTATTTATTTATAATTAAAAGCATTCTCATTATCTGTTCACCCAACTCATCTATTCCTTTGCGTAGTTTGAATGCCATTGCCCTCAATTCCATTTTAGTAATCATGAGATTTTCTTCAAGTACTGCAGAATGCTATACTTAAGATAAGTTATCACTGGGGATCAATTAGCAAGACATTGGCCGTCCCTTGTTGATTTAGATATTTTAAGTGCATAAAATGAATGCAACAACAGGTGCATAACCTCAGAACAAGTGAATGTCGGATGAACCTTTGTACTGTATCCTGTAATATATTTTATAATAATAACTCTTGCATCTTGATATAGCACTTTTCACATCTTCCAGATATCTCAAATTGACTGGATATATGTGGGCAAAACATGTCAGCCAATTGCGCACTGTGATATCTCACAAACTGTCGTGGATTGAAGTGACTAATTTGTTTTGGAAGGATTATTATCAGGCATGTGAAGTAAGGATACTTGCCCAAGGTTTCACCTTGCCTTCATGAATGATAGTACCCATCATTTTTTTAAAACTATTCTCACTCTTCCCCTTTAGCATAATTTACCAGTTAGTTTCCTCTTTCCATCCATTTGTGTTATTTTTCAAAATTGTTTTCACCTAGAACTTCCTAGACTTAAATCCATTTCATGTTTGAATTTAGACATACAGATGTGTTAGTGCTGTTCTCTCCAAAAAATCTTTCTTCCCTCTGTGTCAAATAATGGGCCGAAAGTAATTTTCAATACAACTAGCATTCATTGAACATCATTGAAATTCTTGTCTTCAAATGGCGTAGTGAAAAACAGCACAGGAGAAAAACATCATCTGCAGCCAAAATGCAAATGTTGTTGTCTTTGAAGTGCCTGCAAACTTCATGTCTGAGCCAAGGGTATTGCCTATTTGGTTCCAGATGTCTTTCATCTTATCCACCCACCTATAGTACAAACTCCACCAAACTGGTTTGGAAAAAGGAAGTGTCATTGCAAAAGAGATGCATATTAGATTTCAGTTGTAATACTTTGCAACATTGCTAAGTCGGATACAACATTTGTGAACACACGTTTGAAGAATCAGAGTTAAGATTCCACACTGGACACTAACAGTAGACCTGAGAATACATTACTTCTGGTACCAGCAACATCTGCAAAGATTTCCTGAGCAAGACACATTAACTTTGAGGCAATATCTGTGCGCGATATTCGTGCCTCCAATATCATGATTCATACTCTTCTTACATTCTGCTTATTAAATATTTGATCTATTTTTATTTTCCGTAACATTATATATTTAGTAAGAATGTTTTTGCCTTGATAGTTTACTTAAAGAGAATGTTTGCACAAAACTCCCTGCACAGCTGCACTTTGGGATGGAGACATGTTTTCATAAGCACACAATATCCTCATTCATACATGCAGGGGTTTACGAACTGAAGAGAAGCTTTATTTTTTCTGCTCGTGTACTTGCAGAAGTACAAGCAAAACTCATTTCAAAATGTCATTTTTATCCACCACTCTCTCAGAACGTTAACAACGTTCTAAGAAACGTAGTTTCTGTAAGTTTTGCTTTTATTCGTGCAAGACATCTTTTTTTCTTTGCACCATTTCATTCTGAAGCAGGTTCAGCTGGCACTTGGTGTCTAACCACAAGCAAGTTTGTCAGCAAATTTATTCTGCTTGTTTTACTTGGCTAGGAACCCAAATGGCTAAATGCTCCTTTTTTGAACAGTGTTAAAGAACTTACATAGCTTTGGCTTATTTATGTTATATACGAAAGGCTGAGTTTTTTTTAAAAAAACTGACAACAATTTTCCCCAAAGTTGTAGAGAATTATTTGCTGAATTGGCATTAAAGGATCTGACTATAACAAAGACAGCTGGGAAACCACATTTCTGATTCACATTGAATTATGGATGCAAGTTGATGTTCTTTTTCAGGTTTGTGCATCTCACTTAAATCAAAACAGCCTGTGGTATGTTCCCTGAGTTGAAATACTGATGAATTTTTGATTGCGATAACAACCAAGAAACCTTGTAATTCTCTAGCTCTTGTCATCTTGCATTAAATCTTGAAAGATTTGAAGTCTAACACAATAAATTTAAAGTTGTAAACCACTAAAATATCATGTAGAAATATATTATCAAATATAAATCATAGCTGTGTTTTACCTGTCAGTTGTATTTTGGTAGTGCACACTGACTGAATCCAGTCAATCAAAAAGTGGATATTTATTGGGTATTTATTATTGATTAAAATATAAAGTTTCCCCCAATGTTAAGAATAAAAAATTTGACAGTATCACTGTAAATTTAGCAGATTGGATCAAAAATGTACTGTCAATTAATACTACCTTCAATAGAAATGGCCATTTCTAAAACTATTGTGGAGTCATGAACCTTAGTGGCTAAAGCACGCGAGAGACCTGGGTTCAATTTCCAGAAGGGCGAAGCATTGGGCAAATTTCTTTACTACACACAAATTTCCTCAGTTTACCCAGCAGTAAGTGGGATCCAGGTTGTTAGTCGATTGGCAGATATCTTTTCCAGAAGAAATAATTCCTCATGTAAAAATATTTAAATTGGTTACTCAATTCACTTCTGTTTGTGGGATACTGCTGCACGCAACTGGCTGTCGCATTTCGGCCACAAAATATACAGTCAATTCACTTTACAGTATATTATATTCTCGAAGACTTGATAAGGCGCTATATCAAATACAAAGATTATTATTTTCTGTATATATAAAATTGGCTCCCTTATTTATGTCAAATACTCCTAATAATTTTCCACAATTCTATGTAATCTCAAATTTTAAGACTAGAACTAGTTGCAATTTCAGGACGGAGAGCAGAATTACCAGGCTCAACATTCTTGTAAATCATCTTCTCCATCCTATTTTCCCTAAACTGTTAACAGTCTTTCCCCTCCTTCGACCCATAACGCTACTAATTATTGATGTATTGGAATATGTTGCCCAAAATATCTGAAGAAAATAAATGTTATTTCTAAAAAGAATTATATTAAAAAATCCTGTTTTGGACAATTCATGTAAAATGATTACAGAGAAAGTATTCATTGCTATATGGAAAATGTGGCATATTCAACAGAAGGGGAAAAAACATCCTGCTGCTTTTAAAGTTGAGTTTGCATTATTAATGCATTGAGAGCCCAAGTAATGAAATTTACTTGTGGACCTGAATTAATTTTTTGAGATGAGCTGAATGTTTAAAAATGGATGCATTTGACTACATGAAACCATATCAGACTCTAGAGAAATTTGGAATATTGCTCTGGGACTCCATACTTTTAATTCAATGGTTGAAATTCAAAGCAAAAATATAATTAAGATGGTTGTATGCTTCATCGAGCTCCAAAAACCTGAGAAAAGCATATCTATAAATTGAACATAAGGCGCAGCTTTTATAACAAAAATAACACCAGATGAAATACGTTTGCATTAAGTAGAATAAATGTGATTTAATTAGAGGCATTCATGGACAATTCCTAACTAGAAATAGATTCACAATCAACATAATTAATCCTTTGACTGCCACAGGTCCTGAGAATTTCAGGCTTCCCAGAGCTGGCCATTTTGTTATGTTTTCAATTCAAGCATGTAGTGTTCAAACAAGCACTAATATTAAAGTTAGAACCTACATATATATACAGTGAATTCACTTTACATTATATTCTGTGAAGTGCTTTGAGACATCCAGAAGACGTGAAAAAGCGCTATATCAAATGAAAGGATTATTATTATTATTACTTACTCAGGAAAAGCTTCAGTATTCTAATATTAACCCTGTACGCCTTAAAACATGTTTTTAAAAAGTCCTTTATTTTTCCTCACTCTGTTTTACTTTTCTCTTGTTTTCATGTGGATGCTAAAAGTGACATTATTCAAGACAGGGAGGAATTTCTCCTCTTTGCAGTCAGCATATCCTCCATATTAATTGGTCATTCACCTAATTGTTGCTGGTGGCCTCTTGCCCATGCAAGCACAGTTACTACATTTGGCACTAATTACTTGTAAAGTACTATGAGACATTTTGATAAGAAAAAGTGATACAAAATGGAAAATGCTTTCTGTCCTCTAATTAATGTAACTAATTGGTTTCATTTCCTTTCTTTGAAAAAGCATTGTGCCTAATTTCTCCTGGATCCTGCCATTTTGAGGATGATAATTGGTTGAAATGTAATTAAATTAAGATTGAAAAAAGCCTACACTGGAGTCTAAACGGCAAAGTAGCTCTTTTGTTCTGCCCCTTGCCTCAGTGGGAGGCAAATTAGCCTTTTACTCCTTTGTTGCAACAATCGCAGTAGCCTCATTTGCATCAAAATATATGTAAAAAGATAATACGTATTGTGCAGCTGATTAATAAATACAAAAGGTGTCAATCCTATTTCAAATGTTCTTTATAGCACATCAAACATTTAGCCCATCAAAACAATATGCAGAAATGGCAGCTTGTCTTAATTAGTCAGGTTCGCCCCTTAATTAGATATTTAATTGGTGTTTTGGTTACTGTTCACTAATACATCATGGCTGGGTTTAATTCAGTGTCAAAAGTGCAGACAATTATGCTGAAAGCGGGATTCACGCCAAGAGGAAGCATACTCTTTTACCCACATCCATACCATTGAGAGGATGATTCCAGCTGTAGCCTCTTTTTGTGAATGCATTATATTTAAACCTGCAGCATCCCATATTATTTGGTCTTCATTTTTGAAGAGTGCCCTTTCGAGTATTCTTCTCAAGTGTCAGTGAACTCTGTTTGTGTGCCTGGAGATCAATCTCTCAAGGGAGCAGATGGAACTTGTTTACCTCATTGATGCCCCACATGCGCTTATTCCCAGAGCTGTGTCAATGTTACTATTGTTAGTACTATGGTCTGTATTACCTGATGCTATTAACCATGCCTGCCGTCTAAACTGTATATGGCAATTACTCAGCAGCTTGTTAATCTATTATAATTAATAACAATATGTACAGGCTATCGATATACAGGAAAATTCATTGTTAAAAATAGCTTTGTAAAACTGCCATTTGTGGAGGTTGTTTTGTCACATACATTGTCTCCTATTGCACACAGTTAATCGCAGTGGAAAAATTCACGTAGCTATGAAAATGTAATACCCATAAACTGTACTATAAATAAAACTGGTTAACTCCCTGTGAATTTGAAGCAATAATATCATCCTGTCTCAGAGTTTGGATGGGAACCTTAACCTGCGAGTTCTGTTCTTGTGGTTTAGATTGTTCTTTGAATTGGATTGTTACAGTATTGTAATACTAATAAGCAGCAAGTGTAATATGTATAAATGTAGGAATAATAATCCCTCAAAAAATAGTCCTTACTCAATCCACAGCTTTTTGTGGGACACTGATGTGCGCAACTGGCTTCCGTGTTTCACCTAAAGTCACTCCACCCTACAATATATTCTGTGAAGAGCTTTGAGATGTGTCAATGATGTCATAAGGCACTATATCAAATGCAAGGATTATTATTATTATTATCATCCATGTACAGTAATTAATTTTCATAAATTAATTACAGAAAATTAATACTTTAAAACAATAGATTTTGTTATAAACAGTAATAGTGATTTCAACTGAACAGAGAATAGGGAATTGGTACTATTTACTTCAGATGCTGGGATATCAAGTTATCAACTAACCAACAACAGATCAAGCAGCTTTCTAATCACACTTCTGAGTAAGTGACCCTCCAGAGAATATCAGGTTTTCGTTTGTAGGCACATTGATACATACATTAGAGCAGATATAAACTGATGTCTGAAGAAGAATAAATAGCCAGTATTGACCTTCAAGTAACTGGGTATCGTTTTTTCTATGAAATGTGACAATAATCTCACTGTTCAGTCATTACAGAACTCCTGTCTCTGTCTCTCTGCATAAAAACACACTTGTTGTATCCTGATTATTCGTGTTTTCTAAATCTCGTTTATCTCATTTGATTTTTTTAAATTATAAAATGGGAATGGCCTGAGAAGCAGTGCTACATCTTAATAGATCACACATTGCTCTGAGCTCTTGCTTGGGTGTCACTTCTGCTCTCTCGTTATGTCTCAGATAAACTGAAAACGCAAGTACAATTAAGATGCTGACATCTTAAAATAAAGGACTCACAACAAAAGTCAATGTGCCTATAAGTAAAAACACTCCATACATCATAAAAACAGATGAAAAAGATATCTTCACTCAAACTCATGGCTCAAAATCTCCTAGGTCAGATCTTACATTCCCGGGGCCTCACATGATGTTAAAATTGTCAGTCAGCAACAAGAGATATCAAACAGTTGAACTAAAGTTCCTGCAGCGTAAGGCGCCTGCCTCAACAACCCATGTATTACTCAGACAGCATTGCAACATTCAACTCTGGCTTTTGACTGGTTCACTGTGACTGCAGTACAGTATTCCTCTTATGGCTGCACATAAAGTTAAGGCAGGTCTTCAATTTAACACGTCTTGATTTTATACATTTTCTCCAAATAGCCTTTGTACCAATATAAGACCACATCCATCATGCTGTGGTATAACATTCATACTTCTTGAATTTTGCACCTTGTGGTCAAGCACACACATTGTCAAAGGCACCTGCGGTGTCCACTATACCCCCACTATACGTAAATCTAAATAGCTCACGTTTTTGTGCACAGCCTTGATATGCATTGTTAGTTAAGAGATAAGAATTTCAAAGAGAGTAGTGTTGTAACTTCATACACCACAACATGACTTTCACCTACATCAAATTTCATAAAAGGACCACAACCTTCTCACAGCACACTAATTATTTTTAAATGCCAGTATCACTGAATTGACCTTCATTTGCCTCACTGATAACAGTTGGTCTTAATTGAAAGAGGACATGCTGTTACCAAGATGTACCTTTTTTAAGATCTCATTTCATGCAAAGGTTGCAAGTTCCCTTCGGTTACAGACTTCAAGCTCTTTGGGTTTGTGAGTACTATATATAAGCATCAAATGTGACTGAAAAAGTTGGTGAAAGATTCCTCAAAGCTTGTCCCAACTTGCTGCTGATATTAACTGTACTCCTCTCCAAAGCCTATTTCTAGACCCAGCAACATTACAGTATAGCCCTATTTTTGTAGGCTGCTGAGAAAATGCAACTTTTGTTCTTGGACTCACTCAACTCCGAAGTTACTCAGTTTAGTGTGCACCTTGGAAGCCGATTGTCCGGGATGGCCCGCTGACGTTTGCTCCAGATTGCAGAAGTTTATTGAATAGAACCCGGAAGTAGGGGGGATAATGGGAAAATCAGAGATCAGACTTCTCCTCAATAGTTTCTAAGATACAAGTGTAGTTAAGTGGTCGAGGATTGCTGATGTCTGAAGACCTGCTCAAAGATGAATGGAACAACAGCAAAATAATCACTAATCCAGCTCTTTATGAGAACACAACTACTCTTATGCACCTCAAATTTCTGTCAATCTTAAAAGCCTTTATAGAATATCAGTAGTGAAGCTTCACCTATTGTCCTTCCTGGCTGTCAAATTCTTTCCACATGTGGTTATTTGGGAGTTTCTCTGCTCCAAACTCTGGCTCCCTTCTTCTCCCACAACACTGCACTAAACTAGCCAAGCCTTCACGTTCAGATTCCAAGAACAAAAGTGAGCCATTCTGATGACAAGTAACAAACTTGAGTGCCAAGACCACATCCTGAAGAGGGTTAAGCACACACAAGGCCTTACTGTGAAATGTTGCAGTGTTTAGAAAATCCGTGAATATGTTCAGGAGGCCCTCTCGGAAAATCAGGAGTCTGGCTTGTGTGCGTTATGAAAAGAACCAAAAATAATTTATTGCTTGGAACTCATTTCACACAAGGGTTAAAAATAATAATAACGTTTGCATTTGATATATTTTTCACATCAAGAGGATATCAGAAAAATTTCACAAGATTTTACTGTAAAGTGTTATAACTATGTACAGTATTTTGTATGTAAATTCAATGTCTCAAATAATTATGGAGTGAATGAACAATTGTATCTGGAGCATTGTTGGCCAGGACACCAAGAGAAACTCCGTTATCTTTTTGAATTGTGCCACAAGATGAATAAGATCCACCTGAACAGGCACAGCTCTTGTGGGGCTCGATGCAATATTTATTTGACTCCACAACCTTGTGCCTTAGACACAAGAGTGCTGGGAACTAAGCCATAGTTGCAGGCTCACTACAGTTTTAGTTACAGCTCATAAAAGTTGAGAATTTACTATTTTTCAGATAAAAACCTGTTTTACTTGTTACGGTCACCACTTTTGTTTTCCATGCCATGCTTGTCTGTTGTTTAAGTATATTGAGTAGTGCTTTAAGTACATTTTTTGTGTGTATTTAATGTTTTTGATAATTATGGTGCCAACCAGTCTGACTCTAACGTCGACTGCAAGAATTTGGCAGGGTAACTTACCATTCCAATATGTAAATCAAGGATTGGAATGGTACTTGTCCTCTATAAGGCAACTGAATGGAGGATCTGATTGAACCATAAAAAAGGCAACTATAATTACCATCAGGTCCCCAAATTTGTGCTCAACCCTCAGAAAAGAATGAGCGCCATGTGCTCGTGGTTGCTATTTTTCTACCTGATGACAATAAAGGTACGTGCTTTGACTATTGATGAGTAGTTGTCAGTGGTTGGTTCTTCATGTACTTTACATTACAAATTAAATTTTATTACAGATGGCTGCTGGTATGTGTGCTTAATGTTTGTTATCTCATAGTTGTGTTTGTTGCTATTTATCGTGTCGTTTAAAATTTTATGCCGAGGGTTGTGGCATTCATTGAAGCTACAATAAACTTTGTTTGAGCTAACTTAACCATGCTTTAATTTTAGCTTCATGTATAAAATCAAAGAAGGAACTATGCAAACAGGATCAGCTTAGGGGGTCACAGAGCTGTAAAAAAAAACACTGTTTGATTGAAGCTTCCCAATTTGCTTTAATTTAACTAGCAATTGGTAGTAACTGTTGTTTTGGAAGGACTACATTGGTCAAGTTACACCTATCTATAGGATCTATAGGATTCATTAGAAATGGAATAAACACAGAGGCTACCCAGTATATTGAGAGGGAGAGCAAGCCATATTGTGAGTGTACATACAAGGGTGATAGAACCATCTCAAAGTGATTGACTTTCACCAAACGATTTAGGCTTATATGGTGAATATCAATTAAAAACTGACTTTAAAATTCTCAAAGTATAGTGGGATTTACACAATCTTTCTTCACCACAAACACCCGCTCACATCCTATCTTTAATAATCATGCAGTTGATCATCTGGGATAAAACATGGGATGGAATATATTTAACCACGCAGGAGAAAGCTCTACTCCAGAACTATCTTAAGGGTGATTCTCCTGTCACTGGTAAATTCATAACGTTTCAGTAATGCTTCATATCTTCATGCTTGATTTTACAGCACAAAGTCAGTTAATCTTTTACTAATAGATTTATTTAACCAGAGCAATAATCATAAAAATAAGAGAGGATGTGACATCCAAGACTTTTAAGGTAAGCAAAAAACATACTATACAAATACAGGAAAGAATGAAAATAATATATACAGTCCTGTTTTTTTTTGATAGAACAGTATTAAGGGAGAGCTGAATTAATATAGAATGTGTTTAAAACCCATTAAAGTAGGGTATATGTCGTTGAAAAACATGAAGTGCATATATTGTTCAAATTGCATTGAGGCTTTTATGAGATAATATCACATAAGGTTAATTGGATTTTCATTCTGAGGTTGAAATACATTTCTATTAATACACAAATTACTGGAACGGGAGAAAGTAAGACGTTTTTATTTCTAGTCTTTAAGGTTTGAGACTTTTATGAATGTTACCGGATTTGGTAAGCTGTATCAATGAATAGAACTCCGGTTTCAGGGCAATATTATTGTTGTAGATTTATAAATAGTGCTAGGATCTTTGATTCCACAGCAACGTGTTTCCTCTTTTAAAAGAGCTGCTAAAGTTGGATATCATAGATTTGACCTAGAGGTTTTGCCCCCAAACCAAACACCCCAGCAACATGTACAGTATCTTATTGTTATCGATCTTAAAATTGCAATGATGCCTAAAATGTCATTGGTGTGTGGGAATTGTAAATTTGATAGAGTTGATGTTGCAACCAATAATGTGGTGGTGGGGGAAGAACCTTCAAAGAAGAATATTTCACTCTCGTAAAGTATCAAGAATCCAATATCTGTTAACAGAAGAAGAAAGTCTATTCATCTATTCAGATGTAGAGCGTGAAATTTCAGGTACAACAAAATCCAATTGCATTAGATGATTTTTGGACGAGAGCCTGCAAGTCTTTGCTGAGAGCTTTGGTGGAGGAGGGGAGCTCAATCATGCAAAGAAGGAGGGAAGCATGGTGGTTTGTGACAGTCAATGAGATCTAGCTGGTGCTGAAGCGAAACAGGATTCTTTTTGTTAGGTGTTCAAATTGGATTTCCATGCAGTTCTTTCCTCTTCATTGCTCACCTTGAAATCTCAACTTATTGCCTTTGCAGTCACCAAATATTCAGGTTGATTTAAGTGCAGTATTCAGTATTTAATGAGGCATGAATTCTTCTTCAATGGCTTCTTACAGGACTTTAACAAGTCCAATCATTTTAGTGCTTTATACATATGGAAATATGGATATTTGCACAGAATCTATGTAAAACCTGACAGAAAGCTTGCATACAGCAGTAGCTGTACAATTAAATTGAGAGGTTAATATCTATCTATATATGTCTTACTGGGGAAGAATTGGGTTAATTGAATCTATGTAATGACCCCGGATAAGTCTGTAGTCTAATCTTGCCAAATGTACTGCTCCAAATATTTTATCAAGAAATCTGCCTCGCATATTATGTATTTAAAAAGTAAAAGCTTCTGCTACTTCTGCCATTTAAAAAAACTATTGAAAATACCTTTTAAAATACTTAATCCTACTTATGCTACATTCTCAACATCAATGCTATAAATTTGGTCATCCACAGTACATTTGCATACTTTAAAAATCACCACATTAACTCTCGTACCTCAAGAAAATATTGTTACTTTCAGGAATTATGGATGTACAGTAATGTATTTACATAAGAGGAAAACTGATGCTAATCCACAATTTGCAACAAATAATAAACTGACTATAACTGAACTGAAACATTCCATAACATATAAAAGCACTTCTCTTCTATTTATACTGTATTGCCTTCCATATTTACTCTTAAAACTTGTTCAAATATTCAGGTAATATTTTTTATCTGACTTGGTGTAAATATAGATCAGACTCACAGAGGGCATATTTATGATACAGCACATGATTGATGCCACAGGAACAGGAAAGTCACGGTTATTTGTTCAGTTCTGGAAATGAAGGCAAACATTTCTTTGACTATGCAAGAGAGTTGGGAGTCAATCCTGTCAGCTGTTAGTCTTGGATTTTTTTTAAAACAAAAATTAAATTAATGAAATAATTTAATGCTCGACAATGAATTGGTTTTGACTGACACTTTCTAGATAGGATTTTATGCTTCTAATCTACGGAGCTTATCTTGCAGACTTCTTAGTGACGTTATCTGGTGTCTGTAACACCATTTCAGTTCTATTTCTATCATTCGTGGCATGTTCAGGATTTTCTTTCACTGAACACTTAAGCGATTCTATGCTGAACTAGTTTATTGAAAAGTATTCTTTGTTATTTTGTGGCTTTACTTTATAAACATTGGACTAACACTCGGTGGAAGAAGATTTAGCTAAGCATTTTTCTTCCAGAGATTCGACAAATCGGGGAGCGGCTTGCAGAAACGAAAGGAGAATCAGTAAATCGTACGGATACAGAAATATCTTTGCACTGAATCCAGCCATCGGTCAGTCCAGATGGTGAGACATTGGCAGAAGCGGAAGAGGATAAAAACGCTCAGTTAATTGGGTGGATACAGAAAGGATTCCGCACTGTACACATCCCAAGGCTTGTCCAGATGGTGAGGCCTTGGTTGCAGAAACGGATAAACAACATTTAAAGCTTCAAGTGGATAGGGTTGACGATCTGTCTGAAGACATCGGCAGAGCAGTTTTTCAAACCACAAAGGAGTGAGCCATGGGATCAGTCATTACTGAGGAGGCAGATCAAACAAAAATGGAAAAAGCTCCCAATTCCAGTAAGACTGTAAGGTTCCAGCTGCCTCATGAGACAATCACAACTTCGAATGCAGATTCCTCACAGGTTCCATTTTTTGAAATTGACAGCATTGGAGAGTGTTGTGTCAGCAATTTTAAGAATATCTGTGCCTCTGATTCCTGGATTGACATCACAGGCAAGTACTGACCCTTTGACCTCTCAAACAGTTTTAACTACCTTTAGTTTCTGGATAACATGCTGCATCAGCATAAAACTGTCCCTAAGTACACGTAAGCATATGAGACATCCATTATTCAGTGGTTTTAATTATTAAAATAAAGAAATACTGATGTTTAGGCAACTCGCATGCAGAATCACATGGTGTAAATAAGCAATGTAAAGTGGAAATGATAACAGGCTCATAACTTTAGCTTTTATTTCTATTTACAAATTTGAAAATATATTTTTGCACAACAAATGCAGTTTCAGCAGAATTCAAAGAGTGATACACTGGAATTAACAATCTTACTCTGCTTAGCAAACCATTAGCTGAAGGTTTCCTCACAACATATAGCACTGCGTAGCAAAGAATGAAATTAATATACATGTTTCCATCATTCATTTTTTTGCCAATGGTCATTCTGATTGGATTCATTTTAATGCACCATTAATTTATTGCGCTAATACGATCTTTTCAGAACCCTTTACTTCGTAGTTGATACTTGGAAAGAGTGTAACCAGCAGTGATAATATCCATCATATCATCCACTGACATGACAAAAGAGCTACAATCGGGTTTTGAGTCCTGTAGCACAGTGGTTATAGCACTCACCTTGCAAACGAGAGACCTGGGTTCGATTCCAGGCAGGGCAAAACCTTGGGCTAGTTTCCTTACTCCACATACCTGATAATAAAACAATAATATAATATAAATCAATAAGAAGTTGGTAATTTCAATCCATGATTGTTTGTAGGACCCGTTTGTGCATAATTGATTGCCGCGTTTCTCCCACAAGTATAGTCAATTCACTTTACAGTATATTCAGTGAAGCACTTTGAAACGTCTTGAAGACGTGAAAAGCACCATGTCAAATGCAAGGATTATTGTTGTTATTATTAATACCACTTCACTACAGGATAGGAAATTGGAAAAATTACTAGCGAATTAACATGAGATATTGAACAAGCGATTTGAGACATCTCAAAGATGCGATAAGGCTCTATATCAAATGCAAGCATTATTATTACAGTAGTATTATGTAGGAGTCACTGGCAGAGGCAAGATTAAATGCTGAGATTCATCACTGAATCAGGCAGGGGACTGTTGATTTCAAGGCTCCAACAAGTTATTCTATGTGAAGGGTGCTATTTAAATACAAGTTGTTTGTACTGTTTTTTTCTTGGAATGGAAATGATGGGTTCATTTTGTTTTAATCATTCTCAAAACTTGCATCCAATCTCCAGAGGATAAGCTGATTCAGAAAAAAGTACTGATGGAAGGCTTTGGAGATGCTTCCAGACCTTTAATGGGTCAAGAGGTCACATTGAAGCTGCAAGGATTGCTGGAGGATGGGACCATAGTAGACAGGGATCCAAAGCTTACATTTGTTATTGGCGATGGGGACGTCATTCAGGTTGGTTCTATTTTTGTTAAACTGTGCCTTTCTGTTGTCCAGATGTTAGCCTGGCTTATTTGGCAGCTCTCATTCCTCTAAGGTCAGAAGGTCATGAATACATGCCCCACACTGGGACTTTGAAGTCTAGGCTGGCAATCCAATACAGTGCTATTGGTATAGATCCCAAATACACAGTCACTAAACTTCACAATGAAATTCTGTGAAGTGCTTTGAGATGTCTTGATGAAACAATAAAGACTATTATGAAATGCAAGAGTTATTTCAATATCAAAGACTTTATTTCCAGCTCAGCATCAATCCTCTGTCAGACCTCTTTCCATTTTCACACGTATGATTTTTTTAAAAAGTACCCCCTTTATCAATAATTTTGAGTTTTATTCATTCTTAAAGTTCACTTTGTCATGTTGCAAAAAAAGTCTCCAATTCTATTAATAAACTACAGAAGCTGCCGAATACTCCCAGCTGTTCTCAACTACTATTTCACTCTTTCCACAGATCGCCTTACAATGAGTACCTGGAAATAAGTCATTCCCCCAATAGAACAAATGCCATTGTTGTGAATGGTCATTCAATATAACTCGTGCAACTTCTGCTGTATTTTTGGAGCACATGTTGTAAGGGTCAAAGTGAAGTGTTCTGGTAAAAAGAAAATGCCTCCTCCTTATTGAATAATCCCTTTAGAAATCAATAAATACTGTATTACACTCCAATTTCACACTGTCTTTAGCAGCCAATATGTTTCTCCCATGGAACTTTGCTTTGGATTTTTTCATGGATCTTTTTGTTATGAAAATAATGCCAGACCCAATTTTAGAAGGCTCAACTGTCAGTGGAAATAGGTGTTTTTGAATGAATACTTTTTGCAAATGACTTTGCCAAAGAAGCACACGCCAAAAAGCAGTCTAGCAAATACTGTGGTATAACTAACGTAGATAATGGCATTGGTAAAGATAATTGGTTTTCTTAAGTAAATGAGATTGCTGATGGATTTGGTATTAGAAAAAAAATCTACAGTGTTGCCTGACAAAACATTTGATTAGATAATATGTCTTGCGAATTGGGAAAGCTAGTTAGGTCAGAAGGACTCAGTCTCACCTTCGTTATTTCCGAAAGAATCACCCTGCTACAATAGTAAGAAGAGATAATGCATTGAAGTTGTTGGATAGCACTCATAAGAAACTATCAAATAGTTCTGCAACGTTGGCCCTCCCTATGATCAGGGACTGTTAATTTGACTTCACCCATAAATAAGCTAATTTAGATACAGTATCAGTACATTAAACCCAAACCAGATTACTGTGTGTACATCGATCACATTCCTGACTAGCAAGTTCACCCTTTCATCTCACTTTGCTGAGGCTACATTTAAGAAGTACAGTACAGTACTTTCATTTGATATCAGCCAGCCATTATCACTGCTTCTTTGTTCTCTTGCTATGGGCAGTTATTCAGAATCCTTGAAACAAAAGCCAAGAGCAATGACAACAATAGCCTTTGGCCAAATCCTTTGAAAGTAATTAAAGGAAAGTATTTTCTAACCAGTCTTTCCATCAATCCAGCTGTTTATATGTGTTGTCTGACAGAGAGACAATCGAGTTTACAACAGTCTATTTTTGAATGAATAGTCACTAATAAACAATGATGAGCAGATACAGCTCAGTTTGGTTAGTGCAGCTGAGCAGAACTCAAATTACTCAGATTGTTCTGAGTAAAATTGGGATATTTTATGAACTTTTTCTGGGAATTAATTCCTCCCGGAAAGGTTTGGAAAATACATTGGGGCCAATATATTGCACACATGGGATCATCCATGACTGCTTGTGGGATACTGCTGTGTGAAATTGGCTGCCACGTTTTCCCCACAAAATATACTCAATTCCCTTAGAGTATATTCTGTGAAGTGCTTTGAGACGTCTCACAGACATGATAAGGCGTTATATCAAACGCAAAGATTATTATATTTTATTATTGTTCTGTGAAATCAACTTCTACTTCCGACCAGAGGATTTGGGATAAAATAATTTTGGGTGGAGGGAATAATCATGTGCTCTGCTCAGTGAAAATAATTATTTAATTAGGAGGCAATGGAATTCCACTGCACAATTTAAAGTGCCAGTGTCATGAATTCAATGGAAGTCAGGGCAATTTTTAGATTGATAAATGTAAAGGCAAGTGGCCATGCAAACTGTATGAAGAGAACGTCCTGGCCAACATTCTGTAGCTAGAATCAGTCATTCACTGAATAAAAGTATATCTTCAGGGGCACAATACTTTATTTCCGCAATAACCTGTTCTTTTTGTACCATAAATGAAATACAGAATATTTCTGGTAATTTTATGTTTGTTGGAAGTCATTTGGAAGAAAGCCAACCGTAGTTTATTTCCAATATGATCTGTCTCCGATAAATAGACATACAGCTCTGTTTGGTTACCATAGTAGAATGTCTCTCCCTCTGCTACACATACATTATGGTGTGATCAATAATTTGGACAAAGTCAATAATTATTGTGATCACAATTGTTGATGGTCTCTGTGATCTGTTTTTTATTATATAGTGAAAGCCCCAGTGAACTTGAAACCATTTTTCTAAAATAAAGTAAAGTTCAACGGCATCATGTGAAACTAGATATTTTAAAAGGAATTTCACATTTTCCCTGCTAGAGCACTTAGTGGAACAAACAAATGATTCATATTTGGGGAGACACAATAGGAGAGGGATAAGATGATTAAGTACTCTAATTGAGGATAAGATCAGTGTTGCTGAAGTCAATCCAAAAATTATTCACACACGGATTTGAGCTGCAGCTTCACGTCTCATATTACTTCTGTGACAAGTTAGTTTTAGAAAATAAACCCTTCAGCACTCCACTCAAGTGATTGTAGCTGGAACTTCTCTTGAAAGTTTTAAGGTAAATGAGGTCAAAGAAGTTTGTTATAAGCAAGATCTCTTTGATACATACGTATGTATGAAAAGGAATGAAATGCTATCCAAAGCATCTCTGCTGCCTGGCTGTGATATGGTATGCAAAGATCAATATATGTACAGTGCAGGAAACAGCAACTTCCATTTCATCACTTGAAGGGGCTGCTTAGCCTTTTGGTTACAATGGCCATAAGTATCTGCGGTCATCTTGTATACAATTAATTTAGGTTAGGGGTGTGGGCAGAAAAATTGACTCATTTTCTATCCTCATGAATAAGGGCCACCTGGTTCTAGACTTAAGCCTATTTCCTCAGTGTTTCTGAATGTCTAACTTTTAGAAGATTCTTTAAATTCAGCCTTGCTTTTGAAGCCAGTTTTTAACATTTCTTTTAAGAACCACCCAAAAAAACTGTTCCCAAATTAAAGACTGAATTGAAGAATTTGCCAAAATATGTACAAGCTGAAATATTAAGGAACAAACAGACAAAGTTTCGACCCAGGAACAATTACTGGCTGCAAATGGTTAACTTACTGTGATTCAGTTAATGGCACAATATACTACTATAGCCTTTTACTTTGGTGTGGGATGTTCAAATAATTTTTTGAAATGCCATGGTCCATATGACTCAGAACTATATGAGATGATTTAGTTATACCCTGATCATTCAGGGGATTGCAACTTGTTTTACTATTTTATTCAACCCAATTTATTTTAGTTTACTTCTGTTCATTTCTCCCTGCATGATTCATATCTCCTTGGCTAAGGGGTTGGATAGACGATTAGTTTTTAAGCTCTCTGATGACCGGATTAGAGATGCATTAAAACAGCAAAAGTTTACTCAACTATTAGCCTCAACTGAAATGAGTCATTCCAACAGCTGATAGATTTCCATTGTCATGAAAGGTCATTTCACAGGATTAGTCACAAATGCATGACTTGTTTAAGCTCTTACCTGCTGGAAATCATGTTCCTTTCAGCCCAATTGAAATCAAAAACTTGTCATGATTTACAAATTGTTTTAAATTGACCCAAACCAGAATCTTCCTTTCAATTGTAAATCAACAAATATCTCAGAATTAACTCACATTTAGTTTGGTAACGTAAGTTGATCATAACAGGGTTTGGTTCTAATATGATAATATGTTCAGTCACCACACCCTTAATCTCTGGAACTAACTGCCTCTATCCCTCCACCTCACTCACTCTCTATCTGTCTTCAAGTTCCAACCAAAACCGACCTCCTCGACGTTACCTATCTTCCCCTTCCTCAATGCCCAAACCCCACCAGCATGAAGCATTCTAAGATGTAGATCCAGAAGGGTTCTATGCAAATGCAAGTTGTTGTTGTTGAGTGTCAATGGTGCCAGAGACCTGTAAACTGAGCAGCATTTAGGGTACAGAAGTACATACACAAACAATCTTAATGTAATTCTATCTGTACTTTTGCACAAAGCAGCACCAGATGATTTACCTTTTGAAAATCTGTAAATTTCCACAAATAAATGCTTGGATGTTTCTCTGTTACATGTAGGCTCTTGAACTCTGTGCATATTCAATGGAATTGAATGAAATCGCTCTTGTGATCTCTGATGGAAAATATGCATACGGTCATCTTGGGAGGTAAGGTCACATTTTTATATTAGTATTCTTAACGGCAGTGTAAAGGTACTACAGTACTCGAAGGTGTTGGGAAACCAAAAGATCCCAGAACAGATGATGGAGAAATGGAGTAAGTACAAAAATAGTTATCAGCAGTTCTTTCCGTCACAATTTATATTGATAGAGAGGCTTTCATGTTGGGTGGAAGTCTCAAAGCTCTTGACCCAGTTGGCTTGGCTATTGAGCTGGAGGTGGGAGCTGAAGGGGGTGGGAAGGGAAAAGAAGACTGAAAGAGGTACATCTTGAGATGTGTCACAAACAGCACACGGATTATCTCTTTCCAGAAAACAATGATAATTTGACCTCAAACACAGCAAATGTCAGAGCAGATCAGTAGTCAGGGCAGTAAATGTCCCACAGGGTAGGATCACATGCTTCTGGTTGCTGAAATATTCTGTTTCAGTCCCTGGATAATTATATGGAATCTGACTAGAAACTCTTGGAATTTGGAACAAATTATTAGTCGAATACTGTATCAATATCAAATACATTATGTTGTTCTGCAGAAAAAAAAAGCTCAAAATGCATCTTTTATACAATAACCAATTTTTGAATTATCATCTCTGGTTTCTTCCTTGAAATCATTCTGTTTTATTGCAGTTTTGAGTAGACATTTGGAATTTGTTGCCTAATGCTACGGTGACAGCAATTTTCAAACATATAAGATATCTTCACCAAAAGACTTGCAGAATTGCTCAGCACCTCCAATCTGTTAACTGCTGCACGGAGCTTTTTGAATTATTTTTTTCAGTGTGAGAAAATTAAAGGTTTGGTGACTTGCATTGGGAGCTTTGAATATTGAGTTTGCAGGCCTTTACCACTTTCATATGAGCTTCGTTCTCAGAATATCGCCCAGATGGGAGTTTGTATTGATTGGAAGGTGACTGGGTAAATTTCAAAACAGAATTTTCCCTACCTTAATATACTCTGTTCAAATATATACACGGGATTTTGCCAGAGTCAATATTCTCATTGGCCAGTTCAGATGTTTTGAAATAAATGCACTAAGTTTTGCCTTGTTGACTTATTTTAAACATCGGTTTATCACCGATTATTACTTCATGTTGGACGAAGTGTGGCTGAGTTGCAACTTTTAGTTAAAAAACACTGTTCATCTGTAAAAATATATATATGTATATATTTAATTGAATAGATAGATTGAGCAATTAATGCACATTCTTTCCAAAGTTAAGTTAAATTGTACTAGTGAAGGAGGTAAATAAAGCATGTGAAAGTGCAACATGAAATATAATGGATAAGAAATGGAGAGCTAAAACAAAGAGCTAAATGCAACAACAACATCCCTTAAATAACAATAAAATGATCAGCCAGTTAATTTGAATTTGGATTAGATGCGGAATATAAACCAGGATAACAGGGATAAAAACCTTACATCTAGCTAATAGCTTACATGCAATCATTAAGAATGATCATAGCTCAGTGGTTAGAGCACTTGCCTTACAAATGGGAGACCTGGGTTCAATTTCAGGCAGGGCGAAATCTTGGACAAGTTTGCTTACTCCACATACCTAATAATCATCCCTCAAAATAATAAGAATTAATTGGTCATTTCAATCGATGACTGTTTGGGGGCACTGCTGTGCGCAACTGGCTGCCGCGTTTCTCCCACAAATGTACAGTCAATTCACTTTACAGTATATTCTGTGAAGCGTTTTGAGATGTCCAGAAGACGTGAAAAGCTCTATATCAAACACAAGGATGCAACTTATTATATTTGACCAGTTTCAGGATTACATTCAGTTCTATATACTTTAACTAATATCTAAGACAGTATCTGCATTCTATCAATAATATTGATGTGATAACTAGTTTCCTATTGAAATAATAAATGAGGCATGACTATGTGGCACATGGCAGCATGGTGGAGGGACATACAACAGTACAAAATGCTTCACATGTTTTTATATCGCTCACAAATGTCAGTGACAGAACTCTATTTGCAACCAGTGTTTCATATGTAATATGCCATGACCACCTCTTTCACAAAGTCAGAGATTATAGGTATTGCCGGTCACAATGTTTTTTTCTTCTTGCAGAGGTTATGTGTTTTTACAGCCAACACATTCCAGTAAAATTCTTCAACCCAAATTAGCCCCTTTCAGCTATTTACCTTGCATTAGTTATCTATTTTATATTCTGGTTATGTGGAATTACTAGTCATATTTGTATACGGGTGCATGTCTAACTTGATACCTTGGTATTGTAATGTCATAAGGGGAATCCAAACTATAGCACAAAGTTTCAGAGAATGACTTCACTCTGAAAATCACATACCGTGTTGTGTGAATTCTTGGAAAAGTAAACCTACCAGAAAGGTACACCGAAACAGTTTTGATATAGAATCATAGAATTTTACAGCACAAAAGGAGGTCATTTGGCCCATCTAGTCTGTACCGGCTCTTTGAAAAGAGCAACTCAATCCTATTGCCCAGCTCTCTCCCCATAACCTAACAGACCTGTTCTCCCTAAATAAAGATCTAATTCTCTTCTAAAGGCAATGTTCCATTAGCCTTTATTAAAAGCTTTATAACCAATCATTAATCTGGTTTAAAGCACTAGTTGAAGCTACACAGCTCTTAACAGTATGTACTCCAGTTCTAAGTCTTTTCCTTACGATAACTTGTAGGTGGTGAAAAATGCAAAAGTTCAGAACAAATTTGATGCTATGAAATATCATATTGCCAAAATTCACATCTGACAATCTTCAGTGAATTCCATCTGACTCCAATTTGACTATATGCCTACCCTATGCAGACATATTAACTACACAGATTAACAATAATCCCTAAAAAAAAAAAATAGTCATTTCAATCCAGGACTGTTTGAAACATGCGTTTCACCCACAGTCAATTCACTTTACAGTATATTCTGTGAAGCACTTTGAGACGTCTGGAAGATGTGAAAAGAGCTATATCAAATGCACGGAATGATACGTTTATGAAGTACTTTATTCAGTCTATTCAAAGGGGAACATTTATTGTTGACTTAGTGCATTCTTCGACTGTTGTACAACAAAAGACTTTTGTCCTGGCCCTCAAACACAACCTGTGTTTAAATTGATTCTGTGGATGGTGAGAATTTTCTCCTCGATGGAGAAATGAACACCTGGTTAGTAACAAGATGGAGAGAAGAACAACAGAATTTTATTGGAGCAATTCCAGAATAATATTTTGCATGAGTGGAAATCCTTAAATGTATGTGACAGGCAAGACATTGGGAGGGAAAAAAAAACATTGGGAACATATAATCACACCACTCCTAGCAATTTTAGCTGAGTGACATGGAATGTTTCATGATTCCTACCTATTGCTACTCCATCAAACTGACATCAACAAATACAATGAAATAAAAAAACATGAATTAGATGTGAGTCAATCAAATGTAGTTTTCTTGTGACATTTGGCAAAGTGAGTTTCCCCAAAATTTAGTCTCATTGCCTGTGATCTGGATCATTAACGCTACTACTACTAATAATAATCATCCTTGCAGATGATATAGCGCTTTTCATGTCTTTTAGATGTCTCAAAGCGCTTCATAGAATACACTGTAAGGTGAATTGACTGTATATGTGTGGACTAAACGAGGCAGCCAATTGTGCACAGGAGTGACCCCACGAACAGTCGCGGATTGAAATCACCCATTTTTTTGGAGGGATTATTGTTAGGTACGTGGAGTAAGGAAACTTGCCGAAGGTTTCACCCTTGAAGGCAGAAAGTGAGATAGGAAAGGGGGAGAGACAGGCATATACATGTATATCTGTATATTGACTTCACAGGTGAGTTATGATCTAAGTGAACCATAAACAATAAACTTGTATATTTGCTGTGTGAACTCCTTTCACAGAGCCGGGCCTTTCACAAGGTGGATTTTGTGGTTTGAGCCAGCAGATTGCAATGAGTACTTTATTGCCATTGCCATGACAAGGCACCACAGTATTATGAATGAACACAAAGAACAAATTGCATTGTACACATTAACTTGCAAAGCAATTACTGGAAAATAGCAAAACTCACAAACCTTTTAAGATAAGCGTACCTATATAGTGTACTCTGTAAACTAAAATATTATAGGTATTTTTATGTTTTTGTGCGTATTCTGAAACAGAATCACCCCAGGTAATCTTAACACAAAAAAGTGTTACAAAATCAGTGTCAGCTAATAACTTAACATTTGTCCCCTGTATGGAAGGAACCAAAACTTCTGAGTTTATTAGTGCAGTAGTTATTGAAATGAACTGCTACCTTTCATTTCCCAGCTAGGACATGGAAGAGATTTGTTCTCATCAACCCTTAAATATGAAAGAGAAGAAAGGATTGCATCTTAATTTTAAATGGCGCTACCTGCTTCATGTTAATCTAGCAAGTTCAGACACTTCTTGTTTTCATTTGCCTGAAATGAAGTAGGTAAAATAAAATTGAACCAAACGTGTTAAATCAGTCAGATGTGACCTTTGGATGAGCACTGAACTGCCTTTTTTGCACCAGTTGAAAGGGAATAATGCTTGGTGCCAAAACCAACATTTTGTTTGATGAAGACAGATGGCTAAATGAGGGTTTAATCATTCTTCTCATACATAATAAACACTCTGAAAGAGCTTTGTGCTTCTGCTGGGGTAAATATTGTTTCACTGAGATTGCACGAATAAAAATTCTGCACATATGCAATGTATAACGCGGGGCATTGAAATAGAATGCTGCAGGTTTTCTTCTCTTGGCTGCCACGTTAAATATATACTGGCTATTATGTTGTGTTTTTATACAAAATCCTTTTCATGTTGGTAGACCATTTAAAAGGGTGGTGAATTCCCCTATGGTTCAGTTGATAAAGACAGACATCCTGTCGTGTGGCATGGAGCCACTACAGGCCTAGAAGGTTCAAGTTTGATCCCTGGTCTGGCTTGAATTAATGGATTTCAGCGCCAATGACAGTGGAAGTGCTACAATGGGTCCCAGTGTCTCGGCCAACAATCCTCCAGATTAATACACTTTATTGCGGTTCATCGGCCTTGCTGGCCATCGTATTTGCCCATCGAAACAGCCAGTTGACGTTAATGGTTTTTGAAACATTTTGAGATGTTGCCAGGTGATAAAAGATGTGGTAAAATTACAATTTTGGGGGTCTCACCAGCGAACTCACTGAATGGGGGGGAAAACATCACTCGGAGTTCCTGTCCCCACCGACTATTTTTGCTGGAGAATTTGAAAGCATTGCACGTCACAATACGATTGAGAATGACTGAAAAGCAGCTCCCAACAAAATAGAAAGAAGATATACCTTGCATATTCATTGCACTTAACCACGGCAACAGTCTCAAATGTCTCATGTAATTTCAGTCAAAATCAGTCATTGTTTTTAGAAGTTTGGCTCATTCTGGAAGTGCCTTTTTGATCAGAACTAAGTTGTTTTTTGTTGTTTGATCAACTGAGCCAAGCTGAACAGGGCCAGTACCTTGGTGAGGCTACATCAGTTAACATTGAAAGTTGATTCATGTCTGAGAAATTAAAAAGTAAATCTTGCTATATGTTTGTTTGACCCAGTTGACTTAATAAGCAGAAAATGGATTAGAATTGATCATTTTCATGTTTGAAAACTTTTTCTGGGAAATAAGCTATTCTTAATCACGTAGAGTGGGAAAGAAATTCCACTTGGGTCTAAATTTAGTCTATTTATGTGGCTTTATAGTTAGTAGAGGATCTGGCAAATTGTTGGATCGAGTCTTACCTTTGAAGTTGCTTTAGTAGTTCTTAAAGCTGTATTTAAGAATGTGCCAAATTCTGGACACTTGAAAATTCAACATAAATAGAGTAAATCTCAGCCCAGGTGCAATTTCTCTCCCAAATGTTTGTTCCCTCTGATTGGAAATAACAATTCCTACTACAGTTTATTTTGCAATTTCTAATTTCAATCTGTTTAATTGCTGGTAGCTATTTTACACAATGAATGCACATTTTTATTTGATGATTTACAATACTGTACTTATTTTCATCTTTGTGTGGTTATGGATACAATCTGCTATTGTTTATCCACTATTCCCATTCTGTGAGTCATTTTCCAAACACATTAACTACTACAAAGTTCATTTTGTAAGAAAACAGCAGATGGCATGAACCATAAGTGATCATAAATCCTGCAGAAAGTAAAGAAAGTACAGTACTTTTCAGCAAGTAATTTTACTTATATGAATTGCAAGGCACATATCCAGTATCATTCCAACACACTAGAGATTTGCATCCAAATTTTCATTTCTGGTGGTGCCATTTTCTTACGGATTTCCAGTCTACAGAAAGGTGGATCATATACCCTTTTAAGTATCAATCTGACTCAGTTGGTAGCAACCTTGATCAGTTGGACGTTAAAGATCCCATGGCACTATTCGAAAGAGAAGGTATGTATTTCCTTCCTGTATCCTGGCCAACAATACCCTGGATAAAGCTGGTCATTCACTTCAAGACTGATTGTGGAATACTGCTGTATGGAAACTAGCTGTGATATTCACCTAATAAATGCACAATCACTACAGTTTACAGTAAATCCTCTGAAGCATCTCCTGTGAGTTGTCCTCCTGATACGAAAGGCACTGTAACAAATGCAAGGAATTATTATTATTATTTGTAGAATAATGATTTAAGTGCACAAACATATCCTTTTCTCCCAGTTCTACTGATTTAATTGAATTTGTAACTGAGAGCCTGGTGGGCTGTGGATAATGTTGTGCGACTTTGAAAATGTCTGCAAATTATTTCAGTGGAGTGCTTTCTCTAAATCCTGAATATGAAAACCATGTCTACACTTCACCCAAACGTTGCAGGAAAGGTCCTGCGGCAAACTTGATATAGGCTCTGTCTGATACTGACCCAAATTCCAATGCGGTAAATTTAAATGTGATATAGGAGTCACTGATTGATCAGGCGTGAATGTCATTCAGTGTGTTCTGATTTGCACATATATATCAGCCCTAGTGCAGCTAGGAACAATTGATTTCCAATAGCACTTGTAGTCATCAGCAGTTTGTACTGTATTCTCCCATAAGAAAGTGGATAGAATCCCTGTGTATTTGATGCAAAACTGATCTCATCTCATAGCAGAACACAATAAAAATATACTGGGTGGATGGGAGAGGATACCCATTATCAAAGGACTTGATGGAAGTGTTTAAAGTTAAGGGCGGATGTTAAATGTTCACAAAATACACACTCAATCTATCCTTCAATACATTCGTTATGTGAGGTATTTTGAGATGTATGCATGACATGATATGATAAGGCTCTATATCAAATGCAAGGTTTAGTGTTCAAATACTATTAAATAGACTGTTTACACTTGTTGGTAAGTCCAAGACAAGGGGAAATAAATATAAGATAGCTGCTAAAAGTAGATCTAAAGGAAAGTTTAGAAGAACTTCTTTATGCAGAGGGCTAGTGAGAATGCAGAGCTCACTCTCAGGAGCTGCGGTTGAAGCAGAAAGCACCCAAGCATTCAAGCGGAAACGTGATGCAAAAAACCCCACCATAAATTGTCATTTCAATCCACAACACTTTGTGGTACACTGCTGTGTGCAACTGGCTGTGTATTTCGTCCACAAATGTTCAGTCAATTCATCTTACAGTATATTCTGTGAAGCGCTTTGAGACGTCTAGAACACATGAAGAGCACTATATCAAATGCAAGCAGTATTAGCATTATTACTGATACTGTATTATGAGGAAGAAAAATAAAGGGATACAGTAGAGGGGATTCAACACTGGCGTGGACTGCTAATGTTTTATCCTGGATTTTATATGGAAAAATTGCCTATTTGTATGCTGCAATGTTCCTTTTAAACTGAAATATTAAGATTCAAAATAATTATTATTTTTATAAGTAGAGATTTTTAGATATCACAATTTACCACGTTGAAAAGGGCATTTAAGTAATTGATAACTCAAGTCTCTGGTACACAGATAACAACAACAACAAAATTACACTTGTATAGCGCCTTTCACGTCAGGAGGATGTACCAAGGCGCTCGACAGTCAATATTTCAGACCCAAGCTGGCGTTGTGAAAGGAGAGGGTGGAGGGAAAGGTGGGAATTTGGGGTGAGCAATGGGACCGTTGAAGAGGAGGGTCTAGAGGCAGGACTTGAAGGAGGCTAGGGAGGAGGCGAGGTGGAGGGACCGCTGGATGGAATTCAAGAAGTTAGGGGCAAAGTAGCTGAAGATTTGCCTGCCTTCAGATAAGTAATGATATGTTGCATAATGATATTTTACAGCAATGTTTAGAGTTTTTAAAGGAAGGCAAACTCTTTGACCTACTGTGAGATTTACACTAGTCATAAACTCTGAAAGCATGTAACTGAACTTTACGGTGCTTTACTCATTCATCTAAGGACAGAGTTTGTTTTATATAATGTAATTAGCCTTGTGTTATACAGCTGCAAGGGTTTTTGTTGCATATTTATTTAATTTTGCGATGATTGCTGATGTAATAAAATAATTGAATTACATTTTTACTGCCTGAATGCTATGCTAACTGCTGTTTACTGATGTAAACCAGCTGTCACTTTCAAATCCTATATACAGTGAGCTTAAGATCTATTGGAAACTTGACGAAAGAATGTAGACAAATGCAGTGAATGGGTTTCGGCAGCTGTAAGTCCAGTCATTTTCCTCCTTTTAAAAGGTGGCCTGGCTAATGTGGAGGAAACCGATTCCCAGGTACACTGTGTCATATGACTACTCAAACATATCACTGATTGTCTACACTGCAATTTTCTATCAAGGATATGGCAACACCAGTTGTAGTAGATACTAGAGACAACATAAGGACATGTCTAATAAAACTCCCATTGTTATAATGG
Organism: Hydrolagus colliei; assembly: GCA_035084275.1. NCBI lineage: Eukaryota > Metazoa > Chordata > Chondrichthyes > Chimaeriformes > Chimaeridae > Hydrolagus > Hydrolagus colliei. The sequence continues at coordinate 12,060,775 of CM068755.1, read as the reverse complement.
GATGTAAACTCCAAGATGCACGCCTGTCCAGCATAAAATCTCTTGGAGACCCCTGACTACTAACCATGATGGATGGATTCCCAAACCACACAGATGCCCATTATTTCATGCTCACTGACACTCTACCTACATATGAAAATTTCCCTCTGTCTGCAATGGAATGCACCCCCTCTCTCCTTGGAACTTAATTGCGGAGAATAGTAGAGAGGTACAAGTTGGCGAAAGCCAAGGATTGAGGAGCCCCACACAGGAGTTAGCTTTTTCATTAATTCAACCCTGCAACTAACTATAAACAGGATAAATAGAATAAAACATTGGCAGCCAACAGTGTTATGACCCTGTTCAACAATTATAGAAGATAAACTATCTACAAGGCACCAAATATTGACCATGGACTGATATGACATGATGCTGTCCTATTATTAATGCTAGCTATATGAGCAGGTCATGAACAGAAAGTATTGATTTACTTCTAGCTTACTTGTCAACTCTGGTACTTGAATTGGGATCAATTCTTTCTGGATCAAGTGAACTAAAACACATACACAATTAGTTCTGTGACTACCATTGTTCGTATAATTTGTAAAATTGTGTGGCTGTTCATATTTCACTCGCAATACATTTCTACTCAGGATTTAGGTAGGTTTAAAACTAGATACACAAATGTTTTGCTACTGGATCAAAAAACTTGCATTTGCTCTTATCTCAAAAGATTAAATACAAATAATGCAACCTCAAAACAGAGTTACGAGCATCATGCATCATCGTGTTCTCATAAAAGTTGCCGTCAGATATTCTACCGAATTGTTGGACTGCGATCAGATTATTCAGGGGATTCGTAGCTCTGGTGATGTAATATTTATAAATTCAGATTGATTAGTTTACGTTTAAGTGTTCCACAATCCTTTTGCAATTTTTTTTAATGTAGCTTGTCGACATGATACATTCCTGAAATTTCCCTCTGAACCCAAAATTTGACAAAGGAATCACATTGAAATCAGAATCATGAGCTGTAATAACCGAAGCTTATTCAATGAAGTTAAATCATTCCAGATCAGGTAGTGTATTGTATTTGAATTTACATTCAGCTTCAGGCACAATTGGCATAACATCTGGATCTACTGTTCAGGAAATTATCATATGGCAGCGCAGAACTTCAGAAAAGCTCAGAAGTAAAAGCTCCACAAATGGTACAAAATCTGCCATCCATTTCATTGGAACTTACAAAGTATCCTGTTTCACCTGCACTAAACCTGGAAGTCAACACAGCCCTTGGAAAATGTTACACCAGAACTGCTGGGTCCATTCAAATATTTTGCATAGACTTTGGGGGAAAGAAATTGCTACTGAATTACTGCTATTGATCGATATATTCTGAGAGATGAACAAGACAGATTGGACATCACAGGATACTTTGGTGAACTTTGTATCTGTCGTTCGTTTAAGCACCTATTATCTTTTTTGTGAGTGATTTCTCCTCATTTCAAGAAATACAGCCATCAAAGCAATCTTTATTGGTCAAAACCCAATAAATAGAACTATTTATTTCTGCCAATGAATGCTTGGATCTCAATGATTCTTGTGCTGGCCTTGAGATTTGTTTAGACACTGTCCTGTGAGAGCATCATCCATACATAACGAACTGCTTGTCATCAAAATTGCACAATAGAGTTTTTGCGTTGGAGAGCTGAAGTCATCGCTATTGAATCTTTGCTGTTTTACCTATTCCAAGGTTACGAATATGACTATCAGCTTTCAGCAACAGGATGAAACTTGCAGCAGCCTATTTTTTTTGTCTCTGAAAATTTTGGCACGTATTACACATCTATTGTAAATAGATGTGTAATACGTTCTTTCCTTTCAACTCATTCACTTTTTGAACCCCTCCAATCAGGTTTCCGCCCTATCCACAGGACAGAAACTGCCCTGGTCAAGGTCACAAATGACATCCTAACCGCCTGTGACCAGGGCTCCCTCTGCCTCCTCATCCTGCTTGACCTGTCTGCTGCGTTCGACACAGTCGATCACACCATCCTCCTTCAATGTCTTTCCTCCCACCTCAACCTTCAAGGCACAGTCCTTGACTGGTTCCACTCTTATTTGACCCATCGTTTACATTTTGTTTCTTCCAATGGCTTTTCATCAAACCCCCGCACAGTTTCCCACGGCGTCCCTCAGGGCTCTGTCCTTGGTCCCCTTCTTTTCACACTTTACACGCTCCCTCTGGGCAACGTCATCCGCAGACATGGGGTAAATTTCCACATGTATGCGGATGACACCCAGTTGTACCTTTCTGCCTCATCCCTCAACCCCCAGACGATCGATGTTCTGACAGCATGTCTGTCCGACATCGAATCGTGGACGAGGGACAACTTTTTGCAATTGAATGTGAGTAAGACCGAGGCCCTCCTGATTGGCTCAAGCCAGCGCCTCCGCACATTGGGCGCTGCCAGCCTCAACGTCAGAAGTAAAAGCTCCACAAATGGTACAAAAAGGCTGCACTCTCCACCTCACAAAGCCAATCAGGAACCTCGGCATCATGTTCGATCAAAAACTTTCCTTCCTCCCCCACATCCGCGCCTTGACCGGCACCGCCTATTTCCATCTGCGCAACATTGCCAGGCTCCGTAATTATCTTACCCCCCGCGCTGCCGAAACACTCGTGCACGCATACATCACCTCACGGCTGGATTACGGAAACTCTCTCCTAGTCGGCCTCCCCAGTTCCTCCATTCATAGGCTGCAGGCCATCCAAAACTCTGCAGCCCGTGTACTATCCCGCACCCGCCTCCGCGACCACATAACCCCCACCCTCGCCCGTCTCCACTGGCTCCCCATCCTCCAGATGATCGAATTTAAGATCCTCGTCCTCACCTACAAGGCCTTACACGGCCTTGCCCCATCCTACTTAACCGATCTACTCTCCCCCTACACGCCCACCCGCACCCTCCGTTCAACAGGACTAAGCCCCCCGCCCGAACCGCCCCACCATCGGAGGCCGGGCCTTCAGTTTCTCCGCTCCCACCTTATGGAATGCCATCCCTCAATCCCTCCGTTTCGTCTCTTCCCTTTCCTCTTTCAAGGCCGATTTGAAGACTTTCCTCTTCGATCGTGCCTTTTGTTCCACCCCGAACTCTTTTACCTCCCCTTCGTGTTTCACCCCTTCCCAAACACTCCCCTCCCAGCTCGGGTCACACGCCTCTTGTTTAGCGCCTTGGGACGTCCTCCCGACGTGAAAGGCGCTCTATAAATGTAAATTGTTGTTGTTGATATTAGCAGTTCTCCAATATATCCAGCAAATGTTGGTGCTTATGTAATGTTCAGGGTGTATCGGTTTACAGGTTCTTATTATAGCTAATTGGAAATTCAACCGCATAAATTCGACTGCATAACGATGTGTTTATACGAAAAACAATTACTTTTCACTTTGAGATCAACTGCTTGACAAACGGTCACGCCAGTATTATACTGGCATTGTTATCCGTGGTGCAAGAGAGAAATGCAGTCCTATCAGGATTGATAGAGTTTCGCACATGTACAGTATTTGTACTCACAAGATTGAATGCTGTGCTGCCCGCTCTACCACTCCACTGCCTTTCAAAGCGTTTGCAAACCTTATCCCTGATTATATAGTTTCCAGAAGTTGACCCATCATCAAAGTAAAAATAATCCCTTGCCTTTTAAACAAAAATCCAAGGGTGTAACATTTACCATTCTCTAGTTTTCTGGCACAAACTCAGTTTCCAAAGATTTTTGTAGGATTATAGCACTGTGAAAAGACTGGATAAGGGGAGCATCTTAAAAACATGTTTAAATTTGGCATTATATACTTGTCTTCTACTGCAAAAATAGGCAGCACTGTGCTCCATTTCTCACTAACATTCATATCCAATGCTTTTAATTTCACTTCACCAATTGCTACAATTAATAACATCAATCAACATCTAACAGCCAATATCCATAGTTGAGGATATGAATCATGGCTTACGTTTATGATTCCTTTATGAAAGTTAATTCTATTTGAACTAATGTCTCTGCTTTCATTCCATAAATCTGCTGCACATTGCACATGGGAAGCTACAATCAACATAAGACTGTTGCTGTTTGCACCAGTGTCTGCTATCCATCAGCCTCAGGCAAACCTTGTTAGGCAGCAGTCCCGATACTGGGTGTAACTGATGTACCACCTGAGCTACTTTATACACACCCTACTTGCCACATAATGTCTCTGGAGCAATTATCAGCTCTCAGAATCTTTCTGCTTCATCATTAATGTGACTTTGTCGTACTACCTGGTTCCCTTAAGTAATATGGTTTGTATTCAGCACCTGGCTTCTTTCCATGTGCGTGATTAGAACATGTAAATCACCTTTTAAAGGAGCGCTATTGCCTGAAATAGGCCTATAGACTATAAAAAGACCATCAGGTAGAGGAGACTTCCATTCCGGATGACTTCCCATCATTCCACCAGAAATGTACTTGCTCTTTTGAATCCGCGTTTTCATTTCATTTACTCAAGTAATGTTGAGATTTCCAGAGTTTTTGAAACAGAGTAAACAACACAGAGAAACCACACGGAATGTATGCAGTGAGCCTTGTGCTGTGAGTGGACTTAACATTCACTTTAAAACTTGAATTAACAAGGTATTCTTCAGACCAGGTGTCAGGTGTCTGCCTGGTTCAGTACTCTAGCCTCTGAGACAAAAGATTGTAAATTTGTCTCCACTTTGGGACTTCAAGCGCATAGACCACAAGGCTGACACCCTCGTATAGTGCTGTGGGAGAGCTGAATTGTCAAAGGTGCCACTCTGGGACGGACATTACCATAACGTGAGGGGCGCTTTATACATTGCAAGTTGTTGTTGTTGTTTGCTGACTAGAGAAAGCAGTGAGTGCTACTCAGCACTTTGAGATGTCCCCCCTGACATGAGAGGAGCTCTATAAATGTAATTTTGTTGTTGTTGAGTGAAGTAGGTTGGGTATTTGAAAGTAAAACAAGGATCTTCAACTTGGAAAGGACAGAATAATTGACCAAAATAATTGATGAATAATAAATGAACTAAAACCTAACAGTATATATCAGCTGCGGCCTGCTTCCAACTAAGACAATATTCATCAAGATTTTCCTGGTCTTCAGAATTGTGGCTTTCAACAACAACAACAACAGTAACAGCAGATGAATTGAGGAGCGAGTATTTCATTCCTTGGTTAATTTTCCTGGTACAGACATACATGGAAATCATTCCCAGATTGTATGGACTAAAGAAATAAGAAGAGAAAAACACTCATGAGTTTAAGAAAAATTATTCCATCAATGCCAAAAGTCATGCTGTTTCAAAATACAGCATGTAAAGATAAACTCAGCATTAATCTTTTACCTCAGGCTTGCTTCATGCAAGTCAAGACCTAGCAATGTTCTCTAGTATTGTTTGTCTCAAGTGCTTCAACTGGAATGCATTGCCTGAAAAGGTGGTGGAGGCTGATTCGATAACAACTTTGAAAAGGGAATTCGATCTTTATTTAGGGAGAACAGGTCTATTAGGCTATGGGGAGCGGGCAGGGCAGTGGGATTGAATCGCTCTTTTCAAAGCCCCGGCACAGACTAGATGGGCCGAATGGCCTCCTTTTGTGCCGTAAAATTCTATGAATCTATGTTTTGCCAGTGAATAGCTAATATCCGATTGTCTTAGACAAGGTGACAAATTTAATTATACTAAACATTTACCACATAATGGGTCTTCTAAATTAATCACAACAGCTCTTAGATCTCGCACCCATTATATATAGAATCTTTGGAGCAGAAAACATTGCATGTCTATGATAGGCAATGTTAATAGAATGTCTTGGCAGGTTTAAATCAATCTTCCAATCTTACCCAATGTTAAAGGGTACAGAATTTTCTTGGCTTGTTCTGAGCAGGGAAACAAGGTGATCTCATATTTTGGATTTCTCATCATATTCTGCTTCAGATCAAATTACTTTAATCTGAGGTTTATGTTAAGACTCAGGTTTATATGTGCATTTGGTAACAAAAAAGGACAATTGTAAATTCCAGCAAGTCCACACGTTACTTTATAAATTAATAAGAGTTCTACAAATAAATCTAAAACCTGCAGAATTTTTATGGGAACTAAATGATTTCATTACTGCTAAATTAGTGAGGAGTGTACAGAAAGGGGTTGTTGTCCACAAAAGGGAAGGAGGCCAAATTTAAATAATGGTAATTTGGTCGGGTGGAAGAATTTTATCGAGTTATTGCTTGATTGATGGTTGTGTGTAACTAATCCCCTCTCTACCATATACATGGTTTGTAAAACGCATCCCCCCAGGGTGCTGTAGTCTTTATTCACATGAAAAAAAAAGTCCTGATTTAATTAGATTTTTACTATCTTAACTAGCCAACAGAATGCTGCAATTGTATAACTAGAAATAATCTAAAAATATAGCAGATACATTTCTATGTGGGAACAAAAAGCAAAATATACACAAAGGTTTGTAAACAGGGTTCAGTGTAGCCCAGTGTTGGGCTGTGTTGTGAATGTCTGATGCTGTAGTCCATAGAAGCCTGTTGGATCATGAGATTTATGGCACAACTTGATATTCCCCAAACTAAGCCTCATGTTCCAGATACTGTGTAGCTCCATTGCTTTCATATTTCAAATCAAATCAATTCTTGTTTAGGATCTAAATGGAAAGATTAATTTCCCACTTTCTGAGAATTCTATTTATAGGAAAATTTTCTGTGAGAAAAGACTGTCTGGTCCTTTTGAATGCATGGCTTCCATCAAACCAGACGGAAATCAGGCTGTATCCAATTTATCTCTTGAGGGAGATGTATAAGGACTGGCTCTATCCTACTTAACTCTTGAGGGAGCTGTAGAAGCACTGGCAAAACCTTCTTAATAAAATCTCTCCCTAACTCTCTCAGAGAATTAAGCAGAACTCCATCACTCTACACCACAATCTACATTATTCAACCCTAACAGGTTCCATGGGCAAAATGTTCCTGGCCCCATGAGCAAAAGAACCAGTGTTTTTTTGAGTATTACAAAACTATCATCTACGTTCCTCTGAAAAGGAGTTAAATAGTTTTTGGTGGGAGTCTATTCTACTTCTCTGTGATAAAAACCCGACAATGTTTATTGGAAGATGGGAATAGAAAACACAGTGTGCTTCATCCTTCAAACCAATCCATCCATGCATGTAAATGTCTATTATAACTTAAGCAGTTATGTCTATTTTAACAAGGTGTTATAACAGAGTTACATTGTAGTTCCAGTGGCTTTAATCTTGGCCGCAAAAGGAATTGAATGTTTATAAATGCAAAGGATAACAGTTTCAGACAAAAGCATTGGTTCAAAGCATTGAATTTATAAATGAATAAATTAACTTATTATATGAATTATATTATTCATATAATATATGAATATTATATAATGTATATCTTATTTATGCAGGTAAAAATACCTCCAAATTTTTTTTAGATAACAAATAGGTCACTCAATCCATGACTGTTTGTGGTACACTGCTGTGCACAATTGGCTGTCACGTATTTCCCACATAATATACAGTCAATTCACTTTATAGTATGTTCTGTAAAGCGCTTTGAGACATCTCAAAGATGTGATGAGGCGCTATCTGAATTGCAAGAATGAGTTATTATTATTTTATTCAAGTGTCCTTGAACTGTATTAATTATGGGACAAATAGACATGCAGTTATATGCTCCTTGCATTGGAATGAAATACAACTTATTCTGGAATTCCTAATGAATAGGCTGAAGCAGGATCTGCTCATAAACCTCTCCATCAAGAACCACCTCATGGAAGCCCAAACTGGATGGTATAAGGAAACAGAGTCAATTTGGATTACTCAAGGTTTGAGTATTATCGTGAGATTAATAATGGGGTGAAGGTCAAAAGAAAGAATCTCAGCGAGTACATCTTCTGCATCAGGGACGACTGCAGCAAAGCTTTAGCATGTAGCATCCTTGTTACTATAACTACAAGCAGCAACTGTGGATTCTGCAAGGGTACAAAACTCTAAACATTTCTATTATGAATCACTGTTGTGCAAGCAGAACATTAAGACTGCCCTCCTAAACCATTTGCAATGTTCTTTACTTCGCAAGAGTTCAAATTATGAAGTTCTGCACAGGTGCAAAATGTTACCCATTAACTCCCTGTTGTTTTGCAGTGCTTTTTTGAAACAAGCGCATGCAGGTTTATATGAATGTTTCATCAAATACTACAAGTGGATAGGAGATTTTGCCTTTACAATCTTTGCAATCGTTGCGTTTGATTATAGTGAAAAACGCCATCAAAATGTCTAAAAGCATTTCAAAGGATTCACAGTAGTGATTGTGTTGTAGGCAAAAACAAGGAAGGAACTTGCGATTTTAGCACTTCTAGCATTAAAACTGTTGTTTTGGTTGCGGGGACGCAGTGGAGGACCATCGGATGATCATTCTAGGATAGTGCTTCCCATTTTCCAAAAGGTTGATGAATTGTGACTTACATCAATTAGAAAGCATCTGACGGCAGGCAGTACTGTCATTGCTCCAGTCACAATTACATTATTCCTCTTGCAATTGCTGAGAGACTCGCCAAATTAAACATTTATTGAACAGGAAGGAGAAGTTGAAACACAATCTAAAACAGATACAGACGGTGAGCGAGCTTTCGTGACTTTGTTTTCCATCAATTTGTGGCTGCTTTGCGAAAATTTCTATCAGATTGCATGAATGGTTTGACTGTTTTTTTAAAACATGAAACACTTTCTCATTTTTGAGTGAATTTAACGCGGCTGTAATGGTTACTATTCCAGCAGTGAATTACCATCAAAGGGACCAAAGATGTTAGCCAATTTTGAGTTAGGAAATTATCAAGGTCTCCAATCATCCTAATCTAAACTACCAGCCAGGAAATGGAGTTCACATGAAAATAATAATCCTCAAAAGGTTTAGTGTTACCTGTATCCTGAGATATCACTATTTTATTCACTCACATCAACCATTCATTTTCATACTTTGAAGGCTGATTAATCCTTTCATTTGATGAAGTGCACTTTATGTCGGGAAGACATTTCACAAAGCGCTATCAGAAACAGAAATGAAATTTGATCTGTTTTTGCGAAATTTGGAAGAATTTTGCAGCTGGTAAGGTGGCCAACCATTTATTTGCTATCAAATGCATAAATGCTGAAAGATTATGTCTGTGCTATAGTCACTGCACTTACCCACATTTAATCTGAAGTGGATTACCAGGAAATAATGTTTTATTATAAAACCAGCAATGCAGTGCTCCCCTGGAGTCTCAGATCAAAGTGAACTCATGCCCGTCCAACAGTGCTTCCGAATGAGCTACATTGATGCCCTGCAGTTACCACTCCCGTTAACCCACTGCAGGAAATTCTAGTGTTTCTTTATGATTGCTCGACTGTAAATAATTCCAAACTTTAATCACTGTTTCATGTGAAAATCCTTTTACTGTATTGTACATTATAGGTGGATAATAATAATGATCCTAGTATTTGATACAGCACCACATCAAGTCTTTGAGTAGTCTCAAAGCGATTCACAGAATATACTTTAAAGTGAATTGACTGTATTTTGTGGGCGAAAGGTGGCAGCCAATGCAATGTAAATTACAATGGAAAATGGATAATGCAAAGCATAACTGAAAACCTTTAGACTAGGCTTGGATGGTTTACTGCATAACTATCACCTGAACCTTGCAATGTAATTAACCTTCATTTCACACCCTTTGTACGAACGCATAACACTACCAAATTATAAGGGAATTCTACTCTGATACTGGCCAGTCATAATGCTGGTAACAGCTGTTATAATGAATAGTGCAGTTGTTGTCAGTACTCCATGTCCCCCATACAAAACTTCAATCATGGCATCGTTACAGCAAAATATAAGTACATTTGATTATTATGTGATAAAGTGACAGCAGCCAATTGCACGCAGCAATGATCACAGAGAAGGTACTGGCGGACTGCTGGTGTCCATTGAGCAGAGTCACTGACTTTGGGAAAGCAGAGAAGAACATTGGAAGGAACATATGCTTTGTCCAATGAATAGAACAGTGTTCTCAGAATAATATTTTCGGCTTTTCTCCAGACTTTTTGGCACTCTTTTTAAGGAAAATCACATGAATTATATTCTACGCTTTATGTGGCTGTGAAAAAGATAAAAATGACAAATGGCTGATTATTATTCAGCAATGAACTACAAATGCAAAACATACCCTTTCTATACAGAAAATAATTGATGAAACAGTTACATAACTGCATTTGACATAAAACTATTCGTTTGCAGTGAACTTTTGGTGACCCATGGTATTGTCACAAAGGCTGCTTTATCCGCCTTTAAACACATGGCTAAATAGGTCATTGTATAGAGGAGATGGAATTCCAATAATTGAAATTGCGAATGAACAGCGATAGAGCAGCAGACTATTGTAATCCCTGCCATGCACACTTTACATCTCTATGACGCATTTGTAGAAAAGGAAACTTCTAACCTGAGATTCTGAAAGTGACAATGCTTGAAGAGATTTTATTCTTTTACTTGAATATGTTTTATAATAATCCTTGCGTTTGATATAGCACTTTTCATGTTTTCTAGACGTCTCAAAGCGCTTCACAGAATACACTGTAAAATGAACTGACTATATATTTGTGGGCGAAACACGGCAGCCAATTGTGCACAGCAGTGTCCCACAAACAGTCGTGCTTTGAAATGACCAATTTTTTAATTTTTTTGAGGGATTATTATTAGGCGTGTGGAGTGAGGAAACTTGCTCAAGGTTTCTCCTGCCTTGATTCGAAAGCAACTGCTCTATCCACTGAGCTACAATTTTATCAATTAATCTTTTCTCACCATAGTATTTCTTGTGAGGTTAAATAGAGCATCCAGATCAGAAAATGGGGATACATCAGAATTTTAAAAAGTAATATGTCACCGTAGTTTGCGACTTTAATTTTTTTTACTGAAAAGCAGATAGTGTTCAGTTCAGTGTAATGGTAATGCATTCATCCAGTATGCAAGGAAGCAGAGCGGAACAAAAATGTAGAGTGAACATAATTTGGATCAGTGACTACTAAGGAATATAAAGCCGAAAGAATGGAGAAGGTGGGAAGAAAGCAGATGCACTCAGAAAATAGTGAGAAGTAACAGCAAGTAGATCCAAAGAAGCCGGGATGGTGAGACAACTATTTTTCTAGTAGACAATTCCCTTTAGCTAATTGTTGTTGCAAAACAAGTATTTTCTGAAAACAGAACATGCCAAGGTTCATTGCAGAGTGTATTCCAGAGAAATTACTAACTCCTCCATTAGCTTTTTTCTGCTCCAGGTTTAATGATTTGCAGGTTGTACAAACTCTACAAATTTGACAATGTTAACAAAACAACGTTGGAACTGATCACATGAAACAGGATTGATAAATGGATCGGTATTTTTTCTCTTATAGGACCCCCGATATCCGGGCCGATGCCACAATCGTATACGAGGTGCAGCTTCTGAAAGTCAGAAATGCTCCTGATCTTACAACACTCTCAGCTCCCGATTGCATTCGAAGATGCAAGCAGAAACGGGAACGTGGAAATTACTACTTCCAAAGAGAAGATTATCACAACGCTGTCAGGTCATACAACCAGGGTCTGGAGCTCCTCGGTATTTCCTCAGAAAGTAAGGTGGTGAAGCTTCACATTTCACCAGACCTCTCTCTCAACTACCACGTAATTCCCACATACGATCATGATATCTCGTTTTATCATTCTCTTTTTCCTAATCCTCACTTCTACCATCTTTCTGCTTCCATTCTCCTATCATCCTTCAGCTAATGGGAAGCTCTCTTTGTTGTCAATAGCACCTCTGCCACTGTACGCAAGAAGTTTGAAATGAATTGGATCGAAAGGCCTACTTCATCCGTAAATTAAATTGTGAGAATTAACACGTCAGCAGGATGACCTTTAATGAATGAGCTGAATTAGCTTTCCTGATCACTAACTTACATCTCTTTGACCCATCGTTCATTCATCCATCTATTTGTTAAAAGAAGCTTCATAGATTTCCTTTCATTTTATGTCATTAGTCAGCCTGGATCAGTCGGTAGAACCCTCCACTCAGAGTCAGAAGGTTGTGCGTTCAAGCAACACATGAAAACTTGAAACAGAGTCTATGCTGATACTCAAATGCAGTGCTAGAGGTGTTGCATTGTCAGATGTACCAACCATCAGATGAGACATTAAACTGAGGTTCCTTCTGTCTGTTCAGACACAGGTTCAGGGCGAAACTTTGGACAAGTTTCCTTAGTCCACATGCCTAATAATAATCCCACCCCCACACGAATAAAAATTGTTAATTTCAATCCACGACTGTTTGTGGGATACTGCTGTGCACAATTGGCTGTCACGTTTCACCCAAAAGTATACAGTCAATTCACTTTACAGTATATTCAGTGAAGCACTTTGAGATGTCTAGAAGACATGAAAAGTGCTGTATCAAATGCATGGATTATTATTATATGATTATTATAAAATGGCAGTTCACTTAACGGTTGTTTGCGAGACATTGCTGTGTGCAAATTGGCTGCTGCATTCACCTACAAAATGGTCAAAAGTTGTTCTGTGCTTTACACTTCATAATAAAATTTATCTATTTATTACTATAACAACAAATTACATTTGTATGGATAGCGCCCTTCACGTTGGGAGGACGTGCCTGATGCGTGAAGGCACTGGCGCGAGCCAATCAGGAGGACCTCTGTCTTGTTGACATTCAACTGTAGAAATTTAGCTCTCATCCAGGACTTGATGTCTGACAGGCAGTCTTTCAGGACAGTAGCGGTCCTAGAATTGGCAGAAAGATAAAGTTGGGTGTCATCCAACATGTGGAAGTTGACCCTGTGACTGCAAGATGCCACCATGTAGATATTGAAAAGTAGGGGGCCGAGGACGGAGCCCTGGGGGATGCCACAGGTAACAGTGTGAGGGGCTGGGGGAGAAGTCATTGGTGGCGACAAAGTGGTTATGTATTTATGTATAAATAACCACCACCTGTGTAAGTATAGAACTATATATGCGTGACTATTTGCGAACGTTAAATAGTCACTGTTTGTTCCTTGCATTTCTGCTTGAGTTCAGTTTGGTGACAATTTACACAAATTTTGAATCCCAGCAGAAGTGTTAGCATGCTCTGTGAGGGATTTTCACAAGTATTCTTGCTAAAAGTGTCAGGTACAATTGTCTTTTGACTACACCTGAAATATTTTCTCTACCTTTTCTTGGCAGATTATTCCAAACATGTATCATTGTCTTCCTGACATTAGTGTTGCACTTTCTTTTACACAAATTCCACTTTCTCTTCGCTGCTTTTACTTTTTTAAATTCACTTTGAAGTAATAGTCTGGGTTTAAATGATCTGTATCAAGAAGTTTGTTATTTGCTATAGTTAAGTTCATCCTTAATTCCTGCATCTTCTTTACAGGCTGAAAAGCTTAAATTTCACAAATCTCTTTCACAGCTCTCACCTTTTATTTAAGTTTCAAAAGTCCATCCATTCTTTTCCTCATGTATGTAAAGAAAAAGGGTAGAATTTACACACAGTGCATCACTAATTGGCTAAATGGTTCACTGCTCTCAATTAAGGCTGAATACTTGCTCTCATTTAAATGTTTCAACTTTGGTCATGGAATCTACAAAATTCAAACATTGATCCATTTTGTTGAATTGGTATATGAGGCTTTCGCAGTCATTCTTTTCTCTATATATTGTGTGAGAACATGAACATAGATCAGTCTTTATACTGGCGAAGATTAGACATCATTAGGACGAGAGTGTTGAGAACCACTGGAGAAATCACTCTGCCAACTTAATCAGGAAAAATCTATGCATTTCCCCTTACTCATCCACCAGGGAAAGTGAGCTCATACTGCAGACCTCCAGCAATTGAACATCACCAGAGAGCAATCAGCCTGTGTTCTTAAGCAGAACACCTATCTCTGGTTCCATGGCTACAGTCACCGACAGGAAACTGTGGTCAGAAAACCACCATCTATATGAGCAAAACAAATGTTACTTTGCGAACCCAGATTGAATAACAGATAACAGGCACACACACACAGAGCTCCTCAATGCTCACCATTTTCCCTTTCTGTCCAAAGTTGGACAAAACCTCAAGTTAAAGAGATCAAAACTGAACAACTTTGCGACGTTTCAATGTAGTTCCAGCATCATCCCTAACAGCCATTCCTAGGTTACACAGACATTTTGAATTATATGCACGTCATACAAGCAAGACAAATTACAAAACAACCCAAGTACATGGGAAGATACAAGATCCTACTATGTTCTCTTCATTGCACCCACTTTTTCACTGACCTTTACTCTAAAGTTATAAGGTTCAAATAACCACTTAAAGCTGTGAGAGGTTTTAAATTTGAATGTTCACGTAGGGTTTTTTAATGCTAGATCAAAATAATTTAAGATCAAGGAGGTGCTGACCTTTGGATGAGATATTAAACTGAGGTTCTATCTGCCTTTTCAGATGGACCTTAAAGGATCCCATGAGACTATTAGAAAATGGATTGGAGTTTCTCCAAATGTCCTGACCAATAATCCCCAAGATAAAATGATAGTAACATTGCATGCCAGTGACAGATATGATTTCACTTTCAACGCCATTCACAGCCTTGCCCCTTGCATAGAGAATATCACCCTAAAAGTCTAGCTCCAAATCAGCGCCAATAATTTTGCAACAGTGCAACATCTTTGTTACTGATCTCAAGATCATTAAATATGACACTGGCACTGGAAATAAAGACTAAAATCAAACTGTGGAATACTTAGTAATGCTTGGTTTATGGGCTAAAGAAGAACACACAGGACAATTATTCAGGAATTGTTACACTTAAACAGGTTTAACCACAGCCTCAGGGTATGCAGCTGTAATGGCCCAAATCTGCCCGAATAAGCAGTACACCTACTCTGTTATCATGGAGTTTATCTCATTCCAGACAGATTCACACACGATTGTTTGATCTTTGCTAAGACCAGTAACTGGCACTAGACTGTGACTTCATCCATCAACCCATCCATCTTTTAGAGCAACATATTTGAGGTGCCATTACAGAGTCAAAACCCTTTTAGTTTCGTTTGCTCCTGATTTCAATCTAACAGCGAAACGTATGTGTGACATGTTTATCTTAAGGCAATGTCGGGGCTTCTCTGTTTTGATGCTTTTACGGCAGCTTTGGTGTCGTGCTCCGGTCCACTGTCAAACCCTCCGGGACACTACCCCGTGTAAGTTGTTGTTGTTGTTGTTGTGCGAAATGTCAAATGGCACGCTTCTTTGCTGACGTGTGTGCTGGCTTCAAATTACAGTTAATCCCACTGTTGACGAAGCAGAAGAGCTGCGGGAAGATGGACTCAAATGTCTCAACAACCTGGCAGCTGTGCAGCTTAAGTTGGAGATGCACGAGGAAGTCATTACTTCATGTAACGCTGTGTTGTCACTGGATCCAAACAATGTGAAAGCTTTATTCAGGAAGGGAAAGGTGAGTCAATCAGTGGCCTGATTGATTTGCACAAAAAGTTTCAGAAAGTGTGTTTATCTTTAAGTTATTAATATGACGAGTAAAACGTTTGCAACATGAAATGCTACGCTCGAGTACTTTACTCAAGCATACATGCATTGATTACATCTAGGCTCGACTTCGCCAACGCCGGCTTATTAGCCTACCCAAAATATGTGTTATATGTACGTCATGCAAGATTAGCGGTTAACAAAGGCGGTAATTATTGCTGTAGTTATGCCATGTTCTGAAACCTCAATGAAAGAACTGAATTAAAACAATTTAGGTTGTCTTATGTAAACCAAACTACTGTAATTCAATAAGACCTGAAGTTTTTGCTCATTACTTTTCCGCAGTGTGGGTTCAGATTAGTTGTAACATCAAAATGTGTTGAGGATTGTTTTGATACTTGTATTTATGAAAATGACCTTCTGTTGAACAGTTCCTGTGTGTCAAGTAACCAAAACTGCAAATGTTTAAGCAAAATCTTCAATGCAATGCCAGATTCATCAGGAATCTGGACTCATTGAGGAAGCAGCTTGATTCTGCAATGGGAAGGTTAGATAACTTTTGTATTATCGCAATGCAAGGTGAAGCAAGCTGAATCGCTTTCTTCCTCTGAAAAACACATTTTTTTGTTTACTTCATTTTCTCCCAACCTGTTACATAATTTACATTCCCGAAGCATTATTCTCTAATGGTTTGGCTGGTAAGGTAACATTTCACAAAGCAATTTAATAAAAAAATCTTGCCTTGGGGTTTCTGAGATTGCAAAGGTACAGTATAACATTTCCCAGAATCAATAACCAGAGTCTAAGGTGCACCTGAATATTGAGCATCTATTCCAAGCCAGGCAACACTCTCGGCCTCTGCAAAAGAGCTTGAAAGGGTATTAGATGCTGATTGACATCTCAAACATACAGCTCTCAAAACCTGCACAATACAGCTGAGTCAATGAAATAATTAGACATGACAGATGTTCATGGTCTGTGCTCCAAAGTGCACATTAGCCTACATATTAGCCATTCTGACTGGCTCTTGCCTGGGGCACAAGTTGCCATGTAGATTTGCTGTCAGTGAACAGCATCTCAGTACCAGTTTAAAATACAATACAGCACAAAATGACATTTACACAGCGCCTTTCACGTCGGGAGGATGTCCAAAGGCGCTGGACTGTCAGGTATTTGGACCTGAGCAGGGGCGGGGGATTGGGGTAAGGAAGGGCATATGTTTGTGAGACAAAGTACAGTTCATGAAACTGTTTATCCATCAATTCTGGTTCGTTATCTCTGACTTATGTTACCATTTGACAAATTGCTCCCGGTTTTTGATGAGTTACTTTCCTTTGTTGCTAATCAAAAACAGATGCCCTTATGATTTGTATGGCTCCAAGCTAACTCAGTTTATGGCCATTTAATAATTTACAGATGGTCATTTACAACTATTTAAGAGTTTTTAAAAAAAAGAGTATGGCTATCCTCTAGAAACTTGTTGGAAGGGGCTTTGAAGCGCTGATAAACAAATGATATGAAATCATCCTTGTTGGAAAATATCATTGCAATAATTTGTAACTGATGTCCTCATGATGTGAAATAACCCAGCAAATTCAAATTCAATGCTTCCTGAAGCCAGCAATTGAAAGTGAACTTATCCAAGAATATATGTATCTTTCCTTGATGTGCTAACTGTTGAAGGTTCCTGTAGCAAATCTACCTCTCTGAGCCACAGCTAATCGTAAAATTGGTAGTTGATTTCATTGGTTGTTTATGGGTCAATACTGTGCACAAATTAGCTGCCTAGTTTGCTTACAAAATACACTTTACATTATATCCCGTGAAGTGTTTTGAGATGTCCACCTGACATAAAAGGCAATATATCAAATGCAAGGTTCATTATTATAGTTTTATAACAATATAACATTGCAGATGCCTTTGGCAAATCCCTTCACATTGTGACCTGGCTCCTGGAACTGAAACGTATACTTGGATACAAGTAAAAACTCAAGCTAACTGGAAATGCCTCAGTGAGCAATATGTCAGTGATTGTGGCTTCAAATACTCCTTACCGCTTCCAAAAAAAAGGAAAAACATTTATTTTTGGCCTCCCCATAAGTTACACAGTTATTCATTCTGTTTTCAATTGTGCTGCAGTTGTTATCAGAAAAAGAAAAGTACGAGGAAGCTATGGAAACACTCAAAAAAGCATTGAAGATTGAGCCAAGCATGAAGGTAATAAAAAGAGCTTAAATTTTACCTTTACTTGTGTGTACAGGAAAATGAAATGTATGGCTTCAAGGAAACTGACTCGTGTTATATTTCCGAGTACAGTTCCAATACTTTTTAGTCTGATTGCTGACGGTTCGTTGTTCTGCACTGAACCAAACTTTTGAGTAGGAAATCTTGAATAATTCAACCAGTTGAATTCAACAACCAGTTTGCAAACAGCAGATGTAAAGTCCTTCTAAAAAACTACGACAAAAGCGCTTTGTTTTTCCGTTCAGCTTTTCACCTTCTAATAGCTTTGTGCTGGTTTCCATCTGACACATAGACCACTCACTGACTGCTTGTCTTCCAGCAGAAGTTTGCCTCCCAGGTGATAGGCGACCGGACCTGTGAGAAAACAGCAGAATGTACCACTCAGAGAATGAACTCTTAGACCAAAACATGTTAACACTCACACAATGTGATTTTCTTTTTGGATGCTTACTGGATGCTTACTTTGACGTTTCACAAACTTTTCTGCAGTTTAGACTTGACAGTCTCCTACCAGATTTGATTCCTCATCTATTATAATAATTAGGAAGTACCAACTATCATCATATGAGCCACACTTTCAATTCTTACTTTGCTAGTGTTCGACTGAAACAAACATATGCTGCAAAGTCTTCAGTGAAATCACATCCTAAGATTAATTTTTTTTAATACATGAATCTCAATCCATCTCATGAAGCAATAAAGTCACTTAAGTTTTCAATGCGCTATTTATTTCAAATGATTTTACAGTATTGTGCTCAATAAAAATTAGGTAAACTACCACTTCAAATACCCACAAGAATTATTTAATATTTCTGATTCAACAAGCCTGTTATTGACATGCATTGTCATCCTCTTGATTCGGAAGATTTGCTGGAATAAAATGAATAATTCACTAATCTAATTGTGGCCTCACCTGTAAATTAACCCGTAGTTTCATTTAAAATTGGGAAAAAAAATTGCCATAACTATAAGTACTTCAATGAGTATTCCCCCACCACCCCCCAAATGAAGCCTGTCCATGTTACTTGGCCTTGGATTGCACTGAAACAGGTGAAAAGTGAAGTTAACAAAACATTATTTTGAAGTGTAGCACATTGTATACAGTCATGATATGGAGATTTTAGAACAGATGGCCTTTCCTTCAATATGTTTTGTGCTGGTGTCTGCAGGAGCCAAAAAAACAAAGGCTAGAAGGAATTTCATATATTACAAAAATGCTATAATGCATCCTCTAGGCATTTTACCTTCAAACCACCTGACTAGAAGAAATATTTAACAATGTGTTTCCTTCTTGTATACTCAAGGTCAGCTATCATAGTGGTGTGAATCCACCAACACACCCAAGCACAATTGTTGGTTGAAGTCTGCTCTCTGCTGGAGGCTTTTCAATGTTGCTTTTCCACAAGTGACTACAAGGTTTAAAGGTCCCCTACTGTCAGGGGATGTTTGAAGCAGGGCCTGCTTTTTTGGCAGAGAGCTAACAACCGGAGGAGCTCCATAATTCCAATTGGTGGGGCATCACACATCGTATGTCTGTGGGAGGAAGATGATGCATTCCTTTCATGCATTCCCCTAGGACTATTATTAAATAATAATTGTTATTTTTTCGAGGGATAAATGGAACAGTCATCCAGCACTGCTATACAAAGGCAAATAAGATCGTGTCAGGTGTAATCTGAGGAAATATCAGGAACATTATTACTTTGCATCCATTTTTCTAATTTAAGAAGCGAACATTCTGTTCGAACAATTACAAAGCAATCTGACCTGTGGCTGAACTGCTTTCGAACAACATTACTGATGGTGCCTTCTCCCTTGCTGATTTCCAGGCCATTCATGTGGAACTCTCCAAACTAGTCCGGAAACAGACCGGGCAACTCGACCTCCCTAGACCCAAACGCGTGTGCCAGACACTTGGGAAGAACCTCATACCATTTATTTACTCACCAGGGAAATCAGGACGGGTATGAATGCCATTGTATTCTATATAAAATGTAGTTAATTCACTTCAGTTTATTTTGCGAAGCGCTTTGAGACGTCTCAAAGATGTCATAAGGCGCAATATCAAATTATTATTATACACTATCATGCGGTATATAATACTTTGTCTAAAAAATGTTAATTGGTCCTCTGCTATTAAAAGAAAAGGATAAAAGAATATCCTTGTCTTTCAGGATATTCCATGGAAATGGCTTTTTGGAGCAGCGGTGGTGGCGATCGGCAGTGTGGTGACTACAGTTGTTATGGCAGCAAGAAACTAATTTTAACACTGAAGAGATGAAATGGCTATATTTCCTGGAGGTCAACAACAGTCAATAGTATAGCAATGAACCCATGGAAATATGAATGTGCATATTCTCTGACCATTGAAATAAGAGCTACAAATCCTACAGTGAGAGAGAATCAAGAACGTAATACTTTAAAATATCAATGTTTATCATGCAAATGTCTTCAATGAGAAGTTTACTAAATTAGGGATTTATTAGAAGCTTTTGAGCGGTTCCTTTATGACAGAGAGGCCAAGGCTGATTTTCTTTCACAATTACTTTGAGGTACTGTAACCGCTACACAGACACACTCACACACAAAGACACTGGCAAACAGCACACTCAAAAACACACAGAGCAGAGAGGCACACTCACACAGGGACACCGACAATCAAGACACACTCACCAACTCAGAGGGATACACACAGTCCTGCAGAGACATTTGCGTTTGCAAATGCTCACAGAGAGAGACTCACACAGAGACACACACACTCACAGAGAGTCAAACACAGGGAGGGGATCACACACTCATTCACAGAGAGACGTAGAGAAACTGCCACACTCCAAAAACCACAGACGCACAAATTAGCTCCGCCCACAGCGACGGTCGCGTTCCACAGCGGCGTTGCTTCTACTCGGTCCGCCTTTTCACTTTGCCGATCGCTGCCGGGGAGGGGGTTCCAACCAGGTCCGCGTCAGCAGCTCACCGGTCACTGCGTTGAGCTGTTGAGGCGCTGAGGTGTCGGTGCCTGGTCTCTCGCAGGTCCGTTGGCTGGGGTTGCGCTGCTTTTAAGCGCCCCGCCCGTGGGGCGTCACCACCCACCCATAGTGACGTCAGGGAGAATAGCCTGGTGAGGCCCGCGGGCCAGAAACTACCTTGTTTAGCTTTGGTAGCACTTTACTGTTGGCCCTGCCCCTCGCACAGTTAACATTTGATTTGGTTTTAACATAATACTGACAATTAAATCTCAGTGACCCCGTGGTGCAAAATGCAATGAGGGTTTCCAATTTTAGAACTGCATGTATGTATGTATGTATTGGCTGCATGTATTGGCTGTCGTGTTTCGCCCACATACATACATACGGTCAATTCACTTCACAGTATAGTCTGTCAATCGCTTTGAGCCCGTCTGGAATATGTGAAAAGCACTATATCAAATGCAAGCATCATGATTATGATTATTATTATTATTATCACTCGCCAAAGCCTCAGAAAGGAGGGAGGCTGGGGGCAGGAGGTTGCTTGCCAGTTGAGCATAATCTTCAGAGGCAAATACTGTACTGTAGTTGGTCCAAGCCTTTTATTGATGCTAATGGTCAAGGAAAAGCTAACTCCCAGATGATTGCAATGATAGTAAACAAGAAGGATTGCAGCCTATAAAAGAGACAGCATTTGGCAGATAGCTATTTATTATGCATGAATATTTACAGGCTATTGGCGAGTGTGAGATAGGCAACTTCCAGCCCCCATCAATTTAGCCTAGTAGATATCCGTGTAGAATTTAAGATAAAAATGATACAGTTGAAACTGTTAACCTAAACCAATACAGTAAAAAAAAATGTACTTCATTAATAAATAAATGTTAGCAAACAACTTTTCCAAATAAATATGCCCATTTAATGCTTTACTTGAACAATAAACCAGGAGCAACTGGAAAGCAAGCTTACTAATTGTGGGTCCCTACACCAATGCACTCTATCATTGCCTCATCATCACGGTCACCAAGGAAATAACCGATGCTGAAAGGCAAATTGACTACTTCTATTTTAGGTTACAAGCATCATATACTTATATCTAATATCTTATTCCAGTGACATGCGTGTTCAATGAAGATATCATCCTTCAATCATCCCACTAGTTCAGGTTCTGGATGAAGGGCTGTAAAATCAATCTCTGCAGAACACTCAGAGGCGTTTTCTTACTTTTTTGGGGGGTGGGGGGGGGGGGGGGGGGGGGTCTGACACAGGTGGAAACCCATCATCAAGTGTATGCAAACCGGACAGAATTCCATGCATCCCACCTATACATGGAAATTCCAGAGGAATGTGTTGGGATGGAGTGTATACTCTGTCCCTGTTTGCCTAATTCTGGAAAGTATTAAGTGCAAGCGGGCAAGAGTCAAGGCTTGGGTTCCGCGGTGTGTGTGCTGGAGTTTAACCAGCTAAAACAACAACTTGCACTTCTATAGCACCCTCCACAGAGGGTAGGGTCTCAGAGTTCTTAAACAACAATAAAATTACACTTGTACAGAGCCCTTCGCGTCGGGAGGAAGTCTCAAGGCGCTGGACAGTCATTGTTTCAGACCCAAGCTGGGGGTCAGGGACAAGGAGGGCGGAGGGGAAGGGGGGGGGGGGGGAATTTGGGGTGACCGATGGGACTGTCGATAAGGAGGGTCTTGAGGCGGAACTTGAAGGAGGTGAGGGAGGGGACGAGGAGGAGGGACTGAGAGGGAATTCCAGAGGTTAGGGGGCAGAGTGGCTGAAAGCTCGCCCGCCGACGGTGGGTCAGGGGACGTGGAGCTGGTATGTCGGTGAGGGGGTGAGGAGATCACAGAGGTAGGATGGGGGGGGGGGGCGAGGCCGCGGAGAGATATACAGTCAATTCACTTTACAGTGCGTTCTGCAAAGCGCTTTGAGACGCCTTCAAGACGACGTGACGATGGCCAGCACCACGTGTTCACTTCCTTCCGATCAACCTAACGTGATAGATGTTGATGGTAAGGGAGTGAGTGGAGGGGGTGGGAGGATGAAGGAGAGGGCGGCGGTGGCAGCGGTGATTGTGACGCCATTGGAGTGACAGCCGCCGCGGCCAGTCAGAGAAGACCGGCCCCGACCGCTAGACCAATGAGAGTTGGAGGCTTCGGAAAGGGCTGGGGGGAGGGCGGTTGCGAGGGTGAAGTTCGGTTGCGCTGAGGTCGGTCGCTCGGTCGATCGCTGCTCAGGTTGACGGTGTTTGACGGGGCGGGGGGGGGGAACTTGGCTGGCGGCGGCGGCGGCGGGTGTCTGGAGGATGACTCGTGAGTGAAGGCCTCTCTGATCTGATGTGACTGGGGGGGTGCTGGGCGGCATGAGGGTCGATAGAGGCGGCTACAAGCTAACGGTCGGGAGAGGAGGCCTTGGCTCGAGGCCTAGCTTGGCCTCCCCGAGCGCCTCCTGTCGCCCCGGGGTCTGTGTGTGTACGTGTCTGTCTCTGCGTCTCCTGTCTGATTGTCTATCTCCGTGTCTATAATTCTGTGCGTCTCTTTTATTAGCGTCTGCCTGTCTCTGTCTCTTATCTGTTTGTGTGTCTCTCTCTGTGTGTGTGTGTGTGTGTCTCCCATCTGTCTGTGTCGTGTATGTATGTGTGTGTGTGTGTGTCTCTCTCTCTCTCTCTCTCTGTCTGTCTGTCTGTCTGTGTCTCCCTGTGTGTCTGTGTCTCTGTCTGTTCCAGGCCGACGTGGCGTCTCTCTCTCTCTCTCTCTCTCTCTCCCTGCCTCCCTCCCTCTCTTCCCAAATCCCATCTCGGGTCACCCGTTTCCGCCGAAGATTTTTTAATTTTAATTACTATATAAATATATATATATTTCATTAATTGATTGATTTTGAAACAAAACATGGCCCAAACATGAACAATCATTGTAATGGCTTAATATGGAGTGTTTATATAAAAGCAAACCAGATGCTACCTGGGTTTTATTTGTTTTTTTTTGGGGGGGGGGGTATAAATCTTTTATATTAAAAAAGTTGTATAATATTTTAATATATAAATATCTAATTTAAGATTTTGCAAAGGAAATATTGCTGTATTATATTTACATAAAATATGTAAATAAACATTTGAGATTTAAAATATAATACTATTTTTAAAAAATCCTTATTTCAACTGAAGTGAAAGAAATGTTTTTCTAAATTTGGGGGGGGAAGATTTAGGAGGTCGGGGGCGAATTGCAAACCGTGCAATTTATTTTTGCCGGTGGGGAGGTTGGGTTTGATCTCCGGCAGCTTTTGGTTCAATGCCCTTATCGCCCTCCGCATTCTTGTGTAACATCGACATGTCACAGCAGCCGACCTAAGGTTGTGGGATTCCTTATCTGACGTCCATCCACAGCTCAGATTGAACCCACCACCACCACCACCACCACCCAGCTAACAACCCCTCTTAGGAAATAATAATCATAATCTGCTTAGTTCCAGATTGAAGAATGACTTTTTAAAAATCTATATGTATTTGCCTTGGTTAGATTACTGGCTAGATATTTAAAGAAGGTAAAGCAGACTTGGGGAGTTCAGCAAAAATTTATACAACCCCTCCCTGCCACCACCGTTCTTGACACAAGATATTTTTTTACACACACACACACACAGGGTAGGGAGAATGCTAGTCTTTGGTCAAGATTCTGTGGAGAATTTGAATGTGTTACTAGAGAAAACTACAGACTCATTGTACACCTTCAGTATACCAGACAAATCTACTATACTTGAAAGCACTGTGGATTATTTAAAGCTGTCTAGCTTTGCAAGTGCAAAATAAACTCCACCAAAAAATGTTAGCCACAGCATAGAATCTTACGGCACAAAAGGAGGCCATTCAGGCCATCGAGTCTGTGCCGGCTCTTTCAAAAGAGCAATTTAATCCCACTCCCCAGCTCTCTTCCTATAACCTCGCAAACCCGTCCTCCTCAAATAAATGTCCAGCTCTCCTTTAAAAGTTGTTATCGAATCAGCCTCCACTACCAGTGAATGTACATGTTTCATTTGAAAAAACTGAATTACAACCAAGATAGATACAGCCAATCAGGAACCTCGGCATCGTGTTCGATCAAAAACTTTCCTTCCTCCCCCACATCCGCGCCTTGACCGGCACCGCCTATTTCCATCTGCGCAACATTGCCAGGCTCCGTAATTATCTTACCCCCCGCGCTGCCGAAACACTTGTGCACGCATACATCACCTCACGGCTGGACTACGGAAATTCTCTCCTAGTCGGCCTCCCCAGTTCCTCCATTCACAGGCTGCAGGCCATCCAAACCTCTGCAGCCCGTGTACTATCCCGCACCCGCCTCCGTGACCACATAACCCCCACCCTCGCCCGTCTCCACTGGCTCCCCATCCTCCAGAGGATCGAGTTTAAGATCCTCGTCCTCACCTACAAGGCCTTACACGGCCTTGCCCCATCCTACTTAACCGATCTACTCTCCCCCTACACGCCCACCCGGACCCTCCGTTCAACAGGACTTGGCCTGCTCCAAGCCCCCCGCCCGAACCGCCCCACCATCGGAGGCCGGGCCTTCAGTTTCTCCGCTCCCACCTTATGGAATGCCACCCCGCAATCCCTCCGTTTCGTCTCTTCCCTTTCCTCTTTCAAGGCCGGTTTGAAGACTTTCCTCTTCGATCGTGCCTTTTGTTCCACCCCGAACTCTTACCTCCCCTTCGTGTTTCACCCCTTCCCAAACACTCCCCTCCCAGCTCGGGTCACACGCCTCCTGTTCAGCGCCTTGGGATGTCCTCCCGACGTGAAAGTCGCTCTATAAATGTAAATTGTTGTTGTTGTTACTGAGTGACAGGATATGGTCATGTCTAAATTTCATAGATTAAGGAAGATCATTGTTTTTGTTTAAAAAGTGTGTTTGTGTTTAGAGAGAGTTTGTGCCACTCAGTGAATACATTGGATAGGTCAGTGCCAAAATTCACATTTTTGGTTTTCTTCTCAGTGATTTGAGCATGTGCCCAGGTACTTTACACATTCTGTGAAGCGCTTTGAGACCTCTCAAAGACATGATCAGGTGCTACATCAAATGCAAGGATTATTATTATTACAACAAACAAGGCACCTGCCTCCGAACCAGATTTTCCACTATAACAGTACAGTTTGCCTGTTTATGACTTTGAATCCAAGTGCTACATTGGTGGCAACAACTTTTATTAAATCAAGTGGTTTTAACAGAGGGAGTGTGTTGAATGCGTCTTGAAAACCGTTCTGGTCTAAAAAAAATACTTCTTAAAAATAGCTTTGTGTGGTTTTGAATTGTCTTGCCTCTGCTGATAACTGTTAAACTGGCGGTCACTAATTTGTTTTCTTTCTAGGTGGCAATCAGAGAGAACTGGCGCGTCAGAAAAATGCAAAAAAAGGCACTGACCAGACTAAAGGGAGAAGAACTGATGGTCTGTCTGCCGCAGCCAGAAAGCAGAGGTAAACTGCATAAATTGTATGTACATCATCTGCTTAATCAGTAAACCATGTAAGTAAAGCCACTAGTCAAGAATAAATTGTTTGCAGCTGAACTCTTGTAACTTCTCCTGAGGTACCCACTTCGTGCTCATCATCGTTACCACCAAACCTAGAATTGTTCTATTTATAACATTTGAATTTCTTGGGATTCTGAGAGAAATAAGCAACTATTATTGCTTCCGCACATATGGAATGTTACAGCATTAAAAATGAGTGCTTACTGATGGGTTTTTTTTGTTTTTGATGCTGTTTTTGTATCACTAAGTTAAAGAATCTGATGTGATATCATCCTGTTTGATTTAATTCATGCACCATGAACCTTAATTGTCTACCAAATGTTAGAAACCCCTTGCATTATCGAAATGTAGATGAACAAAGTTTCATAGAATTACTATGTCGAAAATTCTGCCAATTGAATCCCAAATTTACTCATCAGTTAACCTACAATTTAATCATTTATGTATAACCAGTTATTGTAGTTACAGGGAATGTATTATCTGTAACAGTAGCCTTTGAAATGCTCGTTCAATATAAATTAATGTCAAATTGGAAATCACATTGACGACCATGCAAAACTATAAACAGACGAACATTCTGTCCCGATTTCTGTTTGTGCTCCACTCGCCTTCCTGGAGAGTGAGCTGGAGGAAAATATAAATTCCGAAGGCTCTATGTATGAAAATAATTTCAGATGTTCATAGCTTTCTGCGTTTTGAAGACAGTTTCACATTGGTTGCAACATTTTAAGATAGTATTTGTTTTCCTACACAAAAAAGCTATCTGTATGATTGCTGCGGTATTTGTGTTGCTTGAATAAAATGTCATTTTTAAAATTAAAAAAAAATGTTGCGATAGGAAGCTTACAGTTTGTATTTCTGCAGGGATGCTGAAATAATGCAACAAAAGCAGCAAGCGGCAGCGAAGGATAGCCAATCTGCTCCAAAAGGTGGTGAAGGAGGTTCTGGGGCTTCAAAGTAACCCTGGAGACTTTACTGATACCTGGCTGGCTGTCTCCCCAGCTTTTACGAAGACGAGTACTTGTAACGAACTTCAGCTTTCTGTCTGCAACTATTGAACGTATTCAAACCTATGGTTTCAATGCAGAAAATTGCATTCTTGTATCTTTCCTGTGGGATTATACAGTGTGTAGGCTCAACCAAGGCCTTGTAGAATGTTTACTGATGCAGTACTTAATCTTGCTGTAAAGGTACACTTCCTGCATGAGCTCAAGTCACCAGAAGTATTGTCAGCATAAATGCTTCTTTTGGATTTTACGTGACCCGGCCTTGTATTTTTGTATCAAAGCTAATCCTTTCAATTCTATTTAATAAAGACAGCCCTTTGGTTGAAGGTGTTTCTGTGAATGCCTATGTAGGTTTAAGAACATAAGAAATAGGAGCAAGAATAGGCCATTCGGCCCCTGAGCCTGCCCTGCCGTTTAATAAGATCATGGCTGACCTAATTCCATTTACTCACCCTATCCCCATATCCCTTAATCCCTATATCCTTCAGAAATCTATCAATCTCAGTCTTGAAAATGCTCAAAAGTCTCAGCATCCACAGTCTTCTGGGGTAGAGAATTCCATAAATTCACTGCCCTCTGAGTGAAGAAATATTTTCTCAACTCTGTTTGAAAAAGATGACCTTTAATCTTGAGACTGTGACCCCCTAGTTATAGATTCTCCTACCAGGAGAAACAGTCTCCCACTGTCTACTCTGTCAAGCCCCTTAAGAATCGTAAATATCTATATAAGAATACCTCTAATTCTTCTATATTCAAGAAAATATAGGCCTAGTTTACTCATTCATCAACCCCCTCATCCCAGGAACCAACCTAGTGAATCTACTCTGCACCCCCTCAAAGGCAAGTCCTTTCTTAAATAAGGAGATCAAGACTGCACACAATATTCTTGGTGTTGTCTCACCAAACCCCTATACAACTGCAGCAAGATTTCCCTACTCTTTACTTGAACCCTTTTGCAATGAACACAACATTGGTCTTCCTAGTTGCTTGTGCCTGCAAACTTTTTTGTGACTAGTGTACAAGGACACCCAAATCCCTCTGAACACTAACACTACCTAGTCTCCCCCTCTAGAAAATAATCTGCTTTTTTGTTTACTACCTGGGTGAATAATTGCCCACTCAATATATCCTTTTGAATTCTTCTTTACCCTCCTCACGGCCCACCTAGCTTCATATCATCTACAAATTTAGATATGTTAAGCTCACATTTCTTTTATCAAGATGCTTGTGATTGGAATTAGAGTAAAGAGTGATTAGAATTATAAATAGACCAGTTCAAAATGTTTTCTCTTATGCACTTTTTTTGCGATTAATGTATCCAAAGGCCACTTTGGCAAGTTGAACATAACATATACATCGTTTAGGTGCTAATAAAACTCAGATCTACCAATTGATGATGGCTTTTTAAAAAAAACAATTGGGAGGGAAAGGAAAGCATGATGCACTTTTTATACATTCATACACACAGAATACTGAATGACAGTATTCTGTCCCACCTCTTCAACAGTCCCATCAGTCACCTCCACCCTTCCTGATCCCGACCCCAGCTTGTGTCTGAAACACTGACTGTCCAGTGCCTTGGGACGACCTCCTGATGCGAGAGGTGCTATACAAATATAATTTTGTTGTGGAGGAGGTTAGCGTCAATAGACCCTGAATAACACTACAGTTTGCCCCCATGTCTATTAGACTATTGAAACCTGTTGGTGTACATATGTGTACTCTTCATTTCCTTGCATATTTATGTAACTGCATATAACCTAGTGTAGGTTTATTTTATGTTTTAGAAAGTACTGTACATCGTGACAATCTAGAATTTGTCTGATGGTAACTTGGATCCATAACACTTTGTAATGGTCCACTTCATCTGTAGGAGAGAGTGGGTTAAACATTAAAAAAAAACCTTCATTGAGAAGGAAAAATGACCCAAGGTTCTTTTGGTTGGATCAACTCATACTTGCTAGATGGTTGGTTAAGGATGGGATTAGATTTAGTCATAATATCCTCCAGACAAGTAGCCTGCTATTGACAATCTGTCATTCTGCTGCCCTCCCTATTCTAAAAGCTATCTTCAATTGCTCTTTCTGCAATTAGCAATATTTTTGATCATTTGAAATGTTTTGCAACTTTCCACCGCCCTCACATCCCATGGCATTAATAAAGTGAAATAAATAAAAAATGATTTCAGGCCTCTTGTTGCTGAGAAAGTGAAAGGGAGTATTCAATTCATCTGGTACTGGGAAGAGAAAGTCTTGATATTCCAGCTGTGCTGGAAAACAACAATTTGGTCACTCAATCCACAACTGTTTGTGGGACACTGTTATGCACAGTTGGCTGCCATGCCGTGTTTCATCCCCACAATGTACAGTCAGTTCACTTTACGGTATATTCTGTGAACCACTGAGATATTTCAAAGTTGCAATAAGGTTCTACATCAAATGCACAATGTATTATTATTTGTAGTGCCTCAACTGGTCCAGTAGAGGGAACTGAGAACCAACACGCATGTCATGTGGCAAGAAAGTCCATTATAGGGATTAAAATAGGATCACGAGTGTTCACTACAAGAAATCCTATTAGAATAAGGATACCATCCTGCGTAAATTCATACAGAACACTTTGCAGCAGTTATTTTGTGTTTGAAAAGCTTCTACAACAGTGTTAAAGCCATATCTGCAGAATAGATACTGTACACATCCAAGGCTATTTTCCCTTCTATGAAAAAGCTCATTTATCTGGCAAGTTGTATCAAGGGATAAATGTTCCGTGTTCTCCCACCACCTGAGGAAATTAAAGAATCAAATAATCCTAAATAAAACTCACCCATTTCCACCACTACCCCATTTCTCCCGAGCTCATTTGCCAGCATCATTCCAATTGTACTGCACCTATATAGTGCATATCCTTTTTCTAACAAGTTTTGCATATGTGACTTTATATTCAAGACCCAATTTGCACACAATGTCCCAAACAAACAACAAAATTACATTTGTACAGTGAGGACGTCACAAGACGTTGCCTGAATATGACCACATAGGGAATATTTTTTTTAAAAAATTTAACATGAAAACATATTGGCCAGGACACTGCAAAAACAGATTAGATTTTAAATCCACTTCCCCAAATAAATTTGCATCTATCTGGATTACACAGTTACCACAACTGCACAATTCCATATTGTAGTGGCGTTCAGCCTGTACTTTGATCATAATAATCCTTGCATTTGATATATAGTAATGTAACGCTTCACCCCTACACCTTGTGACCCAGAAGAGCGTTGCTGAGCCAAGCTGCCTCTGGAAGGTACATATACAAAATTTAAATATGTATAGTGCCTTTCACATCGGGAGGACTTCCCAAACCACTGGAATAGTTCCCCAAACTGTTACTCGGTTTCGAAATGAGGATGATCAGCAAACCAAAAGAACAATAAGTAATTAATTACCAATTTTGCAAGAAACTAGTGATTTTAATATGCATTTAGATATAAATTATAACCAGCTGATTTAAACGCAGATCAACTTCCAATAGTTTATCACAACCTTTTAATTCCCAAATAAATCTACAACACCTTTTCCTGTTATGCACGTGAATTCCTGCAAATCCTTCATTTTATTAGAGTATTAGTTTATATATTTAGATTTTATTTTCAAAAAACAAGTTACAAGTTCCCTTCGATAAAGTGACAAAGTGTTTTATTTCAAATATATACACAAACATTGAAATCAAAGTACCTCAGATAAATAAAGTATCATCTGCCAAATATATCAAACATAGTGATGCTGCTCTCACATGAGAGCAATAGTTTTTAAAACATTTGTGATGGCTTTAAACATCACAAACCTTGTGAAAAGTTGTTTTGAATGGAACTCAGTCTATTAGCGTTCTATGTTTTGCAGCAATTGTTCAAGGCTATTGCAGGCTTGTTCAATGGCAGCTTGGTTGTGGATTCAGCATCATTTCTATCTTTTGCATTCTTTTTAGCTTCTCTGTAAGAAAACAAAACCTGCATAACTAGGGCTTAGAAATGATCACTTCCTCATTGTATTGCATTGAAAAATTGTTCTACCTTTGTAGAGTACTGGCAGTGGTAAGCTGAACAGATTTTGAAACTTAAAACCTTGAGTATCCAAGCTTTATTTCTGTTGAAATGATATTGATAATTCCACTTGGGCATTAAAGACCTGAATTTGCATCTCAACTTCAAATAGATTCAAATTCCACTCAAATATAACCATTGTTAAATTGAAATGCATTTGATATAAAATATAACCACTGTTAATTTGAAATGCAATATTTTTGCAACAGAAGAGAAAAGAAAATGCACATTTGGATAGAGCTAAGTTATGGAGAAAGAACATTGTGTATCTATCTAGTCACTGACAAAATCATTTGGACAATTGTATCTTGAATTAAGGCACATTTTCTGACAAATTCACGAATACATGGAGGGTGGTTAATGGTATTTACCTGGCCAAATGCAGAACAGCCTCCACAACATTGGTCCCATCTTTAGCACTAGTCTCACAAAACAATGCATTGTAGGCCTAGAGAAAAATGAAATTGATCAATTTGGTTTGTAAAGTACAAATACACATAATTTGTTTTTACAATGCTACTGTGAAAGTACCACCAATTTAAATAGGACTTCTACAATATAATGTTTCCTTGGGTCAGTCGAGATAGGGGAAAAATCTTACCATAGCCAGCTTTTCTCCATGAGCTGGGAATACACTGTTGGACTTTGCTTTAGGCGTTTCATTTCTCAAGTCTATTTTATTCCCAATTAAAATGATTGGTACCGGTGTATCAGTAGCATTCTGAAATTCATAGGTATTCAGTAAATTATCAGAAATCAATAAGACATTCTTACACATTTTAACACCGTGGACTATCAATAATAATCCTTGCATTTGACATACCGCTTTTTCACAACTTGTAGATGCCTCAAAGTGCTTCACAGAATATACTGTAAAGTGAATTGACTAAATTTGTGGATGAACTATGGCA
Source organism: Hydrolagus colliei (assembly GCA_035084275.1). Taxonomy (NCBI): domain Eukaryota; kingdom Metazoa; phylum Chordata; class Chondrichthyes; order Chimaeriformes; family Chimaeridae; genus Hydrolagus; species Hydrolagus colliei. Next base: position 12,028,426 of record CM068755.1, on the reverse strand, counting down.
GCCAATTGTGCACGGCAGTGTCCAATAAACAGTTGTGGGATGAAGTCACCAATTTGTAAATGTTTGTTTTTGGTGAGGGCTTATTATCAGGCGTGTGGAGTAAGGAAACTTGCCCAAGGTTTCACACCTGAACCCAGGTGTCTCACTTGCAACCATGGAGCTACAGGATTCCGCAATGAATCAAATCTTCATAGTAAAGAAAACTTAAAATCCTGCCCCCAGAAAAGCAACATGCCCGGAAATGAAAGGTAACGTTTGGACTAATTGGGGCGTTTTTAGTGCTAATGCAGACACGTTATTTTTTCTTCAGTGAAAACAAATTATGGAAAGATATTGAAAGTTCTATAAACTTTGCAGCTGTCAAAAAAAGAGCTTACGTTGTCTGCGTTTGTTTTAAAGCATGAACCATTTGAGAAATTCTTAAGATTAGAACCTACCTTAACTTCATCAATCCACTCCCGGACATTCAAGAAACTAGTCTGCGAAGTCACATCATATAGTAATAATACACCATTAGCTTTTCGGAAATAAGATTTAGCAATACTGCGAAACCTGGTGAAAAGAAATTGAATTTGCACTTGAATAGTCTATATGGAATGCATTCACCCTGACTCTATAATCTTACTCTACTTGCACACAATACTTGAATATACAAGCAGAATTAGGGTTCAACTCAGTACCAAACCAAATGAAGCACCATTCTTGTGTCCGCAATGAACTGTTCAATGGTAATTTTCTCCATTTAGAACACTTTACTGTGCATTTTTTTTAATGGAATAACAAGCTAGATGAGTAAAACTACATTTAATGGATTCACTTAGAAATTGATTTGTATTACATTAAGATGGCATTAAAGTGGAAGCAGGGGGACGGAGTATAAGAAAATAAGTCTGCTTTTTAGGAAAAAAAAATCCTAATTAGACTGCGTTCAAACTTTACATCCACAGAATACTTTTTTGTCAAGAACTGTGATTCTTTTAAGAATATTTTACACTTTGTTCCATAAAGCACCACATGTTAGTAAATCAATTTGAAATCTTTTGAATCATTGAAATAAAAAGTATTGTTTGACAGACATGCACTACTTTTTGACAGATTGGAAGTGCTTGCAAAAATAAGACACTAGGAACAATTATGCTTACCTCTCCTGACCAGCTGTGTCCCATATCTGTAATGTGGTAATTTCACCATCAACTAACAGTTTTTTGACTTGAAAATCCACTCCTAGACCAGAGAGGTTATATAAAGGTTAATGGTGATAAGGCACTATATCAAATGCAAAGATGATTATTATTATTAGCATGATACCCAATTATTCACAGTTTGCTTATATGGAATAGGGCCTGAAATTCTTGTAGATAATATGTGTTTTAAGTAAAATATTTTCCAAGACCCATTCTGTTTGATTTATTAATGTGACACAATCGTGGTTTTATAATAATAATACTTGCATTTGATATAGCGCTTTTCACATCTTATCAATGTCCCAAAGTGCTTCACAGAATATACTGTAAAGTGAATTGATTGTATATTTGTGGGCTAATTGCGGCAGCCAATTGCGCACAAACAATCGTGGATTGAAATGACCAATTTTTATTGTTGTGGGTTTTTTTTGTGACAGATTATTATTAGGCGTGTGGAGTAAGGAAACTTGCCCAAGGTTTCGCCCTGACCTGCCTGGATTCGAACACAGGTTAGTCTCCCCAGCATGCAAAACAAGTGATCTAACCACTAAGACACAGGAGCTCCAAACAAGTCTAGATTCAAACATTTCAATTTATATTGCACTGTCTCAGTTTTCCACCGCAGCATGTGGAGCAGAATTCTACTCTACTGTTTTCTTTCATATTCTCAAAGCAAAGAAGTGACAACTACATTGGAGAAATAATTTTCCAATTTAGTAACTGATTGCTCCATTTCCTGTAGCTTCAGCTGTGAAATGACAGGAAATAAAAAGGATGGATAGGTTGGTAAGGGGCGGGCACACCATTCCAAGAGCTGTCGGGTCATGCTACGCGCGCACATCACTTTGAAAATAAAGGACAAAGTATAATTGGAAATTCTTACCCAATGTTGTAGGAATAGCTCCTTTGAACTCATTCATACAGAGACGCAGTAGAAAGCTAGACTTCCCTGAACCAGCATCTCCTGCAAGGACAAGTCTGTAGAGTGGACCGTCTGCTTCGTTATGGTGTCTGTTACCACCCTTCTAAATATGGAGAGGTGTATTAACACAAAAAAGAACTTTTGAAACATGACCTTACAACATTTAAGGTAATCCACATAGTAGAAGAGAATATTGTTTTAGTAGAGCTATAATTAAGAGAGAGAACTCTTCAAGAGAACTCCCCCCACCAATACTTTGGTTACTCAATTCATGACTCTTTGTGGGACACTTGTGCGCAATTGGCTGCCGCATTTCACCCACATATTCTCTTTACAGTATATTCTGTGAAGCACTTTTGAGACATCTAGAGGACGTGAAAAGCACTATATCAAATGCAAGGACACTACATACTTGGAAGGAACTATCTGTGTACCCAGCCACAACCCACCATTAATGGATTTGTTAATTTAGCCATTTACCCTTCCCCTCCACTGACAACATTATCATTTTGTTCTTTGTAATTTGCTCACCAGTGTGCACCACTTCCCATGCCCCCACCCACCTCCCAACCACCCCCAACATTCTCAAGCAGATACTTCAGAAGTAGATAAATCAGAGACTTAAACACCATCAACCAAGCTTCTTGAGCATTTCTTAAATAAAGTTTGGCCATGCACAATGTAAATAAAATTGAGAACTGGGTGTCTTGTGCACCAAGTCAAATCGCCTGTCAGTGGTTGTTCAAGAAATGAATACCCAGAAATGAATTGATTGTTGTCCTTCAATTACCTGTGGAGAGAATGCTGGAAGACGTCTTCTAGAAGATGCTGTGGAGCTGCAGCGGCTGACAGGGCGAGACACTCTATCTGTATCAGCTTCCGATTTCTGACAATACAGATACAACATTACACTGCTGTTGTTATGGTTTTAATTTTCCCTTCCCAAAACCAGGTTTAGACCCCCCCCCCCCACCCCCAAGCAGTTGATATGTTTAAGTGCATTGAGACATTGCAACATGAAAGATGCTATATTAATGCTAGAATTATTGGATTGTGTGAATACCACTGACTCATACTGGGGTTCGACTCCACAGGAGCCAGCTGCACATTGAACCCTTTCATTTATGACCCCAGACCCCAAAGAAATTCATAAGATTGACAGAAACTTATGGGACTTTGTGGGCAAGAACATTTGGTTTGGATCCCATGTTAAAGTGTGTACTACTACAGTTAGCAAATGCAGCAAGAACAACTAATGTATCAAACCGTTAAGATACCAGCTTAGGAGAGCTATATATATTTCTTCTAACAACACCAAAATTACATTTATAGAGTGCCTTTCACGTCAGGAGGACATCCCAAGGAGCTGAACAATCAGGTCAGGATCCGAGCGGGGTGGGGTTGGGGGGGATAGGGAGAAGGAAAGTAGGAGGGGGAAGAGTTAAGAGGGGAGCCAAAGGCGCGGTTGAAGAGAAAGGTCTTGAGACCGGCCTTGAAGGAGGGAAAGGAGGAGGTGAGGCAAAGGGATTGCGGGATGGAGTTTCACAGTGTGGGGGCAGAGAGGCTGAAAGCCCGACCACCAATGGTTTGGCGGTTAGGGCAGTGGACGTGGAGCAGGCCAGAGTCTGCTGAGTGGAGGGGGCGGGTGGGCTGATAGGGAGCCTTTAGAGTGAGGTTAAGAATGTGTTGAGAGATAGTCGGGGGAAAGTCCGTGAATGACCTTGAAGGGGGAGGACAAGGATCTTGAATTTGATCCTCTGGGGGATGGGGAGCCAGTGGAGATGGGCGAGGGTGTGAGTGATATGGTCACGGAGCCTAGTGTGGGAGAGTATACGAGCTGCAGAGTTCTGAATGTTCTGCAGCCTGTGAAGGAAGGAGCTGGGAAGGCAGACGAGGAGAGAGCTCCTATAGTCTAAGGCATTGTGCTCCTCTTGCCACAAATGCAATGGGCCACAAAATCTTTCAAAGAGTCTAAAGGTTTCAAAAGGCAACTAGCTTGGATTGGAACTATTTATTTATTTCTGCAACACACATCAATGTTGTAGTTCCTTCACTGTCTCATACATCTCAGATTTTACAATTAGCTCAAATCCAAATTGGTACAAGATGCTGAAAGGATCAAAATCTCTGAACAATTAGGCATTTCCTTCATAAGTAATTGAAAGCTAACTACTGTAGTTTGAAATAACTCTTAATTTTAAAGACATTTACTGGTTTTGCTCATCATACTTCACCAGGAAAACTCAAAACACCGCCCTGCGGTCATCAAATGAGACCTTGATGAGATTATTACTATGAAATCAATATCATTATTCTCCACTCAAGCCAAAAGTCAGCTGCTTCCAAGCAATTTCTCACCTCACTGTCTGATTGCGCACATGAATTGCTGTAATGTGTTGTCTGCTGAGACCCATCGCTGCAGTCACTGTCATAATCAGCGTCTGAAAACGAATCCAAATTGGACCTACGCCTGTCCAGAGAATTGGCCCAGATTTCCACATCAGAAATGGTACCTCTCAATTCTTCTTTTTCCTCATTATCCTCCATGGAATCTCGATCACCATTGTAGCTAAAAAACACAAGGACAGCTCTGAGATGAGCACTTTATCTTGGATTAAAATTTAATTCAGACCGAAAGGATAGAAAAGTCCTCACTTCTTCAAAACTGCACACAAAAAAAATCACATTGCTTACAATTTCTGACTGGTTACAAGGGCACAACTCACTTTAGCACAAAGCCATAAGCATCACGGTTCAAGCATATTTGGAGGGGCAGAATAGAGGGACAAGCCCTTTATGGAATCAACCTGAACTAGAGATTGCTTGCCTGGGTGTATAATCCAAACACCAACATTAACACACTCAGAAGGAGAACTACGTAGTATTCAGTCTCATGTCCCAATGCTCCAGAAAAAAAGTGCTAAAAGCAAGATCAGAGGCTGGAAATGTTATTTTGAACAAGGCTTGAACTGACATCTCACACTGGAATACCTGCTGTAGCTGATGACTGGCATTCCATTTTCCTCGCGCAACTTCACCCTTCTCACCAGGGGTTCATCTGGGGAATGCTGCAAGCCAACAAAAAGAAATTAAAAACACCTTCGCTGGAACCCAACGTTCTAAGACGCTGTTCGAACATGTTCCAGAAATGATCACTGCAAAATTTAAAAACATATTCTTCTCTCCTATCATTTGGTCTCACCAGAAGTGTTTGTTGTGGCGAGACCAACATGAACAGTAAAAAGAAAAAGTGGATGAGATGGACTAGGAACCTGCTGTGTGTGTCTCTCTCCACTATGGGGTGCCTTTTGTTCATTATTATTCTTTTATTGGTAGGGTGTGTCTACTTCTTCCTGCATCCTCGACTAAATTTGACTTGTTAAACAGTGTAGTTTCAGATTAATATGTGTTATGAATGTTCCATTTGATTACCTGATTTCATCCTCAATTGATATTAAATAAAACAAAATGCAGAACTTCCCTAGCATGTCTGAAAATTTGCCCTTTACACAAAACCACCCAGTCAATCCAACCAGATTCAAAAACGAAAGAAATTTATCTCAAAACAAAAGAATACTTTAGATGGAAATTACTTCAGAAGGCTCTCCCCACACCCCAGCTATCCAATTGTACCAACCTTCATTTTCTTTACACCAGGATTAGTCTCCAAAGCAGTTCTCAACCCATCATTGCTATTGTAAAGGACTGTATTGGCTTCTCTGAAGGGAAGCAATCAGGAAGATGGCAAAAGTAAGGTTATTTAAGTAAGGCAAAAGTAAGGCACATACTCAAAATGTGTCGAAAAAGCAAGTGCTAGCAAATGATGAGATTACATTATTTCTTTCCAAAGGGAATTTCTTTCCAAATGCAAAGTCATGATCTTGTGGCCTATCGGCTCACACTCAAAACTATCTTTTCAACTAGTTTTGTGTCAGCGCCTTTAGAGTGAGGTTAAGAATGTGTTGAGCCCAAATTATGGTGGCAACAACCAGTGAAGCAATACCTATGGGACACGGCCAGTGGATGCTTATATAAAATTTAAACTTAGAAGCGGTAGCTCATCACCTTAGACCCTTTCAGAGTGAAATACAGCAAATTTATTTGATTCATATAACATAAAAACCACCTACTGAAGCCTTCGTAACTGATGTGAGTACATCTGGTTCTCTTCAACTAGTTTCTCCATCGATTCCTCTGTTCTGTTTGAAGGAGAATAATATTACTAAAGTAAACCCTTCTTGGTATCAGCCTTTATATTGCAACAGTTAAACCTGATAATATGCTGCAAATCAGAACTCAGATTTTCTCTACAAATGGTTAACACATTATCGAACAAAATGTATATGGGAAAAATACTAAATATAAACTAAATTTTCCTAATTTCATTTTTTTGCAGTGTATTTAACCACTACCCCTTACAATCGTGCGTATTTTTCTCCCATTCAGTTTCCAATTCAATATTTTTAGAGTTACATAAAAAGCTTGAAATGTATATGTATACAACAATGTTACATTTGTTTCCTAAATGTTACATCTAGAGAACATCCGAAGGCACTGGAAAGCCAGTATTTTGGAACCGAGCTGGGGTCAGGGAAGGTGGAGGGAAGGTGGGGTGACCGATGCAAGGGACGAAGAGGATCTTGAGGCAAAGTGTAACACTGAGATCTTCCCTTTTTCCAAAATTGATTAAATTAGGTTCATTTGGGGGTATAAAATGCTGCAGCAGGACAACAAAAAGGTCTCAAGGAAGGCATACTCGTTCTGAGACAACAGCATTATTTGTGGGGCCTTAAGGGGAATGAGTTCCTTTGCTGATCATCTGTATTATACACTCAATTCACTTTGCAGTACATTCTGTAAAGAGCTTTGAGAAGTGATAAGGTGTTACCGGTATATTAAATACAAGGATTATTCTTAGGACTGTTATGATGATGATTATTATTATTACCATGAACAATTGTTAGCGTAAATGCAGAAGATGCACCAGTACAGATGAGTCAAGCCAATTACCCATTTCCATACTGTCCCGCATCAATCAATTCAGTGTTACTATATTATTTCCCCATGATCTTGTTCAATTATACATGGTGCTAAATTGGTTTGTCATGAATGTTCATTTACCGTTTCCTATCAAGCTGGTGATCAGCAAGATCATTTTTAAGTTTGTCCAATTCAACTTGTATGATAGAGTAATTGGTTCGGTCCTCAAGAAGGGAATTTCGTAAATGGAAATTTTCCTGCAAGAAACAAACACTCAAGTTACATAAAGAGACAAGGGAAAAAAAAGCAAGCTTAAAAACACACCCATGTGTGTTTAATTGCCTTTCATCGCTTATTGCTTGGGCCAATCGAAAAGTGCAGCTGTGATTCTTTCTACGGAATCTGTTACAAACAGCATCTCCTCTATAAACCCGTTAAACAATGAAGTTTATGGTTCCAGGCCTGTCCCGCAGTTCTCCCCGACTTTACTATGGGTGGAGCGGCTAGAAGCATTGTAGCATGGCGGACCTGCAAGATAGCTGGCATCAATATTAACAACTGAAGGGGTAGTGACAGAAATATAAGAGGCCTTGGCAATCCTTAAAAATTCCATTCATTTATTAGCCATGGGAATCCCTTCAGGCAAAAGATACATACATGATTCAATTCATCCAGCTGTTCCTTCAGTACAGCAATGTCACCTCTGGAATTCGATTGCCAGAACTCATCTTCAAACTGGAGAAACAAGAGGAAACCGGTTGTGTAAAATTGCCAATAATCTGAGGCAGGTCACAAGACAATTTCAGAACTTATTTAGCAACAGAGCAACAATTAAATTATTGGATTGAGAATTTACATTTAATGTGAAATAAGTTCTGTTAATGCATACAAAATTGAATTATAAGCAAAACAATTACAAGTACTCAAGGAAGAATAATGTAAACAGTTTCATTTCAGTTCTTCCTTGAAAACGAGAAACATACCCAGTGCATCAATTTTCTTTCTGGCTAATAAAGCTACATAAGGGATTCACTCTGAGTTAATATTACAGTATATCAGTTCAACAGACACATTTTCTCTTCCTCTCCCCACCCTGCACTTTACAATCCAGGATTTGTTTTGGGGGTCATTTAATTGATTAAGTCTTGATTTTCATTCAAACTTTACCTTTTTCATCCGGTCGATGACTGCCTGCAGATCAATCACTTCAGTCTCATGTCGTTTCTTCACCTCTGCCATTTTTGCCTCCAGTTTCAACTGTTCCTGAAACAGTCCAGAACCAAGTAGCAAGTTATGATTTGTCACATCCTCATCTCTAAAGGCTGCAACCGTTCTTCAGTGCTCAGGCACTCGTGGCAAGTGAACAAGTAAACCCCTCAAGTTACCACTGCAATTTAAAGCAATATTCTCTTGACCACTTTATTGAAGAATACATCTTCTGCACCTTACTTCTCCCAAATATAACTTTCCTACATAGAGAAATTGTCCTTTTGCTCAGTGGAAAAAAAAATGAAATGCAAAAGTCCTCATAAATTTTCAGTCATTGTACTTTACCGAATTCAACTTGCAGCATATTCTGTTGCATCAGTTCTCCTATTTGCCAATGCTTAAAAGGGGAACCCTGCATCCTTAAGAAGAACACAGAAATCTATGCAATATTCCTGCATAGTTTAGTTCCAGATTGCAAAAGAATGCAGGAATAGTAAATGATTAATCGTTGCTGGTAGCAATCACGTCTACAAACCCCAATTGGCCTTTTGGGGAGCCAGTACAATGCATAAATTTACAATCATCCCAATAGGATGACTGGGATCATACCTCTGCATGGATTTTCTTCTCCAGTGTGGATGCCTGCTGTTGCATATCTTCGTCCATTTCAGCCAACCGTGCTTTGGCCATTTCCACTGTTCTACAACAATATCAGAAGTCAATAGTTTTACATGGGAAGTTCAAAGGTACTGTTCAACTGCAAGGAAAATTGGATTTTAAATAGGTATTACTATTAGCATTACTGAATGTGCAGCGCTGAATGGTGTTCTTATAATCTCCTTGCGAAATCTTGTGCCTTAGTGGTTAGAGCACTCGCCTTATAAGCAAGGGACCTGGTTTCACTTCCAGGCAGGGTGAAACCCTGGCCAAGTTTCTTTACTCCACACACCTAATAATAACACCTCAAAAAACAATTGGTCATTTCAATCCATGACTGATGTAAGACACTGCAGTGCGCAACTGGCTGTTTCGCCTGCCTATCTATCACACACACACAGTCAATTCACTTCACAGTATATTCTGTGAAGCACTTTGCGATGCCTAGAAGATGTGAAAAGCACTATATCAAATGCAAGGATTATTATTACTGTATTATTTAATTTTAAACCTCATAATCCTCACCATGGATTGGCTGCCAGACAACACTGCTATCATTGCCAATTGCATGCCAAATTAGGCTTTGTAAACTATAAAAAGTTTCTAGCTCTCCAGATGACACTTAAAAGTCATCAATCTTAAGGTTATCAATCTTATCAGAGAGCTGGTGATATTCTTGCCCACTGATGTAAACATCCTTGCAGTAGCTATCCAAGGGTTAAAAGATCAAGAGAACCACAGGATTGCACAGAAACTCATTAGTTTCCACTGGGTGCCAACACTTGAATTTAATAGCAAGCTCACTTTCTGCATCATTGCTGTAGAAGAAAGCACAATAACAAGTCTGTGAATTCTTGAGGCTGTAAATAAATGCTCTGTAAAGATGAGTAATCTTTTTTTTATTAAGTTTCTCAAATTCACCAGCTGAATAATTGGTTGTTGAGCTGATCGCACAATTTCTTTCAAGTCCCCACTTCAAGAAAAGACTCTCAAAAAGAAAATAATAATAGCTTTGCATCAGTTTGTATTGTGATGTATTTGGGACATTGAGAGAACAATCCTAGCATGTGGTGGATACGTTTGCACAGTGAACCATTCCAGTTAATTCTAAAAACTCTCAATTTTGGTCATTATGATGGTTTATTATATAAATAAGTGATTTTCATCCACTGACATTTACAAGGGAAATTGTAGAACTCTTGGGTGTTATGTATTGTTCCTAAAGGCTCTTTCTGCTTAAAGGAATTTCCATAGAATTACCACAAACCATTGTGGTGAAAATGAACATTTATTATGTTTTATCCTTGAAGACATTGCAAGGTTTCTCTGTCCTGAAAATGGCGCAATAAAATGCACTTCAATTTAACCCTCGACGACTCAATAAAAGTAGAAGTTACACTGTGTCATTGATGGAAGTCATTGATCTAATCAGCTCCCTCCATAAAACTGGATTGAATGTGCAACTGATTATTTCTCTGTTTTGCCTTCTAAAAGACCAAACTCCCTTAATATTTCACACTGACCAATATCCTGAGTGATACTGCTATCTGATTTGATTCCACAGATTGTACCCAATAATCCCCAACAGGATTAGAAACAATACGCCAAGTGTGTTTGATCATCTAAATTTACACTGTATGTAACTTTCAATCATGCTTAGCAGGCTGTTCATATTAAGTGCTAGTAACCACCAGGGCATGAGCAGCCTACACTAATGCCACAATTAAAGTAACTAGTTCAGCAAGTAGCAATGTTTGATTTATAATCATAAAAGAGGGACCTGATGTATCCACAAAGCAACCATGGAAATCTTTAGTGTTTTATAACCTTTAGAACAGTTTTCAACCAAAAGCCAAGGTGGATGCCATCTCCCTGATGTACAATAGTATCTAGGGGGTCCAGGGTAAAGTACAGGTAAAGATAAAATACGGTTCGATTTTATTAGCATTTTAATTTGATGCATTTCTATAACAGAGAACAGTTTGACATTGAGTAAGAAAATCACAGCCCAGAAACTGCAAATCTTAATGACCACAGCGACTGCATTTTCCCAATGAACGATCCACCAGGATGGTCCAAATGAGAGCACTGGATGGGTTGATGGGCCAAAAGGGAGCACATAATCTTAATTAAAATAAATGCGTTTGATATTGCACCTTATCGTGTCATCAAGACATCTCAAAGCGCTTCACTGTAAAATGGTTTGATTGTATAGCAGCCAATTTTGTGCACAGCAACATCCCAACAACAACAAAATTGCACTTGTATAGCGCCTTTCACGTCAGGATGATGTCCCAAAGCGCTGAACAGTCAGGTCGGGACCCGAGCGGGGGGGGTGTGGGGGTGGGTCAGAGTAGGGCGAAGGAGAGGGGAAAGAGTTAGTTGGGGGAGCCAAAGGCGCAGTCGAAGAGGAAGGTCTTGAGACTGGCCTTGAAGGAGGAAAGGTAGGAAGCAAGGTGAAGGGGCTGCAGGATGGAGTCCCGTAAATATCCAAGGAGTGAGTGACGAATTTTCATTTGGCGGATTGTTGGCCAAGACAACAGGAGAAACTCTCTCATCTTTCACATTCACCTAAACAAGCAGACTAGGATATTTTGTTTAACGTCTCTTCTAAAGGAAAAGTTTCAGGGCTGCAATTTTCTCCCAGCCCAACTACATACGAGTAACTTTTAAGCGCTGTTTCAGCATCAGTGACCAGACTGAAAACCAATATTAAGTTTTATGTTTCCCAAAGAGTTAGTGACTTAAAAGCTTCAGGTTGATTTGAGCAACACAGAATCATTAGCAAAAACAGGGGTAAAAGAAACATTGTGTTGAGCAATAACTTATTACAGACAAGGACTGCTTCAAACCCTACGATGAAAGATTTCTCTCCCCACCACTCCCTGCTATTTGTGAAGGAGTCCAAGTGGAGCAATTGAGTAGGAATCCTTTGAAGACAAACTACGATGTTCAATGTTGACAGTGTCAAAACATTCATCAACCACAATGCACACCCATTAAATTGCCTTGATGCAATAATGACAAAATTGGTTTCTGCCTCAAAAAGTAACAAAAACAACATTGTTACGAAGACAGCGCAACCAGATTTTTTCTTGGGATGTATACTCAATAGCTAATAAAGTAAATGTATAAATTTATTGAGAAAAGACACCAAACATTGCTGTGCACACATTTGGTGCTCAGTTTGCCTGAAAATACAGTTTACAGTAAAATTCTGCAAAGCTCTTTGAGATGTTTCAACGCTGTGATAAGGCACTATACCAAATGCAAGGATTATTAGAATGGGGTCTAATAAATGGAGTCATGTAACTCAGTGGTTAGAGCACTCGCTTTACAATCTAGAGACCTGGGTTCAATTCCACGCAGCACAAAACCTTGTGCAAGGTTCCTTACCACATGCCTGATAATAATCACTCAAAAAAATCAATAATAGATCGGTCATTTCAATCCATGACTGTTTGTGGGACATTGCTGCAAGCAATTGGCTGCCGTGTTTCACCCACAAATATACAGTCAATTCACTTTAGAGTATATTTTGTGAAGCGCTTTGAGACATCTAGAAGACATGAAATGCTCTGACAAATGTAAGGGTTATCATTATTAAGATCGCATTGAAAGAAGTGCCACCACACTCACCTTTTCAGCGTCAATTCCAACTTCTCTGTCTCTATATTCTGGATTTTACTGTCTTTTATCAAACCGTTGATCAATTTATTGAACTCTTGAACCATACCATGATCAGTATGCACACAAATTTGTTGATAGAAATCAGCTAGCTTTTCTCGGCTGGTTAAAAAGGAGTAAAAAAAATATAGTTAAAGGTGAACTATTCCCTTTAACAATGCATTTCCAAACATCCTTATTTCTATCTACAAATCACTCCAGAGACTCACTGGTTGATTAACTTGGCACATTACAACTACATAACTAAAAAGACTATGTAAGTTTGGCAAAAATGGGTTGATTAACTATAGTGTTCTGGATATTAGTTCAGAGTTTAAAAGCCATTTCTTATATATTGTTAGAATAAAGTTCCTAAATTGCTTACCTCTCATCTGAAGACCAGACATAGAGCACTTTAAAGTGATGGGGACACAAAGCTCTTATACTGACTCTCTGAGGACAGACTGAGAGAGGCGCTGCCTCAATTAATACTAATCTCTTACTCCTCCAATCCCAGTAGTCAGAGGCTGGATTTTAAATGCTGCAATCGAGCAGATGAGTTCCGGCGTTGAACAAACTATGTATAATAATTATTGTATTTGCATTTACAATGAATGACTCCTAAGTTTCCCTGAATGGCAGGGGTTTGTTTGTTTGTCTGTCAGCCGAGATTTAGATTTAATTTCATAACTCTATGTGCGGGCTCCACTTTGACAAAGTCTCCCCTAAATTCAGTTCTTGCTTATTGAGAAAAATAAACTGATTGGGTTCAAAAGGATATGCTTTGTTTCAGGGCTAATACCTGTTAGAATTGGCTTATTTCTTTCTTCCTCCCTCTATCTATCTATAGCATTATTCATTTAGGACAGGTCACATAGCTAAGGCCAGAATCTTGTGTGTGCATTCACATTCCAGGCTTTAAGACCTCCAGTCCCAATTACAATGGAGCTTTACCCTCAGCTGCACCTCATCAGGTACCAATTGATTCCTTTGTAGGAACCTCAACACCGGTGTCCAGGGTCCCCAAGCCTGAATGGTCATTTCACCAATAGCAGGTAGTTCATCCAGAACACAATAAAGGTATCCCCCACCAACTGCGGGGGATATGTTCCTGAAACCCCCCCATGGTTAATAAACCCGCAGTGTGGCAAAGGCCTGTGGAAAGCATAGGGTTAGGGGGAGTAAGTTGCTTGTTCTTTTACTAAACACAAAAAAAAACACAATAACCTAACAAAAACAATACATGTTCAAATAACACAATCAAAAACAATATAAAAAACAATAAATTCATGTTATTTATGTTAATCCTAAGAGAGAAGCGACATTGTGGCATTGTGGTTGATTGCGACATCGCAACTGGGTCCTAGCGCCAAACGCTAGTGTAAGTGTTAAAACCCGTGGATATGCAAAATTCACTGCCTCGATTGGCAAAGGTTGTCGCAGAGAGGAAACCTTGGATATGTGAAATCCATGGTTGACAAGACCGTGGTTGGGGCGGGGTACCTGTATACCATATGTGATGTAACTTTTTTTAAGCAAATAGATAAGACGGTTTGGTCATCATCTCAAACTGGCGGAAAAAAACCAACTGTGACACTAAAGTTTTTCTTCGAAAAATAACTTTCTGGGATGTTGCTGTGCCCAATTGGCAGTTGTCTTACATCCACAAAATATGCAGTCAGTTCAGTTTATAGTATATTCTGAGAACTGCTTTGAGAAGTCTCAACCACATGATATCCAATGTAACGATTGTTTTATTGTTCAATATATTTATTACTGAATTAATTATATGCTCTACATTTGTTGTTTTAGAGAGCTAACTTGATCTGTATTAATTTAGATGTTATTTAACTTGAGATTAATGCTAAGCAGCCGCTCCGAGCACTTTATTTTTGTTAGCTTTCGTGATTCATTTAGTTTCCTTTGCTCATTTTGTGTCTTGGGCAGCTTGGGATGTCCTCCTAACTTTGAAAAGTGCTGTACAAATGTAATTTTGTTGTTGTGTCAAATTTATTGCACAAATAATAATTATCCCTGCATTTGATCTAGCACCTCAAGACGTCTTTGATACGTCTCAAAGTGCTTTTTTAGAGTAAACTGTAAAATGAACTGACTGTGAAACTAAGGCTGTATTTGAAACTAATTCAATCAGTTACGATAACTCACATGATTTTTGTAGATTGATTGAAGCTAAAGACAAAGCAAAAGGAAAGCACTAGTGTTTCCTTCATTAAATAAATTTTGGCAGCCTTTCTAGGTACTAATGGCATATTTGGGATGTGCATGAAACCATTTTCACTCAGGTGAATTGCAACACTCAGTTAATTTGCATCTGAAAATCCAGGGCACAATAATGTGGGTGATTTTTGTTGCGTCTGATGGTACCCATGTTAAATGTTACAAGATCTCACTGCATTCTGCTCAAATCCATATGAATAAAAAAAAGTGGAATAACATAACAGTGTAAATGTATCACTGAATATCTGATTTTTTTTTCCTGCGCAATCGTTTTTATGACTGAAGCAATGGTATTGCAAAACATAGTCTACTCATAGAGTCATTTTCATTGTTGTTTGGCAACAATACGTTACATCAAGCATTTGAAAAGATTGTATTGGTGTATTAATAATTGTGCGAGGTTCTTTTGTTAGGAATAAGAAAACAAACTGAATTGGTGTTTACATTCAACCAAAGTACAATGATGATAACCCCATCTAACCACACCTAGCTTAGGAAATTGACACCCACAGGTTGCTGTTTGTACTTGTTTAAATGAAAATAATGCAGAACCACACACTTGATTTTTGACTTGGAATTAATGTTACAAAATACAAGTTACCAGGTGAAACACAAATAGTAACAATTGGTACAGCAGTACATTTCTGTATTGCCCAGCTCTGTTCGTTTGATCCATCTGCTCCATCATCAGTGACCATGCCATTAGCCACTATGCCCTAACACTAGGGAACGGCAATATGGGAATTTTCCGGATATGGATATATCGGTTGGCTCATATCGAGATATACCGAAATACCGATATTTTCATTCGGTGCCTATCTTCTCAGGAGGTAAATATCTTTCTCTCTCTGTGTCTCTCACTCTCTCCATCTCTGTGTTTTTCTGTCTGTGTCTCTCTATGTCTCTCTCCCTCTCTCCTCTCTCACATCCCCCCCCTATCTCTATCTATCTGTATATTATTACATCCACCCCGTCTCTTCCCCCCCCCCCCCCCCCGCCATCCCTCTCTCGCACCCCCCACCCCCGTCGTCTCTCTCCCCCACCACCCCCCCCAGCCGTCTCTCTCTCCCTCCCCCCCCAGCCGTCTCTCTCCCCCTCCCCCCAGCCGCCTCTCTCCCCCTCTCCTCCCCCCTCCCCCAGCCGTCTCTCTCCCCCTCGCCATCTCTCTCCCCCTCTCCCCCCCAGCCATCTCTCTCCCCCACAGCCGTCTCTCCACCTCTCCCCCCCCCCAGCCGTCTCTCTCCCCCACAGCCGTCTCTCTCCCCCTCTCCCCCCCTCCCAGCCGTCTCTTTCCCCCTCTCCCCCCCCCAGCCGTCTCTTTCCCCCTCTCCCTCCCCCCAGCCGTCTCTCTCCCCCTCTCCCCCCCCCCCAGCCGTCTATCTCCCCCTCCCCCCAGCCATCTCTCTCCCCCTCACCCCCCCCCCAGTAGTCTCTCTACCCCTCACCCCCCACACCCACAGCCGTCTCTCTCCCCCCACCCCTTGCATACCTGTATATTGTATTCAAGGACTATGAATACAAGATGGCGGCTTTGCACCTCGGTCTGTGCATTGTGTATAGAGATGAGCATTCTGGGTCTTGTAGTTGACTGTGCTCGCATCCCGATTTTTTACCTCGATATACCGTTTTTCGATATATCGGTATTTTTAAAATGTCTATATCGGCATACTGATATGAAAATCATATCGGGTTTTACCGATGTACCGATATATCGCCGTTCCCTACCTAACACTCTGAAACTCTCCCCTAATCCCTCTGCCTTGATCACTCTCTCTCCACTTTCAAATCCCACCTGAAGACCTTCCTTTCTGATTGTGCCACCTCCCCCTTGTTTGGTGTTCGAATCTGGCACTGTCAAGTGGTCCAGGACTCACGTGAAGGGTGCTAGCTTGGTACAAAAGAGTGCCTTCGTTCAGAAGGTAGAATAACAATATCATCCTTGATCTAAGTACATAAGGGTTAGTCAGATGAAGAGATAGCAATTTGGGTGCAGTTTAATGAAGCTTTAAAAATACTTAATTGGCTTTTATTTTTTTACTCCTGTGAGGAGCAAGAATACTGAGAATAGTGCCAAAAATTCATAATCTTTCATGTGATTTCACCTACGCATTTAACACATCTACATTTCTCTAACATGAACCTAGGAAAATTGGGTTCTCTTGTATGTTAGACTTCATTTAGCAAACAATAGGACGAATGCCACAGGGGAAATTACAGGAATTTGAATCAATTGTCAATGGGAAGGAAATACCCTTCTTCTATCTTCATTAATCAATCAAAACTTACATTTAAATAGCACCTTTCACATTAAGAGGAAGTCCCATCTTTAAATCTCACCAAGTCATTGGACTTCATCAGCCCAAAACTGAAGCTACAACATTCCAAGGTGTTAATGTCAGTGACAATCAAGAAGAAACAGCATTTAGGAGTCAGTCAGCAAAAGAGTAACTCAAAATGCCCAAATAATTTCAAGTTCACTCATTCAATTTCTTCATTACAAATGATCTTTTAGGTTCAGCGCTCCAAAGAGAAACAAGTCAGAGGTTCTGTCAACCCAATGAATAGTGGGCTCACGGTATGCATGAAAAATGCAAGAAGGAATGGGAGGAGAGTGGGGGGGTAGTAGCTCTCCCAAAGTGCCTGGCATATCCACGATGGGATGAATGGCTTCCTTCTGTGCTGTGACATGCTATGATTCTATGATTGCTCTTGATATGATCTTTTTTGGAGATTGCATATTGCTTTTCCATCTATTCATTTTGATTGATTGATTCATTCATTCATTGAACCATTGCTTGTGCATTATTATTGGGAATTGGGCTTCTTCATCTACTCACTTACTTACATCTTGCGCAATCCCCTTCATATAACAGAGAACCAGAACTGTCTACAGCACTCCAGGTCCAGCAGGCTTTGTTTCATTACTATCTCTACTTTATAACTTGAAATCAGAACTCTCACCATTGTGAGAACGAATCCTGTTAGAAACTTCAAACTCATAAGTTTGTATTTTGTTACAGATGTCACTCAGGCAGCTGAAATCTATACCAACGGACAGATAGACAGTTCAATGGGAGAGCAGAGCAGATTAATGAAAGGTCATTGAGAAGAGGCTGTTACTGTAAAACAATAAATTAAATTGTATAGTGCCTTTCATATTGGGAGGACATTCCAAGGCACTTGAATCCTTCTTTGAAATTCTAAATACTTTTGGAACAGTGCAGAAGTATTTATAAATGATAATAAGGGAAGTTTTCTTTTTGTCGAATTATGTAAAATGTTACAGTTTCATCCAGCCCTACAAAGTATAACGTTAAGCAAACTCGACTAGTATTTTTTGAGTTAAGATGTATGATTTCACCCACAAAATAGCCAATTCACTTTACAATATATTCGATGAAGCGCTTTGAGGTGTCTCGAACATGTGATAAAGCGTTATATCAATGCAAGCATTATTATTATTATTGATTCCATCATGGGTTGACCTGCTCTGAACTGCCCAGGTGTGGAGAACAAGAAGAAATTACACATGTACAACAGCCTGATACTAGGAACTATAATTTCTGCCTTAGTACCCAACCCAGTATGACTCTGTAATTTGTTTGAGAATAAGTCATAGCAACATCATTATTTGAATTTCCTCAACCGTGCAAACTAATCCTCACTCCCCAGAGTTTCAGCTGAACTAGTTCCCTTCAGTTTCATTTGTGATGCTTTTAAGTTGGTTTAGAAATAGCCAGTTTGTCACTGCTACACGTGGACAAGGCAGATTACAAAACATTTGGATCGCACACGCACACAGTGCCAAAATAAAAGAAGAAAACTCCAGTGTGGAATCTGCTTCAACAGATCGATTTTACGCAGAATTTTGACCAGCAAACTTTCACCAAGTATCAACAACAACAACAAATTACATTTGTATAGCTCCTGTCACATCGAGAGGACATCCCAAGGCATCTGCTGCTCTTAACTACCTCTCACTTATGATAACAATCCTTAAGTTTGTTTTAGCGCGTCATCGAGCTGTCTTAAACCGCTCCACAGAGTATATATATTTTGCGCCCACAAAATAGCCAATTCACTTTACATACACCTATACATTCTGTATATTCCGTGAAGCGCTTTGAGACATTTCGAAAACGTGATAAGGCGCTGTATCAAATGCTACGATGATTATTAAGATTTGTAACTGCTTTAAGGTTTTCTTTTTCCACCTGAACATGATCAGGCAACCTGTCGCTTCCCTCCCCTTCTCTTCTATCTCAAGCCGTTAATGCCAAGTGATTACCGGGCTGCAATCTCAGCCGCCTTTAAAGCCATCAAAGACAAAAGAAGAAAGCAAATAAGAAATGGGGCTCTTTTGAAATGAAAGCCGGTAAGGTACCTCCGCAGGTACTGGACGTCTTTTCCAAATCGATCCTCAAACTGATTGCAAGCCAGCTGCTGTGCAAACTGTGAGCCGTCGGATGCCAGAGCGGACAAATCGTATATTTCTGAAAACTCCTCAAAGCCGGCGGTGAAATCGTTGAAGTTGATGATCCCGTCGTTATCGACGTCCAGCCTCTGGAAGAGGGGACTGATCTGGGACTGACTGACGCTCAGCTCCCCGCACACGCCGGAGAAGTCCTCAAACTCGATCAGCCCCGACCGGTTCAGATCACAAGCCGAGAAAAGTCGCCTTAAGTCAGGTCGAGTCATGGCTTGCCGTCCTTCCTCCCCCATTCGTCACTCCAATCTGATCGGATTCAAGAACACACAGGAACAAACCAAACACACTCACACACAGACCCACACACCACACACCCAGAGAGACAAACTAACCCCAAACCACCCCCTTCAAAAATAGGTATTTCCTCTTCCACCACCACCTCCACTCTCTCGTCTCCCTTCCTTAAAATGAATCTTAAACTCAAAAGCCAAGGTGATCAAAGCTGTAAGGTGTCTGCTCTGCTCAGCTGTGTGTGTGTATGTGTGTGTGTCCCCAACAGGTAGCTCTCAAATTGCACAGTTGTGTTGAGTGAAACGTAGGGGATGAAACTTCAAACTTCCCCCAGTGACTTTCTAGTTTTTGACGTGTTGTGTGTGTGTGTGTGAGAGAGAGAGAGAGAGACTTATTGACGTCAATCCTTTTTTTTTAACAGGATGAGAAGAGGCAAGTCAGTCAGTGAAACTTGTCTGGCTGTGGGGGTGGGGTGGGGGGAAGTTTTTTTGCAATTGGAGGTGAGTAAATACTCACCTCCAATTGCAAAAAGAAATCTTACGCGTTTCATTTTCAACAATAGCACATCAAACAAACCAAACAGGAATTTACACCTCCCAACACACATTCCAGCACCTCCAGTGCCTGTGGCAGTAAGAGTAACTTAAGAATGCTGTACCGTGTAATATAAAAATGTTGATGGGGGTGGGGGGGGGGGAATGAGAGGGTGAGGCGGTTTTGACAGCTGATACAACACCAGTTCCTGCTGCAAATTGAAACGAAATTTCAGTCTTCATCAGCCAGTGGGAGAGACATAATACAGCTCTGCGCGTGTTGTGGGAGGTTTAAAATTCCTATTTTTTTGTGCTTGTGCAATAATCTAAAATATGAATTTATATAATGCCTTGTGTGTAGCCTCAAAGCGATGCTGCAGAGTACCTGGACTGGGATTGGAAGTTGAGTGAGGGGGTGGGGGGAGCTGAACCCAAAAGTCTAGTCGGAGACAAAAGTGGAATGATATTTCAACCATTTGGCCAATTTTTCTCTTCTTCATTTTCTCTCGAACTAAAGATGTGAACTGACACTGATCTGAGCAGCTTATGGTACATTTGTAGGAAAAACGTTTGCTTAATTTCACTGAATTTTGTATTTTTCTCACACTGTGGAATTGCTTGGACATACAGCTTCCATTGCCCTGTCAGTTTGTGATTTGAACAAATTGAAATTGGGGAGGGGGGGGCGGTGAGGAGAGAGAAATGCAACTAGAAAAATCATAAGAGTGAATGGGTATTTAATGCCAAAGAAACTATGCATCAAATTTGCATTAATGAATGTCAACAAAAGTCTTAGTATGAGGCTCTTTATAGATCACAATCCTCTTTTCAAGTACAGTGTCAGGTAATAATAGTCTTTTAGGGTTGGGTGTGCGTACTATGTTCCTGAAAGTCAAGTACTGTACTTCAATGATTTAAGGAACTAGTGTATCTCTATCTAAAGTTGGAGCCTTGCTTTGTTCCATCATCTTGGTGGTTATTTAAGAAATGAATAACAATAGTGTTTCTTTACATGATTCAATAAAAGCTCGACAGCAGGTCCATTTTGAAACTAGCGTCTATAAACCAGGGAAGTCTTCATATGTTCTTGCTCTGAGTTTTTCCTGGTTTCGGTGGAAATGCCTTACATAATGACTCAGGAGACTCATGGGGCTCCTGTGGCTTTAGTGGTTAGATCACTTGTTTTGCAAGCTGGGGAGACCTGTGTTCGAATCCAGGCAGGTCAGGGCGAAACCTTGGGCAAGTTTCCATACTCCACACGTCTGATAATAATCCGTCCAAAAAAACCACAATAATAAAATTGGTCATTTCAATCCAAGGCTATTTGTGGGACACTGCTGTGCGCAATTGGCTGCTATATAAATTGCGCTATATAAATGCAAGTTGTTGTGGTAGATCAAATGCAAGGATTATTATTTTTAATATTATTATTTTCAGTTTCACTACCAAGCAGTGGAATATGGGGATTACATTGAACAGTTCCTGCACAGTCGTTTTTGCATGGTTTATCAGTAGTAAATGTGTTGCTTAATTTCACTGAATCCGATGTATTTCCTCGCAATGTGAGAGCGCATAGAGAGACAACACTGGTACCCATTGCCAAGTCAGCTTTCCATCATACGGCCGAAACCAATACTAAGCCGAAATGTGAAACTTTACGCTTTGATGTAGAAAGGGAATCAATGGACTGCTTCAATGCTTTTTTTTTCATTAAAGCAAAACAGACAGGATAGTCAGCTAACTTTGTTTCACAGGCACTCCAGAACCTCATGCATATGATTTAAGTGCACGCAGAGCTCTGCTGTGCCTCGTTAGAGAAAAGGGTTGAGTGGGCATTGCCTCGTTGCATTATTCAGAACATCGCACCATTAAATTGAAGCTTATCCAAGGTATCCTTAGTCAAGGTTACATTTCCTCCAGCACAATACTCAACCTGGATACCTCTGTTGGTGGTAAAGTACCACTGCACATTATGTGGACTTTTCCAATACATTAAGCAATTGTTGTGTCATCTCGCATTCGAGATCAGCCTCATTGCCCTGAACTGCCTTTGAAGCCTAGACACTCACTGTGACTCTGAATTGCACACATCGATATCCCATAAACAGCCATGAAGTGAATGATCAATTTTTATCTTGGGAATTGTTGGCCAGGAGGAACTTGCTTCTCTTTTCAAGTATTTTAATGTCCACCTGAACATGCAGATGGGATCTTGGTTTCATGTCTCATCTGAAGGATGGCATCTCCGACAACGGACAGTTAGTATGGACTGTGAGCTCAAAATTCCCAAGAAGGGCTTGAACTAACAATCGAGGTAAGAGAACAATGTCCTATCTGCATTCTGTAACGAGATAAGACATACACTGTTTTGTTTCCTTGGGATATCTAATATTAAAACTTGTGACATCAAAAGGGTGTAACCAAGAATTCCTGTTTAGTAAGTAGACTCTCCCATGTGGTAGTCATAGTTAAGTATATAAATATTAAGATGCCGTTGAGGTGTGTCTCCTTTAAATTCCAGTGTAACTGGTTTATAGCATTAGACTGAACCACAACTATATTGGCAACAGAAATGAAAATTGCACAGATAGCTGAGAGCAGAAGAAATGTATGTTGCATAGAGTACACAGCAGTGAAACAGGGAATTCAACCCAAATTTCCTTGTTCTGGTGTTTGTACTCAGCACAAGCCTCCATCCCTCCTACTCACTTCACTTGTATCTGTCTATTAAATTATTTCTCATGTATGCATCAGATTATCTTGTAAATGCATTATGCTATTTGCTTGAACTGCAGTTTCTGTCAGTGAGTTCACAATATTACATCATCGAGACATCTCAGAGCACTTCACAGGATAGAGTGTAAAGTGAATTGACTGTATTTTGTGGGACAAATGTGGCAGCCAGCTTGCACATAGTAATGTCCCACAAACAATCATGCAGTTGGCATATACCTTATTGTTTCCTTTCATATTTTTATCAGACATTTTAATCCTCTAATGTTGCATATTGTATTCAACTAGTAATTCACTACATGAAAACATAATTGGATTTGAGGGATATAAAAATCTAAATAACGGAAGTGGTGGTGGCAGGACTTTCCCCCCAAAATTCCAGAAACATTTAAATATCATGCAAATTCCTTATTTCCAAAGAAACCAATTAAATTATACTGTACTATAACTATGTTTGAATGTACAGATTGCCGTCTCCCAGCATTTCACTCTTGTATGCATGGTAATATGTTGCAGAGTTACTAAATACTGGTACAGAATTTTTGTGGGGGAGTTTACTCTCCATTTAAGATGATGCAATTTCATAAGCACTGTATTTGCATGTCCTACCTTTCTTTGCCTCTCTTTGTCACTTTAGTTGCCCATCATCATTGGAACTGATTTGACAGCAACTCAGCCATCCATGTAAAGGTATTAGTTCCTCATTCCTCAGTCTTACTCGTCATTCCAAAAGGAGTGAACCATTTTACAAGTGAGTGATCTGGGTTCAATTCCAGGCAAGGTAAAACCTTGAGCAAGTTTCTTTCCTGAACATGCCTAATAATAATCCCTTTAAAGCAAAAACACACACAATAATTTGGTCATTTCAATCTATGACTGTTCATGGGACATTGTATGCGTTTTGCCCACAAATATCTGCTGGGAAATTAACATTTTTTATGCTGGATTCCATGAAAAAAATTCTGCCACACGTTTTATTGGCCCAGCTCACAACTGTTGCTCAATGTATTACTATGGTAATATTAATTTATGAGAGTTTACACACCAAGCAACTGGCATTCCTGGAAGCTCCTCCTATTTTAATATCCAAACATATTTAACATTTATATAAAATATTTTTCTGTACAATGAAGGCTTGAACAGTTGTTCTGGGCACCACTTGCATTGCTATTTTTAGAATGAGCCATAAAGATTTTTGACAAACATTGCTCAAATGTGTCACTTTCTGATGTAGACCAAACACTTAATGAATAAAATAAATTGCTTTGTATTCCGTAGTAGTCCTGCAATTTTTTAAATTGGTATTGGCATTGAAATGAATAGTCCCTCCTTGTCGGCGTCCCCAATTCTTCTCTCCACAAGCTGTAGATCATCCCAAACACTCTCCTCTCCCATGCCAGGCTCCGCGACCCCATCGTTCCCACCTTCACCCGGCTCTACTGGCTCCCCATTCCTCGGAGGATCGAATTCAAGATCCTTGTTCCCTTCCTCATCCCAACCCTGCCCGGGGTCTTCCCCATGCCCGGGTCCTGACCCCTGATTGTTCAGTGCCTTGGGACATCTTCCCGACCTGAAAAGTGCTCTATAAATGTAATTTTGTTGTTGTAATAGTAATAATAATCCTTGCATTTGATATAGCGCCTAATCACATCATTCAGATATCTCAAATTGCTTCACAGAATATACTGTAATTATTTTGTGGGTGTAATTTGGCAGCCAATTGCACACAGCCAACATGCTACTTTTAGTGACCTATCCATTTCTGCTGGCATTAAATCTAACAAAATGTTAATAGTAATAGAGGCTCTTGGAAATTATTTATGATAATATTTCCCTCTCCCCTATTTGTTTTTTAAAGTATTGAAAACAAAAAGGAACTTGCAGACCAGAAAAAAGTGCACTGTGTTTTCTGCTCTTTTCTAAGACTCAGCAAACGTTTGAATTGGTTGCTATTCTCTGGAGTTCAGTGAAAGTAAGTACAACAACAACAACAAAATTACATATGGCGCCTTTCATGTCGGGAGGTCGTCCCAAAGCGCTGGGACAAATACAGGTACTACTGTATCTGGAGTGGATACACTTTCTGTTCTAAGCTAAAAGTTGCTAGAATATTTGGAGAATCACATGCAGAGACCCTAGTTTGTAGTCAAGAGCCATGCAATACGATTATTTATGTTTTTGGATGCAAACATATCTAATCATCGGTGTTAATCTGCTGATGACATTGATTTAGAACTAAACTACACACTGACTGTGATGTCCACAGCACTATAGCACAATATTTATCATAAGAGCGTCCTCTTGTGGTGAATGACCAAGAACTGCATTTGATTATATATATATTTTTAATTGGGGTTTTAAATGGGTGATTTGCAAATTGTAGTTGAAGAATTTTCTAAGTTTTCATGAATTTGAAATAGAGGGCGGGAGTGGGGGGGGGGCGGGGTGGAATTTGGTGACATAATACCTTCTTCAAGTTGGAGTGTTTGGGGAAAAATCAGTCAATTATTTATATAGAAATACATAGAACATCACAGCACAGAAACTATTCTACCCAACTAGTCCATACTGCTGTTTATATTCTATGAATTGGCTGCTATGTTTGCCTACAAGTTCACAGTGAGATCAAGGATTATTCTATTGGATAATTCAGTAAGTGCTTCTGTATCTTTCTCTGTCTTTTCCTCCAAAACTGTTTGCTGACTTCTTCTGGCAGCAAGTGGACATTGCAGCTACCATCCAGAGCTGTGGCTTAAATTAATACAGTTATGACCTGGGCCAACAGAAAAGTGCAGAAATATTTGCCAAACATTGTGGGAAAATTACGGTGGGTTGATTTACTGCCAATCTACATATTTTAACTTTATTGATCAAAAACTGAACATGAGGAAATAACACCTATTAAATTGTTGCAAAACATTTGTATTAATTTTTTCTTTAACAAAAACTAGGTGGCTCATAGGGTGGGAGGCAGGCACACTAGCTCAGGTATACAGGGCCTGGAGATCCGCCAAAAAGCAGACAGGACCAGAGGCCTGACTGCACTTCTGCAGGACATCAGCACCTCCTGCCTCTCAGCACCATACACAGAGACCCAGAGATACACATACTGAGAGACACAGACGCTAAGAGATGCAGACAGAGACACACATTCTTCTTCTTCTTTGAGAGATACACACATACTAAAAGACACACACTTGCTTTGTAACCTTTCATTGCTCGAATAATGTATCCCCATGGTATAGTATATTATTCTATTTTATTTTTCTCCTCCTAGCTGATATATAATTCAGCGGTATTGACTTCCTTCCAATATCACCATTTCTATTTGTATAGGGACCAAGACGCAGAGAACGGATTGGGTGACATTTGGTGTAAGTAAGATGATGCACCAATGGTCTCCTTGCAGACTTCTGTCATTGCCGTTCTATCAGTACAACAGTCTCCTGGATTGGGATTGTTTCCATGAACACCATTGAGTATTACCTAATTTCACTCATTAGCCCAAACGCTGGGTTTAACCATGCTAAGTGCAGATTTACTGGTGCATACTACAGTCCTATGATGGTGCAGCTTCTGTGTTCACACATAGTGACACAGTCATTACCATTTTGCAATATCTTACCCATGTGAAGCATATAGACAGCTTGTGAAGGTCATTTGTCTAAATCCCTTTTTTTTAATGGTCATTGATTTATCTCTGTTATCCCTTGAAGCGCTCTGAGACGTCGTCCGGCATGGAGGGCACTATATAAATTGAAGTTGTTGTTGTTGTTTGTGGGATGTTTCTGTGTGAAAATTGACTGCCACATTCACCTACTCCCAAAAAAAGTTTCAGTTTTGAAAGATGTTTACACCCTTGTATAAATAATGACTTTTCTGTCATAAAATGCAATTTGTTTAATCCTTACTTGGTCATCAAACACTCCTGACAAAACCTTTAAGGATTCAGGGGTGGGGGGGGTGGGAGGCAGCAAGAATATCACAATCGAGTCAACTCTCGGTTGTTGTGTAGGCGGGCCAGTGCCTGAATCGGGTAGTCCAGGGCACTGCTAACAACAGACCAGCCAGCCTAGCCTGGTTTATTGGAAGCACTGGAGGGGCAGATCAGTCACTGGCAGCAGGGATTCTTACCACTCAGCTCTTGTTCCAACCCTGAAAGCCAAAGCCCTAACATCTCGAAGCTCTTCACAGGATAAACTGCCCCACATGAAGGGCACTAAATAAATGTTGTTGTTGCTGTGTATTTTGTAGTTGAAACAGGCAGCCAAAGGCTGTGTATCAAATAATATCCCAGTGGATCAAATAATAATTTTAAAAATCTTGTTGAAGGGATTATTAACCCTGGAAAGCGATCATTTCGCTAATCAACTAACAACTGGGTTCCTACTTACTGCTGGTTTTACACTAACCCGCCCGAGAATGAAACCCAGGTCCTCTTGCTTTCTTTGTAAGTGCTTCACAGCTGTAAAGTGTAGTGACTATTTATTGGCGAAAGTGGGGAGAAATGCATTACATTTCATAACGGATTCAACGTGATCATAATCTTTCATTCTGTTGTGTTGTACGCCCACGTGTACCGAGAATCTGTTACGGAAGCCATTTTTGTTGTTTTGTGATATTCACATGCTGACACCAGATGGCATACAAGTCCTGTACAGATACTATACCATTCTGAAACAGAGCAGAATTTTGCAAGCATTAAGGTACTAATTGACAGCCAATTATGTCTTATTGTTAGCTTGACGGATAAAGATCTAACAAAAAAAATTGTGCATTAAGCTGAGAAGCTCAAATGGTGTTTGCAAACTGAACTTTCCTCTGACTTGTTATGGCATCACCTCAATCAATTAATTGAATTGCAGCAAGTGTTTATGTGGAAGCAAGAATATCTTGGCTGAAGATAATAATCTTACAACAGCAAACTCTACTTTGGTGTAGTTGGATGGTACCCTGCTGCCTGGGAGGGATAAGATGCTAGTAATGACATGTTAAAACCCACAAATTGGATTACGCATATTTGGCAAGAATTGAGACTGAGGTTTGGGCAGGTTGCACTAGCAGAAATAATAGCCTGATTTACAATAGAACTTGGCTCAGAAGCACAGCACACTGACAACAAAGCTGATTTTAAATTTCCAGGCCTAAAAGACAGAGCTTCCCACTGGAACCCAGAGTCAGATAGGCTGCCTTTTGTTAAGCAAATGACCTTCACAAGCTGCCTGACATAGGAGAGGTAGCAATGAACATAAAATGTGAACAAACATATGAACTTAAAATGTGGATAGAGTTTTTGAGTATCTATCCTGCTTGCAACCAGAACTGTTGAATTGTTTGAAATGTTCAAAAACTTTATTCAGCTATGTTTTGCTTGAATTCATTTAAGTGTGTGTCCATCTTAGTTTAAAAAAAAACTTTCCTACGGTCACACGTATTTCATTTTTAAGCAAGCCTTCATAGAGAGTCAGTCAATGACTCATCAGATGGGTACATTGTAGTCTGATATGCAGCAATCTCTAATTGAATATCTTCAAAAAGGTTTCCTTTGAGGGTTCCTGATTCTATCCAAAATTACATCACCATGCCCCGTTGGAACTCTGTTTCACAAGTCGATTGCGTCAAAGGGACTTGTGAATCGGCAGGAATTACATCCCATTTCCTTAATAATTATAAAATTGGGGCTGAATTGTATTGATTCTATAACTCACTTTGTCCACATAGATTGACACAATGTGACATTGCAGGGAAAACATTGTAAAAATTTCTAACTTATGGATAACTATATTTTGTCGTCATTCCCTGTTGAATAATTCAAATCACATGGAATTAATTCGGACTAATTCCTGGGTGACCTTTTGATTTCTATCAGTCGTTTCTGTAAGCCTGATTGAACAGCTTGCCATTGACTTGCCCTTTTAAAGAGTTGCTCTTACTAGCTTATAAAATCATGCATTCTGTGCTGTTATTCATCAACCAGCAACCTTCGGTTGCACTCAATGTGCATTCTGAATCAGTTTAGAGAATTCTAGCATGTTTCTTCCCTGGCTGCTGTAATTGAAGAGTAAGATTTGCAGTAGGCATTTATACACTAATTGTAGAACTTATTGCAAAAGACTTGGCACAGATCATAGGGCAAAGTTTTGTAACATAAATAAGCGGAGTTTAGATGGTGTTTATGGAGGAAAATCTGGCTCAAAAATGAGTGCCGAGAAACTGATTCAAAAAGGGTGTGTTTGGTATTTTGTAACCATTTGGATGTGCTACTCATCACGTTGAATCAAAAGTATACCTGATCCATGGGATTAAAATTCACTGTGTTCTTTCTGATGATACTTCTTTCATGTGATAATTAGAATAGAAAAAAAGTTAAAGATCCCATGGCACTCTTTAACGTTTCTCCCAGCCAACAATCCCCAAAAATAAAATTGGTCATTCACTTCATGGCTGTTTTTGAGACATTCATTAGTGTAAATTGGCCACTATATACACAGTAACTTCAGCTGCTGTAAATCTTGTGATGTGCTGCAAAAGCTTGGTTTCTCAATGTAAATGTGATTTATGTAATCTACACCCATGTGGCTAATGAAGCTTCATTAACAAATGCCATGCGTTTCAAGAATAGTAAGATTTACCACTGCTTAGAGGTGAAACAAGCCACATTGGTGTCACTCCAGTAAATGTCACATTGAATATTTGAATACTTGGGAAAAGTTGCACATTTTGACCGTAAATGTCCAAACAATGCCTTAGATATATGCACAAAACATAGTCAATTCGCTTTACTTATCACGTATAATCTAATCTGTGAAGCCCTTTGAATGTCTCGAAGACGTGATAATGCGCTATATCAAATGCAAAGATTATTATAGAGGACTTTTCTCCAAAAGATGCAGCTGCACACAGTGTAGTCAACAAAATTAGGTTTCAGAACAGTTCTCACTTTCCTGTGAGCCTGGAGGAATCCTATTATGATGTTTTGGGGAATAATAGCTAAACTGCTTTTACCTCCTCTGATTATTGCCTGCAGGGGAGGTGTTGTCTGTCTGTCACAGATTAGCACAACACCCATGGGTATTTGCCATTTTTCATTCATTTCCCAAGTCAGGCAGCAGATAGACTGTTTCTTCATAAATTATACAAGATTGTTAGTGTTTTGCTCAATAGATATACAGTCAATTCACAGTGTGCATTCAGTGAAGCACTTTGCAATGTCCCAAAGGCTTGATAAGGTATTATATCACTTGCAGGGATTATTATTATTATTATTAATGCGACCGCCACTGCATTAATTGTGCTTTTTTCTCAAATTACTACCATTGGTCACCCCCACTCCCTCCCTCCCCCCTCCGTGATTCCGACCCCAGCTCGGGTCCGAAACACTGACTGCCCAGCAACTTCCTCCTGACTTGAAAGGCGCTAAACACATGTAATTTTTGTTGTTGTTGTCACTGTCTGGCTGCTAAGCTAGTTATTGACTTATTCTTCCCTCCACCACCTCACCTTCAACTTCACTTGCATAGAGCTTTTCTGAGAATCCAATTGAGAAAAAAGCTTCACAGGGTGATGTTGAACGACAGAGGTTTAGAAAATCCCAAGTTCTTTCTGAGTTGGTCTCAGTCCAAATAGTACAGTAGTAGGAAGTATTACAATCTATCTCAGCACCATGGAGCTGGGGAGAAGGAAAACACAATCAGACAATGTTCTTATTTCTTATCCAAATTCATGAGTCCTCCTCAAAATAGATTGTCAGGATTTCATATATTCTGCCGCTCAGTCAGTGTTTAACTGTGTTGCACTTCTAATGGGATTTCCCTCTTTTGATGTGAGGTGAATGAGACCTTACTGCTGCCTCTGCAGGCTATGAGACTTGCCCAAAGAGGAGGTTTTCGTATCCCCAGAAGCCAGCAACACAAGATGATATGGGTGCCATTGGTGGGTGTTCAATTTCCAAGTCACATGTCAGTCTTGTCTCACCTTAGATATCAAGGAAGCCCGAAATAAGTTGTCATTGCTGGCACACTTTGTGTTTGCAATCCATGATAAGCATTATGTCTTTGCAAAAGGCACAACACCTGTCAAATACAAACGTGAAACTCTTAAAAAGATCACACATTAAAATTATTTTGAATGGGGGATAACAGAGCACCCTTTACTGGGTGTGCCATTTTTACAAAATATGTGCTTGAAGACTCTGAAGCTGAGTCTCAAAATCAATTATTATGAATGGATGTTTGTTTCTGTCTTTGAAATGCTTTTTTTTAAAAAAAGGGTTAAAATATCATGTTGATCAAGCAGGCTGTGCCCTTTCTAAGTGTTGCTGGCACCAGTTTCTGTGTTCGTGCAGGATCAGCGATATTGTAATTACTGTGGATTTAAGTGTCATTGTGGTATAGAGATCACACCACCCTGACTGCAGCTGTGTGTTGCAGCCACGACATGAGGTGCTTGTTTAAAGTTGTCATTCAAAGTAGACTTGTTGAATTTGCATAGAAAACAGGAGTTAGATTCTCCAAACCCAGATTCAAATGGGTTTGCCTTCATTCATTCTTATATCTTTCTGGCAAAATGGACGGAAGTGCATCTTGCATATTATAAAGGCTTGATTATTAATTTTATAATAAACACTGGTATTAAACATATTCTCTCCGAAGGGCGACATTCCACCAATCTTAGCCAGTTTGTTTTTGCAATATGGAGGAAAATTCTTACATTTGCAAGCCAGGATTCCACAGTGAAAAGAATCAGCTTCCAAATTAAAAGACCGTGTTCTAAAGGTACTGAAGAAATGGTTAGTAACTCAGATGCTTTCGTAAAGTATTGACCTTCAACTGGCAGCTTCCCTGATCGTAGCTGGAAAAGGTTGGGCAAATTATATTGTTCTAACGTCAATTTAAGGTGCAGTTCTAAGATAAGCTAAACAAATAATTTTGAGTCATAAATATGATAGAGACATGTATATTTGTAGCACTAATCTGCTGTGGGAGGGGGTTGGGGTCTCACAAGAGCTTTAAAACACTGGTGCAAAACCAACTAAAAACCTGTGAAGGTTAATCCTTTGGGGTGTGTGTGTGTCACCTGACGCTCTGGTCTGTTCTGCCATCGCAGAAGAAGTGGAGGAATACTCCACCCTCAGACTCTAGACAATATATTGCCAAAGGACAGACTGATGGCAAATTGCCTCAGTCTGGAGGCAACTCGTGTCAGCCCCAAACACAAATCTGAAAAATGTATGCATAGATTTCAGTACCAAAATACAACATTTTTATTGTGTTTTATTACAAAAGAAAAGAAATAAAGTGCCTTCTGAATAACACAATACATTGACATTAATAACATACAAAACAATAACAGGCACATTTGCTGATTTCATGTTATCTGTAAGATTTGGCAGTCTTCGGTGATTTGGGTTTCAAATCAGTACAGTCTGTTCAAACGTAGACCGTGGACTGATTTCTAATGGGATTCCTGAATAAGGAAATCCAGGAATGGGGACACCTTTTTTGGTATTCCCAAGTCTATCCCCTATGTCACGGTAACTCACAATTCTGCTTTGAAACAAGGTTTTTCAAAGATGCAGAGAGCTGGAGTTGGGTCCTTTGTTTCCTTATGAAATACATTTAGAAATCATCACCTGCATTGTTAGATTTCTCCTATGTCCATGTGGGTACTGAGCCTCCCACTCCTCATTTTTAAAAGTCTAAGTGAATCCCCCCAAAAAATTTCTTTCATTTGCTAAATGCACAATATGAAGGTCATTTTAGATGGCCTCAAAGTTCATACATTTAATTGGTACAATTTGTTTATAAGTTACACATCAATTTCACGCTTCAATACCAACTACAAACAACGAGACTTCAGCTCTCTGCTTTCTAAAGTTTTTATCCTGTACAATCAGTTCAAACTAATAGCTTTCTAAGCAAATGTCACAGCTAAAGTAAATGTACTTTACATAAATTCTTCAAGTGTGTGCTGTGGATAAATGTCAAACAAGTAAACACATTATAGCATCCACTTTACAGATCTGATTTAGCTTGACACCACTCTCTACTTGTGCTCTCCACCGCTCCCCCATCCCAGCTCACATTTTTTCTTTTTAAAAACATAACAAACACATTTCACCACTATTAGCCACACTGAGCATCAATACTGACATTTTGAAATACGTACCACTTACAGACTCCACAAATAGATAAAGTACAGCTGGGTTCTGAATGCAAATTGGAAAACCTGACAAAATATCTACTATGTTTAGTCATTGGTTTAAAATAATTTGATTACAACGGTATAAATGGATACAAAGAGTTTTCCCAATGAGCTATCAGCATTTTTCTACAGTTCTTTGTTCACCCTCTAGAAATACTTAAGACTGCCAAGCCTGTGTATAACATAGTGAAAAATGCACAGTAATACCAAACATTGAAGACAGTTGAACCATTTCCGAAATGACAAGCAGATTTAAATTCCAGAACAATTCAGTACAACTAAGGGTTCCATTTTATAACAAAATGCTTAACAGTCTAAAATTTCTACTGGTAAAAAGGAAAATCTTGTTTTTAATCATGGGTTACAGCAAAATGGATATAGCCATTGCAAACATGTACAAGACGTGCAAAAAGCCTACAAAATTAAATGGTAGTGTACAGTGACAAGAGCATACCAAAAGATTTTTTTACATAGTGCATAAGAATTTAGAAAATAACTTAGCAGTCAGAAAAATGTGGATTCTACAGTTATACCACTGGGTTAAGATTAGTATTATAGAATTATAACTTAAATATTAGTATGTGCTCTTAAGCAAAACATTCTAATGACTTTAATAAAATCCTAGAGAGGTTTTGCATTTATCTGAAAAGATATTTGGTCAAATTATTGTCAGATTTATGGTAAAATGGTAGTACTGTAGGATACTACATACAGACGATTTGAATCCAAGACAAAGAATAATGTCAAGTAGACTTAGTGCTTGTAGGGGTGATCATTGCTTTGTATCTATGTGATTCTTTCAATTTTGAAATCGAATACTTAGTCTCCAGACACAAGAATAGCACACTTGTCACTGGGAACCTGTAGAATCTTTTTGCATGAACCCACCCAATTTAGCAGAAAGAAACAGGGCATGCTGACTAGTCGGAGAGAGAGAAGAGAGATATTGAATGCGTTGTCAATAAACTCCAGCTGGAATCAATGATTTCCTCAAATCATCTTCCTAGCTCCCACTGATCATACACGAGACAACCAAATTTTAAAAGGGTATTTCAGCAAAGGGCATTTGCTGTATTGGAATGTAGGATTTTTAAAATAAATAAACCACACATTTCCCACAAATATTACCAAATTAATAAAACATATTTATGCAATACCGTATACAATTTCAGAGGCGATGCTCTTCTCAGATGGAAGTTTAGAGCCACTTTGACACGATGCACAGATAATAGGATCTCCTATTACAAGCGTAAGTCATTAAAGTGACCTAAATGTACTGAGATATGAAGAAGTACCACCTTCTGGTGCCCTACATGATTGAGAACGCATATATACTCACTGTGATATGGCGGCCTTCAAAAAAAAAGCCTTACTAATGTTTAATAATAAAAAAACAGAAAAGAACTATGAATTTAACTCAGTAAATTATCAAAACTTTAAGTACAGGAGCCTAGAGATTCACATCTATACTGTAGTTCACTGGTTCTCAGGGTATTTATTCCCTTTCGTACAACTAATTCACAGTATCCCAATACATTTCTGCTACTTGCTGTTACCTAAAGTACAATTTGGACACTAAAACTGCTGTAGATATAGTCAGTGCTCAGTAGTTTATTTGTTGTGGTGTGTGTATACATGTTACAACAAGATATTGCTACAAATTGACTGACAGATTGAACTTGTTTTCTTGAGTGACATTTTCCTTGTTTGCCAATTCTGTTTTAAACCACATGATGTATCGGTACTGTACTCACATACATTTTATACTAACACTGAAGAATAACAAACACTTGCAACACTTGTTACTTTATTCTGCTGTTCTTTGAAAGGAAATGGGATGAAATCAGGTTGATGTTTTATAATTTACCAAAAAGGCATTAAATTGCCCAATGAAGATTGGGGGCCAATCCTGATTAGGGGCATTGTTAAGATGCTGTCTACCTCTGCT
Source organism: Hydrolagus colliei (assembly GCA_035084275.1). NCBI lineage: Eukaryota > Metazoa > Chordata > Chondrichthyes > Chimaeriformes > Chimaeridae > Hydrolagus > Hydrolagus colliei. The sequence goes on along the minus strand of CM068755.1, from coordinate 11,993,433 downwards.
TTTCACCAACACTATTTATAGTGTCTCTTTGTCAAAAAGGGAGGTACTCAACACTTTATATCATCTCTCTGGGATGTGTTACCTTCGTTCTGCTATCTCAATCCGGAAATAATATGCTCTCCACAAAGTCCATCTTTCTCAGTCAGTACTTCAATTCAGATATTGGTCATGTATCTTGTCCCACATCAGTAGGTTTAACCATGAAGGTTACTGCTGCCAAAAGATGGCCAACCTCATATTTCTGACAACTCAAACACTGGAGCTTGTTAAGCCTTGGAATCTCTTTACTGGATTTTCCTTAATGCACGGTTAAATCTTTGGAAACTTTCCTACATCAGTTTCAATTTCAACAACTTACTTACACCAACAAAAGCACTGGAATCACTTTACAATATGGAAAAGCCAGCCTTATATTCTCATCAGTAATCATCACATTTCACCAACTCAAAACAGGAGCGAGGATCTCAGGTATATCTCCATATCCGTATCTTCCTTTAATAATCTTTTTTGGGCATATAATACAAAAAAGCAAGATGCATGCACACATCACTTTTCCCACCATACTAGTTTTTAAAGTATAATTGTAAAAGCTCACGAGACATTTAGATGGAGAATGTCTTTTTTTTTACCTAATTGATTTCCTTTTCAGAATATCTTGTTCATCCAATTCCAAGACCAAGCTATTTTTAACTGAGTCCAGAGTGTTGGCTTTGACCACCCAACTTTGCCTTGACAACTTGGTCTAACCCTTAATCAAAGAAACATATGCCGTGTCTGTCCTAAACTTCCCTTTCACAACCCTGAACCTGTGTTCTCTTTTCCTACTGCCTTTGACTATCTGAAAGCATTATTCCAGATTTACTTCCACTATCCTGTTAAGCATCTTATACAGTGTTCCTCTATAACATATACTCGGAACAAAATGGACCCTGTGGCACCCTACTTAATACTTCCTCCATTTCAATTACAACAAATACCTGCCTCTTTCCCTTAAGCCACCTACTAATCCACATCCATCTCTATCTTACCTTTGATATCCAGCAGCAGTGATGCAAATAAATTGCTCATGTACTTAATCAAAGGGCTTTTAGGCATCTAGGTGTACTATGTCATTTGATTTCCACTATAGGCAGAGTTGGTTCAACCAAAGTTCACTGAAGCAACACACCACTACCTTGTCTATTTTCATCTAACTTGCCTCCATTTCCTTCCCTTTAGCCTATTACAAATCTATGTACACATCTTCTACTTGATACCCACTGAAGCAAAGGCTCATCATATTAGCAGTTTTTTTGTTTCCAATGAGAAAACATTTGCATTTTATACGATAAACATATAAATTTACATGTGGACATTTAACCCATTGAAAACTGGAGTCAAATTTCTGCTGTGTCAAACTGGAGTCAAATTAACAATGTGATCCCATCAATTTTCCTTTTTAGATAAATCATTTGAAGTGCTGAACACATCTACAGTTCTAATTTATAATAGGCATCTCAAAGGTTTATAGACAATGTTTTTCAGCAAATGTGGGGTAAGTATACACTCGTGGGATATAGGGTTTAAGCAGTCACTACATAGACTAGTCACTGTTTTATGCAAGGTTTGGTACATTTCAGAGTTAACATCTCCACCTATGAAAATGAACCCTTATAACGTTATACAAAATGTGTGCTCCTGTGCATTTTGCAAACAGAATCATTTTGTTTCCTATCACTCCCTCCCTGAAAAAGGAGTCTTGTACTGTAAACCCCAAATTGCAAACAAAGTGGGAATAGTATGTCATCCAATATATCATGCATTTCCATGCTGTTCAGCTGATGGGTTACAGATACAAATGTTTTTACTAAAAGTGAATGTCACACCAATAACCATCCATGCATGTGGTTTACATACTGAAAATATGTTCAAGTGGCACAGTACAACAGTTGATTTTAAGCTGCCAGCCTTAGTCTTTCCAATTCCGTATTGTGGTTGGTCCCTTACAAAGGCCACAGTGGTATAGTTGTAGCTCCCTCAGCCATTTTGTGTTTCACACGACAGCATCCTTGATTTCAGACCCAATTCTCACTCGAGGTTGTGGGCAACGAGGGGAAATTTCCACATACAAGTTTTTTTGATTTATTTGACTATTTGGTGATTCTGGATACTCAGAGTCCTTGCCGTTGACAGCGTTTTCCAGCACTGGTGTACTGCAGATGTGGTTATCATTTAAGCTCTGGTAGCCTTTATGGTGGTCAGGAGTTGGTGCTTGAATCGGATTTCCATTCAAAGGCAGGCTTTCTTGTATCTCGATCTTTCTTTGTTTCTTTTGTTGGATATTCGAGCATTCTCCATCTTTTATCAGTGACTTCATTCTGTCTCGGTTCCAATACAGGAAAATGAGACATAAAACAGCAAGTGTCAGCGCAAAGACTACACTAACGGTTACAAACTCAGTCCAGTAATTCTTCCCGTTGGTGTGCTGAGCATATCGACTTTCACTACTGAGTGGATTTATAACGATCCCTTTCTCTGGATTTCCATAGTTTTCTATGGGGCTGGATTTTCTTGATGCTGTTGTGGCTTCCAAAGACAAGTCTGCTCTCACACAATAGTTTGCAACCAGCAGTTGAAAGCCTTCCTCTAAGGCCCAGCATTCATATACTCCAAATTTCTCTGCTGTTGTGATAATCTCGCCATCGGTAAGAATCGTGTACTTAGAATCTGCTACTGCTCCATTATGTATCCATTTTCTTGTTGCAAAGTTTGATCTTACTTGACAACGCAGCAGTTTGAAACTATTAAGTGGCACAGTGACAGTCTCACATGGGACAGTACCTGTTTACGGAAGAGAGATTCATTAATAGAAAACTGCATACCGGTACTTCAATACAACAGATTCCTGAATTAGAAAATTAACTTAACCCTTCTGCCCGTAGATCCAGTTTTGAAGTCAGAAAGTTTAGACATACATAAAGGAGTCAAACATACACTGAGAATACATGAAGAACATAGAATTAAATATTAAGAGGTATAGAAATGATCGAATTTCAAGTAAGCAGAGTTAAGTAAGTTGAGAGTTTACAGAGGACCTTCATGTCAAATACACCTTTTCTATGTATAGAATAATAGTTTCTCAACTGATTTGCGTAGCTATGTGCAGTTTGATTGTCAGAGAGTGTTTTCTTGTACTTCACCAGCTTGCAGAAAGGGTGTTAATTGGCCTTGAAAATTCCAGTATAAGGCATTTATATACTATCACAGTGGTATTGCATAGACAGGTAGGTATGGCAACGTCTAGGAGGCATCAGTTACAACAAGTACCCTATACATATGTGCAGGTTCTATTCTGAAATGCTGTATGCTGTGTAACAGAACAGCTAAAGTGAGAGGAAGGAGCGGTTCTATTCATTTAAAACAACTGAATGATACTTTGGTTCTTTAGAATGACTTTTTCTGACTAGCTAACCAAGTGAACTAAACCGTGCAGCTAATTTATAAAATCAGTTTCATTCGAAAGTTTTATAAATACTCACGCTGTGGCCTGTAAGCTCTGGGACTGAACACTGAAACATTAGGTTTCCGACACTGCCGTTCAGCCTTGCCCATCTCGATGTCTTGTTTCCATTGACTGCAAGATTAGAACATGGAAAAATAGACATAAGAAACAGACTTTATGGTAAGCAAAAGAAGGCAAAGCACACAGTGGACTTCTTGTCCCGAGTTTAACATTCAGTGCTTTGGGTCATCCCCCGACATAAAAGGCGCTGTACAAATACAATCTTGTTGTTGTAATCTGGAATTCTGTCTAGTCTCAGGTTACAAGACCATTTTGGATCAAAATTAAGATCACGCAGAAATATGGAAAACTCAAGCCACAGCTGCAAGTCAGGTCTTTTAAAGAACTGTGGAAAATCGGGTTCAAAATTATGTGGAAACACTCCTGATCTATAGCCATATTACAGGCACCTTGAGAAATATGATGACTTCCAAATGGATCCAATAGTTATCGAACATTTTCAGAGTCTGAAAATAGTATCATGATGAATTCTAACATGACTTATTTGTTGCAAGTTTCCAAACATTTTCCTTCTCAGGCCACTTACGAATTGAACTGTAATCCTCGGATACTTCTGCACATCATCCCATCCCAGGCACAGTATGGATCCCTAGCCAATACACACTCGCCACAAATCTGATAAATGCTGCAGTTGGATGTAGGCAGTTGAACAACACCCGAGTAAGAAGATGCATACAACATACCCTGTGTACATTGGAGACATAAAACAGAATGCAATTCAAAACACTGGGTTACATCAATTTTTTTTAAAATTATCATTTGAAAATTACTGTGTAATTATTTGATAAGTATTCACTGCAATCTTGCGATTGGCATTCAATTAAGGATTACAAATGGGATTTACCATTCATCAATGTGCAAATTCTAGATAAAAGAGTAAGGTTACAGTGATATAGGAAAACACAATGGGTTTGCAATTGCAACGGGTAGATTTGGAACAGATACTAAGAAGCATTTCTCTCCCCAGGGAGCAGTTAATAACTGGAACAGGTTGTCAGGACAGACACTGGACTCATTTAAAAAATAGCTGATGCTGTGATGGGGAGTCAGCAGATGGATATTCTGGAGGGATGAGATCAGATGGGCCAAAGGGCTCTTCAAACAAACCAATCTTGGACTATCCTTCAACCATTCTTTTCTCCTTATTAGCTACATCTGCATTTCCATTGCCACACATTCTAGATGGGCAAAAATGTTGGCCTTTGTTATGGCACTGAGATGGATCACAAATGAGAAATAATGACTTATTTCGGTAGTAATTGCTACAAATTCTTTGACAAAAGAGAGTCCTATTCCAATAACTATTGATATATGGCATTACATGCTAATGGCAACAAACAATGTCTCCTCGCGGGAAAAAATCGCAATGGATTTTGTACCTGTTTTGAATCCAATATCATGTTCTGCACGGGTTGTGGTGCAGCAAACAGAGCAATTTCCTCAATAATGTGCATCTTATTCTTCACATTTACTGCCTTGTGCAATAGACCCGTTTCTGTTGGAGAGCAAAATACAATGCACAAAAAATTCTAAATGCTTCAAATCACAACAGGCAAGACACATCAAAACAATACTCACATTTAATGTAAGCATTTCATCTTAAATGCAAGTAAAATACTTTTTATTCAGATAAGTTGATTTATTCCTTTATCGACTTACTGCCATCCGCTCTGTAACACTATTATTGATCGCATTTTCATATTCCGAGTGGTTGGAATTCTAATACACATCTATAGCTGTATGTGACAAACTAGCATTGACATTTTATCAAATTATCTGCCTTAAATCATTTTACTGTCAATGAGCTCAGTAAAAGGTATTAAGAACAATTTTTCGGAAGCAACATATTAGCCTATGGAGAGTGGAGTTTCCTTTTGGTTATCTGGAATTGTATCCCAAATAGTATTAATACTGTACAGTAAAACCTCGATAATCCTGCACGGTTGGGCCACCAGATTTTGATGTTTGCCGGTATTTAGAAACTAGCCTAGAAATGGCTGGGGAGGCCCCGCCCCATAAACACAGCACTGAAGCCAAAAAATGCATGAGCTTTACTCATTATGCTGGGCGACAAAGCAGCCACAATGAGAGTTACAAGCAGCTGTTCCGAACTTCAGGAGATTTGCTGGACATCGGGATAAAATGAGTACTGTACGTATTTTGAAATCTTGCCGGTTTTAACGGAGTGGCCATCCTTCGGAATGTCGTATTATCGAGCTTTTACTGTATTTATTTTAGAAATGTTCATTTCCCCCCACCTCCTTACTGTATTTTTGCACAAAGTTGCACAGTGCAATCGAAGTATCTTTCTACAAAGCATTAGCCCATTCAGTTTTGTTTTCATTTTAATTCGAGTGACACTTTTATTTCTAACATTTGTAAAGTAGCAGATAGGTCCATAAACCCTGGCAGTAGATCATCACCAGACAAAAACAGCATTAGTGTCAAACAGAAATTTTAACACAGAATGGATGGAAACACAGAATAGCTTTGGGGAGTAAGGGCTCTGTTTTTGTGCTAAATTTCAGCAAAGCAAACATGACTTACGCTCAACCAGGTATTAAGCCTTTCAGGATGAGATCAAAGGGAGAATTAAGAATAATAGCTGATTATCTCCTTAGTTGAAATCTGTAAAATGATCACGGTCAATTAATGATAACAGGTATTGTCAGATCTATGGTCAGATGATGGTCTGCTAAATGCAAAGGATCCATGCATTACATCTGTGTTCTGATGTTACTTATGTATTGTATTAAAAGCACTGAAGAAAATAGGATTATCACTTGAATAAAACAATAAGACAATTAAAATAATGAGACAAATGGTAGCTATGGTCTGCTGGTTCAGCGCCTTGGGACATCCTCCTGACATGAAAGGCGCTATATAAATGTAATTTTGTTGTTGTTGGCTGGAAAATTATAATCTCTGATAACACAAAGAGAAAATGGCAAATTGCTCCAGAGATACACTCATATTTCAATGTAGTCAATTTCTGTGCATGGGACTTATTCTGCATAAAAATTGAAGGAGTTTTGGATGAATTACCATAAAATATTAGTTTCCTGGCAGTACCCGATGGAGCCTGAAGTGATTTAATCAGATAGCTGTGGAACGTACCTGTGCCCAGAAACATGACATTGTAGTGGCCGTGAATGCCTTCAACTTGGTCCACAACAATCTGTGTGTATTTAATATGCTTTTTGATCAACAAGGGCTGACTCCTTATTTCATCCATCAGAAAGTGATCTTTAGCGAAATTCAGCACTTTATCCGGCATTTTGAATGAAGAGGTTATATTCATGGCTCTAGCAGCATTTGTAATGCACTGTTGGGCATGATGGAAGAAAAGTTTTCTGTATTATTAAAATGTTTGATACCATCTGAGTAATTTTTCACAACTTTAAAAATGCTCAATCTTCAAAGGGAGCCCATCAGCAAAAAAAAATGCCAATTTTGTATTTCATGGAACTGTGACAAATCTATTCTACAAAGTTTTCTCACAATTACCTCCATTCTACAAGGCAGAATACAGCACAGTACAATGAGAATGTTTACAAATATCTGTGAAACACTACACTAAAAGCCGTTCATTTTAGGACATTCACATTAAAATGCTAAATGCGTTGCTTAATGTTCAATATGATGAAGGTTAATCTTTAATGTCAGTGATACGTACAGTGCCTGGTCTTGGCTCTGGGACAATGTGATTGTAGGGATACCACCGCTGTGTCTCACGATTCACTTCCATGTACCTTCCACTGAAGGCTCTTGTGACATCTGCCATAGAGAATTCACAGACAGCAGATGTGGCTGCACCACCTTTGTACCTATAGAACAGAATCAACGTAATGGATACATTCAAGGCACAATAACTTTCTTTTCACTCCGTTCAACTTTAGAATTTCAAAGACGCCTACAATGGTGCTACAATGAACTCTCTCCCAGATTCGCTCCCTCTTTCAAAGTACATTTGAAAACAAAGCTCAGCTGCCCATCTGGCACTGTGAATGCACTTTGAGTCATCTTTCCATCAAGAAACAATCGATGTGTATGCAAACTTTAGTGTAGCCTCGTCTCACATTTAAAACAATGTCGGTCACCCAGCCTTTGACGTCCAAGGTACACATTGATACACTGAAACTATTTTTAGTTAACATTTTTGTCTCGTCCTACCTCAGGGAGATTAGCATTAAAAACAACAGGCAGTGAAAATCGGGATGCCTGCGATCCATTAATTGTCACCAGAGACAATGAACAATTTAAATGTTACAATTTTCACTCATATGGAGACTCGTGCGAATTTGGCATACTGCAGTCGTCTTGCTTTTTTCCCCTTTAATAAACAGGACGTATTTATGCTTCCCAACAAGAGCCTATGTATCCCGCTGCCAAATATTTCAGCATCTGATATTGTTACAAATGGGTGACAAGCATCCAGCTGTAACTTTGCAAAATAGAATACAGTAAACTCCCACTGATCATCTGGTCCTCCATTGCCAATGTTGTGAGTTTCATGAATCCCCAAGTCATTTTAATTAATGTTAATTTTGGAAGCCTGTCCTTTCTACAAAGTCTGGGAAAACAAATTTAAAAATTATCCACATTTCCCTCTGAAGACAAAAATGGTCTTGCAAATTTCAATCATTTTTAAGTTACTAGGCTTCAATGGAAGAACCGAAAAAAATATTAGTACAGTAAAAGCCCGTTTACCCAGCACCCGATCAATCGTAACTTCCGTATAACCAGCGCATCAAAAAAACAGTGCGCATTCAATTAACCGGAATTTATCCAGAAAAGTGCATTAAGATTATTGTGTTTTTTTTGCTGCTACTAGTGCCTGAAGGTGGCACTGCCGTTTTTTCCCCCTCACAACGAGTACAGTATGATTAGTTTTGAATGCTGCGGTAGAGTGGGAGGAAGAGAGGGAAAGAGGGGGCAGGAGAGATAAGTGGGGGAGAGAGAGGGTGGGGGAGTTGATTAATTTAGATGGGAAATCAGAGGAGTGGAATGGGGTTGGGTTTGGAGCCACTGAGATGCTATATGTTGGAGAGAAAGGAGCAGGAGAGAAAGGAAATAAAACCTTTGATTGTGTGCTGCATTTATGTACTGTAATCAATATTTATTGCTTTGTTGGTAATTATCCATGCAATATACTGTTATTATTTAGTCTATTATTAATATGGTATGTTTTATCAATTATTTAAATTAAACAACTTTTTTTGCGTTTTCGGTCGAATATCCAGCACTCGCTTTAATCGGCATTGGCCGAGTCTCGAGGGTGCCGGATAAATGGGCTTTTACTGTAGTGTACTTTCACGGGTGAAGAATTTTAGGATAGACCGGTTTATGGCATTAAACCCAGTTTACTTAACATACCACCATTTTGTTACTAAGTATTGACATTTAAAAAAAAAGTGTGGATAAACTTTGTGGATTATAAGGAGCCAACATTAATTTTTTTAAAAAGAAAAACAAGCAAGTGGAGCATTATTGAATCAGAAGATAATTTACAGGCATTTTATTCATGCTGTTGCAATTCCAGTGCTTTACAGGTAACATTCTCATTAAATAATAATAATCCTTGCATTAGATATAGCGCCTTATCAAATCGTTGAGATGTCACAAGGAGCTTCACGGAATATATTGCAAAGTGAATTGACTGAATATTTTGTGAGCAAATGTTACGTATATTATCTACTGTTACTAAGTGTAGGTTGGTGCTGCTGAAGGAGCACTCAGTTTCACAGCAGGCTGCACTGTTACAATCCTGGGAAACAAGAGATCCAAAGCTAAAGATCTGGTCTGAAACAACGATAGATATTGCTGCACCATCGATTCTTGTTTATCCATCTCATCTGTTTCAATTTGCTGCAGAGTGCAGCACAATCATGTAGTGTTTCTTTATAGAACATCTCTAAAATCCCAGTAAGAACTTCAATGTGGAGCTAGCACTGACACAATAAGTTAAATCTCTCCCTTCTGTGGCGTAAGCATTCAATGATTCTATGCTAACATAATCGCTGAAGCTTCAATCAGTGTTTTATATGTTCCTGATGTACAAAGGAATCAATATGGCACAAAATGATTATGATTGAATATTAGATTCGTGCAGCAGATAATGTTAATAGACAACAGGAAAAGAGAGACAATTTGTTGCATGTCATATTAATACACCCGTCATTCTAGAAACATCTCAGGAAGTCTTTACTCTTCAAATCATGTTAAATATTTCATAAGCCTCTGGCTAAATATACTAAAAAAGATAACACATCCAAAGTAACATCTCCAAATTTAAATGCTTCACATTGAGGCAAAATAACAAACCATTATGCAGCCCCTCACTACAGCTATCTCTGATGAAGTCTGACCCCTCCTATGGTGCATGTTATTCTGACTTCCTGATTATTAATAATAATAATAATCCTTGCATTTGATATAGCGCTTTCCACATCTTATCAACGTCCCAAAGTGCTTCACAGAATATACTGTAAGGTGAATTGACTGTATATATTTGTGGGCGAATCGCGGCAGCCAATTGCGCACAGCAGTGTCCCACACACAGTCGTGGATTGAAATGACCAATTTTATTATTGTGGTTTTTTTTGGAGGGATTATTATTAGGCGTGTGGAGTAAGGAAACTTGCCCAAGGTTTCGCCCTGACCTGCCTGGATTCGAACACAGGTCTCCCCAGCTTGGTCTCCCCAGCTTGCAAGACAAGTGCTCTAACCACTGAGCCGCAGGAGCTCCACTATTAGACTCCCATATTAGAAAAACCCCCAGTAAATCTCACATAAGTTGTATCAGTTGGGACCATACATTGAATATGACCTAGGAAAAGTATGAGTTGTGTCAAACTTACAAAGAATGGGGTGGCAAACACCCTCGAATGGACTTGAGCAGATGTACAACTCAAGCAATTGTCCGATTTATACCTTTATATTGTCTTATATTTAGACTTGTGTGAGTTTTACTGTATTAATCACCTGCTCTGTAAAATATCTATGTTAACCACTCCTAAAGGCATTTCTAGGAAAGATCTACTGGTGAAAAGACGCATGCTGGTTCAGCTATTGATTTCACACTACTCCAGTTTCCAGGTTTTGCTTCTTGAGAAACCGGACAACACAAATAAATTGAGCAATGAGTTTGTCGGTTCTGAGAAAGGGTAACTCCACAATGAGAACAAAATGCTGAGACATGACATGGCTTAAACGCACACATGTCAAACAAGGTCTCAATTTAAATCATAAGTGTATGTACTCCTACCTGTAAATATTTTTTAAAAAAAACATGTTCTTTTAAAATAGGCACTGGAGTTTCGGAGAAAAGTAACAAGTGTATTCACGTACCACTGTGAACTAAATACTCCATAAAAGGTTGTGTTTTTCCAATGTTCTTTCCCAGGTGTAAGGACGAACATGTCCTGAATGATGTTAAATGGGAACCCATCATCGGGAAGTGAACAGGAAAGCTGGGATTTCAGGAAAGTGGTCCACCTTTTCTGTAGCACACGCTCTCCACCTAAATCACCCTGTGGGAAAAAGTGGTAATTTAAGACACAAGGATGAAACGCAGATTAATATGAAATAACCACAAGAAATGATCAAGCCCCCCCAAAAAATCTTGTGGGCTACCACAATCAAAAGGTCATATACAATGTGAAACCTTGGCTTCAACTTTGCTTGCTTGTCGTGATTACTATGAATAGAAACATAGAAAGGACAACAGACTTTATCAATCTGGTCAGCCAGAATGCTCTCTCTACACAAACAATAGTAGATAAGTGTAAGAGGATACAAGAGAGGCTATTAAAGTGAATATATAGCACTCTGAGACGCTGAGACGCTGTCCGGCATGGAGGGCGCTATATAAATCAAAGTTGTTGTTATATAAATTGGCTCCAGAGGTAAAACTAGCCACATTTCCAGAGATTTTAGTGACAGAGGGATTATGCTGAGAAGGCGGTAAGATCAATCAAAAAAGGAACTGTCTCATTAAGATTCTTTTTTTGTTCCTAACAAATGTTCAACAGGTATATAAAACCTGTTTTTTCTTTACCTTGCTGGAAGGCATGTTTGAAACTGCCTGAGAATACTGTGAATATGAACAGTGGAACAGCAATATAGCTGGATGACAAACAAGCCAATGTGTTACCTTCTTCCCACTCTATTTTGTGTTCTTTGAAACTCTTCCCCCCCACTCTCCCACCCCCCCCCCCCCTCCCCCCCACATAGCTTCCCATTTATTGAGGTTGAAAGGCAAAACAGTGAGAATAAAGGTTCTTGCTCCACGCTCCCTGACAATTGGCAAAAAAAATCAAAGCAGCACTGGCAAGGAGGTTAGTAATTTGAAGATGACTAATTCACCATGATTATCACATCAAACCAAAATAATAATGTCTCATTTTTATAAGTGAACTTATAGCAGGGCTATTATCTTGCTCAATGGTGTCACTTAACCTGACAGTGGCTATCAAGACATATAACATTGGAGTGGCAGGAGCTGAACAGTTGATTTTTCAAACTAGGGCCTTATAAATGTATATGTCTTATTCTACGGATTTCACATTGAGTGATAATCAAGGGAAAGTGTGCACAAGTCATTTTGTTGATGACAGAAATAAGAATTATCAAAGGCTACACTGATCACCAATAACAGCTGACAGAAGAATGAGTTAATCAAATGTTAACCTCCCATTGTGGTAATTCACAGAAATGCTACTCATTTGGCCTCATATTTGTTAATTTCAGGGTTTTTAAATGGTTGTGTTAGATTGTATCTTAATAAATAAAGCTACTCAAGGAACTGCCAAACACAACATGGATGATTTCTTTGATTTACAATTCTTTTTGCAACAACATATAGAAAAGCCCACTTATAATGACTTACACTGGGACTGACTACAATACATGCAATCACTACAGGCTTCAGTTCTTAATACAGGATCGATATTGCTTTCTAATCCACTAATTAAATTACTTAAATCAGGAATGGCTTACCTTACTAATGTATGCAGGATCAGTTTTATTTCTAGAGGGCTGACATAGTACAATAACATATCAAGAACCTGTCTCAACTAGCTTGCTCTGGTAATTTATGTTCAGAGGAAAGAAACTGATTAAAAGGCAAACTGTCAGCATGATGTATTTTTAACCATTCTATTTTGCTTGCATCTTGGGGTTCTATTCCATTCTATTTTAATAATAATCCTTGCTTTTGTCACAGCACCTTATCACATCTTTGAGACGTCTCAAACGGCTTCACAGAATATACTGCGAAGCAAATTGACTAAATTTTGTGGGAGAATCGGGGCCATCGATTATTCACAGTAGTAAATTAAGTGACAACATTTTTTTTTTGCTTTCAGCTTTCACCCCTCTTGGGATTCCCTTTTTATTTGGGTGAAAGGAAAACATGGGTAAAGCTGAAAGTTCTATTCCAGCTTGTCCACGACTTTCCCTGAATAATGGTGAAGAAATGAATTCAAAGCCACTCAGTAATTTGAACATGTCGAATTCCCCATGATTATTACATCAATCTATAATAAAGCACCATTTTAAAGGTGAGCATTATAACAGGCCCTATTACCTCATCCAAGCCTGTCACTTAAACTGACCGTGCCCATCATAACAAATGGCAGACTATCTATCGCAATGACAAGCAATGTACAGTTGCCTTTGTGCCTTCTTTTGGCTATTTCATGGAATGCCATAATTAAAGGGTATAGTAAAACTCTGCTATCAATCAGAAATTAAGCGAGATGAAAGTAAAATGACAAACCATATTTAACACAAGGATATCATGGAGATTGCACATCATAGTCTTTTCAAATCTTAAATCCAATAAACTATATGAATGAGCTGAATGTTTGGGATCAACTAATGAATAGAGAAAGCACAATCCTGGTGTCGGTTGTTGGAAGTAATTGGTCATTTGTGACAAAGAATGACTAGAAATGTTGTAATGTGGCCATTTGGTGGTGCCCATTGGCTGCTGCGTTTTGGCCGCAAAATACAGTCACTTCACTTTACAATGTATTGTCTGAGTTCTTCGAGACATCTCAACAACACGATGAAGTGCGAAATCAAATGCAAGGATTATTATTATTATTTCCTCTAACTATTCCCAAATTGTCCATGGTTTGCAAGGTTGAATACCTGTTGGAAGAGTCCCGTAATTATCATACCGTTGAACCAAAGCAACCAGGAGCTGTTTAAAGTGTTGGCCCCATAAAGACTTGTAGGGTGTCGAGAATTACCACTTCTCTAATTTGAAGACCTGCACAGTGTTAAATAGAGATTAACAGCTCTATCTTGTCCTGGGGGGGGGGTGAATCCTGTTTTTTCAATTCAAAAGCTAAGTGGAACACTGTTCTCCTTTAAAACAGGTTTAATACTTAATGAAAGGCATTATTCCCAAGAATGCAACACTAGAAAAGGCTGTCAAAAAACTCTTCAAAGTCTGGATTATTTGGAAAATTATACATATTTTGCTGTTGTTCTGCTGAGTATTTTGAAGCAAATTCATCTGCTTTTTCCTTTAAGGATTACACACTACTTTGCATTCACTTTCTTTGGGTTCACTGACAGTCCTATGAAGCGTTTACCTTTTGTTTAAAAAACAGGTATTTTTACTCAAAAAGTAGTTTTTTTTACTTGTTAATATTAATATTGGTAGTCTGAAACATATTTGAATAAATAAATAGAAAGGTATATTTAGAACAATTGAATTATTGGTAATAAAGAAATTTATTCAATTCAGCTTGTCATAGGATATCAAAGCAGAAAGCTACAAAAATGCATTTAGGGGATTCAAAACTTGAAGCCAATAAGAAACCTTAGAACTGCGAAATAACGAAAGGGTGGAGGGTGGTGCCTTAGGTTATAACAACATGGTCTGTGATCTGCTTTGGATTAGGAAGGTCGATCAGTGTTGAAAAGAGATGTCTGAGTAGGTCTATAGAGACATATAAGCTTCTAAATAAGATTTGAAAAGTCAATCCAGAACAGTACTCTTAGATACACCAAGGTAGCAGAACAAAAGGGCACAAGACCGGGGTTGTAAAGGGCAATTTCTGGACAGACACAAATGGGCATTTCTTTACACAGAGGGTAATAATGACTGAAATAGGTTCGTTGGTGGGGTGGTTAAGATCAGGCCATTGGACTCATCTAAAAAATCTTCTTCATGATATAACTGGTGGGTGGTGTTCTGGAAGAATGAGCTCAAATGAACAGAAAAGCCTCTTTGTCTGATTCTCTCTTGCGATCAATTATGAGAAAACATTCAACATAATTCTTATTACAGACTGAAATCTGCCCCCTAGATTATACCATTTATAGTAATGATTCTTCCTTTCTGGTTTCAAATAAATCATTTTCTGAACCATTCATATGAGAGAATTCCTACTGTTTTCCTGCCTCAGCTGCATGAACAACCTAGCTTTCTAAATTGCCTGCTTTGAAAGTTGAAGTAATTGAGTTTCTTTCATATCAGAGAGCTTTTGATGTTCACAAAATAACACCGAAAAAACCAAACACACCTTTGAGCACCAATGATACAAAGATCTAAGCCCTTTGAACATTACATTTTACTTGTAAAGCACCTGAAGTCTATATGGGTAACTCCCTCCAGACGACAACCCTTACAAAATTCCCAATTGTTTTAAATTCAAATGAATCACAGCAATATCAAATAACGTTTTCAATACCTGGCGAAGGTGAGTCAATAAAGGATCAAACCAACCAATAGTTCTTAGAAGAATGAATCAGCAGCCTCTCCTAAATCCCTTCATGTTCACACTATCCACCACTTCAGCCGAAGCCACCAAAGTTCAAATATTGGTAGAAGTTATAAAGTTCTGGCGTCAAATCCAGTTTGCCAAAGTAGGATGCAGTAAATCAACAAGAGTTCACAAGATCACAAGCACATTAGAGGGATTTGGATAAAGAAAGCCAAATAAAATAAAAATGGTTGCAACCTATCTGGTACAACCTGGTGCTATACTAGAAACATTTCCACTGAGTGCTAACTAATGGACCACACATTAAAGGGTGATGACAACTAAACATCACCATCACTTACACAGAGCCAAAGGCATTTCTAAGACGCGTTGCAAGGCATTTGAAAACTTTGCTAAATTGCCCTACTTTGTTCCAGCAGACATACTCAACATCATTATCTGAAAAATGCATTCACTGCCTCAGGTAACATGTCTTCACTCTTAATCAGTGGTTTCCCACAGCTATAACTCTATATACGGTGGTGCTACTTTCCACAGATTAGCATTCACTACTGTCACAGCACAAATCTCGTGATAATTAATAACTATCAGTAAGATTTGTGTCAGGGTCTCCTAATCTGAGTGACATTCAATAAAATAACCTACCTATGTTAGCTTCTTCCATCAACCTCAGTTCTTAAATGGAAGAGGAGTATTGGAACTATTAAATGGTATGTATTATGTATTACTGCCACACACTTTAGCAGACATAACAAGCATAATCCAGCTATAATTCTAGTCCACTATAAACAGCTAAATTGCACCTGGTGATGATTAGATACTTAAGTCTATTGCTTTCCTGTTGCCTATTTCTTGTGCAGCTGTCTTAACCAATAGGACATCTATGTTAACAGGTGAATTTACCTTGCAGATTCGTGCTATTCGTGATACAATTGTATTCTCAAAAAAGTCAAATTCTTTGCCAGTTTCACTGAAGAAGAAATATATTTTGCCATCATCTCCAATAGGATTGTTTTCTGGTAAATTTTCCGGTATATATGCTGAACCAACAAAAGATGGATCTGCAAAAAAAAATTAAATGATATAAACATTTTGGTAATGTTCAGCTCCCTAGATTTCAAATTTCTAGCCAAATTCTTGCGTGCAATATGTAGATTAAGAATTACACAGTGTTAAAAATTAACTAGTTTCATTTGAGTGGAATCAATATCTTTAATACACAATTGTGACTGCCACAATTTAAACAATTCCCAATGCTTCCAACAAGTGTGGCACAACCATGGCATCAATTTGTGGCTGTCGTTACAGCTGAAATGTTCAGGGAGTCCAATGAGGGTCTTTATTCACCCTTGGGAATAACTTTCAATATAAAGTACTCCTCGATTTGAAAACATCCTGCAACAATCTTTTCCTTTGCAGGTATATCTCCATTTGTGATGGCCTGATTCCACTACCTCATGGAAAACCTTCTCACCCCATGCGAGGGGCCATTTCTATAATCAGATGTTGAAATGGGCATTCAAACCTGGATTGGATATTGATCTGAAGCTAGACAATTAGTGAAAACAAAAACTGATATTGGCTAAAACTTTACACAAAGAGAATACTTGATGCAGATTCTACTGGTGATACATCAATAACACTGTAAAACATCCACAGTGAAGTTTGTGACACCGTCAAACATTAAGCACATTATTTATGTATGTCTAAACACAAAAACATACAAACCATACAATGGTATCTGCAGCAATAAAACAAGAAATAAAACCATGATACTCAAAATGATCAACGCTGGTGTTAAACCAGGGCAACTGCATCATGTCTGTGCAATAAAACCAACTGATAAAAGACTAGTTGTAAATAAAGGTGATTTGGAGTCACTGAACTAGGGATATTAAGACCACTATAAGTATTTGTGTCCAGACTGAATCCAGTACCTTTGTCAGGACAGGAAAAAACGCTTGATCGCATCGCCAACAACATTGTAAATATTTTATTCCAACCCAGCAAAGAGCATTGAAATACCATTCGTAACTAAGAGTGATTTATGGATTGTTCAGACATGTTTATAGTGCAACCATCTCATAAGAAAAACATGCCAAACTGTGCTCAGCATGGAAGAGTAACCAGTTCAATTTCTACAAACACATTTTACACTAGCTTGAGGAGTCCAACATCAAGGCTGCTGAACAAAATCATGCAAGCTTTCCCGCATGTTATCTGCTACATTTACATTGGCTGAGAATCTTCTTTATTTTGTCAGTGGGTTTTCAAAGGTTTTCTAAATTTTTTTTTAGAAATAAACTAGCTTCAACTGAATAGGGCACAGCATAACTTTATTGGGGGTAAACAATGCTACAGACTGCAAGGCCTATTAGTCAACAATTGTTCTTGAGAAGTATGTTTCATGAGTTAACGTGTTGTTAATCAACGTATAAGTCTGATCCTCTTGTCATCTAACGCTGTGCAAAAAGAAACATACAAAGGCTTCCCATATGGCTGTATGAACTTTGTAGCCATGGACATTTATGAACTACCAGAGGGCCCTATATGAATATCACATGTGGAGCTATAGCAAGTTGGCATCATTGCACTAAACTTATTCCCACATGATGTATCAATTCACTAAACCAGCTCACTGCTCTGCACACCCAAATATGAATCTTACTTTGTTTTGCTTTCTTTGTGTCCAATCTGATCCACACCTGATTGGGCTTGTTGAAACTGCACCACATAGAGGACACGAGCAATCAAATACAAGGGTGGAATTACATGAGGGCGTTTCCAATTAAATAATATCCCATTAGTCTTGCTTGACTGATCTCAGAGTAATTTGAAAGTGAACTCTATCACAACAAATCTTTAATATTTTGGTGCCAGTTACTCACCTTGGAGCCAGTTCAGAGAATTTTCAGTTTTTAATGGTGGTTTACTACCACTTCTTGAAATGATTGGTTCATTGCCTTGAAAATTGCTGACAGTTCCTGCATACAGCTCTCCATCTGATGACAATAAACATAAGCAAATTGTAGTTCCGTCTATTTGTATGTTTTCAGCACAGGGTAAGTAAAAACTTTACATGGTTGCAAAATATGCAAATCAATTTTACTCCATATACATCAGAAACCACAACTGTACTATCATTGAGAAACAATGGCGTGTTTAATGGGAATCCAATCCGAAATTAATTCATATATGGATTCCAAAATATCCTCCTAAGTGCTCTTTTGCTGGGCGAAGTTGGGAGAAATTCTCTCATAAATGTACATAAGTGTACAGTATATCAGAGAAACTGGTCATTCTTCCCAACTAGTCCTTGCCAGTGTTTATACTCCCTACAATCCTTAGTGTTCATTCGTTCCCACAACCTTCTATTCCTTTCTCCTTCATAGTTATATTGAGCTGGTATTGGTACTTGTAAAGGCAGAAAAGGTAAGTATGGTGTTGCTATGTTTGGTACTTTGTGCTATTTATACTTGGTACCTTTTATCCAGCAAACAAATACTTCACATTATCATAAACATATTTTAAATCATATAGCGCCTGTCTATGTAAATGTCAGAGGAAAAGGAAAGTGTTTTGACTGCCACTGATTCTGTGGAAAAAACTGAACCGCAAATCCAGAGAGGTGAAAAGTTCAATTCTCCCTTAATACTGGATAAGACAATCTCAGATGGTTAGGGTGCTGTCCTCAGGGTTTAGAATGCAAACATTCCTTTTTCTTCCACCCTCAAATTGGCCAGGCCCACTAAATATGACTTCTCCTTGAGGTTCAAGTGAGGACATGGACAAACCACAAACCACACACAAAAGAATGGTAATTTAAATGAGATACAAGGGGCAGACTGCTCCTACAACTATATCTCAGCAGGAATTATTGCCTTCAGTGATGAGAATTAATAAAGGGTAAAATAGTACAAAATAATATGCAAAATAATGTGAAGAGAAACATTGAATAAAAACAAGGGAACAAATGGCGGAACGTTCTGGGACAGGACAGTCCTGACAGGTAAGAATGGCCTCTCTTTATTACTAGGGAATATGTGCTTCTTTAATCTGATCATCTGTAACTCATGCAATGTCTGAGAATAATAGATTCAATAACAAGGACATAAATTACGCACCAACAATAACTGCAGTTGACTTATAGGTCGGGTCAAAGGGGCATCGACCTCTTCCATCTTCAGTTAAAATATTACCATTAGCATCTTTTGCTAGAGAGAAGTTTGCAACATGCTGTGTGAAAGAGAGAAGCAGATAACGTTAAAGTCACGTGACTAGGTTCAGTGATATTATTCCTTCTGTAAAATCTATAAAGACATTGAAATGTGCACTTACGATATAGGAGCAATTGGGGCTGAAAGCATATGTTCCACAAACAAAAATGTGAGTGCTGTTTAGTTGAAGGAGGATCTTGATGTAATTGAAGCAGTCACTCTGCAGGCAGGCAAATATCAAAGCAATTATTAGAAGTTATCAGCGTTGGATTTAATGAACCTTCCCATTTGTTTTCAAACTTACCTGCAAATTCTTTCCCTTAAAATTGCATTCTCTCCTCTTCTGCCCTGGAGATTCCCAAATCACCTGTTAAATATAAGCAGCAATATTACAGTATGAAGGCTGTGGATCACCAAAGTTGCTGACATAAACCTTTGAAATAAGAATTTTACAGCTTTGATTGCGTTACGGGAAAGATTCAGTGCAAGTATTTGATAAACACATAGGTCCAATCTAATTGCAGAAACAGTTTATTGCTTATGCCTTCCCCCAAAACAAAGCTTGAGCAACTTTAGAACTGGAAAATACACACAGCTAAGCCTCTCCAATGGAACAATAACAACAAAATCATATCAGTTTATAGATCGGATAACAAAATCCTGTGAATTTCACACAACACGAAAGGTTTGACTCACGCCAAACCCAGCCAATGACACTTTTTCCAAGATCTCTGCTGGGCCAGTGTTTGAGAGAAAAACATGAAATTAACCTTGACATCCTCTGGTGTTCTGTTGGCTAATTATTAAGCAGCATTGGAAGCAGAAGTGACTGTTATATCAGTCATCTTCCTGGAGGGAGGTATGGTGAGAAGCAGTCAACATATATGACAGAGGATGTCAGAGGAAATTAAGTCTCAGAGGAAATTGGGTGAAGGAGTGTGACAGAATACTGTCCCTGCTAAATTGGAGCCTTTGTCTGAGTCCACCTCAAATCCTGACACCTGATCAGTGTCTCTTAAGTGACATGCGATTAATAGCCTCAATCCAGTCCCATAAGATTTTGACAGAATTAATTGGTACTTCAAAAAGTAAATTGAAAAGAGGAGAGTTAAAAGAAGAGGAAAGTGATTAAATATTATGGCAATTGCCCTAGCTTTATGCCGCTGCTTTGTCAAATTAAAATGGACATACCTCATTTTTGAATCTGTTGGGGGCAATATCTGAAATATTCAAGGCGAAAATGGCATCTCTCGCACCAACATACAGGGTATCTCCATCAGCGCCTCTCAGCAGTGTGGTATAATTCACTACCCCGTCCCTGTAGAAATAGTTGACAGGCCTGTCGGCGCTATCTGAAAGGAGAAACCGACACGTCAGGACAGTAAGAAACGACAGGACAGTAAGAAACGACAGGCTTAGAAAGAGACGCGCACCTTGACTCCCTTTTTTTTTCCTTCTTGAATACCCTGGTTCTTCAGTACGACATAACCTTTCAGTTTTCGCTGGTGAAATGATTTCCGATTCATATGAAACAAGTTCAAATGCAAGCAATGCTTTCATGTTCAGTTTTTTTAAAAAACAAACCCATTAAGTTTGGGAGAAAAATACACCCTTATATCTATTTTGCCTTAAAACATTTTTTTTGGTATATTTAATGGACAAATTAAATTAGCAAGCATAAAATGCGAAGCCCCAATACTTCAGAGCCAAAGAAAGAACAGTAAAGGGCAAACTGATTCATTTTCATTTCCTTTTCATTGCACAGATAACATTTTGAATGTGTTCACTTTTCCATACCCAAGGCTGACAGTTTCAACCACACAGCTTTCAGAACCTGTCAGAAATATGAATATTGTATTTCAGTGATGTACCACTGCGATACACACGCTGAGGGATTAGAGTATTATTTGGCCCTTACAAGCAAACTCAACCCTAGGTAAGTCAAATACAGCCTGCTGAAAGGTTAGAGTAGGAGCAAGGTGGACCTGCTGTGGGTAAAAGCTTGCAATCACAATTCTGTTAGCTTTTGTTCATTTACAGTGGCTGAGAATGACAACGTGATGACGTCCACACATCACGGGTCTCCTTGCTGGTGACCTTGTTGACTACAAACTTGACAGTTAACAATGCTCCTTTAATGCATTGTATCACAAGATACACAATGACTCATTTTTCCTCCAACATTAGCATGCGTGCATGATTGAAAACCACCATTCATTAACAATCAACGTAGCAATATGATATTCTGTAAATATCCTGTTGAGAAGCAACTTAAGAAGCAACAAGCAGGCCTGCCTTTTATATCCCAAAAAACATTAGAGCAACAGATGCATAGTAGGCTGAAGTTACTAAATAAATACTAATTATCAATATACTGTAATTATTCATGAAACAATAATAATTTGCAATTTATATGGGCCCTTCATGAAGGGCAATATCTTGGGAGTGCTTTGTAGTAGCGGAGTTAGACACCAAGCTGGAATGGAGGGATGGGGGCAAAGAGATGACTATAGGCATGGTCGAAGAGATAGATTTTAAGGTGATTTATACAGTACTTAATTCTAAATCCTATTGTTATGATGTAAACAATGTTACGTACCAACATGGTTAATTCCAAGAAATGAACCGTCAGGGGATAAAATTCCCTTTTCACAAACAGCCAAGTGACAAATGACATCCAAGAGCTTCCATATTTATGAAACATTTCATTTCCTAAACTAAAAGCTGGCTCTTGTTTTACAGCCAGCGGTAATCGCACTTTGACTGCCTGACTGTTATATTCACAACAGGGGTGATTTTCTGATTGTCTGAACATACAGCAACTAGCTTAAGATAGTTACCAAAAAACATAAAGAAAAATTATGGTTGATAAATATACTGTAACCTGATAGCTATAAAATTATATTTTGGCACCCTCTGTAAGCTAAATCCATCTAGAATAAAAGGCACGTATATATATTTTTTAAACTATTAAATAATTTTGAAACTGCATTTGTTTATAAAACAAAAACGTTAAGTGGGTTTATCAGAAAATCTCCAGAGATTTTAAATTTCAACAGCAGAGGCTGTCGTAATCTTAAGCATGCACAAATGACCATAGCAGAAAATGCATTTACAAAAAGTAAATTCTTCTCCCAGAAGAATCAGCTGGCTCTGGTGCAATCATTTAAACTCTGCTTACTTCTGAGTTGTTGGTTGATAGCTGTCCATTGTCATCATCATCAGAACTTTCTCATCTTGGTTTGAATGCACTCGCAAAGCATATGTGGTAGAGATGTAGCAAACTGCTGGTGGATTCATGGGGCGGAATTTCAAGATCGGCAGGACCTAAATCTGCTTACAGGTATATATACAATGAACAATACCACTTCTCAGCTGAGTGACTTTGCAGGAAGTCCTCTATTCAGCTATGTGGCGAAGGATAAAAATGGGGTCTAATGTGTTTCTTTATGGGGATTCCTTATGAAATGGAAATCGTTCTGGTTCTCATAACAACATCAAACCAACCCACAAGAACTCTCCTCTGGAACCGGATTATATTGGAATGGAGTTCCTTTGGGTTGGTGTGATGTATTTCTGGTTCTCAATCTGTGCGACTTGTTAAGGAATCCCATTGCAATAGTGCTTGCAATAGTAAAAGCAGCGCCTCACACCTTGGAGATGTCTCAAAGGATTGCTTCGCAGGATTTTACTATAAAGTGTATTGCAACTGTAGCAACCAATTTACACAGAGCAATGTCCCACAAACAGCCATTGAGTGAGTGGTCAATTATATGTGCGGTTGGCCAGGGCACCCAGAGAACCCCCCATCATTAAAGAAGACAGCAATGTGTGTCTCCTAGATTAGCAAAAGGGAGAAGCGCAGTGTGCAGAAATCACAGAGGAATCATTTGACCAACTTGTAATCGAACGGTGAGAGTAATCACCTACAAAAGAATGGGTAATGATAACAATCAAGGGTCAGTTGTTCAAGGCAATCGCGTGCAACCACTTGAACTCTATTTATGTAACAATACCTGGCTGGATACATCTTACTTAATCACCCTTTCAAAGATAAATGGAAAGGCATTTCAATAGGAGAGTCTGGATAAAACTCTGGGGTATTTCATGTTATAACCAATAAGAAAATGTTCTCCTCATCTCCAAGCGGCCTTAAGGCCACAACTGTTCATTACATGATGTGGTGCACAGACTACAGCTGCACTTCCTCTCTATCTGGGAAAGCCTTCAATTACTGTGGTTGCCCTCAAGCACACGGGCCTTATAATTTATTTAACTCTTACCATTTCTGACTCTTTACCAGGATGCTAATTGTAAGGTTGCGAGCGGCCCAATTGAATATTTTCAGACTCATACTTATGTTTTCCTGTTTCTCTACAGAAACTCTTACCTCTCCTCCTCTCTCCTACCCTCCGATGGAACAGCGTGGTGAGGATGCAGCTCCAGTTATACTCCACTGTCTCACTCAAGTCCTCAGTGGTTAGAGCACTCGCCTCACAAGTGAGAGAGACCTGAATTTGATTCCAGCCAGGGTGAAACCCTTGGGCAAGTTTCCTTACGACACATGCCTGATACTAATCGCTCAAAAATATAATAAATTGGTCATTTCAATCCACAACTGTTTGTGGGACACAGCTGTGAGCAATTGGCTGCCTCATTTCGCCCACAAGGTATACAGTCAAATTCACTTTACAGTATATTCTGTGAAGAGCTTTAAGATGTCTAGAAGACCTGAAAAGCATTAAATCAAATGCAAGGATTATAGTTATTGATATTAAGTCACCATTCTTCCTCTATGAACCTAGAGAGCGAGTAATGAGTTACTTGACCATGGGAGGAAGATAACACACAAAAACACTTTCCGACAGAGGTCACTGGATAGCTATACCAAGTTAGGTCCTCCCTAGTTTAAAGAGAAGCATCTGAGACTACTTGTGGCACTATTGCCTACTGCCCTGTCTGCTGAAAAACTACCAGCACAATTAGAGGTTGAAACCTGGCTCATTCCGACTGTAAGGGAGTTTCACTTAATGCATTGGCTTTAACAACTGGACTGTTGGAGGAACTCAAACCTATTATTCACATCATTGCAGGTTTTCACTTGGGAGCAATTTACTTTGCAATTAAGTGAACTTAAAATGCTGCAAATTATTCCTCATAAAGTTTAAAATATATATATTTCTGCAGCAAAGAAAAACTTTTAACTGTCAATTCGAAAGGAAAAATCCAAATGAGAAAATGAACGATTTCACTGATTATGTTCTTTTGATTGAATTTTGCTAAACAAGATTAATCAAAAAGGTTGAATCAGACAAATCTCAGGCTGAGGGACATTTTCTGCTCAGGAGTGATCACAGAGCTGTGCTGCTTTCACCTTTGACCAGTCTACCCATACTCTGAAATTTGTCCAGGTCTGCTTAAAATTATGTCATTCACTTTATTTGAAGGAGAGTCGCTTATGCAAAACAATGGTGTGTAATTCATGACTGAATATTACAGAAAGTGTAAATCAACTGCTCTGTTGCATCTTTAACATATACTATCAGCCCCACAATCTGCCTTCAGGCCACTATCAGACAGGATATGGGAAAGCAATTAAAGGAGCAATCCTTTTTTTAATATATATTGAGAATAAATTTTACTCAGCTGTGAGGGCCAATGGATTATATTCTAGTCTTAATATTGAAAATAATAATAATCCATACATTTGATATAAGCACCTTTCACTTCAAGAGGACAATAATAACAATCTGTGTTTTTTTTAAATAAGACAGCGTTTGAGATAATTTTGTCTCAGTCAAAGACTTTTTAAATTCAAGCTCCAAGGTTCTGGTTGCCATTCAGTAATATGACCAAGTGAGGACTGTATATGCATGTGTCTTACCAGCAAGATCTTACTCTATTTGACTGTGAATATACACACACGCACAAACAAGGTTTATAGAAGTTTTGATCCCAGGCATCTAATTTCTTGGCAAACTAATTTCATGTTTATAATTTTTCAGCTGTACAGTCAAAGCCTCAGGTTAATAGCCGACATGAAAGGTTCAAAATGTATCCTGCACTACTGTAATTGTCTGTTTTCAGGAAGCAAATGATGGGGAGGTTTGCTTATAAGTATCGAAAATAAGCTTTTATTGTGCAGTGAGTTAGCTGAACTCAGTGTGGGTGGCATTGAACATGCTTTACAATGATCTTCTGTGATCTTGAACCAGAAACAGGAAACATGAGGCTGGATTCAGAGACTCAGCGTTTGAATACTAACCAGGAATCCTGACTGGAAAAGAGACCAGTATTGATACTGGAGAAAGACAGTATTTTGCTTTGCTCTGCTATAGTTGAAAAGTCCCTCATTGCCTGGTTTCATGCATGAGGGATAGCCACTTGGGCAAGATGAAGGAGGCCTGATGGCATCTACGAACCTTTAATAATAATTATGTTCCAGTATGAGTCAGTACCGGGAAAAGCAGAGGAAAGAAAGAGAAGAGAATTTATCTTTCTGTGTGGGGATAACTCGATGACATGAGAATAACAAATCACCTTCTTCACAGCACCAGTGTGGCTTTAATAATAATAATAATACTCCTTGGATTTGATATAGCGCCTCATCACATCTTCAAGACAGAGCTGGGATCCACAGTCTTACAAACTGCAACTGCTATTGGATGAAAGTCAGTCAGAAATTTAGACTGTTTAACAAGCGATTCTTTTTGAAAAAAATGAAAGTATAATTTAAATGCAAGCAAAACCAAGGATACCTAGACATTTAATGATCAACCTTGCACTAACTTCATTTGTGAACATGCCAATCATAAAATATGCAAACGACAGCTAAGGCTGTCCTTCATGATAAAACAGCATTAACAGGAATCAAGCAAGAAATTTCAAACATTAAAAATAGCAGTGAGTTAGAGCAGCTCTAGGAATGGAAAAACTCCTTGTGTCACTGAATGTACATTCACAGGGTGTATTCCTAACTGCATCTTTTCCATTTAAAAGCAAGCCTTAAACACATTTGGTACCTTTAAGTTGTTGAGAGGCTTGTTGAGTGATTGTGAAGCCTTGAAGAAAGTGGGATAGCTCTGACCTCCAATATCATTGCTCCAAATAGTTTTAATAATGATCTTTCAGTTTGTTCAAAGGCTGGTGAAATGCCCTATATAGATATTTCTAGAACTGTCATCCAGTATTTCTTATACACACATAGTTAATGTCACAATTTAGTGAATCTGATATCAGACAAATCTATAGTAGAGAGCCCCAGGAATGTAATGTGCAAGGTCTATGGTGAAGCAAACTCCACATGGTGAGTTTCCAGGTTTGGCAAACTCACCCACATGAGCCACTCAAGTTTGGAAAGGCAAGTCTCTTGGGCAATTGCAACATGCTTTACAGAGAATGGACACACTTTCTAGAGGCATCAGCAGAGGCCGAAAATCAGTCATTCATATCTTTGGATGCTTAAAGAGCATCAGAAAAGAATTGGGGGTAAAATAAAATTTTAACTGTTCTATCTACATCCAACAATTTCACCTCTGCTGAAAACTCAAATATCTATAGAAACAGGGACGAAGCTCTGACTCCAATCCTGCAACTCTTCTATATCTTTTAGTGAGAGTCCATTACCTTCTATCACTCAATTTAATGAGGAACAGCAGTGAACAGTGAGCATTTTTGACACTCGTATGGATTTTCTATCAGTGCATAGACTGTAACTGAGAATGCCGAAATAACACAAATATGAGACATCACTCAGGCTTGAGGGCAAAACCTAGTGCCTCCTTCCTATAAAGGTTTCACGGTTGTCATTTCATCACTCAATGAAAGATGCATTTTTATTAGTGAGTTTTTAAGGTCCGTTTGGTTCAGCTTTCCATGGCTAAACAGAATATGTGACAGGTGAGCTTCCTGGCAAGCAGCTTGACTAGCTCTGCAATTGCTTTAACAGTGACGAAAATGGGTTCATTTAACGGGTAGCTGTCCTCTGCAGCATATTCAATGAGTCACTCTTCAAATAAAAAAGTTGAAAATTAAATGGAGCACAGTACATGCTTTCAAATGCCAGCCTTAATCAAGGAGCTTTTGCAAGCCCAGCACACATACTATGGTTGGTTTGCCATGAATAATACTTGTATTTGGTAAAAATACAGCTGTATATCAAATGGGCTATAAATAAATAAATAAAATGCCAGATGCAACCATAGAATCCCAATATAGAAAACCAGTTCCTATTGATTCCCAAAGATTAGAATTGAATAAAACAAACTGTTTCCTATTCTATTCTTGATCCATTTACCTGGTTCTCGAGTCCCTAATATACATAATGTTGCTTTGTGTGAGTGGCGCTCAAGTCAATGCGCTGACATTTAAGCAACACTCTTTAGTACAGCTGCGACTTTTGAAGCTTGAAATCCCAGGGAGCGGCTAAGGGCACAACAAATAGCCTTGACACCCTGTGTTACCTAGAGAAGTCAGCGGGAAAGTGCATATGAATGGATGTCTTGGAGAGGAAAGGATTGGGCTCAGCTGTGATGCCTGCTCCATATGCATAATTACACTGCTAACACTCTCATGTCAACCTCAGACCTGCACTATAGATATGATGGTGCAGGGTGGAGATGGGGGGGATACGTACCAGACAGTTTTAGAGGAAGAGATCCTCAACAGAGAGAAAAAATAAGTCACACCCCTTCAGTAGGGAAGTGGAGAAAATTGGTTAAAAAAAATGAAAGCATTGGATTGTCTAGCAGTTGATAAACCGATAGCACTTTCTATAACAAATAAAATAATCTCATGTGGATTTATCGTGAGCAATGCGAGTACATTTGGACAACCCTGAGTGTGCCTAGTTAGGTTTCCTTCCTCTCTGGAATGATTAATCATTTAGAATTTTAATCTACACAATGAAAAAAGCTTTTAGTTTGTTTTTGCACACCTATGGCAGGAAGTCGAGCAGCTGTTTGCAACCATTTTCAATGCAAACGTTTATAAAATATATTAATGTGTGGAAATATGTGATGAGCAGAGAACTGCATCTATTTCAAAGCCAGCCTCAGTGTAATCAAGAGTTTCTTTCACATCTCTTTGTGTTGATGTTGATGCAGATTAGCTGCTGTATTTCCGATAATAGCAGCCAACACTTAATCTCTAAAGAATTATATTTTGCAATGCATTTTGAGGTGTTTATCTTTATATGGGCGCTATCTAAATGTAAACTATTGCTATTTTATTTTATGCTCCAACAATATAATCGGAATACATAAAGAGGTTGGTCTTTTCAACACCTTGGATGATGAGAAGGGTGGGTGACCTGGAGAGTTGAGATCAGATAGGCCAAAAGGCCTTCTTATTTCCAATCAATCTTGTGGTGATCTTGTGAGTGTTATATTCAATTAAATAATTTTCCAAATTGTTCCTCATTGCTACACTAATTGGCTGGCAATGTGTATCAGTTATGCTTATTCTGACAATTTGGGGGCAAAATATTAGAAAGTGATGAGCTATTTAAGGGTCAATCTACCATCAACTGCATGGTGAACAGTGGGGGAGAAAAACATCAACAAAGGAAACTAAATGACATAAACAAAGGGATAGCTATTCCAGGGTACATGTCATTCAAACCTACCTATCACAGAAATCATGTTCTTTGTCAAATTGTTGAACACAATGCCTCATAAGGAAAGGCTCATGATCCTTCTCCAGAGACACAGAAAGCACTAATAAGTGCTGCAATGCTGTGCCCTGTATGCAATCAGGTAACAACACTGCAGAAGAATGATTGGAGTCCATTACTGTTGGGAGTTCACCAGATTAAAGAGCCATTTCTGGAAACAATAGAGGGCTTTTTCGTTATGTATAATAATGAGAATCTGAGCCAATTGTCTAGGTATCAACACCACTTTTGAACACATTAAGGATTTGTTCATATTAAATGTTCATGCTAATAAGCGAGAGCAGAAACAAAACAAAAATAAGTCAATTGTTGTCAGTTTACGAGCTCTCTTCCTTGTGCCTAGTGGCTTAAAATGTTTCACTTATCCAGGCTCCCATTAAGATCCCACCTCTCAGCAGCAAATGTAAACTCAGCAAACGTAAAATGTTTTATTAAAATCTCACCAAGTTGCTTGCCTCTGCTCCAGACTAAATTTTTAGTCTTTATTCTTATTTGTACAAATTTTATGAACTTGACAGATTCAATATTGATAATAAACCCTCATGAAAAACAAACAATAAAAAATTGGTCATTCAATCCATGACTGTTTGTGCGCAATTGGCTGCAGCGTTTTGCCCACAAATATACAGTCAATTGTCTTTACAGTATATATTCTGTAAATGCTTTGAGACATCTAGAAGACGTGAAAAACTCTGTATCAAATGCAAGGATTATTATTATTACAATAATATCTATTAGGAGCCAGTTATGGTTATTTTTCGCACCATATAATATCAATGATGCGTTAAGAGTACACTATTTTACTTTCATATAAAGCACTTAAGCACTCTAGTGACAGAAAGTTGTGCAGTCTTTCATTAAGTCACATGTATTATTGTACTGGAAGTTCCATGTTGAACTCAATTTATATATACGGGTTAAAACTGTATTGTAATAATTATCACATCAATTAAAACAAAAACAACCTGCAACATAATGCCTTTCACATCAGGAGCTCATCTCAAAGTTCTTCGCAGGATTGTACTGTGTAGTGACTGCATAATTGTAGGCAAACATGGCTGCCAATTTGTGCATAGCAACATCTCACAAACAACCATGAAGTGAAATAGCCAATTTAATTTTGGGGCTTGTTGGACACAAGGAGATACTCAATTCTTCCACAATTTTGACCCCCAAATAGGATAGCACACTGTTGAGTGACCCAATACTGGTTCCCAAAATGCTAAGAGTGTGTACATGTGAGTTGCAAGGTTCCACACACCCACATAGTCACAGTCACAGACAGTTCTCAGCAATCTGTTGTGCAATTATTTCTGGAAGAGAAAATAAATCTGACCGTGTACCCCTTAATCATGTAAAATATAAAAAGGCAGTCAAAGGGGATCAACTGAATAAAACAGATGATTATATTCCCAATGAGCATGTCTCGGTGGTTATAAATACTCAAGATGGGAAACTGGCAGAAGCATCACTTGAGTTGAGTTAAATTGTGGTTTGCGGTATATTGTATTTGTCTTTGGAATCAAATTGTTATTCTGGTCAACATCATATGCACATGAAGTGAACCACAGCAAACAAAGTCTCACGACCCATGAACTACCCAGGCAGAGAATTGGAAATGTTCTGAGCTGAAGGATTGTATATGATAAATTTCTACTTCACATCATTCTGAAATACAAATATATTGTCCAGTTTTTGTATTACATTATTATACTAATAATAATCCTTACATTTACTATAGTGTATTTCATGTAATGACATTTCAGAGCTCTTCACAGCATATGTGGTAAATTGCAATGACTGTATTTTGTAGGTGAACGTGGCAGTCAATGTGGACGTGGACAACAATGGTCCCAATTACCAGTTTTATTTTTGATGGGGGGGTGGGTTTGTTGGCTAGGGCACTCTTTACAACAAAAGCCTGGACGGTTTGTTCCTGTGCTTTAAATAGTGTGAATGCTACAATAATATAATATGGTAAATCTCTCATACCTTGTCTTTATCTCTACACTCTTTACTTGAAGCAGAGAAATGATTTTCAGTGGAAAACCCAATCCATTCCCCTCATCCAAATCGCATTACTTAGCAATGCAACAATTGTTAACAATATAGTTAACAATGTATGTTGAATGAAAGGAGTTTCTCCCAATGATAATTCCCCAGATAAAATTGGTCATTCACTTAAAGGCTGTCTTTGCAATGTGCACAAATTGGTTGCTGTATTCACCTACAAAACACACAGTCACTGAACTTCACTGTAAATCCTGAGAAGCTCTTTGAGACATTGTCCTGGCATTAGATTATGGCTGCTCTTCATCATACCCTCAGCTCAATGCTCCCAGCTCATGTGCTGAACCCTGACTGTTTAGCATCTTGGGACGTCTTCCTGACACGCAAGGAGCGTTACAAATGTAAGTTTGTTGCTGCTGCTGCTGTGTTCTTTCATGATGCATTTGCTGATAGCAAAATACAGAATGGACTAAACATGAAGGGAAAGAGCACACGTGAATGCATACGCAAGGGAAAAGGAAAGAGAGGAGAACAGGAGTGGGGATGGGGGAGTGGAGTATAATCACTGACACTGGCTAGTTGGGCCACAAGATCTGCATCTGGGTCCCAGACAATTGCATGCTAAAATCAAATGCAAGGATTATTATTATTTTTGTCACGTGAGATGGGATTGGGGGTTTCCTAACCTTTAGTCTGATTAATTATTCATGACAGATAAACTCCTTCTATACCAAAGATCTCTTTGAAATACCACATGTTACTATGCGCTTAGTGTTGCCTAGGAAACAACCCGCCTTGAATAATCAGATATGTAAAATGGAAGCGATGCTCTTGAATAGAGTCTAAATTGTAAAGTTAAAAGCCTACCAAATGGAAGAAGAAGAATAACTTCACAAATAATGATTTCTCAACCAACAATTCTGTTTGATGGTGAGACTAAACAGACACACACTTTTAAATTCCACGTACCATCTACAGAGTTCTTCATCATTTCAGTTTCAACCTTACAGGACCTGACCTGCTAAACGAGTGTCATCGAATTACAAATTCATCGAAAGCTTTTTAGAAAAGTCATTTTGCGCATCGATACACTCAGAAAATTACGTTCAGCTGCAATCACTTGAAAATTCTTGAAGCAAAACAAATCTTTCTTATCACAATGCTCAAACTGTATCTCAGTAACACTGTCGTTTGTGGTCCTGACACATAGGTATGTCAGTTCACTGCAACATAAAAAGAATCAGCTAGTGGGCATTTTGATCCTCAGTTGCCATCGATATGTCTCTGGTTGGAAAGCTCCCAGTCTTCTGTTTTAAGATAGAGCACAATTGTTGAAAACTCACTCTTAAATTTCAAAGTTGTTTCATGATTAAGAACTGTGGGAAAAATAGTTTCCAGATTTGGGAGTACATTTCAGAAGTTTCCACTATTCCGCGTGATCTCAAGTAGCACCCATCACATTTATTGCTATCGCTTATATCGTCTTAGTCAATGACAGCGACTTGGAAAAGATCAGTCATAAATCACAGCATATGTGAAACTGCTGTGAAGCAGGAGTCTAGAGATCAAACTAAACAAGCAGGGAGAAACAAATTCATTGATTGTCTTGTGCATTGGAGCGTTAGTGCTGTATGAAGTGGAGGATGGAGAGATAAGCAAGTAAGATAATATTTTCAGAATAGGTTGAACGGTTATCAACTGTCATAGGATTATCCAGTATGGCAGACTGTCACAATCGATTATGATCTACCCTATCTATTATCACTGAAGAGTTTAAATGGTGTAATCTGCATGTGTAAGCATTTTCTATAAAGACCCAACTGTTTTAAATGCTACAATACCACCATTACTGTGATGCTGAAATAATCAGAACACACTCTGAGTCGCTCACCATTATACTGATGGCCAACTGGATGCCTTGTTGTACATTAAGGAAGTTGTACCTTTGAGCATTGATCTTTTACTTTTACTTTATTGCCAGGAGCATGATTGGTAATTTCTTTACAACCAAATGTTACTCGAATAGGCCACATATTTGGAATTTCGTAAACTTGGCTAAGTTTTAATCAGGTCCCAATTCCCTTTATGAAAACGTGGCCTGAACATGCTCACTGTCATATGAATGGTATTTATTCCTGACCCTTTGGAAGGGGGCGTGGGTAGTGTGTAACTTCTGCAAGCAGAGAGGATTAAAAATTAAATGTTGGTCTGTTGTTTGTGGAGGGGAACGATTAAGAACCTGAGATTCCGGTCAGTGTGGGTTTTTTTTCCCAGGGAGGACGTACTAGATTGCCTGATAAGATGATAGGGGCTCACGTCAATTTAACCTGACAACTTTTACATCTAGATATTTTCAAGATCTACGGTCTCCCCCAAAGCCATTCTGCGTTCATTACTCACTTGTTATTGTAAGTCTGTGTTATTAGAAGGGCATTTCTTCCTCATATCCTTGCCTGTTAAGTCTGCTCCCATGACATGCTAGCACTGTGGCAAATTTGCAACTTTTAACCATCTTCACCACAACAACCGTGACCACCACGGCCGCTAACGTCAAACCCATTCATTCCCACGCTAGTACTGCACGGAAAATGAGAAACTTTCCACTTCATTTTGACAGAGCTGCCAAAATCTACACTTAAATGTTCTTTTGTACAATTTCTACAAAGAAATAAAAGAAGTTAATGAAACTATTAGACGCAGACAAGTACAGTCATGAGATGCTTTTATGGCAAATCCAAATCATGGCCGGTTTTAGAAATGCTTCCGTATGTTACTTTCCCATTCTCATCCTTTACAGTAATGTACTTTTAGTTACTATCTCGTGCGAGGGCCAACTGTACATTGCAAGCAAAGTGCTAGTGGAAATGTATTGGGTAACAACCAAATTGCACATCTTAAATTTCTGTAGATTCCCGAGTACCCAACGCAGAACTCTGCCATAGAAGAGGGCGTTATCAAGGAGATCAACCTTTCAGGTCCTCGCCATGACATTGTGTTGTGTGCTTTCTGTGCCAATGTATCGGAAAAAAACCAAGGTAAGGCTTTGAACACCATCTACTTTACGTGCTACTCAACAACTCAAATGTGATCAGATTACTATTCATCACCTCCACAGGTGTTGGCAAAAAACACTCCAGGGTCTTCATCATCATCTTACACAAAGCTCAGCCAGGGGGAAGATTAGTTAGCACTATCACAGTAACTACAGCAGTATCTTGTTGCTGTTTCAACCTTAAAGGTTGCGTAAAGACAGCCAAAATAGAAAACTTGCGCATTACTGCCTTTTTTGCTAATGGTAACCGCACTATTTTCATGAAAAAGTGCTCAACAAATTTTTTTCTATAGAGGTACACACCACAACGTCAATGCTTCAACCTGCACTGGTACACGAGATTGTTATGTTCTGGTTCTTCTGAACATTTGCTATAGATCTTTTTAGAAAGTTACTGCTCCAAATCCCTTGACTGTCCAACGCCTTGTGATGTCCTCCCAACGTGAAAGGCTCTATACAAATGTATTGTATTGTATTTGATCAGGTCTCAGCAATGATCAACTGCAACAAAATTCCATTTAGTGTCAGCTCGTTGATTCCAATGCGGAGGGGCAAAGGCAATTACTTGACTAGACCTTTCACTTTCACAAAAAAACCTCCCATCTCCATTCTGAAAAGATTGTACATTAGCTAGTAATTACGCTTGTTTATAACCATGACTAGCAGCAGATACATATTTACAATGCAGAAGTGTTCCAACAAAATAGCTTGCAAAAAAACACATCAATTACTAATTTTTAAAGTATTCGTCACATGCACAGATGTTCATCATTGTTTTCTAATGCTAATTTGTACTCTGAGCACATTACAAAAGAGTCTAGTCTAACAAGAAAAACACTGCTTCCAGCAGAAGAGCTCTAATGCTGAGATAAAACCTACTATTGCTATTCCAGGCTGATTTATAATGAGCTTTGTTTGATTTTAGGTTGTAACAAACACTATCAAACAAATTATGATCAATGCTAATCAGTGTTCATTTTGAATTTACATGAAATGTTTATAATCTGAGTTGTAATTAAATACGAGGGAAGGAGCAAACAAT
Organism: Hydrolagus colliei; assembly: GCA_035084275.1. Taxonomy (NCBI): domain Eukaryota; kingdom Metazoa; phylum Chordata; class Chondrichthyes; order Chimaeriformes; family Chimaeridae; genus Hydrolagus; species Hydrolagus colliei. The sequence continues at coordinate 11,958,133 of CM068755.1, read as the reverse complement.
TTAATTATTTTCTGGACATATAATAATTAGTACTTTTTAAATTGAGGTTTGCCGTCAAAGGAAAATGTAGCTTCCTACACATTTCAGTTTGTTCATCATTGTTTAATTACATGTCACTGTCAAAAGCAGTGCCAGGCGCAAATAAAGCAACTGAATAGACAACAGATCCTAGAATTGTAAGAAGCTTCTGATAACCTGCAAAGAGCCATTGAGTCGGGTTCTGAAAGCTTGGCTCAGATATCTGTGCATTACTTTCAACAATGTTTTTTACCACTTAACAAGGTACTACAAATGTGTTCACTTACTGTAATGAAAAACAATCCTTGGAATGATATCATCCTCTGTCGAAACACCGTGAGTAAATACAGCTGTATATAAAGTCAGCAATAGACATTTTGCAAGATGTGAGTGCATGGTGACTGCAGACTGGTAGCAAAGTCTATGCTTGTCTCCTCCGCCTTCTTGCCTTCAAAGAGCTTGAGTCAATTTGTAATCCACAGGTAAACAGTGCAGTCTGGAACAACACTTGTAATTTTTCAAGGAGGAGGAACGAATGCTGCTTATAGTGCTCATCAGTAGTTCCCCCCAAACCAGTTTCCACACGTCCAACAAGATTTGAGCAGGTTGCCAGGTTGAACCTGAAATAGAAAAGTTGAGTAAGTTAGAAACTGATCATTGCAGCAGAAACAACATCATCTTCCGAGAAAGTCAGGTGCTTCAAATGAAGCTCGATTTCGATTCTGTAACAGCATCTGTTGAAGAAGCCAGCACGCTTAAATATTTATTTGCTGTTTGCTGATTCACATTGCAACTTGAGTACAATTCAGAGCCAGCTTATGGCATATAACTTTAACTACTTTTAATAAAGGCAAGAAAGCAGATCAGAGCCTTGTTTGAGTCGTGTACGTTATATAATAGTAATTATTATAATAATAATCCCTGCATTTGATATAGTGCTTTTCATGTCTTCTAGATGTCTCAACGTGCTTCACAGAATACACTGTAAAGTGAATTGACTGTATATATGTGGGCGAAACACGGTAGCCAATTGCGCACAGCAGTGTCCGACAAACAGTCGTGGATTGAAATTAACAATTTATTGTTTTTTTGAGGGATTATTATCAGGCGTGTGTGCAGTGAGCAAACTTGCCCAAGGTTTCACCCTGCCTGGAATTGAACCCAGTTCTCTCGCTTGTAAGGCGAGTGCTCTAACCACTGAGCTACAAGACTCCACTGGTTACATGATCAATCCATATTGCATGTGCTTGCCTTGATCTGAACTCCTGACCCCATACTCCACTGGAAAGTTGGTTGGTGTATGCAAAATCTAGCAGGTGAGATAAAATTGGGGTAGATGGCTGAAGCGCCATTATTCATTTACCAAGCATCTTAGATGCTATGATCTGTGATGATAGATAAGTACAAGGCCACTATAAAAAATGTACAACTAAATATCTATGAACAACATCATTTTCTACTCTTTCCTTATTCTAGATAGCCCAACAGGAAAGGAAGCAAACAATGTGCTTGCATTCCACTGTCAATAGTACCCCTTTATAAGCTTTGGGGTCACCCCAAAGCAAGACCACAGCTCCACACTGTCTGTACCTGGAGAAATCCCTGTCAGCTTCCATACTATGGAATGTCCCACTCAGTACAATCCATTCATATCCTTGTGCAGTGGGACAAAAATCTACCCATCTTCAGCAAATTCCTGTGACAATTTCTTATTGTGAACTGGTTTAATTCACCCCAGGACAGTACCTGCATATATGCACCAGAGCCCAGATAAATTTGGTACTTTCGCTTCATGGCTGTTTGTGGGACATTGCTGTGCACAAATTGACAGCCACGTTCGCTTTATAAATATGTAGTCACACTTACTTTACTGTGTGACTCACACTGAGATGTCATCATGACTTGAAAGGTGGTACATCAAATTCAAGGATTATTTATTGCTAGCAGCAGTAGTATTTTGAAATTTTATTCATGTGTCCAGTAGGACCAAAGCATATTTATTCATGAAAAATTAATAATACTCTTCACATATGATACAATGCATTTCAAGTCAGGAGAACATCCCAAATCACAAACTCTTCCACTTCATTCAATTGTTTCTCCCACAAATATACAGTAATTTCACTTTACAGTATATTCTGTGAAGCTTTTTGATACATCTAGAAGATACGAAAAGTGCTATATCAAATACAATAATAATTATTATTAATAATAAAGATCACCCAACAGAACAAAGGTACACAATTACTCACATTTAGTCACAGACTTAGTCACCCTCATTTTTTTTATTATTTCATAAAACCACAAAAAAATCCCCATGCAACTGTCTGCTTCAATATTTCCATCATCTTATAGAAGCAAACACAACCTGAAATACAACTATAGATAAACATATAATTGTCCCTGTATTAACTTAAACCAACATTCTCTCAATGCCAAGAGCATATAATAATGAATTCACTTAAATCCTTTAGCAACTTACTGTCTCTAGCAACAGTCTTAATTAAGTTTGCAATGCCACAAGCATTTGGCTCTGAGGAAAACCCGCAGTCACGTCACCCGATTAATGTTCAAATCAGACACATGGGAAAAGTATAGTACCTGAATGTAGTCTTCTGAAAACAGTACAATACATGAATAGAACTTGAAAGCACAAGTTTCATTGTCTGTACTGCGACTCATTGCCTAACTGAAAGAAGCATTTCATTTCTCTGAAATGTGTCAGTACATCTTTAGCGAGCTATATTTAGTGGCAAACCTCCATGCATTCCAGAAACAATAAGGGGAAAACCTCCAAATAACCATTAGGAGTGGTTTCAAAAGAATAAAAAGCATTTCGAAATAGGTTATGTAAGGAACAACTAAGAAGAACTGGGTGTGGTACACGGTAAAACAAAACACAATCTACCCAAACCTGGTCTGTTATGGTCATGGCTGGCAGGAGGGGAGTGGGCTTTAAGGAGCTGAGATTTTATTAATATTGTACAAAGATTGCCTGGGGCCAAAATAAATCCAATCCAAACTGACAGCAAACAACGGATCTCATCTAAGATTTCATTTCTACTGCTGGATCTGAACTCTGTTTCAATGTACCAGGCAGGCTGCAAGGTAGGTACATTACCCGCTGATGGTGGCATGGTCAATGGTTAGAGCATTCGCCTTACAAAAGAGGCAATTCCAATTCCAGCCAGGGTGAAACCCTTGGGTAAGTTCCCTTACTCCACATGCCTCATAATAATCTCTCAATAAAATAAAAAATTGATCATTTCAATCCACGACTGATGTGGGACATTGCTGTGCGCAATTGGCTGCCACATTTTGCCTACATACATAAAGTCAATTTACTTTAGAGTATATTCTGGGAAGCACTTTGAGACATCTAGAAGACATGAAAAGTGCTACATCAAATGCAAGGATTATAGAGAGAGAAAAAAAATCAAGAAGCCTCTCCCGCAACTTGAACACACCCTGAACACATAAAGCCAATAATCACTATTGCCTATATTTAGCGAGCAAACAGACAACGGAGAGGTTGATCTGGACAGCTTGCATTCAAAAACAGAGGAAACCAAGAAAGAGAGAGAACGAGACTCTGCAAGTCGATTCATTGTTACCTGCTTCCTGGAAAGTGAGAAGCTCTCACAAACGCCGAATAGTGGGGCTGAATGGCAAATTCCCCCACCCCCCCAAAAAAAGAAGACTGTTTGATAGAGCAGACAGAGAGGGACTCATTCAATAGACACCAGTCAGCTGCCTGAAGGTTGTAATTCTGTTACATGGTGCCACGGATTGGATCAGACTATTATTCTGGGGGCAGTCTGTAAAACTGGAAAATAATGCATGCAACCTGAGTGCTAAACCATGCGACAGGTCTTGTTGTCATCGAGTCCTGGAGCAGTGTGCATCTTGGGGGGGGGAGGGAGGGCGGAGTTGAACATGATAGCCAGATATTTAACTTCAGAGACACTTCTTTCTTATGCCCCCGTGCGCTTTGAAGTTCTTAAGGGCCATGAAGAACCGCCCATGGAGTAATGGGTCTGCTTTTCACAGGTGTTATGAAATTCTATAAGGGAACAAGGGTCTGTAAAAAGAGAAGCATGTAAAGCCTGGGTAGCCACAGAGGCATCTGGTAAGATTATTTGTTGCCTCAGGGCTTGAATGTAAAAAGGTTTCACTGGAAGCGATTTCTTCCTCCGAATCTCCGTTGTGGTCTTGTGTTTGTTTTTGGCCTCAATAATGCCAAGGCATTTCTGGCCTCATCTCGTGGTAACAGTCAGTGTTGCGACCTTTTCCTGACTAGATTGCAGATCTGATCCCGTTAATTGAACAATGTGAGATTTAAAATTAGTCGATATAAGGAGAAATAGATAAACTGGAAAAACTAGGAAATACTGTAAATTTGTATGATCTTATCGGTTCCAACTAATGCAGCAGACAGCTATGGTAAAAACCATACATATTTAACAATGCGTTGAATACATTAGTTTACCCTAAACCAATATTCACTTTATTCTACCAAGAATAAATTACTGTATTTGTAACTCAGCTATTTGCTGCTTGATACTGTTGAAGTGAATTTACAGAGCTGGCTGCAGACAATAGATACCACCGCCTGTTCAGTGGCAGGATCGCTGCAGATCATGAATAAAAATCTATTAAAACGTTTAATATTTGAGTCCGAACTCTGAATGAACAAAGCGCACTCATCCAATGACTGCTGGTGCAGCTAAAAAAAACTCTCCAAGGAATGCGGTGTTACAGAGTCATTGGTTTAATTCAACTGCAGCTAGCAACTACACAGCCACCAAGTCCCATGTATTTTATCATTTGTTCTGATTAGCATCTCTGTGGCATGCTATTTAATAAAAAAAATCTATTAAAAGAAATCTAGGATGTTGCTCAGCATCAATGGGATTATTTCCAGTCACAGCTTTAATTTACGATTTCCTCCTCTGGTCTCTTCCTTATTTTTCCTCTCTTTGTTCAGACCTCGCCCTCCATATCACATACCATTTGCGTTCAGACAGCCTATTCACGCATCTCTGTCAATGCTGCTGATTTGCATGAGTAGATCGGATTGACTTGGTTTCTGATTGTTCTTCCCTGTGGAAAACTGCCTCACTTTTGTTTTGCTCTTCCCTGTTGCCCTGGCTGAGATCATACACTATATAAAGCTCCTCGCATTTTGCTTCGCTGGAAAGCATAGAGCCGATCATTTCCAATCACATTGCCAAATTTAGAACAATAGACTGGCATTTCCAATGGTTTTAGGGTAATATTTTCATAACTTTAGTCTTGGTTTCACTTCACAAATAGGAACTCATGAAACTGGCTCACTTTGTATAACAACAATAACAAAATTACATTTACATCTGTGATACATGTTAAATCGGCCAATTTTATATAAACCACCACTGTAACTTCAGGATCACTTTCCTCCAGAGTATCACTGACCGTCCTCCTGTTACAGCAACAGCTATTTATTTCTTGGATGAATTCAGTGTTCTGGCCTCAACCATACTTTCTGGTTAGCTGTTCTGGGTCCAAAGCCACATTATTCACCCACAAAATCAACACTCTCCACACTTTACAGAATACCCTATGAAGTGCTATGAGATGGCTGCCTAACACGAAAAGCGCAATATCAAATACAATGATTAGATATCAGATATTTATTATCTAAACTGTCAGTGGCACACGGTAGATGTTATTGCCAACCACCACCTAACAATATCTGGAATTAGGTAAGCAGGGTTTATCCCTCCAAGAGGAGAAGGCACATTCCATCCTAGACACAGGAAAATTGCCATGTGTAAGTGCAGGCATATGTGATCTATTTGGATGGCGATGGTTTGTTTCTCCTTGTGTCAGACAACCAGCTGTTTATTTATCCTTGGTGTAAAGATATCCTTTTAGGGTGTCTCTTCTGAAACTGCTCTGGATTGTAAATCTCCACTGGAGAGTGCCCGTCTAAACAGGATCAGGTTATGACCATGAAGCTTCTGCAGAGAAATAACTTGTGGTATTGACTGCCCGGACATCACATGTGAAAAATGACACCTTGGCCAAGGCACCAATGGTGCACCAGACGAAGGAGTCTTCAGAAGTGGAAGGGAGAAACTGAGAGAGAAAAAAAAATCTAAATTTCAGAAGGACAGTCTCTGGACTGTCTCCAAAAACTATTTGTCTCAGTAGGTAGGTGAGTCTCCTTATTTAAGAAAGGATGTGCTTGCCTTGGAGGGAGTACAAGGTAGATTCACTAGATTGGTACCTGGGATGAGGAGAATGAGTTATGAGGATAGGTTGAGCAATCTAGGCCTATATTCATTAGAACATAGAAGAATTAGAGGTGATTTTATAGAAACCTATAAGATTATTAAGGGGCAAGACAGAGTAGATAGTGGGAGACTGTTTCCCCTGGTTGGAGAAACTGTAATCAGGGGTCACAGTCTGAAGATTAGGGGTCAGCCCTTTCACACTGAGTTGAGAAAAAAATTCTTCACTCATAGGGTGGTGAATTTATGGAATTCTGTACCCCAAAGGGCTGTAGATGCTCAGTCCTTGAACATATTCAGGACTGAGATTCATAAATTTCTTATGGATAAAGGGATTAAGGGATATGGTGATAAGGCAAGTAGGTGGAGCTAGAATAGATCAGCCATGAGCGGTGCAGGCTCGAGGGGCCGAATGGCCTACTCCTGCTCCTAATTCTTATGTTCTTATGTGAGTCTTCATCATATACTGACTTGGCTCAGCCTTGGGGGTGCCGTGAGAAAGTGAAATCCTCAGTTTTAAAGGATTGCAGGAGAAAGAGAAAAGATTGGTATAATCTATCTCGGCTTATATGGACATTTTTCCTCTTAGCCAAACCTAAATTTGAATCAAATATATTGTAAGTGGATTTATGAGTGAGAGGTATCATACTCACACACCTTAAGGGCTGTAGTAAGAAGCCCATAAGGAGAGAAACATGAGAAAATGAAGGGAAAAATAGATCCTTTTTGAACAGTAGTCTTATGAAAGCAATATTCTAATCGCTGTACAGTTGGGAGCTCTAAACACTTGATTGTGCCAAGTGCTTGTGATCACCTCAAATCAGATTGGAACCAAAAGACCTACAATCCCTCTATCAATCCAATTCAGTTTAATAAAATGATCAATTAAAAAATGTTGCTTATGGAGGTCAAATGGTTTCTATTACAATTAAAAACAAGTTGAAAGATCTAACTGGAGGTACTTTGGACCATGTCTTAATCATTCTATTGATTCAGTGCCAAAGAAATGCTGTGGTTTAGTGGTCTGCTTATCAGCTTCCTCCAAGTAACATAAAATTCATGCAGTGTATTATCTATCAGCCACTTCCCACAAATGCTCGGCCTATTGGGATGGAATTTCATTTTCACATAGTTTCCTCTTATATTTTTAAAATATCTCAAATAGGTACTATAACATGTGCATTACACGGGCATTCACACTGCTGAATGAACACTACAATAGTTCAAAGTTAATGGAAATCAAATTAGTTCCAGATCGACTTTCGAGTATTCACTTATTTTTAAAGCTCAGGTTTCCAGATTTGCCCTTTAACAGACACACAAATCTCATTTGATAACCACTAAATGAACTGTCTGACTTTCTCGGATATAGAGTGAACCTTAAGAAGTATCATTTGCGAAAGTATTCATTCCTCTATTTTAGAATCCAAATCCTAAAGGTTTAACTATGTTTCTTTTTTTCATCATCTTTTAAAATAAAACTCATAAGATATTTCATTTGCCATTCCCATTCAAAGTGCATGAGCCATTTTTGGAAAAAAAAACAAGCTTGAATCCTTAGAAACCAAAAGGGACCCAGTTAAAAACAAAACTGGAACTTACTCGGATATCTCTGTTCCAGAGAGAAAAGGTCCAGGGTTGTCAACCTGTCATTTAATATTCTGGAATTACAGTCATCCATTCTTAAAACTTTCTTTTCAGAAATACTGCTGGAAAAAGAACCAGACTAGTAAATTCACTTACATAGATTCACTGCCATAAAACCATCCTGTTCACGTCCCATAATTACAACCAAGCTACTTAAAACAGGCTTTATGTTTTGAAAAGCCTAGAACAACTAGGATCACATATTTTCTGGAGGTAACAAGTTTGCATATCTGTTTCATTAAATTGTCTGTCAGCTCCACTTCATCCACTCTCTCCTGGAACAGTTTGTTGAATTTTAATATGCAAAGCTTGACAGACTGTGCTGCAATTCACTAAAAGACTTTTCCAAAAATTACATGTCTTCGATGTTTCACTTCTCCACGAAAAGAGAACAACCATGACATTTTGAATGCTTATCAGTCGAACACAGTTATACAGTTTCCAGCTGGATTAAAACTGGATCAAGAACCAAGTACTATAAAGGCCTAAATGATTCAGTAATCATCATTTTTTAATCGCAACTTTGAAAACCTTAGTCATTGCCCAGGTTTCTTTAGATATGCTTTTAGCAACAGAGCCAAAGTTTAATCCTCTACAAATCGTGATCATTTTGTGTATCTGAGAGATTGGCAGTATTTATTATACAATGCAGAGTTGATAGCCAGACTGCCAAAAAAAGAGAAGCTGAAAATTCAAGATGATTCCAATGTCCTTTCCACTCAGTCTTCGAATTGAGATGCAAAATGAGTACCGGTAAGCAAAATGGAAATCGTTTTAAGAATGCAGCCAATAACCTCATAAAGATGAATGCAACAAAATCAGAAAGGATTTACAAGTACATTAATCAATCATTTTATCCCTGGTATCAAATATAATTGCTAAAAATATGTACCCACATATCAAAAGTGACAACTTGCATAAACACATTTACTTTTAGTCCCTCTGAGCCTGCATTTAATTTTGCTTTATGTTATTTTGTAATCTCCAATGCAGATTCTCTCCACTAAAATTCATAGCATCAAAACTGCTTCAGCAAGCATTCAGGTTAAATACATCCGTCTATCCAGTGTTTATCACACACATCCATGTCCATAAGCACAAAGGGAAGAGAATGCTTCTTCAATCATGTTACCCAAGTACGATCTTATAGCTTGCAGTGGTCACAAAAGCCTTTCTGACAGACACTGTAAGCAGTAATATCATCAGAGAGAGAGCTAAAAAGTGCATTGTATTCAGTTTATTATACAATGCCCTTGTATATAGAAAGAAAATTACTACATAGGCAGATACTGATATATTCAATTAATTCCTCAATTAATGTCAAAGGTACCTTTATCTTTTTTAAAAAAAAAACACTATTCATCAACATTATACAGGGTTTAAAAAGGAAAGATGCTGTATGGGTGGCCCAATTCTCAGTATCCAAAAACTAAACTTACTGTTAAAGAAAAAGCCTTGCAGATAAGTATTGTGAATATGTCCCTGTTCCTAAACGAGTTCACTGACAGTACAAAAGGTCTGTTCTAACGGAACTGGCAAATAAATCATAGCTGTTACAATCGCACCAAGCAATTTGGAAAGACACAACTGGAAAGACATGAAAACAAACATTTTTACATCATCACTTACCGTTTACCGAAGCTGCTTCCAATAACCCAGTAATAACCAACTGCATAGCTGCCCCACCCCCTAGCCTTTGTACAGTGCTAGCTTACTTGCTTTAAATCCCTTTAGCTTTGTTTTCTAGTTCCAGAATTCAGTGCGTAGCATTGGACATTGCTCTTTTGGTAACCAAACCATTATGCTTCAGCTGAGCACAGCAAGGATTTCACATCAAATAATCATAGTAAGCTAAGCATACACAGTATTTGTAATCAAGTCACATTCACAGTCAAATTGTGTTCTTCATTGAGAATCCAACATGATCTTCCCAAACGGAAACTGTCTTATTTTAACTCTGCCATTAGCAGTTTGAATGTACTGCACAGTAGAAACATTTAGGATTACAAGGCTCAAAGCTAGGAATTTAAACTTAAGAGTCACTACTTACCAGTTCAGTAATGAAAGCACAAACAAGAAAGAGCATGCGTGCCTGACTAACAGTTCATCGAGCAGCCTACAGTTGCAACTGTACTGTACTATTCAAATGAAAGTCTAAAGTCTGAAATAAATATGCATCCAACCTGATAAAAGAATTGGATGGGCACAGAGTCAAAGTCTTATCTCAAGTTTCACTAATAACTGGCAACCTATAAATAATATGATCACAGTGTGAGAAGCTTCCCAGGCAAAATTTTGCATAATTTTAATAGATTTTCTGTTACATTCGAGCAAAATAATCATCGGACATTAATTACCTTTTTGTGTGATCAGCTTGAACAAACGTATTTCCACATATTTCTTATTAAAAATTGCAAGCCACTAGCAATACTCTGTGGAATAGTTTTGAAAGAGTATATTTATTACCAGAAAGAGGATTTGTGACAGTTCCTCTGGAGACTGAACTTGTAACCGTACATTTGACTCAGATCACTGGAAAAGTCAGTGGTTATTTCCCATTTCTCAGCAGTGAAGAATTTGTTTAACCTTGTTACGGTGGCCAAAGAACACAGCCCAGAAAATTTGTGCTTTTAATGTTCGCTCAGCCTCAGGAAAAGGTGTTCAGTTTACAGGACTCCTGAAAATGTCCTCCCAATGTATTTGATTACCGACTAGCATCTCTCTAAAACATTGCTGCAATAATCATCTCTCTCCATCTGAACGACACAGGGGTTATGTTACAGTCACAAGACAAGGCTGGATGAAGAAGTCCCTTCAGCTCATTTAATTTCATTTGCGCAGAATATCTACCCAACTGTGTTCCCATTACAGCAATAACCTGTTTCTTAAATGAATCCAGCATCATGTCCTAAACCTATCACTCTCTGTGGAAACCCATTCCAGCTATTAATTACCCCTGGTGTCTGTCCTGAAAGTCCCCTCTGCTATGTTGAACCGGCGTTCTCTTGTTCTACTATCTCACCACATCAAAAGTATTACACTGGATTCATTTTCTCCATTCCATTTCAACTCTGAGTCTCCTCTGAGATATCTCCTTTCAGAACTGAAAAGCCCAAGGTTGTCTAATTGCTGCTCACAATTCTTTCATTTAACACTCCTCAATGTTCTCTTCTGCGCTGGCTTCGGGCCCTGGGCAGCCACTTATGTGGGGGTGGCCAGAATTTTACACAATACTTTAGGTGTGGCTCAAACAGAGCGATGTACAGTCTGACTAAGGATCTTAACTGATTTGGCAATATAGGTCCACATCCTGTTCACACATCGCGCAATTTATCATAAAGTCTAATGATTGTATACGGCTACCGCAGAGCCTCTCTCTAAAACACGCTGCGGTCAATTTGCGCGTATTGATGTTTCACAAACAGTTTTGAAGTGAATGTCCAATTTTGTGGCATCTCCAGCACAGAGCATCTGAGTATCATACTTCTCGATGCGTATGGCTACCACAAAGCTTCTCTCTAACACATTGTTGTAATAATCACCTGTCATTAACACAGGGTGCCATCACAAAGCTTGGACGGCAAGTTTCCATCTAAGAGGTGAGAGTATGATTAACTGAGCCAGGCTGACACCTGTTTGAATTGGTATTTGGTATTTCTCTTCTGCGTGATGCGAATGAAACTTTAGCCTGTTGTGGTTTGTACATTGTGGATCATTAACTTTTAATCTGGTACTGAATATAAATACTATAAGATGGTATTCACGTTTATACTGCTTGTCGGCCTTCCCAATTCCTCCGTCCATAGGCTGCAGATAATACAGAACTCTGAAGCCCATGTCCTCTACCGTTCCAAGCTCCGTGAACCCATCTCCCCCATCCTCGCATGACGCCATTGGCTCCCCATCACCCAGAGGATTCTATTCAAGATCCTGGTCCTCACATTCAAGGCCTCACATCCATGGCCTTGCCCCACCCTACCTCTGCAATCTCCTAACCCCCTACCAACCTGCCTGCCCCTCCCCTCAGTCCCCGACCCACCCACCCCACCATTGGGGGGGCGAACCTTCAGCCACTCCACCCCTAAACTGTAGAACTCCATACCACGTGTAATTTTTTTACAATCCTGATATGAATGTTGTATTATGCAGAAATTGTTACCAAGTTCCAGTCAAGACCACATAGGTTAATGGCTTGAAGTAAGTTATCCAACAGGTCAAACATCTATTGTGCTTGGCTCAGGGATACCGGACAAGAAGACAAACGGTGGAAGAAACGTTCGAGGATATTATATTTCTAAGCAAGGTGTAAATCTGGAACAAATCACTTTCTTCATTTTATTCCATGTTACTTGGTCATAAAGTAAATATTGATGGTGAAATTTAAGACACAGCACTTTTGATTTAAAATTTTAAATGGTGTTCGAGAAATGTGTCTCTCCAACTAGCAAAATCCCAGTGAGTATTATTAAAATTGACTGTTGGACAAGTCCAATTACATGTGTACATTTCTGAAGATGTAGTGTGTTGGAGGAGACTATCTTTACTTCCAATCTTACACATTTTTATACAGCTGAACAAATGACAAACCTTTCACCTGTGTGCAAGGCTTCTCAGTGAAATCATTCACTTGAGGTATTCCACGAAACCCGAGAAGCATTTAATTTCTGAATGGTTATATATCATCCTCATAAAACCAAATTAATAAGACTACCAACTTGTAGCCTTTAAATGGCCATTAAAAGGCATTAGTCACTGTGAATGTAGCAACAGGAATAGAGATTAATTTAACTTAATACTGTGTATGTTTGATGGCAGATATGATTTATTTGACTTGAGAATCAAATAGTGTGGGAGTGGGGGAACAATGCACAGTACTACACAGTACAATGCAGCAATTGGTATTATTTGTTGCGAATTAGGATAAGCAAGCTATGAGACTGTCACAGATTATTACCATCAGAAAGTATACAGTTTACCTACCTAACTAAGACCTCACAATTCAAGGTGAATGGGGTGCTTTGTTATTGTGGTAATGATCAAAAGGGCTTTCTTCAGTTCCTCAAAATCCATCTGTCGTGGTGCTTGTTCCTTCAAGGGAAATCAAGCTGTCAGATTTCTACAATTAGTTACTTGTTCGGTATGGACGGTCCTCAATTCAATGCCACACAATATTGTTTCTGTTACTCTCCAGTACCAAGGTACAATTCAATTCCATTTACAAGAACAAGGCAACTAATTTCTGGTCTTGTAATCCAGAAAGTAATCCATGTGAGTAACACAATGTAATAGCACTCCCTCCACTCCACTGAAGCCCCCTATCTCTCTGATGTCCTTTCTCCCCAAACCAGCACCCACTGCCTTTGCTCCATCGGGTCTGACCACCCCCATGTCCCCTGAATCCTCCATTCCACCCTCAGCGGGCCGTGCCTTTGGCCACTACGCCCTGAGGTTCTGGAACTCCCTTCCTCACTCCCTTTTCCTCGCCCCCTCTCTTCCCAGTTTCAGGTCACAGCTAAAGACCTTTCTCTTCAACCGCACCTTTGGTCACCTTTCTACCCCTACCCCTGGCTTGGTCCCGGGTTCCACTACTGTGAAGCGCTCTGAGATGCCATCCGGCATGGAGGGCGCTATATAAATCAAAGTTGTTGTTGTTGTATTCTTATGTGGATCTATCAATCTCTTTTGGTTTTAATCATATCACACCAGCTCAATTACACAAAGGGAAGTGCACAGCAACCCATATAAATTGCAATGGAATTGTTATGATTTTTAGTGATCGATAACGCAACAACATTCTTTTAAAATGGAATTGATCTATCTACAACAATAAACTGCTGTAAATAGTACAGTATTCTGAACGGGTTCCACTTTGCAGTTACAATTTTGGTCTCAATTAGATCCACCTCGTTTCATTTAGAATTTATTTGGTTTAATACTTAAGTAATTGAAGGTAGTGAAAATTGCACACAGCTAAATTGCTAGAGAAAACAATAGAGGAATCCTAAAGAGTCTGAGAAGGGAGCTAATGAGCAGGATTAAATTAAATGGAGAATATCACTCGCACAGATCTAATGTCTAGAATGGATTGTTTCTGTACATCCGTGATTTTGAATGGCTGTTTCTTGAAATCAGACTCAAGAGTAAACCGGGAAGTCTCTTTGTTACAGAATGTGTGCTAATCTTTTCCTTGTGGAATAATAACCTGATCAATACTTCCTCCTGAATGCTTGAAAGTACCTATCACTGCTTTGAAATGCATTATCCACAGCAAAAATCGAAAGGCTAGATTATGGTGAAGGCTACTATACAATTGCAAAAACGCATGATCAATTGAGTGAAGCTAACTAGTCCCATGATGGTTTATTCCCAGCCCATGTTACCCTTTAATAGGTGAATATTCCAAATCTTGGTAAAGTCTCCATAATGATAGGAAGATCTGATATTGAGGGATCAGATCCTGACAATGTGACACACACTTGATCACCACAAGCCAATTATCCTCCGGGTAACTTTTTGAATGTCTGTCTCCTACTTAAAACCCAAATAGTCGATGTAACAAAACCCCTTTACAACAGAAAACCCATTCAAAGATGCAATCTTCATGCAGCATCATAATCTGACATATGTTACACAGTGGTTACAATTAGGCCAACAAAATCCACAGCAAAAGGGCAAAAGTTTTTATTAGCTAAGATTTGTTTATTCATGAGTATCCTGCCATCGACCATTCAGTTCATTAATATTAATCTGGCCACAAGAGAACTCTGTATCTGGTGAACCATGAGTCAAATGAAATTAAACAGTGACTGTGAGCGTCACTCACTATGTAAGTGTATTTCGGGTTCAGTAATGCTAGGCTTGGCTGTTGCAAACATTGCTGCATTTGGAATGCAGTTGCTCAGTAAGTACCGTAGTCAAATGGTTGCCAACATTGTGCCCACACATATTGTCATTGAACGTGACTGCATTTGCTTAAGAAGCGCTTTATAACATTTTGGATCTTAAAGGTGCCTATATTTCATTCCTGTAAAGCCCTTTGAGACATTGACGATGTGATAAGGCGATACATCAAATACAAGGATCATTATGATATCAAAAGCAAGGATTTCGATAACACTGTTTAGTAGCTGCAGTCAGCAATTGGGTGTTCGGGGAGATTGACTCATCGTCTCTGAAAGGATTACTCTTTAAAAGTGTCAACAGACACAAGGTAGACCAAAAGGCCTTCTGTGCTATATATTTCTATGGTTCTATGATGGAAATGCATGACTCAGCAGTGGGGGAGAGGAGCAGAAAAGTAGGAAAAGGGGAACTATGCCAATACATAACAGATTTCAGGTCATCTATTTCTTCTTATAAGCCTAAGATATCCGATTACCAGGGGATAAAGCAATTTAATATAAGTAAAGATGATACAAGACAACATCTATGTTTGTTATTGTCATTTACGAGACAAACACATGATCTTATCTGCAAGTCTTAACGTAGAGTCCTGTAGCTTAGCAGTTAGAGCACTCCCCTCGTAAGCGAGAGGACCTGGGTTTGATTCCTCGGCGGGGCAAAACACTGGGCAAGTTTACTTACTGCACATACCTATTGTCCCAGCAGTAAGTAGGAACCCGGTTGTTAGTCGATTGGCAAATCACTTTTCCATAAGTAACAATCCTATCAAAAATAATAATAATTTGATCACTTGTTCCATGACTGTTTGTGGACACTGCTGTATTTTGCCCAAAAGCACTATGATTCATCGCGAAGATTTGATAAGTCAAATGCAAGATTTATTATTATGATTATTATTATTTATTCTTGCAGGAGACAAACAGCAAGAATACATGTCTAGTAGATAATTCATTTCTGATACAGTAAGATAAGGTGAGAAATTATTTGATCCCGCAATGAGAGAAAATTAATATTGGAAATATTTCACGATTTGGTGAGAGAGAGAGTGAGAGAGCAAGAGACACACTCATACATTGGCCTAGGGGATAAAACATGCCAGTTGCTGCAGTCATTAACCTTTCCTTTGCACCCACGAAGATAATAACTGGCTGCTCAGTTAGCATTTGCATCGCAGCTATGCACTGCTTAATAAACCCTATCAGCAATACTCGAAACAGGCTGTCTCTGCTACTCAGTACCAAAGCTCAAAGCGTCAGTTCAGTGGCCAGGAACCGAAAACTGGAACTTTTTAATAATTTATATTACTTAGCTCCTGACTCGGGTCACATTCAAATGAGCAAATTGTTTGCTTTCTCTGGAATCTTTAGAATAAGGCCTACAAAATGAATGTTAAGAAAAACTCCCCAAATACTGTAAACGTCAAACGTTTGTCTGTACAGTGTCGCATGGAAGCAAAGAAGAAGCTTCTAAATCAAGTTTGAATTAATATTTACTCAAACGATTCTGCACAATCTTAAAATTTGATGACTATGATTAAGGCTATGCTAAAGCCTCTGGGTTCCCAAAAATACACCACATCAGGAATCCCAACAGAATGCATGTAGAAAGCGGGTTTTCCATATCCATTTGTTGCCAGGAGATTCAGGAAAACATTTATTCAGTAACCCATTGGCTGGAAATGTTTCCTTGAGGCAGTTTCTCATTACTTTTAATGAATTCATTCAGCTTGAGATCGGTTATTGAGTTGCATTTTGCATTGATTCAATGTGAAAAGTACAGCAAGACAATGAAACATTTAACATATAATTAGGACTTCACTGGTAATACACCATAAAATACTGGAAATGGTTTGACTGCAGAAAACATTGAGAGGGTTTATGATCCAGTGCAAACTTACCACATATGCAAAACAAGATAAAAATAAACTTTACCCCACCCCCAAAAATATTCAATAGAGAATAAATACTTGAGAAAAGCAACAAATACTGTAATTACTTGCCTCAAAAAAGACAGATAAACATCGGTATAACAATTGAAGGTCATATGTATGGAGAGGGAAGGTCAAATGTTCCATAGAATGAAACAGCTTACGAGACTACAATATGTTTTTGTATGAAGTCAGTCAATCAAAGAGTACTAAAGTAAGTTTCAAGTTCTGAATAATATTCTAGTATTTTACATATTAACTATGGGCAGGGAAAACATTTTTGCTCAATGCCTTCCTGCAAAAGATTTCCCAAGTCGGTAAAATTTGCACATTGGGAAGGCCAGTATGTAACCAAGTCACAGAGGATGAATAGGGTGAGTTAGCTAATTTCAGCCAGGGTGACCTGTAGACATGTTCCTCAGTGTAAGTCAGCATGTATAAGAGAGGGACTGGAGAAATTGGGGAAGGAGTAAAAAAAAGCAAAACAAAGTAAATCCAGGATAAGTGCTACTATACTTTCTGAATCAAAAGGTACATGATTCCCTTACCCTTTTTAATAACAAATTAAGGTATACAGTCATTACAACAAGAAAATGTGATTAAATGTTTTGAATGACTAAGAGAGCAAGAAGCAAGTGGTTGGTGTGTGCTTACCTTGCTTTCAGGCGATGCTGATCATTAGGTTTTAATGCTTGCCTTTTTCAATCTAATTACATTAAGGCAAATATTCCATGACAAAGTGTTGAAAGTCCACTGTGAGTATTGTGCAAGCAGTGAAAGTCACCATATTGGCTGGTAGCCAAAGCCACCAGTTCAGGCGTTTATAAAAAAAATTATTGGAAGCTTTTCGAATGATAACATTATCTCCAGTAACAGATTGTGTGTGTGTGTATATATATACATATTATATATACACACACACACACTCCCACTCATATTATGAAATAAAAGGAAAAGCCAAGCAACTATTTTCACAAAAATGGTTGAGACAAGCCTTCAACCCACTTGATCTCAACCTTCTAGCTTCCCACCTCTCTTTACTCCATCGATTAGGTTTGTCCATACGTCCAGTATCATACCCTCTACCCGATGAATAAAAGAGTTTTTTTTCTTGTGTTTTGCCTAAAACTACCCTTCACAAGCTTGAACTTGTCCCTCTTGCTCTGGCTCTTCCGCACATCCAAACACTCCTGATTTTGGTGCCGAGTGAAATGTATAATTGCATCACGGAAACTTCAGGAAAAAACATTGCAGTAGCATTCTATTTCCGAGTAATGGTGCTGGAGATAAAGTATATAAATTACACCCATGTTATAGTGCCTTCCCAAGGTTAGAAGGTCACAATACATACCAACGTTCAAGATCATTGCAACTCATGAAACACACTCTCATTGGAATGCACCTTCTGTATTTCATTGCTTCTATATGGCCAGGCAACAGTCATATGATTGAAATGCACAATAAAACAGTTTGGGTTATGGTTTATACTCCTGGAATTGGAACAGTAAAAACCTCATAAAGCTTCTGAAATACTAGCAATATACTGGACTAGGCTTTTTTGACCCATTGTATATTTCATCCTGATTTAGTAGCAAATTATAAACTGCTCAGGAAGTGTACATGGAAGATGGCAGCTTATGCAAACACTAACACAATACCATCACTAGGAATTTAATGACCTCCATGGACTCAGATAACAGGATTCGAACCCTGGGAGGCTGAGCTCCTTGGGTGGCTATGTCTATTTAATGAACTTCATTAGTCTAATGCCTACAGCAGTGTTCTAACATAGGACACTTTGACAATACAGTATAGTAAACAGGAAAATTCTAATACTATAATGTATTCCTATAATGGCATTTGCCAATAAACCTCATGCTGTTTTTTTTATATCATACAACCACTTCCAAAAAGATAATTTGTTTATTAAAAAAACTTATGACACAAGATCATGATATTTCCTTGTTTTTGCCAAATTTAAAGGCATTTTTAATGTCAGTGACCTTTAATTTTCACAAGGGAAAAAGTGAACTCAAATGGACAAAAATTGAATTTTTATAGCCTTTCAGAAATAATGAAATTAGAAAATGTTAAATGTGCCGATTTCAGGGACCAGCACAGACAAACAATTTACAAGAGGAGAGAAATTGGATGACTTCCAAACAGAAATCTATTCCCATGGCTTTTGTGGAGGCTTCAGCGAAATAAATAATGGTTTAAACAAATACATTTGCCAATTTTTACCCTCTTTATGTTTGAATAAAGATATGAAATGGAAATTGTTGTAAAATATAATCTTTGCATTTGATACAGTGCCTTTCATTTCAGGAGGATGTCTCCAAGCGCTTCACAGGATTTTTACTGAAAAGTGTAGATGACTGTACTTTGTCGACGAATGCAACAGCCAAATTGCGCAACATAAAGTATTTTCCAATTTATTAAGTGAACCAATTGTTCATGTTTTTGGTAGAAAAAAGCTGAATCAGACCAAAACCCAGAAAAACAAAACTGAGTGATAACTTTAAGTCGGCGAACAGTCTATTCCACAAGTGACGCATGAACACAGATTGTTCCCATGAGAAACGTAAACAGTGATTAAAAGATTCTGGGGTGCTGCCGCAATTTTTTTAAAAAAAACATTTGTTTCAAAGGTTATGGTCCAATTTCCCCTTTCCTAAAATCTCTCACGATGCAGCATTCTGCTACAGTGGGAAACGTGCTCGGAGATCTCTTCCGATGGCACTCGTTTAGTTAAGACTTAGAGAGACAAGCGACGCAGTGCAATCTCAACTCAAGTTTTTCTCTCTCCTTCCACCGTAAGCTGTCTGCAAAAACATTGTTCAGGTCAGAGAATCAGCAGAGTGAGCGCGTTTTACCTCTTTTGCATGCGTGTCACATTGCTTAAGAGTAGCATCAACACTGCAGTCCCAGAAAACAAACATTCTCATGCAAAAACACACAACTTCAATGTAGATCCAATTGTAAATGACAGCAGCTCGAGAGAGAATTTGCCCACAAAGGTTCTTAGACCAGCAAAATGAGCCGAGTTGATTTTATATGGAAAGTAGACACCTCGAGAAAGCCAATACTGTGAAGACTGAAAATAGATTTGTTTTCTCTCTTGCAAATGCAATCAAACTACAGGGCAAGGACCTTTTATATCAAGTAAACAATAATCATAATAATAATAATCCTTGCATTTGATATAGCACTATTTGCATCTTATAGATGTTTCAAACTGCTTCACAGAATATAGTGTAAAATGAATCGACTGTATAACTGTGGGTGAAAGGTGGCCGCCAATTATGCACAGCAGTGTCCTACAAGCAGTTGTGGATTGAAATGACCAATTTATCATTGGTATTATTTCTTGAGGGATTAATATCAGGCGTGAGGAGTAATGTAACTCAACCTGTCTAGAATCGAACCCTGGTCTCTCGCTTTGTAAGGCGAGTACTCTAACCATTGAGCTCCAGGACTCCAAATATGTACTCTAACTGTTGTAAACAAGATAAGAATATTCACACTTTTTCAAAATGCCAGCTATCTTCTCTCCTCTTGTAATAAATATCCTTAAATGGTTCTGTATTTCCCAAGTGCAGCGTAGATATTGAACAAGAACAGTTTGAAACACGTTGGCTGGTTTCTCAAGTACTATCTCAACACAACATTCCAGCTCATCCAGCCGGCCAAGTGTTTGTACTGCCAGCATCTCTATTTTGCAGCCAGATCAACTTAGGTTAAAAAAGGAGTTGAGCGACACATGATCCAAGAGGGAAATTTCTTCTACCATTGAAATCTGTATCAACATATCAACAATTTGAGCAGGGGAAGGTGCCTTAACCTTAAGTGAGCTAAGGTTTGGCCTATCAAACATTTGTCTTAACATTTAAGACTATAGAATAGAGAAAAATGCCAACTGAAATCCCACTCAACTCTGGGAGAAGTACAAAGAAAGTGATCTAATTTGCCATTCAGTCTTGTTACGCAAGCGGGTCTTTTTAGGAATTGCAGTAAATCGGCTTCCAAATTAAGAGTTATAACAAAAATGGTGTAATAAGCTAAGACTAGGTGGAATTTCAGACCTCCAGTGTTTGTTAAAAAACCTCAAAATCAGAGCATACAAGAAAGCAATTCAATGCACCAAGCCTATGTGGGTGGTAACTCAGAACTCCCTTTAGCTCTTCCCTCAGTGAATATGAGAGCGATTCCTTCAAACAACAGTAATTCCTTGCAATTAAATGCTTTGAGACATTTCAACATCATAAATGGCATTTCAAATGCAAAGTTTGCTATTTGGGTTTTTTGGGGGGGTTTGGGGCTCTTTTTCACCAAACCTTAGCTTTTAAAGTTGACCACTGAGACTGAAAGAAAGGCAACGCATCAACAAAAACAACCACATTACATGTATAGAGCGCCTTTCACGTCGGGAGGACGTCCCAAGGCACTGAACAATCAGGTTGGGACTCGAGTAAGGGAGAGGAGAAGGGTAGTGGGGAGTGGCAGGAGAGAGTTAGGAGGGAAGGGAGAGAGTTGAGAGGGAAGCAGAAGGCATGGTCGAAGAGGAGGGTCTTCAGACTGGCCTTGAAGGACACGAGGGAGAGAGC
This sequence comes from Hydrolagus colliei, assembly GCA_035084275.1. Lineage (NCBI taxonomy): Eukaryota > Metazoa > Chordata > Chondrichthyes > Chimaeriformes > Chimaeridae > Hydrolagus > Hydrolagus colliei. The sequence continues at coordinate 11,936,756 of CM068755.1, read as the reverse complement.
GAGATGAAGGGACTGAGGGATGGAGTTCCAGAGTGTGGGGGGCAGAGAGGTTGAAAGCCTGTCCGCCGATGGTAGGGCAGGTCGGGTAGGACATGTAAAAGGTGCAGTGGATACTGGATAGTATATCATTAAAATGGGATAAGTGAAAGGGATGAGTTATGTGTTGCTACTATTTAAACCTCACCACAATGTTGGCACAGTGCAGCATTTAACGAAACGGATCTGAAACCCTCCCCAGCACTCAGGAGGAGACAAGATGAGATATCTTGTTATATCTCATGTAAACCAGTCTGAAATCGCCCTCAGGTCAATATATTTGTTGAAGTACAGTACAAGGAAAGGGATCTAATTTGCCATCATTGTAACCCAGATTGGTTTGGTTAATTGCAACTTGCAGTTTGCAAAATTGAGAACACAATTTGAAACCTTTGTGCTCCAAATCGTTAAAAGTCTTGTAGTTTCAAGACACCACACAACTCTGCAAAACCAATCCATCAACAACATTAGATTTGTATAGCGCTTTTCACGTCGGAAGGACGTCCCAAGACACTGGACAGTCAGTGTTTTGGACTCGAGCTGGGTTCAGTATCAGGGAGGCCGGAGGAAAGTGGGGGATGAGGGCGACCAATGGCACAATCAAAGAGGAAGGTCTTGAGGTGGGACTTGGAAGAGGTAAGGCGGAGGGATTGCAGGATGGAATTCCAAAGGTTGGGGGCAGTGGCTGAAGGCTTGCCCGCCGATCATAGAGTGGGTGGGTCGGGGGACATGGAGCAGACTGTAGCCTGCAGAGCGGAGGGAAAGGATAGGTTGATAGGGGGGCTAGGAGGTCACAGAGCTAGAGGGGGGACAAGGCCATGGAGGGCTTTGAAGGTGAGGACCAGGATCTTGAATTGAATCCTCTGTGTGATGGGAAACCAGTGGAGTCAGTGAGGACTGATAGGTTTATGTAGCCTGGTGCAGGAGAGGGCAGCAGATGAATCCCAATAGTACCCATATCCCGATTGTAATTCATTTCAATGATGACGTCTTCACCAACACGAACTGTAATCAGGCTCGAACAAAATTCACAGCAGCTTGAAGCCGTGATCCATCTTCCCAGTATTGCATTTTGTTCAGTCAATACAATTTCTCATCTGTGTGGCATTTTGTGATTGCACTGCATACAGAACAGATGTAATTCAGTAGTAATTAAAACACAATTATGAATTAATTGATGGTAATTAAAAGAGAATGCAATATGCGAAGGAAAACCACCAGTTCTCAGATCCGGCATTGTGGTCTGCTGAGAGTATTTGATTTGACACCAAGCAACCGATAAAGACAGCTGTTAAACAGAACACTTTCTCTCCAGTCCAATTCAAAGGAATTGAACATCTCGAGTATTCTAAGCTAATAACAAATACTACAGGCGTCAACATACCCTGAGGCACATCATATCTTTGTTATTCCCACAAAGAGCAAACCAGCGTATGGTACATTTGTGCAAAACAAAACTCTTGAATCTGATCTTATCAACTTTTGAGTTTAAACAGGCCAACTTCATAGTGACATTTCATCCAATAGTACATGTTGTTTACTTCAGATTTCATTACTATGTTTTTTTTAATGAAGCTAACATCTGGTTTTAATTGGTTTTTTAAAAAAAAATCAATGTAAAAGAGGCTGTTAGCTATCCCTTTATGAGATGGGGATGCTTTACAAAGTAAGATGGAAAGAAGGTGACCAAACTCATGGTCGAAGAGGAGGGTCTTGATACAGGTCTTAAAAGAGGCAAGGGAGGGGCACAAAGCAGAACAGAATTCCAGAGAATGGAGGCAGAGGGCAGAAGGTTTGCCTGTGCAATGCTCGGGACATGAAGCAGGCCGGAGCTGCTGAGCGGAGTGAGCGGGATAGTTGATAGTGGGTTAGGAGGTCACAGAGGTAAGGTTGAGCAAGGCCATGGAGGGCTTTGAAGGTGAGCACCAGGATCTTGAACTGTATCCTCTGTGTGTTCTTTAATTTATTTTCTTAGTTATTATCCTATCTTAAAATTCCAAATCCGTCAGTGTTCATTTAAAAGCTGGTTTATTTTGAGAAACGCAAATTGAATTCTGCTTAGCCAAATAGTGCACATGTTGGGAAGTATTTTGGTACCAGTGTAATGAAATTCTTTATTGTCAAAATCCCCCCCAAAACACCGAGAGAGCATGTTAGAGCACACCAGAGGTAGAGAGCTTTTCATGATGTAGCAACACTATCGTGTTATCATTTGTCATGAATTTCACTGCGGTTTTGTTGACTGCAACATGACATTAACTAAGATAAAACAAAAAAAGGTAGAGTAAGGTTCAATTACTGTCAGTCATTCTTCTGAAGATCAAAAAACACCATGTTACTCACAGAGAAAACGTTCTTGAGTCATACCATATTTTTCTAGGCAGCTGTTGATGATCGCTTTAAACAAAACAAGTGAAATTCAACACCTTTCACGTGGTCTATAATTCTATAGCCTTATTGACACCTTGTAACAAATACCTTCTTTTTTAAGATTCCCTGAGTCTCTTAAAGGTTTACTTTGAATATAGAGGAAACACGCTTTGTTCCTACTTTGATTTCTGAAATGACTCGGTCCTGACTATTGTTTATTCTTGTTACTTATATGCTGCAACGTTCAATTGAAGCACAGCGATCAGACGACTTCAATACTCAAGAGAATGCAGTGTTCAACCTAAACACAAAGTAGTTTGAATTTGGCACCTTGGGATCAATCCAGAAAACAAGCACAAATGTCGTATATATTCAAATAACTCCAGGATAACGTCCTGAGGTTTTCCAAGCAATAGTTATCAAGAGTTTTATGGGAGAGAGAACCTAAGTCATATGTACTGTGACAGTGCCACCTTGGTACCCCAGGTTTTGCAAGGTGCATTGACCAAGTTTCTACTCCTGTGGCTATTGACTGACTGGAGATGTCTACCAGGATCAATTTGGATGTGACAGCACAGTGAACAGCTCATAAACGTTCGCGATCAAGTGCTAAATCACACGTCAATAGTGGGCACTTGGACACATTGGACACATGGACACATTGACAGGTGATTGGAATCTGTGGAATCACACTGCAGTGGAAGGAAATAAAAGGAGTCAATCCCTTCCGCAGGGAAGAGGAAGCTGGGAGGAGAAAAAAGTTTTACTCTGGAGATTTACGGCACATCATTTAAAAGTTTTGGAAGACATTTGTTCAAAAGCTCAGAAGCGATACGCCTGCTGACTCTCCTTGAGTTGGTGTTCAAGCAGGGCTGTCATCAAGTACCCAGATATTTGAACAATAAAACTGTGCAGGTAGATGACTCATATGTACCTGAGGCTTTTGGGTTGAAATACACGTATGCACATGCACAAGGGATGATGACATTTGTATTTCGCAAAGAAATAATATTTGCCTTGGAGAGAATACAAATGCATTGAATATATTGCAGTGTGTCTCAGTAGCTACTTGTCCTAATCTATGTTTTTAATGAGTCAATCAATCAACTTCAATGCTGTGACCCGAAGAAAGCTGAAGGTATACTTTAAATAACATATTTCTGATAAGCAGATTTTCACTTGAGTCGAGATGCCCTCTGCAGTTAAGAGGTCTGACAACACAGGCTGTCAAGACTCACACTGGATAATGGCCTCTTGGATTAAGTACCAGAGGGTGTTGAGTGCCCAAGGAACTTTACCCAGGTAGGAGGGAAATTGTGTCAAATGCTCTCAAGAAATGAATGGAGGAGAAAGTATTAATCATCCTTCTGTTTGATATAACATCTTAACACACCTTCGAAACATCCCCGAGCACTTCACAGCAAAGTCTTGTGACTCTCTAACTGCAGCCGAACAAGTCATCCACCGTGGAGTGATTGACTCAGTTTATTTGGGGGATTGTTGGGTGGGTCTGCCTTCTATTTTCACTGTGAAAAAGGTTTTTTTAACATCCACCCAAACAGGCAGACAAGATCTCGATCTAAAGTCTCCTCCAACGGATGATGCCTCCGACAATGCAGTGCTTCACCAGAGTGTCAAACTATGAGCTCAAAATACAAATATGGGGCTTCAATCCACAACATTCAGAGATGATAGTACAGTATTACCAACTGAGGCAGGCACGCAGTCACCCAGCAAATTAACAAGAAAAAAGATCAAACATAAAGTCTCAACTATAATATTCTGTGCCTTTAACCATAATAACCTACAATTGAACATGATTCAGATTTATTATTAAGCAAAAGAACCTCATTATAATTGGATTTTCCAACATATAGTTAAATATCAGTTTTGTTACATAATACAGTAGTAATAATCCTTCACTGAAACAAAATGTAGCAGCAAAGAGAAGGTACAATTAAAACCTGTCAAATCTAAGAAAATGTCCAATTCATTTAAATTCAAGAGAAGGGTTCTTTGTGCCAGTGACAGATTTTCTTTGCAGATGTACTGCAATACTGCATGTAGCATAATTCTGTGTACTGATTGGCTACTGTGTTTCTCTACAAATGCAGGCACTACACTTTACTATACATTCTGTGAAGCTCTTTGAAACGTCCTCCTGACACGAAAGCTACTGTTCCAAATGTAAGGATTATTATTGATTACATTGTGCATTACGTGGTTAAGAGAAAATAATTCCAGTTAAAACACTACATTTGGCATAAATTGCACACCATTATTCATCGTCTCATTGATTTTGGCACATTTGTCATCTTGCAGCCAAGCCAAGTGCCAGTCCATCCTAAATTGAATAGAAGTGTTAAATATCTTTAACCTACATATATTGGGGGAAGTCAATCCATAATTGTTCATGGGACACTGCTGTGCCTAATCGGCTACTGTGTTTCGACCACAAAATATCTCGTCAATTCACTTTACAGTATATTCTGTGAAGCGCTTTGAGACGTCTCAATCACACTATGTCAAACGTAAGGATGATTATTATTACAATAAAACAGAGTAGGATCCCAAGATGACAGCAAAATAAGATGGTTAAAAATACAAAATGCTGATGGTTTGCCTTTTAATCAATTTAGTTTACAATAAAAAGAGATTTGGATTCTGCTCGAGTAATGTAGATGGAAACCATCTGCTCGCTGACTTCACATCAATTGCACTGAAGTGTGCAGGTCCTGTCATCATCTCTAATCAAACTGTGTTTAATCTTCCCAGTGGAAGGCCTTTTACTCCACGCTTCTTAGTAAGCTGGTTCCTCAGATGGATGATATTATAGGAATAGTGTCAAGTGTGACCTTAAGAGACGGAAACATTAATGTGGTATAAACTGCAGTGTGGTTCAAGGACTAGCCCAAGTGAATTAATAGAAAAAAAAACTAACTATTGAACTAGGCAAAAGGATATGAATATGCTCCATTATAACAGGAATTCTATGCAAACAAACATATGGGTACATCCCGTACTTAAACGCATGAATTCAGCCTCCAAAGAGAAAACAGCACGTTAAAATGGAGTACACATTTCTTGGATTTAAAACAGTTTGAAAATCTGTCACTCCCACATAAAAATGAAATGCCACATCTTGTCACAACAACAGCAGCCAGCTTGCTTGCACACAGTGCTCTTCACAAAGGGTAACATCTCAGAGCATTTTAAAGGAAGAGGTCAGACGTCGAATGAGGAAGGGGAGGGGAAGGTGATCACAGGAGTGTTCTAAGAATCAGTATTGTTTCAGGCTTCAGATAGCATGTGATATTTATTGAGCTGATAACAGTTCCAGACACAGCTTTTATTTGATGTGAAGGGTTGCTTGGAGCAATGGAGCATCATCTTCTCTTTGAAGTATTTGTGATAATGGCCTGTCGTAAATTGCACTTAAGAAATTTGCTTTAAACAAACCTTAAGCAAATTCCAACTAAACATTTTTCTACGAAAGCTCGGCATACCAAAGCCACCTAATTTAAATAAGATTATCTTTGTTGAGAACAGTATGAGTGCTATTTTTAGGGAGCAAAATAAAATTTTGAAACGGTATTAGTTATCTGGTCCATTTTGTGTTTTCGAGTTTCGGCAATATTTACTTGAGAGATCGTTCAAATTTTTATTTTCCCGCCCAAAGATAATGTCAGGATTCAGACTATCTTATCTACCAAGCGTTCTCATTTCTAACAGAAGCCTTGATGGAATGTCACTAGCTGTTGGAATATGGATAAATAGTATTATGGTTCCAATCTGGCCTTTGATCTTTTAATTAATCATATGATTGAATCATAGGATTGGTTTGGATGAAAAAGAAGCTTTGGCCCATTTAATCTCCTCAATCCAGAATGCCGACCATTCTGTCTTCCCGTCACAGCATCAATCTCTTTAGTTAAATGAGTCCAGTATTCTGGCTTCAACTACTGTTACAGTTCATTTCCCACTGAGTAGAGAAAAACTCTTCTTTAATTTGTGAGCCCCCAAATGATTGATCAGTTCAACTATATGGTTTAGCATTAGTTTGTTCATGGCTTTTCGTTTGCTCACTGGGACTCGTTCTTCACATGCTCTACTCAACCCCACATGCTCTACTCCCTCCCTCTTTCCTCAGTCATGTAGGACTGATGTGGCAGTTTCCTTCTGGACATTCCTTTTGCCTATTTTTCTCTATCAAGTGATTCTAAACCTCATTTTCCTCGTGTCCACTCTGTCTCATCCCGCATCCTTCGTCCCACACTCAGGCCGACTTCCTCTGACTCTCTCCCATCCATTTTTTCATTAAAAAAAAAAAACTGTTAGATACCGTTCATCCCTGGAGGTACTTACCTTGCTACTGGGCTAGCGAAAAAGCTAATCGGGGAAACTCGCAATAGAAAACTGATGGCCCATTCAGCAATGGCAATGCACCTTGCACAATCTGAAACCACTTTACTGCACAATACAACACTGACTTTAGGTCTGTGCACAGGGCACAGGTATCATCATTCTTGTTTGGGAAGATTGCCATCATAGCTTGGATCGTTCGTATTTAAGTAATAGGTTCAACATCAGCTACCACACTAGTGAGGCGTGGCTCAACTCCTCTTAAATCCTTTTTGCCTCCCAGTTTCAATTAAATCAGAGAACATATTTCACATGCAAGACAGGGCAATACCTGCCTGGATTTTACACTCTCACTTTCCTATGGTTGCTTAAAACCTCCACATCGATTTGACATTTCAAGCTTCATTGGGAAAATACAAACAGAAGAAAGACAGAACAGAGGAAGGAAAAAAAAGTGAGGAAAACTTATCATTGAACAGGCTAATCCAACCACATCAATGCCTGGCATTTTTGAACAACTCTAGATAGTTTCCATGCAGCTTTTTTGTGTTACAAATTAAACCGAGAGACAGAAAAACAAGGCATCGCTTGGCCAATATTTTAATTGCAACTACAGGACAAAGCACGAGTGGAATTACACTAAGAAACTATGGGGAAGGAAATCAACGGTTACATTTATTCCTATCGTCTTTCCGGAAATAAAACAAAGTCTTAAAAATTCAGAAATTGAGGTAGGTAACTGCATTTGAATGAACTCGTTAATTGACAGCAAAACAAATCTAGCAAATATTTTCAAATCGAGAGAATGCCCTTTGATCACCTATGTATACTTACTAAATGCAGACTGTTTTCCACCACAGCTATACAAACTGGCTCTGGATCAGAATCAATCCAACTTCAGCTCAAGCAATTGCCTGCATGCACACATACACACACAAAGAAGCAGCGATAATGAAAAGCAGGCTGATAATTTCACATCCTGACAGTGCATGAGGAGACTCATCAATCTTCACCAAGAGCTGAAATCCTGCTTTCACCATGGTTACAGCACCTTACTACAGTAGCAGCAGTAAGCAGTATGCAACCCAATCTATTTCCACAGCACCGAGGGCTACAGCAAACCTTTATCTTGCAAGCACAACACTGGGGCTAATATTTTACACAAATTCATTGATAAGGTTCCAAAATCTTAGTAGTGATCATTCGGAAAGTGCATTCTTACCCGTGCTGTGGGCTGGACCCGAGCTTGTAATGGAATTCCCAGTGGGTGCTTGATGAATGCAAGCTGCCACGGAAGCAAGACTGAAGAGGTCTGCTCTTAGGCACATTGCATTAAAAAAGAGAACCTCCACTAGATTTGCTGGTGAGGGGCTCACTACACACAGCCTGTGAGTCTGTTTTGATTGGTAAATCCCAAGGGGTGGGAATGGCAGTCAGTCCAAAGAAAACTGGTTCTAATATTTTGATTCTTGCTGCAAGGCCAGTTTTATTTGATAGATTTGCAAAATGAAAACACAATTTACACACCCATTATTTTTGTGTTACAGACTCGATCACTGGAAGTCCTTTATTCAACAATTGTATTCATTAATTTATAACATCAGGGAAAAAATTATTTCTCACAACCTGTCCATTTTTTTCACAAATATTTCAAATAGAATTTTTATTTAGACAGAGACAAAACTCCAATTTCTTGCAGCAATCCCTTTACCAAGGCAATAAATCTCAATACATTTGTCTACAATACTGCAATCAATCCAGTTATAAATTATGCTGATGTTTGCAATATGATACTCTCATACTCTCGTTCCACATCATAAACCAGCTCTCATTAGACTGTTTACATGGCATTGCTCGTTGGGGACAGTTAGGTTGATATTTTAAAAAAGCTCGATTTGTTTTTAGGATTACCTGTATTTGAAAAGAACACTATATTTAATATAATGCCTTTCACCCTCAAAGCTTTACTGTAAATGGTTTATTGTAAAGTATAATTAGTCTATTTTGTAGAGTAGTCAACATACAAAGCAACTTGCAGTTAGGCAGCCCTTCAAGTGGGTAACGTACCTGTTCAAATTTGACTATTTTGTGTTAATATTTCAGACAATTGTGGTAAGATCCAAACAGGTTTAAAATTTGCTACATCACTGGTAGTCATACAACAGCACAGACAGCAAGAAGAGGAAGCAAGTACAGTAATATGTTTTCTACTTACTCGCGCTCACCACAATGTTTGGGGCGGAGAATTCTGCAACATAACAAACCTATGGGTTTGAGAATTCACTATTCACTGATGTCACTGACCACCAGACAACTTCTCAATAGAATAAAAAAATGGCCTCTTGAAGAAGCTCCTATCAATTCATTGGACCATCAAGAATTTAAGCCATAATCGATGAGTGGTGCCTCAATTCATTTGCTCTCACCGCTTTTATATTGTACCAGTGAGAATCAACATGCCACCTAACCTCATTGTGTAAAGTGCAGTGCAAACACAGGATAACTCAAGTATTTAAAGTTTGCGACAATGTTTGAGAGATCAAATTCATTGCTGCATGGCTGAATCATGCTAACCTCCTTCAACTCAGAACTTATAGAAGACATTGCTAAGCGACTTCCTAATATTGATGTTCGAATGAATTAGACAGCAAAGAGCTAGCAAAGAGCAAGTGTGCAGTGGACAAGAACAAATAAACAGGATTAAATCGCACAGAACAAGACAGTCTTCTGACAAATGCTAAAAGCTTTATCAGATCTTCCATTACCTACGGGCAGAGTCCATGCCTTTTATTTACAAATGGCTATTGCTAAAAAGTGTTTTGAAATAACATCAATTAGAGCTGTATTTTTCAGATACACCCACAGTGCACTTATACCATTCCTGTAAAAGGTCAGAAAAAATGTATCTTGCCCCAGGTAAAATTATATTTACAGGCAAACTTCCACTCACATCACTTTCAAAGGAAGAAAAAACTACCAAATAACATATTATACTAGCTGATCTCTGCTAATACTACCTAATACATTCGAGATATACAGTAAACGTCCACCTATACGGCACCTGCGGGACGTGGCCAATTCCGGTTAAAGAACCTGTCGGATATTCGGGCGGCCTGTGGCCGAAAACCCACCACAAAAAACTCAAGTTATTTTAACACACACCATACACACCAGACTAAATAATAACAGAATAACAGAATATTGTATTGTTACTTATTGTTAAAACTACTCTCTTGCGCTTCTCACCTTAACTGGTTGAGGTTTGTAATCCAGCGATTCTTTTTTTAAATGGATGATGCCGTGCGGGTGAAAAAAACGGCAGCGCGACTTTACTAGCAGCAAGCCGGTAACCCTAGACTCTACTAGCGGCAAACCAAAATACTGCACCTACGCGACAATGTGGGTTATCGGCTAGGATATCAGCTTGCCACTAGAAAGGCTTTAAAGTCACGCTCCGTTTATTTCACACGCTTGGTGGCCTCCATTTTAAAAAGAATCGCTGGACTGTAAACCTCAACCGCAACAACAACAACAACAAAATTGCACTTATATAGCGTCTTTCACATCAGGAGGACGTCCCAAAGCACTGAACAGTCAGGTCGGGACCCGAGCAGGTGAGGGAGGGGTGGGAGGGTCAGGGAAGGGGAAGGAGAGGGGGAAGAGTTAGTGGGGCAGCCGAAGGCACAGACGAAGAGAAAGGTCTTGAGACCGGCCTTGAAGGAGGAAAAGGAGGAAGGCGGAGGAGCTGCAGGATGGAGTTCCACACTGTGGGAACAGAGAAGCTGAAAGCCTGCCCGCCGATGGTTGGGCGGTGGAGACGGAGCAGGCCAGAGTCTGCTGAACGGAGGGGGCAGGCAGGCTGATAGGGAGACAGTAGGTGAGAGAGAGGCGGGGGCAAGGCCATGAATGGCCTTGAAAGTGAGAACAAGGATCTTAAATTCGATCTTCTGGGTGACGGAGAACCAGTGGAGACGGGCGAGGGTGGGAGTGATGTGGCAGCATCATGGCTTCAAGCGCAGCATCTACCAGTAAAGGTGAGAAGCGCAAGAGAGTAGTTTTAACACTAAGTACAATACCAATACAATATTCTGTTATTATCTGTTATTATTTATGCATTTACAAATGCTCCACCACTATTGTTCCGGATACGTTCCGATTTATCGAACGGGGACTTTTTTTGGCGTGCCGGTTATACGGAAGTGCCGGTTCATCAAGTCACGGATAAACGGACTTCTACTGTATTCAGTTGCACATTCAGCCACTACACCCCAAAGCTCTGGAACACTCTCCCTCATCCACTATATAAGTACAAGAAGGATTATTATCATGCTTATGGAGTAAAGAAAATTGCCCAAAGTTTTGCCTGGCTGGCCTGAATTTGAACCCAGGTCTCTCACTTAGAAGGCGAGTGCTCTAACCACTGAGCTACAGGACTCCACACAGAAGCAATCCTATAATACTTCCAGAAATCTGCACACCTCATTAGCTTTTTTCTTACTATTTTCCCAGTCAATACCTTGGTGATTGAAATCACCCATGATTAATGTTCCATGCAGGATATCCTTTATCTGCAAAGAACATTTACCTCACTCACCGCTTCTGCTGACTTGGCTCTAAGAGGAAAGCAAGAACATACAATAAAGTAATAACCTTTACCATCCTGGACCAGCCGCAATTTCACACCCACACTCCTGAAATAGGCGCTTAAAATTATTTGTTTCTAAGTGACATCTTTCGCATTCAGGATAGGACAAAATCCCACCTTGTGGAGTCACAAAACAACACTGTAAATGCTACTTGTTGATTGGCATTTAATACAACAACAACAACAACAATTTACATTTATATAGCGCCTTTCATGTGATAAGGCAAGACAATAATTGTTTCTGGAAATTCAGCATAGGCAGGAACAGAGCAGAAACATATCCAGGATATCATCCTATATCTGCAGTTTAAATAACTGCGACCTTCCGTCATTTAACAAAGTATCTGACAAGATGTTTCTACATGTGACAAGATGTTTCTACATAATAATACTCTGCAAAACGTAAATTCTTTATGATTTAATTGTAGCTGCTATTTTGCAGAAATGGTTCTGTATACATCAAGTTGTGAATCACAACTACTTTTCCGTTGTCAGGCGTAAGCAGAAAAGGCAGGCTCAACCTGCATACATATTGCAGAATCGTTTCAAGGTGTGGTTCTGCATTGCTACCCGAGGCCATTAAATCCACCCACTTATACCGTATTGCAGAGTCAATTCAATGGCAGACAGAACAATAAGAAAAACTCAGTTTTGTAACTTTTGGCTTTCAAAATACTGTAGATGGCAAGAAATGATACATTCATGACCTTTCAGGCATCTGACACAAGAAAGATTTCTCAACGGTTCTGCAAAGTTGGAGGGACCGCATTATTGCTGCGTCTACAATTATAACACTTGCATGTAAGGGCTGCTGCCTCAAGGTACATGAAGTGTTAATGTGGGTGCCTAGCACATGGCGTGTTGTGCGGGTGTGATTACAGGTGATATTAATGAGTCTCAAACAAATCTTGGACCTGTATGTACACGTTAGATTGTCACCTGCGCGTCAAGGAAAATAAAGTGGGAGTTTGGGGAAAAACAACTTTTTCAACATTTTGAATCGAGTTTTGTGGGATTTGCTGTTAAAGGTCTGTTAAAAACCAAGCTGGAAGTACCAACCCAAGGATTGTGGGTACAGAAGGACTCCCATTTATCAAGTTAAAACAGCATCTATTTCTGGTTATTTAAGTAGGGCATGTACTTTTGTGTATTTCATAGGGCGATATCTAAAGATATTTTTGAAGTGCAGTCTTCTGTTCCTCTACATACCTCCAATAGGTATTTGTGAAAGCTGAGGATTTCACCTCTGTGTGAGCCTGATAAAACAATATTTTTAAAACAGCTTTTCTTTTCATCATCTGAACATCACAACCAGGAGAACGTTTATGGAAGTGAAATAACATCTGTATGGTAGAAAACTGAAAAATCTAGAATATAAAAATGTGATTCAGCCAAGTAATTACATACAGTACATCTATCAGTTATAAACATGCTAGGATTCCTACTGAACTCAAACAACCTCAAGAATGGACTGCCTGTTAATATAAAAGTTAATGGGGAAATGTATTGGACTGAAATCTTGTATAATTCAGAATAACAGAAAAGGCTATAGATAGTGAATCATCATCAATGCTGCTGAATTCCAGATCTAAAGGGTAACATACCCATAGACTATGGGCCAAATGCCATTCAACCGGAAGAAAGATCAAGAGTGCAAGTAATTGTTGAGGGCTCTTAGTGGTTGTTTTAAGAGCAGCATTGATAGAAGCCCAGGAACAGATTCTTTCAAAAATTTGTTTTAGAATCATCAGTTCAGGCCTATATTAACTGCATAGCACACTGTTTCCTTGTGCTGCCTCAGAGCAAGTATTACTGCATAATATTTGGTTAAAATTCAATCTTGTTTCAGTCTTTGGCTTGATTTGGTAACAAGTCTTTCATCAGCTTCATCATCTAAAGATAAGCAAAGCAATAACCAACTATTTATTTGCTTTGACAATGTTAAACATGAGACAAATTAAACAACTGATTTGCAGAAAAGAATCAGCTAAACAAGCAAGTTGGTAAACTCAGCATTAAATAAACATGGCCTAAAAGCCATACTCTTTATCTGGATTTTACATTGTACAGTACACTGTGGCACTCACTCTAGTGTACAATGGTATTTGGCATGGTAGAGATTTTCAACCTGTTTAAATATTTGTTTGTACCTCAACATATTTATTCCCAAAATTCAAGGCTACTTCCCATGTCGCTCGCAGCTTTCTATTAGAATGAAAGGGTCTTAAAAATAGACTTGTTCAAATATTACATTTTTAGTAATAACAACAACAATAATCCTTGCCTTTGTAGCACCTTACCACATCGTCCAAATGTCTGAAAGTGTTTCACAGGATTTTACTGAAAAGTGCAGTGACCATATACTGTACATTGTTCTGAGTTTATGAAGATCATGAACCCTGATGACAATACCAGCGTACTTTGAATGTTCTCAAGGAGCATTCAAGGCAAATGACTGATACTGAACAATCAGTTTACAAAATTGTGAATTCTAACACTGATGAAAAGAAAACTTTCACGTTAAAGGGCAACTCAACCACAAAAAAGCTTTTCCAGTCTATTTTCCTTTTAAGAAATCCAGCCAGCTACTTAGCTGAGACAGTTTGAGGCAGTATCTGTTGGTTAATACAGCTTCTCTGAATTTTCAGAGGAGTAAATTATGGACCACTACTGATGGTAACCCTCTGGTTACCATTGTCTATTGTAGTTAGTTCATTATTCCTCCTGAGCATCAACAATGACCGAACATGAACATTTTCAAGTCTCTTTTGCTTTTTCCCCCAGGCATTAAAATGGCAGGAAATAATAGCAGAGAAAATATAAATATATAAGAAAATGTTTATACAAGTGCTACTTGTTGTTGCTTTCCTAACTACTAATGATTGCCAATTGCTCCACTTCTAACCCCTTTACTGTGCTAGGTCATAGATAATACAAGCAACTTTTACTAGTCTCTTCTCTGGGATGAATCCTGCACTCAATTCCAGTCAGCGCTAGCTTCGTAGAGAGACTATTCGTATTTTCTTTCTTACTCAATAAAAATAGGCTATGATTCTCAGGATCATGTTATTCCCTAAATACTGCAACTACTAAACATGCATCAACAATGCATCTCACATCTTGCAAGGGATGTTACAGATAAGTAATTACATTACTGTTCATCATTAGTCCTGTTAAGTTGTCAACTCATTATCTGATCCACTCTAACCAATTTGTATTTATATTTCTCTTTCTTCCATCGTTTCTCTAATGCTGACTTCTAATGTCTTGCTTTCCTTATTCATCCAAGAGATTGGGATAGTCAGTCTGTGACGCACACTTGTTTACAATTTTGCCCTCCTTTTCTTGTGCAAGAGCTTGCCAATATTTCATAGTATGTACTCCATCAGGCAGCTTGGCTAAGTGCCAAAAGTACAAAAATGGGAAGAGTAGATTTAATGTCAATAGGATCTGTACAAAAAAACAGTTGAAAATTGTGTCAGAAACAGAATTGTTCAACAAAGTTGTTCAAATATTAACTAGTAATTCACTTTTAGGGTCCGCACACTTTGTAATAGCGTAAATTCTTTCCTTTAATTGAATGGGTGCTTTTGAGAATTTTAGATTCAACTCCCAATAGAACTGAATTCCAACACCAACGACAACAAAAACACTTGTATAGTGCATTTCACGTGAGGAGGATGTCCCAAGGCACTGGATAGTCATTGTTTCAGACCCGAGCTGGTGTCAGGGACAGGGAGGATGGAAGGAAAGGGGGGTTTTGGGATGACCAATAGAACCATCGAAGAGGAGGGTATTGAGGTGGGACTTGAAGACTAGGGAGGGGGAGAGGTGAAGGCACTGTGGAATGAAGTTCCACAGGTTTTGGGCAGAGTGGCTGAAGGCTCGCCTGCCAATGGTTGGACGGGTGGTTCAGGGGACATGGAGCAGGTCAGAGCCTGCTGAGCAGAGAGGTTGGGTAGGTTGGTAGGAGATTAGGAGGTTGTGAGGTAGGGTGGGGCGAGGCCATGGAGGGCTTTGAATGTGAGGACCAGGATCTTGAATTGAATCCTCTGGGTGATGGGGAGTCAATGGAGTCGGGCAGGAATGGGGGAGATGGGGGTCACAAAGCTTAGAATGGTAGAGGATGTGGGCCACAAAGTTCTGGAATTAACTGCAGCCTGTGGAGGGCAGAATTGGGAAGGCTGACAAGCAAGTTATCTTAACTTTTCACAAAACCTAATCACTACCAGCACATTTTACATGGGCTGCTTCAAGCAGCAGTTTATCCTTTATTACAATCAAGACTGGATAGACTCAGCACAACTGCTATGTACTGCTATGAACAAAACATAATCCTGATCCAAGCACAACAATTGTTGGCAAAGTTGTTACACGTTTGAATCAACTGCTATTAATCCAGTGTTGCCAAAAGCTGCACTTACTCAGCCATTCTCAGCACTTATTACGTGTGGCATATAGTAACTTATTTTACAGCCTCCCCAACACAGCATTTATTGACCGAAGTTTACTATTTCAATCTTCAAAGAGACACTGCTTGACTGACTCCAAAGTAGGCTATCACTGGTTGTTCTGGTCTGGCATCGTTCTCTGCCACTGTTAAGCATTCTGCGATGCCAATACATGAATATATAAATGCATGTTTTTATTTAAATTACAAACTAATTTTAATACGTTGAACACTAAATTCTCACAAAGCATAAGCGTTGCTAATAGCCTAATTAAAAGCAGCACATACAACACGCATCTCCCTTAATTTAAATATACGTTTTGCTATTCGCACCCAAGCAGAAAAAAGTTATTTTAAATAATATGCTACATGAAAGTCAAACATAAGCACTTCCTGAAACATACTCTGAGTTCACAAATTGAGACAGGCCAAGTTATGTTTATGTTTGAGAAGTCAGATGGAAGCTATCAAAGTACTTACCATATATATATTTTAAAAATCAATAGACTGGACTTGGGAGATTCCTTGGCACCAATCCTTTACATCGCACAGACAAACTTTCACTGCAGCTGACAGACAGACTGATCAAGCCTCATGAGACCATAGAAAATGCAATAGACTTTGCAGACTGGAGACCCCAAATCATTTGCTAGACTGTTTCCCAATGGTATAATATTCTGCACCCACTTAGTTAATATCCACTTCGAAGTAACTAAATAGAAGACAAAGCTCTCACATAAAGACAGCTCCCCCTGTTACGGAATGCTGTGCCCTGAAGCACTTCAGCAGAACTCTTGCTACATGCTGGAAGAAAAATAGGTTTGTGCCCTTCAACCCAGTGTCTACGTGTGCTGTGTTACCATGAGGGTAATCTTAACTACCCACTGCAGCCAATTACTGAAAAAAAAGGGTTTTGTACATTTTCTTGTTTAATTTTTAATCTCTTTGTGGGTACAAATGTCATTTGGAAATGAATGACTGTTTTCTCAGCGCAAAAACAAAAGGTCAAACCACCAACATAATAATAGAGTGCAAACAAAGTGTTAGCCATTGTATCACAATCCAGCTCATCTACAGATCCTCAAGATTTTTTGGATAAAATTAAAGACTATTAAAGTGAAATATACAAACAAGGCAGAACATGCATTATCAGTTCTATAAAACATCTAGGAGCACTGAGTGTACAATGTAATCTGTTGCCATAGATTTGTTTTTCTTTTTAACTCCAATCAATCACGAGCAAAGTGGAGTACAAGTTCTACACTGATACCCTGCACCATCTACCATTGCCAAGTGTGCATTCTTCACGTTTGACCTTAGACACTGAGTGTCAGCAGATTACTCAAGAATTGCGGGCATCGGAGCGGAGCCCGACCCTGTTGTAACCCAATGTCAACATGCACAGGGCTAAGGCAGAACAATCAGGAGATGGCAATGCTGTCGGGTTTTCTTCTCCTCTGAGGACAACTGTTTTGTCCCAAATACTGTCCCTGCAGAGATCAGCTGGCGCCACACAGACCTGATAGCCAACCTTCGACCTGCTAGCCTGCATGGTTTTGTTGGACGTAACAAATCACAAAGGTAAAAATGTAATAGAGGCTTCATAATCCCCAGGGTAACAAAGGCAACATTTGAGGACACGATATGACCTAATTTATGCTAACGTGATTTCAAAATGCCAACTTCAGGAAAGTCATCAGATCGAGTTGTTATACCACAATAGGTTGCTTTTAGTGTTAGAGTCCCTTTTCTTAGTTATAAAAATATTTTTTGTGTTTGATACAGTGCGTTATCACATCTTTGAGATGTCTTAATGAGATGCAGAATATACTGTAAAGTGAATTGGTCATTGACTTTTGCTCCACAGAATCTCTTCAGGCCATCCATTGGCCCTCGTTGAGATGGCAGGAACCCAACCTGCTCCCAGCCAATGTCCTCAGAAACCAAATACAGTACTATGATGTGTGAGACCACCATTGGATTATCTCTCTGTCCCCTGCTGTATTGAAGATCTAGCATCTTTTATCATCTGCCTATTGAGATTAGCAGTCTTAACATGTACACCATTGCCAATGTAGATTCAGATCCCTGCAATGCCATGGTGCAATCCACATTATTGACATTTTCCAAATGTCAATCTAAATGCCAAATTATACTTTGGCACTTTTAATTGTCCATGTCACTTGGGGTGAATAAAGATACATTTTCAGATTGTAACACTGCTACTTAACAACAATAAAATTACATTTGTATAGCGCCTTTCACATCGGGAGGACGTCCCAGCGTTGGACAGTAAATGTTTCAGACCCGATCTGGTGTTGGGATCGAGTAGGGAGAGGTGGGGATTTGGGATAACCAATGGAACTGTCGAAGAAGAGGGTCTTGAGGTGGGACTTGAAGGAGGTCAAGGAGGGGGAGAGGCAGAGGGACTGCGGGATGGATTTCCAGAGATTTGGGGCAGAGTGGCTGAAGGCTCGCCCCGCTAATAGTGGGGTGAGTGGGTTGGGGGATGTTGAGCAGGCCAGAGGCTACTGAGCGGAGGAGCGGGCAGGTTGGTAGGGTGGGGTGAGGTCATGGAGGTCATTGAAAGTGAGGACCAGGATCTTGAATTGAATCCTCGAGGTGATGGGGAGCCAATGGAACTGGGTGAGAATGAAGGAGATGGGGTCACAGAGTTTGGAGTGGGATAGGATATGGGCCACAGAGTTCTGGATTATCTGCAACCTATGGAAGGAGGAATTGGGAATTGACCTTAAAAGCAAATGATAATCGTGGATGCTGGCATTGGAAGGACTTGGGAAGGAAGCAAACCAGGTGTCATTTCCTTTTACAGCGCATGCTTCAATTATTCATATTGGATCATTCAAATATCTGTACAGTGTCCAATAAATTATTAAACACAAAAATCACTTCATGCCTGCAGCGACCTTAGAAGTCAAGTATGAGCTTCAAACTAGTTGTCAAATCTGAAATTACCCAAAGTCAAACTGCACCCGATTAGATATACAAGAACCACATGCATTTATAAAATTCCTTCTACAGCAAGGTGGGTTCCCAATGAGAATGGAGAATGGAAAATGCTGAATAAGTAGTGAGAAGAATTTTAAAGGTGTCTGAAGGCTTCATGAAAGTGATAAGCATTTTAGACATGTTGGGAAGCAGGGAGAAAGTTTGAGATTAGGTGGTTTGGGAAAGGTGATGATATGGGACAGAGCTGAAGGTTCAGTTTCCGAGCAGAGGGAGTTTGGAACCAATAGAAGACGAGAAGTATTTGTATCCACACAGCTCTTGATTTGATCAGTTCACATCTGCCTCCTTCCATTAGAGACAACAGCAGCTAACCCGACATCATCTAAACATCCCCATGAACATGGGAACAGTGATCTCTTTCATTCCATCAAACGCAAATCTCAGATATGGATGATCACTGCTGATCACAAGAACCCCACAAACATTTATTTCATCCTGTACAGCCCTAACGTTGCCGATCCTTTAAAGGAGAACACATTAAAGTTTAAAAGCAGTCTTCAATGAAACTGCGAGTTTGACATATAGATAAGTGACTGTGCAAGAAATGTGTAAACCAAAGACAGATTCTCAAGGTTCAAAGAAAGTTCAGTCGGAGCACTGGCACCATGCCCCAGAAAAGTTGTAGGTTAACTAGCGGGAAGAGAGCCACTGAAAGAAATCACTGGTTAGGAGCAGAGCGATTAGGAATTCCTGCTTTTAACTCAAAAGCTCCTGTATAAACAAACCAATTCAAGTGCATCAACAATGCTTTGCAGACATATAGGCTGACCATAATCTTGATAATAACTGTGTTTTTGAATATTTTCAAACATTCAGCATGCCACGGTTACCTCCATTTTAGAGGACCCTGGATTGGCTTCGCTTCAGATGCAGTAATTTCTGGTTTGGAAGCCAGAAATTCCTGCTGACAATACCCCTTTAAATGTTATGGATGAGAGTAATTGCGGGTTTGGCATTGTGAATGTACTACTGAGTTCAGTCAGGTTGTTATCGAGATGGTATCAATGCAATCCACTTGCACGCAGAGGTATCATTTACAAAAGAACTACCTATAAACATATTTTGCAAATGCAGTGCAAATCCTTGCTTTATTTTGAAACGTGCAGTCTACTTTGCATGACTGATCTTGCAGTATTGCTGGCTGAATGAAGTTGCAAATTTTGCAAAAATATAAGTGCTAATTTCACTTGGAGATGTTATTGCGAATGACAAAGAAACAGAAATATTGCTTTACAGCAATATTTTCTGTTCAACTTATGTGCTCATGAGTGCTCAAATCACCCACATATTTTAAATAAGATGCTGAAATCCAAAGCCTGAAATTCCAATGAGTCGTGGCCTGCAAAAGCATTTTTTCTTGCAATTTAGGATCCCACAAAATTGTAGAACATTTTCTAATCCAATTTTAATCTGGAAGGCAGTTTCTGCAGTTCTTAGAACAAAGCTTCTAAATTAGGGCTGAATTGAAACATTTGCCACAATACCATATGACATTTAAGACAAAATGGTCGCACATGCTAAGAATGGAAAGGATTTCTGTCCTAAGATTTTAATCTGGCAATTATCACAAGATTGATTGGGATGAAGAAGGTCTAGTGGCCCATTTGATCTCATCCATCCAGAATACCCAAACTACCATCTTCCCAACACAGCATCAAACTGTTTTCTTAAAATGAGTCCTGCATTGCAGCTTCAACCACCATTTTTGGTCATCTGTTCCAGTCACTAAATTCCCTCTGGGTAAATAGATTTCCTGTACTAATAGAGGCAGTTAACAGCAAAATTCAGATATTGGTTTTTAAACATTCTTCACGTCCATTATCCTGACGTATCCTTTCAGAAGGTCATCAATGTTTTAATGCTTGAACTTCCAATAAGATAACCTATCTACTCTATTTAAACTCAAACCTTCTTGATGACTTCAGATCCCAACTTTATGCTTCACATCAGATATTTTCAATGATCCCTGAACTGGATGACCTTAGCTTGTGTGAAGTCTGCACACGCCTGGTCTAACGACATTGGGAGTGAAACATGTGACATAGTGTGACGTTATAATCATCCATGGTTAAATTCAGTACCATGGGTTAGCAAAGATACCAAGACTGTAGAAGTTCTTCAGAACATTTCCATATATCCTAAGGCACATTGGAATTGGGGTCAACTATTCAGCCTGTCGAACTTTCTCTGCCAATTTATTAGACCACAGGGGAGCACACCAAGAATATCCAAGATGTTTGGCACCTGCCTACCCAGTTTTTAAAAAAAAGTTAAGCCTGTTATTTTGCTGCAGTTTCAAAAATCCAAATCCATACAGTAGTAACAACAACTTTGATTTATTTGTTGTTGTTGTTGTTGTTGCCAGAGTAAGCAAATCTTTGAAACTTGTCATCAGGAATACATTTTTTTAAATTCCCATACAGTGTTTGTTCAGTCCCATCGGGGACTATTTTATTCCTCTCTTTAGATTAGGTTCTCTCACTAAGACCGGTCCATAGTCTCTCAGGCCTTGACTAGCGTCACTCTGTAAATAGACTTAGGAATGTGTCCTCTATTTCTCCCGATCTCTCTGCAGGGAAAGCAGCTGGATACTATTTTGTGCCTCCACTTTCCCACGAACAGTCGTAACTCGCCAACTCTCCTGCTTTATATTACTATTATTTGTTCCACATATTTTTACAACCCTTTTGTCTCACGAGTCACTCCTGTGAAAAAAAAATTGTTCACACAGCCAGAACTAAAACAAGATAACCATAAAATGACAGGAAAATAAAACGTTAAGCCTAAATGCAAACGTACTAAAGGGGTGGAGGGTGGTGGGGGGTGGGGGCGCATGGAAGCAAAAAGTCTTCTTTTGCTCTCAACTCTCCTTTACAAAAATTAATGCTCTTAATACACTTAAGGAATACAATTAAATGAGCAACTTTTAAAGATATGATATGAGTTTCCTATCTTTTGTCGAGAGAAACACATTTTTAATTAAAAGTTAGGAAGCTTATTTTTTCTATTCTCATTTCATAGATTCAAATCCACTTAAATTCAGAGCATCCCCCACCCCACCATGTAATTATAATCACTCTCCTCCCATTACATCCAGACATAATAGAGGATGACCAAAAAGTTATGATATCTACCATTTTATCTAAAACAAACAAATATATAATTTCTTTAAGACTTATTATATATTATAATGGTATCACAATGTTTTAGTCACCCAACGCAAATGGATTGCTCTTAAAAGAGTCAGTACTGACACAATAGGCCATACAGTCTTCTGTGTTGTAAATATCTCTGGCTCTATATGCTACCACCTATTGTAAACAGATTTATTCTGCACTCAGTTTTCACCAGTTAATTGGTATTACTGGTTACTTTGCTGAAAAATTCTGCTCTTGGACTTCAATCATGGTGTTTCTAATCTGGGACCTACAGTTCACCTCTAAATGCAAAATTGGAATAGGAGTAGGTCATTTGGCTCGTTGCATTTGTTTCTCCACACATCATGTTGAGGTCCAAATCCCTAACTCTCTAGTGCCTTGAGACGTCTTCCCATCGTAAAAGGCACTATACAAATGTAATTTTGCATTGCTCTGATAAGAGATGCTAATCTAACACCTCTGAAATACCAAACTCTTTCACCATTACTATTTCAATATTTTTGCTTTGTGTGTGTGTATGTGTGTGTGTGTGTGTAATGCAGCTTTTATTAAAAGCATTGAAATGACCGAATGAATCATCAGCACCAGTGTGGCACTTCAAATTCTATCAAGAGAAATGTTCAGGGGAGAAATTTCCACCTTCGTCTATATTTATTCTATTCATTCAGAACACTGAGAATTTGACAAATTCTTAAATACAGTCGTAGTTTTGAAATTGGTTTTCTGGTTTCGTTTGAGAACTGGAGAAAATTTTTTCAAAGTAAGATTCTACTCAGCAATTTGGCAAATTTGATAACTTTAAAATGCTACATAAATACAGCATATCTGGAGCTGTGTGAAATTTCTCCCAGTAGAAATTTAGAGCCACTGAATATTGGGAGTTCTTAAGGGCAAGGATAAGTGTGAGGCATTCTGTCATTCACAAGGTGGTATCTCATAACTCACTGGCTTAATGATAAGGCTTTCAAAAGAAGAAAGAACTGCCCTAATATAGCATCACTGGGGAGATAGATAGTTTTGCCAGCTCTTTCTGTGCGCAATGAAAACATGATAAACATGTTTGCCAGCTGAATTATCATGCACACCAGAAGCACAGCATATTATACAGGTGGATTTTGCTTTTCAGGTTGGACTGCTGCTAAAGTAAAGGTTGTTGCACTGAATTCATATCCTGTTCTCTGATGGAGAACAAGCGTTGTTTATGAGAAGCCTCCTTTAATCAGGAAATTATCTATAACACCAAGAGAATGTTTTTCATCCATTTTCTTACAACACTAATTAGCCAATCTATAAGAATTTCATTATTTGTTATCAGAGAATTTCATCTGAAGGTAAGTGAAAACAACAATAACTGTCACATACTGCATAAGTATTCAGGTCACATAAATCTAGAGTGAAGTTGTTGGAAAACAAACAATTTCTGGCTGATAAAATCTCAGAGTCTAACCACTACAGAGGCACAACACAGAGTGGGGGGGCTTTGTAGTTTCCAGTTAAGTCACTTTGTGGTTGTTTGTGGGACAGTGTTGTGGTTAAATTGGCTGCCTTGTTCACCTATAAATATACATTCACTACACACTTAGGGTATATCATGCAAAGTGCTTTGAGATGTCCTCCTGATCTGTATGGCATACATTAAATGGAGGGATTATTGGTAAGTGCACTGAGAAGCCTTCTCAGAATCATCTGCTTAAAGTGAGGCATTGCAAGCTTCTTTAAATTCTTATTTTAAATAAACTATTATGATTTACCATCAAACTGCTGTCAGGAAATGACCAGGCAGTTATGATGTTATAGAAGCAAAGGCTGGCAATCTTGTCAAAGGTATTCATAATTATCAGGCAACCAGTAATATCATATTTAAAAATAACAGCGCTGGAAATCTGAGTGACATTCATAATAATCCCTTCAGCAAATAAAATAAGTGCAGAAAGACACTGTGGAAAAAAAAATCCTCAAAGTGTGAGGATTTAAAAATATATCTCTAGTAACTTTTGAGAATGGAGAATTCCTAAATCTTGCTTTTAATTCTAAAGAGGATTTCATTTTTTAAAATAATGCTAAAGATATATTTTAGTGAAAAAAAGATTTTGTACAAATTCACTTCAATGCACTATTTTTAATGTCAAAGTGTTTTCAGAAGTTATACAAACTTTTACTGTCTAGTTAATCCAAGTCTTTGCCGCCATGTAAATTTCTGTTCCTTTCATCTCGGTGAAATAGCCTGCCTTCAATGCACCGGAATATTTCAATAATCAGTCCTGTGTCAAGGATATATTAATAAATCCATCCTTGTAACTTAACGTTAGCAGAAATACAACATAATTCCTTCAAAAATATGTTTTTCAGTTCAAATGGTGTTCCTAAAAATGTCGATCCTACATAACATGAAGTTTTTCTTAAATAAAACAATTTGTTTTTACACAAGATATCATGCATTGTTCAGCATAAGATGAAGAGATCAGATTATCTGCACTTTCTGGCACAAACTCAAGATCAGTAGGCGCCAGTGCTTTTATCATCAGAAGAACATCTATAATTCCACTAAAGCAGATCTTAACATAAGGAAGATGCAATACCACTTTGGAATCCTTGCAGTCGCATATATCGTTTAAAGATTCACTGAGCATACATTTGCAAAGGGCATTGGCATTTCAAGACGCTCTGTGGATCCTTATCTGATGCATTTTCAGGTCTAATTTGCACAAACATTCATCAGTGAACAGAGCAACACGAGCAGCAAAAATCATTTTCTGCATAGATGTTGTTCTTCCAAACTCATCTCTCCTCTTTATGAGTTAATTCTGCTCAAAACTAACGGGTCCCATTTAATACTGTCGTATTTGCGCTGACACAAATTCACTGCTTAATTTGTCACTTTACACTGCATTTTAATAGACAGCAAAATTACACTTTAAAAATGTGCTCAGCACAATTGGTTTGAATTGTATTTGATTGTTGGAACTCAGGGTGTCATTTTATGTCATGAATGGAGGAACAATTTCTTCTGGAGGTCAAGTGGTGGCAAAGGATCTACATCTTCAGATATCCTATTCTCTTATTATCTGGCAAAGCGTGCCTCCATTTTCTCTCGCAACTACATACTGTACTGCCCATAGACATTACCATTTTGCCTAACTTCTCCTGAAAAGATGGACAGTTGTGTTTGACTGCCAATGTAATTGACATTCATAATGTACGTACAGAGTGTTTCACAAACTGCATTGAAATTCAAAGGTCTGAACTAACTCAAACGCTTGACATCCTCTAGCAACCAGAAAGCTGCTGTTAAACACAGCGTTGATCAGTGATATTTATCAGTACAGTACTGTATTTGCAAAGCAGATGTCATTGGCCAACTGAAATGTCCAGTTTGTGACCCACCACTGCCTTTGCTCCACTTCTTGGTTGAGAAAAGGGTCATTAAGTACCAAAAAAAAGCAAAGCACTATTCCCCCCCCCCCCCCCCCCCCACCACCCAGATTTTAATATTACAGTAACTGATTCGAGGAAACAGCTTGATCTAACGTTCCAATCTGTTGGATTGGCTCTGAACATGTTGCATGTGTTAAGCAGTATCTTTCTGCTGATCTACACAAGATCTATTTCAACAGAGAGCAATGTATTTAACTCTTAATGTGCCAGTCACTATTTATATTGTCAATTGGCTAGTTTCTCCACTTGTCATAATATCGTCTCGGCGGCAAATTTAGATAACACGTGTCAATTTGATAAGGATACAGGGACAAAGATGTTGGCAATGGAAAATGCTTCTAAAAAGATAAATGTAATGATGGAGGAGTGTTGCACCACTACCCAGTGGATATGTTAGGATAGCCAGTACAGGAGTCACAAAAGTCAACCGTGCACTCTTGGTGAAAATTTGCAGGCGGTAAGTGCAGAGTGCTTCACAAACCTTATTGAAATTCAAACATCAGAGTTGTCTCAAATCTGTCAACATAAGGAGCAGACTTAAGAGAAAACGTGATCAATATTTCTTCGAACTTTCTTATGGCCGTTGATGGAATCTTATCCGCCTGGTTTTTCATCTCCCATTCAAACGCCAGTGGGAATTGTTCAATGTACTTCATCTCCAAAGGCTAATTTAACATAAATGTTAAAGATTTTTCCATTAAATTTCTTGAATTTAAGCAACAATGGTGGTCGATCTAAAAAATCTTGCATTCTTAAAATTGATGAATGGCTGAAGAGAGAAATAAAGATTTTCTTTTGGCATTCCCTTAAGATGTATCGCTCTAAGTCATTTTATTGTAATATTAGTCATCACAAATTGACAAGTTGCAAAACCTCATGAATGTCTGATGCATATCGACTTCTTATAGATAGAAGCCAACTGACTCCAGTGTTTGTCATGTTAACTAGAGGTGCGGTCAGGGCTCCAGGCATCCTGAGTTATAGATTGTCTCACCAGAAATGGGAACCCTAGGGCTAAAGGTTACCGCACAAGCATGACATTAGATCTGTGTACTTTTAAAGAAATTGCTCTTTCGAGACAGCTTAACTGGGATTCCGACGTAAGAGGCACTCTATAAATGTAATTTTGTTGTTGTTGGTGCCATGAACATTCACCCTCCATTTAGTGCCTGCACTGACACAATGCTAATGGAACTGAAACATCAATTGTTGCTCACTTGCTTGAAGCAGTTTTTAGAAACACACAGTCCTGATATACATCGCAGACCTCTCCGTTGTCTTGCAACTTCATCTCCTTTCTGACCCTCAGCTCCACCATCCAATTCAAAATATGCGTCAGTCCGATAAATCCATTTAGCCAATTAAGTCTTATTATGATGTGGCAATACACCGACTCTTTGATCTGATTGAATTAGCATGGAACAGGTTTAAGGGTGGGTGCCACTGTAACCCCAAGATGATCCAATATGTGTGCTGATCTGGTTTGTGCATGTGGAGACCTGAACTGTACATTGTAGCAACGTCAGAGGACTCCAGACAATGATAGATCCTGGGGTTTGTCAGTTTTGGATTATCTCCCAGACCTACCCACATTAAAAGAAAACATTGGCATTCCACCAGGATACAGGAGGAGGCAGATTCCATGCGCTGTGTTAAACTAAGACGTGTTGATGTGGTATATAGTTTTCACCAACATGTATGTCTTTAGCTAAACAAAACACACAATACTACAGATGCTGGGAATCTGAAACAAAAACAGAAGTTGCTGGCAAAACTCAGCAGGTCAGGCAGCATCCATGGAGAAAGGAAAGAGAGTCAACGTTTAGAGTCAACCCTACAAAAGGGTTGCAGACCCGAAACATTGACTCTTTTTCCTTTCTCCATGGATGCTGCCTGACCTGCTGAGTTTCGCCAGCAACTTCTGTTTTTGTTTGCATGTCTTTAGTTGTTATGTTCCCTTCAAGAAAAATGGGTTTTGTATTCTAGTTTGTCCACACATGGCCTGCAGTGCTGTATAGTAGTCTAAAATGCTGGTTGTGAATGCCATAGCAACACAACACAACAAATCATTGTGGGTTTTCATGACCATTCACCTTAAAATTTAATCACGAAGATCATGGACTAAGAATCATTTATCCAATCATTTCAGAGAAATAGCTCCAAACACGAAGCTGCTTCAGCAAAGGGCCAGATGCTGGTGATTTAGTGTAATTTGTTGAAGCATTTCACTTGCTTGGCACCCCACAATGATTTACACGCAAAAGAAAATCAGCTGGCCACTTTCGCTTACGTTAACCACAGCCCTCCTGATATTAAAGGGATTTAGATTGAGAAATATTAACCTTTTATTAAAAAAATGCAATGTGAAGCATTTCATTTTACTCAAAAGAATTACATTTTTGATGTAGTTTTATGAAGTCACAGCAATAATGTTAGGTTTTGAACACTGGTCTGTCTGAACTTCACAAATGATTTCTCTAGACTATAATGAACTCCTGTATGTCTTATATTTCATCGAGCAAAGAAGAACAGGGGCTGCAATTAATCTTTGACAAAACCACAAACAGGAAACAGCTCAGACTCCATGTACTTTAAGTAGGACAAAATCTGCAGCCATGGCTGATTCAAACATACCTGTGACTAACCCCATTAATGGAAAGAACTTGTGAAATAATCATTGATCTAGGGTCAAACTAAGCTCATCAGCAGCCATCAGTCAATGCAGAAATGCATCCAAGTCATTTACGACTGGAGAAATCAACAAGCATAAAGAAAAACTAGATCACTCTTAAATCTGCATTTCTACACTATTCTTTACAGAAGAAAACTAAAACAGAAGCACTAACCCAGAATATGCTTCTGTTGTACATCAGCGTCCAGTGATTGGCTAGGATACCTCCACAGTTCTCACCAACTCTGCAACTCAGAAGGAGCGTAATCCTCACGACTGCAGCTCGTAGAGCACGAAAGGTGCCAAGTAACTTCAAACATTGTCTCAGTCGGCTAACAGGAATTACCCTAAATACACTCCTGCACCAGGCAACATTTTAAACCTTTATTCGTATAGGTTGACCTATGTAGGACCCGACACAGTATGTCCCCCACTCACTCCACTAACCTGTTCTGCAGAACTCTAGCTGTGGACCTGAACTGAAGAAACTAGAAGGAATACGTGCCTGACAAAGTAAAGATAAGAGAAGCTTTACAGACGGAAAAACAGCATTCCTACCCACTCCCCATAATAAAACCAGAAACCCGTCTTTCTTAGCTTATTTGAAAGATTTCCCAGTTCAGCTTTGTGTCTAATGAACTGCCAGGCGCTTTGTGTTTCAGCATAGAATGTCCTATTAAACCATCACCATATCCATACATTTTATTTAACTACAGTATAGAATTTCCTTTACATTGAAAACTCTGGGAACAAAAGGATTGAATAAAGCCAATATCTTTGGCCATTTTTAAGCTTCGTTGTTAGACAGCTTCAATATTCATGCAGTATTATATTGTGAATTCTCATGACTTTTGACAAGCTGCAGAGCTTCATGACAATCCATATTTAAGTTAAAAATAGCCCGTCCTAGGAGCACAGCTTATAGCATCAATTTATGATGGGAATTAAATTGTTATTAAAATGCTAATACTGTACTTCTGCATTACAATGTATTTTCCAATCATTTTCCTAAACATGGGTATGAAGAACTGCTATTAAGATTGATAAAAATCGTTGAGGGCAAGTGAGCTGCATGCCGCCTAGGGCTACAGCAAAATTATTCTAAACTTCAAATCATTAGTCTAGTTATACGTTTAGAAGGTACATGCGTTACCATAATCCATGGAGACAAATTTTATTTAGTTCTGCTAATACATATTGATCAGTCCTTCCTCGGCTGCCTCAAACAAAACAGAATTACATTACAGCAAAATTAGAGCTCGACAGTTAGGAACAAAAAAAAGTAAGGCAAGCAGGGGAAGTGCGAGGGAGGCATTGGCTGTTCTACAGGCTCAATAATGTTGGATTCTATTCTTTCGGCAGTCGGGATTCAAAATAAGTAGATCAGATTATTCTGCAAAATGCCATTCAGGCTTGTGCGTTGTGCTACCAGGTAAGCACGCCTGTTTACAAGACCACCTTAATGGAGAAGTTATTATAGATTCAACAGGATACAGTTTTGAGAAGGGTGTGTGAGGGGGAGAGTGTGTGGGAGGGACGGAGGGGCAAGTGCGTGTATGGTGGATATATTCGAGTCTTGAAGACCATTGTTATCAGGCTATTTTTTGGAGAAGGGAGGGGGGAGGCATCACAGCAAAACCCAGTCTTGTCTTCATCCGATGGCCACACCTTCCAGTAAGTTTCTGAATAGCACAAAGAACATGAAGCCTGACTGATTTCCCTCCTCTCTTGCAATCAATTGGTGGGAGGGTACGTGTGGAGATGGTGTCTGAGTGTGTGAGAAGAGCATGTATGTGTGAAGGAGTTAGAGAATGTGTGTGTATTAGAAACACAAAGCTTTGTGATTGACCAAAGCATCCAATTACTAATCTCTCTGCCACTGTGCAGATAAAATGGATTTACCAAGAGCCACCTCAGAGAGTAGACAGTGCATTTTATGTTTCAATACATGGAATCAATAACTAATTTTGAATATTAATATGATGGGGGAAGGGGGAGTGATCAATTCTTATGTACTGATAGTTCATACAACAATTGCTTGATCAGATATCAATAAGCACATCCACTGTATAAAATACTAAAGAGATAGCAATCCTAACTATAGTTTAGAAAATATGAATTTAAATGCAAAGCGAAGCGCATGCAGATTGACAAAACAACTTGCACTGATGTGGTTATGTATGCTAAAGGAAAAATAATACATTTATAAAATCACGGGAGAGAGGGGGAAGGGAAAGTAACCAAGTCCAACAATAGAAAGAGCTTGAGCTGTCCATCAAGGCAATCCTAAACCTCTAAAATCCAATAAACAATGCAATAAGGCTGGGAATAGCAATTGGAATTAACCCGAATGACAGACTTTCGAAGCACAATTATAAAGACATTTCAGCTTTGAAAGATGCAATGCTGAATCTTTCAAGCAGCACTGCACAAATCTCTTAAACAGTTGAATTGGAAGTAGCAATTTGCTTGTATTTGAAAGTAAACTAAAATTAAATGTAAATCCAAAGAGACCTCAATTAGGATTTTATCTTCTCCCATTTTTTCCTTTTAATTAGGCATGGTGCCTTACCCAAGTGACTGGACATATGCGAGTCTTGAGGACGAGTGTTATCAGGCTATTTTGGAGAGAGGGGAAGTGGGGAGGCATCAAAGGAAAACCCAGTCTTGTCTTCACCCAATGGCCACACCTTCCAGTAAATCTCTGAATAGCACAAGGAACATGAAGCCTGACTGATTTCCCTCCATTCTTACAACCAACTGCTCCGCTAGCCGGGATAAGTAATCTTAAAGGGAGGAGGGAGTGTGTGGGAGGGGAATGCACTATTAGAACTGACTGCCAACAGAAACATTGGCTGCTATTTAGAAATGGTATGAAGCTTTAGAAGTTTCCTTCAAATCAATAGTGTTTTAATTGAGTGGATGTGACAGCCCGCCCGTCTTAAAGTAATCCAACCCCTCAGCTGTACAGTAATCATTAAATATTTATTAGTGGCTCAGGCAGATTATGAAGTAAATCAGCCACCCAGTCTGGGATGATTCCAGGTTTGATTCCCCTCGCTCCCACGTCAGCTGATCTCATCTTCAGCAGTACTAAGGACACGATAATTGGCCTCCATCGTCCCAGATTAATCAATCATAAGAATTCAGCTCTTGATTGTTCTCCAGTGACTGGTGGAACTGCATATGAAGGGAGGACTTCAGATGATGAAAGGAATAGCTTCAGCTATGTCAGCCTGAGTCGTTCTGAGTCAAAAAGGTGTGAGGTCAAACCGCATGTTGGGACTTGGAATTCATCTAATCTAATGAAATGCTGGGGGTTTGCTGCAATGTTGGAGGTGCTATCTTCAAATGAGATATCATACTGATTATTATTTGTATTATTAAATAGCCTATTGGCACCATAAGGTTGCCATGTGGCAACTTGGTGAAAGCACCAAATAAAAGTCGAATGAAAGGCAAAAAATATGGTCAAGGAAGGTGACAAAATCTGAGATTTACATTCCTATAAACCTACAGCATAGGAGACCATTCCGACCATTAAATCTGAAGCAGCTCTCAGAGACATTCACACAATCACAGTGTCCCATCCTTTCCTAATACCACTTCAAGCCTCTTTCTTTCATATGGTTAAATGAGAGTACGTGAAGTGCTAATAAAAGGTCTATTTTTAGTCTCCAATGCCAGAGCACTACATTCAATCCTGAGAATCAGGGAAACATTCACTTTGATGTTGCCTGAAGTGCCCATTTACTTTCATCAAATTTCACAAAATCGATCACATCGGTCTTCGTTTTGCGTGAATTTAGGTACATCTGAAAACCCGTTTGAAGATGTAAATGAGCCTCTATTTCTGTTCAGTTTTTTTTTCTTATGCCATTTCCCAGCAATCACCCAGCAATCAGCAAAGAAAAATACATGTTAAGTGTCCACTGAGATGTAATTTCCTCACAGTTCAGTCGATACCAACTGTGATTTTGGTCTTGCTGTCTGCCATGGAGCCCCTGATCACTGGCTCAGGCAGATGTATTGCTGCAGTTGGAGTTAATGACTTGGTTTGAAAGTAGGGTCCTATTATCATTTGTTACACCTTCCCCCATTGCTTGCTCATATTTCCAATGCTTTGCCCAAATGCTCTGGCAATTATTGTATTACTTACTGTATTTCCTCATATTATATTCTATTTTCTGTTTGCCACATCCATCATAAAATGTACTGCAATTAGATTTCTCCTCATTAATTCTCATATTACCTTTATCCTTTTTTTAAACACTTTGCTGTAAATTGGTCCTGAACTGGCAAGTGCAATTGACTCTCATTACCACTGCAGATTCCTAGTCATTAATCGCAAAGATTTTAACTGGGGCGTTGTTAACAGTCAGCACAGCCCACAGTGACTCCATGGTAAAAAGGGTAAACTCGAATAAACTCAGAATTGAGTATTTCTGCCCTACCTTACAGCCTCCGACTGAAAAGTGGACTGTGCAGGCTACAAAGGAGAATCCTTGATTATTGAAGGATATTCAAGGACTTGATTATTCAAGTCCATATTATTTTACCATTAGTTGTTTAAAAATAATAATCTATTGATGAGCACGGGTCCACTCTGATCACATCAAGTTACAATATTATTTGTATGTATATTATACATACACACATTTTGTTTCTTCAGGATGGGACTCTCTGTTTATGGGATTCAGTGACCAATGTTCATAAGTTTTTAAATACTGTTTACCCCCCACAGCAATTGAAAACCGATTCTCATTTGGGATTTCCATTAGTGGGCCAACTGATTTCAGTAAACCGTGCAACACACTTTATAGTCAATCCTGTGAATCACTTTTAAGATGTCCTTCCGAATTAAAAAAAACACTCCATCAAATCCAAGGACTATTAGTAGCAGAACACATTTTAATGATGTTCCTTAATGAATTAGCCTTCAAAGCCCTCCAAAAGCCTTGATGCTCACTATACTGGTGACCTGCTAACTCCATATTGACCTGTCCGTTCAGCAGGCACCAACCCCATCCCACCATTGCACAGTCCATTCACCTTGCCTTGGCTTCCTTCAAGGCCCATCTTTTGCTGTACAAATGTAAATTTGTTGTGAATGGAATACGTTTGGAACTCCATTCCACAATCCCTTTGTCTTGCTTCCTCCCTGGCCTCCTTCAAGTCCGTTCTCAAGACCCTCTTCTTTGACCAAGCCTCCAGTTATCGTCCTACCTCTCTGCCTTTCCTCATCCCAACCCTGCTCCACCCACCCCACGCTTGGTTGCTGACCCGACTATTTAGTGCCTTGGGACGTCCCCCTGACGTGAAATTGAATTTTGTTGTTGTTTGAGTACTGTAATTATTGTACGAGTTAAAATGCTAAAGTAACTTAATGTGTCTACTAAACACTATATACAGTATTTCCAACAAATTGCAAGAAGATTCCCCCCTGCTCCATCAGAGAAAGAGCTTCTCAGTCCTGTGCACAATCTTCAATGATTCATATCTGGTGACATTTGTAGATCTTCAAATTGATGCGACTGGAGTAGCATTCAACCGATACAGAGGAAGGCAATGATTAACAACCTGTACCGTAACAACAGACTTTGCAAGGGATGCAAGTTGCCGCATAATAGGGATCATTAACTTCAACCAAACACTTTTATATGCACATTGAAAACAGAAATAATCCTCAACACTGGAATGTAAATGGATTAATAGACAACTTTACACTACAATACACAAAACAAAAATCTGTGTTTGTATTGATTGTTGTATATTAGTCATTTTTTGCAAGAATTCCTAAAAACATTGCTAAATGGAATTTCAGTAATGTAAGAATGAACAATCATGTGCCTCGCTCTCTTGCAATTGTTCCAATCAGAGGGATAAAGCATAATTACTATGACACGGTCAAACAACTGAGGCTTAACATGGCAGGAATGGATGGATCAGCAAGTTTTATGCTGTAACAAGAGCAGAGACATAAAGCACAGGCACACAGAGCAGCACTTTAATCAGCTCCCAGTCCACTATACCAACGTGAAACATGCTGAAATGTTATTTTATAAAGGGTTTAAGTGCAGCATTCATGTGTTAAATGGTGAAATGGAATGCCACAGCATTGTTTTACTTTGCTTTCATCCCAAACTGCCAGCTCATCTGACCCAGAAATCACATCGGGTGCCAGTGTTGGTGGCTTCTGGCTGTAAAACATGCTCTCTGTAAACTGGTTGAAATGTCAATACTTTTATCTGCTACACAACCCGACTGTGATCCCTACAGACGTGTAGTTCCACAAGAGAATTACATCCCAAGCCACAAAAAAATCTTTCAAATCACAGATCTGCTAGATATATTCATCCTACTCATGCCAGTATAACTAATATCAGCCTAAATAAATGGTAGGACAAGATTATATATTAGTTTTACAATAGTTCTGCTGTTTTAAAATGCTTGCCATTCTCTTATTGCCAGTTTCCTCTGACAGGATATTCTGGGCACTGACAAGTAAATTATTTCAGAACAATTCCAGCTGTTGTATCTCAAGTTCTTTCACGTCTCAAAGAAAGAATATGCAGAATGTCACAGAAACAAAGGTCTGATGAAATCTCTGAAGGTCAACAACTAATTTTCTGAAACGTTTTACGCTGCAATTAACCAGAAAGGGGAAATCACACAAAATAGTGGATAGATTTGAACAGCTGGATGCAAATGCTGTGGATACCAATGCTGAATATAAATCACCATTACATAAATGCAGCTGCCCTGGTTTCAAACTCAAAAAGGTGGGCTGGACAGGATAGGTCTGGTGCTAACTTTTTTTTCACCAATTTCTGTAAATGTAGCAGGCAAATTGTTTCAAAATAACCATTTGTAGGAAATAGCGTTTCCCCCATTATGCCAACCCACCAATGCTAAAACTAATCGCCAATTTATACCCAGAGCTACTGGCAGTCGGGAAAAACAAAGAAAGATTTTTGCGGGCATCAGGGAAATAACCTGATAAGAGGAACATTCACTCATTCGAACATTTGGGTGTTTATTTGGATTTTTCTCTGCATTTCATTTTTGAGGTCTGAGAAACCCATCTTGCTCAAGAATATCTTGACAGACAGAGTTCCTAATATGTATGTCACTTAGACATGGAAATTTCCCTAGGTCTGGAACTGAATATCCACACTCCCTTGAGGGTCGCACACTGCTTACCTAATTCTGTAGAATAGTAAATTCAGGTTGGCAAGAGGCCAGAGAATATATTAGGGATTAGCACAAGAATTTAACCAGCTGTCTGGCAAATTTCCACTGTGTGTTCAGCTAGGACCACCGTGTTTGTTGGGGGTTTGGATTGCAGGGTTAACAGGAGATGAGGAATAATCCTTGCTCCCACTGATTGGTCACAAATTCACAAGATTGGTCTGGATGAAGGAGGCTCTTCAGCCCATCTGATCCCATTAGTTCGACACATCCAACCTACCACCAGCTCAATATTTATCCCACCAAGACCTGTTGATGAGCTAAATTGGCTGGTCTGTCATCAGCAGTGTCCTGGAGCAATACAAACTCATGTGGCTCAGGAACCAGATCATCAAGACCTCCACAGGAATTGGACTTAATTCACACATTGCTAATAATAATCCTTCCATTTGATACAGTGCTTTTCACGTCTTCTAGACATTTCAAAGCACTTCACAGAATGTACAGTGAATTGACTGTATATTTGTGGGCAAAACGTGGCAGGCAATTGTGCACAGCAGTGTGCAACAAACAGTTGAGCATTGAAGTGACCAATTTTTTTCTCCCCAAAGGATTATTATCAGGCGCGTGGAACAAGGAAACTTGCCCAAGGTTTCGCCCTGTCTGGAATTGAACCCAGGTCTCTTGCTTACAAGGCAAGTGCTCTAACCACTGAGCTACAGAACTCCACAAATGATGATCACCAATCTCAGCAATCAGCTCAACTGAACATAGAAATAAAATTGCCTAAACTCAGTTATACTGCAAACGCTTCTTCAGTTATGAGCTGTCTCCGGCCCATCAGACAAAGCTGTGAAAATAGAACAAGGAGGAGCACTTCACCCCCACACCCAAGTGACTCCACCCTCTAAAGATGTGCATGTCCTACAGCACTTTGTGCTTACTGTTTTACCCTTCTGGTAACTCTTCTGAGAAGCAGTTAATGTCTCAAATTCCTTTTGCAGGGTTATTTGATTAATTTGCTTCATTATCTTCTTTAACTGTAGAACATGTGCTTTACATTTTTTTTAAATGAAAATGTTATAAACTTTATTCAATTCGCCAAAAGGAATATAAAAAGGACTCCCTTCAATTTCAAAGCCTGATTTATTCTGAATAAAAGGTGAAAATGAGCTAGAATGGTAATGGAATGAACTGGCTAAGGCTTCATTTCTGCTGATTCTCCAATGGCCATCTCCACGCAGGACACCAAGGTGGACAAAGTGACTCAGATCCACCACCTACTGACAGAGGAGAGCATGGAAGTCAACAGCAGCAACAACATTTGTATAGCACCTTTCAGTCTGGAAGTCAATGTTTTAGGCCTGAGCTGGGGTCAGGATCGGGGAGGGTGGAGGGATTTGGCGTGACCGATGGGACCATTGAAGAGGAGGGTCTTCAAGGAAGCTAGGGAGAGGGTGAAGTGGAGGGAGAGCGGGGTGGAATTTTGGAGGTTAGAGGCAGAGTGGCTGAAGGCTCGCCCACTGATGGTGGGCTGGTGTAAGTTTTGTTTGTTGTTTGTTTGGTGGGTCGGGGGACATGGAGCAGGCTGGAGCCCGCAGAGCGGGGCAAGTGGGAAGGTGGGTAGGGGGTTAGGAGGTCGCAGAGGTAGTGTGGGGCAAAGCCACAGGTACAGTCACAGAGAACATAGCTTGGGCATTGTAGGTCAATACCAGACACACTGTGAGCACACTTCAAACAACACAAATTGTGTTAAATCATCATCATTCTCTTCTCTGTTGTATTCACAAGGGAACATCAATTTCAGGTAATGCATTCAGGTAGCAAGGAATAAAAATAGTCACACAGAAAGGATTTTCTCTTGAAGGGTGTTAGATTGTGGTGTGGGGTCATTGAAGTAGATTGTATGAAGTCTGTCAAAGAGGGATTTAGACATTTGTAGGTCGAGAAGCTTCGAGGGTGCGATGCAGATTAATAGATTAAAAAAGGGAAAGGCTTTATGAGCCAAATATAGAAAAACGCCCATTGCTAAATGTGCTGCTTCAGGTTCATAAATCGAATCATCACATAATGGGAAAGGAATCCAAAACAGTTACCATAACATCATTAAAAAATGGTTAACTTTCGGGTTGTCAGGTTGGGCTATGATGAGCAAGCGCTCCCTGCATATGAGCACATGGTCACCTGGCACTCCCTCCTCAACAAGAAACCCAGTCACTGTAGAGCACTGTGACATTATCCAATGTGAAGGACATTGGATAAATGCAAGCAGTTGTTGTGGATATGACAGATGCAATGCTGCAATTTCCCATAATGAGATTTATTAAGAGTTAAATTGCCAAATTAATCAATTTTTTAAAAAAAATATTTCAATGCTGTGAGTCCATGTCTAATGGGAACCAAACTAACACTAGATGGATTCATTACAAGATCATTATTAAGCACGAAAGAAGACACCCACCCTCTGCCTGAGTCAAGTTCAAACTGAGGTCCCAGAGGTTGCATACAGACAGAGTTATATTTTAGTAGTTCCATTATTTTAAATAATCATACAATTCACTGACAGCCTGGAAACTAGACTTCCGTGTTACAGAAAAAATAATGAAACAAGAGTCCTTAAATGAAAGATTTGACTGAGGGGCAGATTTATACATTCCCACTCTCACAAATGAAGATTTCAAAGCATCAAGTTTGAATTTCATAGATCCTTTATCAGAATTAGCTTCAGGTGGTAAAGGCTTTGGTTCAAGCTGTCTATGCAAGATTTCGATTACAATCAATGAACATTACAACTTACAGTACGAGCTCTGTAACTCCTGCATTCGTAGTAGACACAGTAGCAATGCGTTCCACCCTTTCTCAAAGGATCATTCTCTTGGTTCCACAATCGTTTTTCCTCTGTACCCTGTTTCATGATCACAACAGAGAGAATATGAAGCTGGAATTCTGATTGCTCAAATTAGTATCTGCATTTTGAAGTTACAAGGTCAGGGTAATACAGTGCCGTACACAGTAGCACAAACATTCATTACACTGTATGTTATTATGTGCGGATTACTTCATCATGTCATTGCAATTCATCTACAAGATGCTCGAAACATTCCAGTGGTCTTATTGATAATTTTACTTCATGACTCTTCCCTATTCACTAATGTTCCATGTCTACCAGAGACATTACACATGTCTGTCTGTCTTGTTTATATGGGGGAATGAATTTGAGATTGTTCTTTTTAAATAAAGATTAATTGAATTACTCAAAAGTATACACTGTACCGCAGCTCCGACAGGATGTCTGTCGGAGTGCTACATTTAGACAGAAGCTCAAAATGTAATTGAATCATTCAGACAAAAAACAAGGTTTGCCATAATACAATAAAGTCTTCCAACCAACTTTACTCCTTGGGAGAGTGCTAACAGACAACACACTCACTTACACATATGCATACAATGAATACTCTAGACTACAACAACAACAACTTCAATTTATATAGCGCCCTCCATGCTGGACGACGTCTCAGAACGCTTCACAGTAGCGGATCCCGGGACAGAGCCAGGGGTAGAAAGGTGACCAAAGGCGCGGTCGAAGAGAAAGGTCTTATGAGACTAAGTGACTGATGCTTTTTTGTTTTATTAGCTTTACTGCAACTTCACCTCATAGCAAGAGTCTTTCCACCATGACAATTGTACAGCGCTTTCATGTGAATTCCAAGCCTGCATTTAGCCTTGAATTGGATTTCATTCTGGGATTGAATCGGTTCCAGATTTTTGCTGAAATAAAATCATAATAATTCACATTCTGTCAAACAACATTGGAGAATTATAATGAGTTGCTTAAATATAGTTGTTTATATTATACACAATGGGTTCAGTGAACAAACTGGTATCTTGTAGTTAAAAAAAAGCACAATAACCAATCTTCCAATTATGCAATTGTGCACATTTTAAGTGAAATAAAGCAAAAGCTTCAATTAGGCAACTTTAGATAGTCTACTTCAACATCATTTGATCAGCAGATTGCATAAGAATAGATTACATTTATTTTAATTCTCATTTTCGGGTTCAGATTTCACAAAGGGCATTTTGTAAAAAAAAATTAATACACTAGTGCTTTAATGTTTGAAAAATTTACACTTTCTCAACTTCGTGAAATACAATAATTTGCCAGACAGTAAATGAGGCTAGATGACAACTAAAACAACTTCCCTCTTCCTTGATGATATGAATTTGCTGTATTTTAAACCAGCACACACAGTTTCCTGCCTATTGTACGGAAATGGAGATTAAGGTCTGTTCACACAGACGACGTAAAGGCAGCCAACCAACTTTACAATTTCTGACGTTTGTTCAAAACCATGGTTGTACATATTCATTACAACCTCAGTGACCCAAGCTTGAAAGAAAGATCTGAGTGGATATTGTTACACTTCATGAATGTGCAGCTCAAATTGGAGGAATGTTTAAGATCCAGGCAACAATGTTTAATTGGATTGTTTGAGTTCATCATCCTCTTCATTCCACTTTGTTAATCCAAATGGTTTTACAATACAGTACAGTATATATTATTAAATATTCCTAATATGAGGTTTACAAACAGAGCACGCAACAGGAAACAGTGAAGTACAGTACCTAGTTTATTCCACTTGTGAGAAAGACCATCATTACCTAATGACACTCCCTGGCTCCTGCTGAAAATGAACTGGGTATTCCACATTCCCTACTTTGTCAGCCATTGAAAGTTCAGAATATAACATGCTAAAGTGATGTCTTTATATATTTTCCTAAATAGATATAGATAAATAAAACAGAATGTCAGCGCTATATTATTTTCCTCTAAATAGTCTCTCATCTCCATCAGCCATCGTCTTCCTGCTGAGAAAGTGAGACAAGTTGTCCATCTCGTTCCACAATTAGCTAACAAGAGGTGCAGGTTAAGCCAAAGAGAACAACAAAAAAAAATAGCCAAACACGGAATGTCTTGGGTCTGCATGTACTGCACCTCGTGACACAGATGGCAATTTTTGAAACCAATCCATGTAATCAAATTCTATACACAATTCCAGTTGGGGACACTGGTTTATTCAGCACTGCAATTTAAAGATGGAAACTTCAACCATAATACATTTTAAAAATGAGCAAATTTGCATTTTATACATCCACACTTAAACATAAATTTAGATTGTAATGATGCACATCAGTTAGAGCCAGTTTCAAGCAACAACTTTGCAGCACATCAATTTCTTGTATAATGGAAGTGTCAAAAACTCACATTGTAGCTGACCTCTTCTGGAGGTTCAGTTTCCACTTAAATATTGCATAGTGCTCAACTTGCTGACAAAAGCTCCTTAATTAATCAATGTCAAACTCTCCCTGTCTGATCCCCCTCTCCCCATTCCCTTCAACCTGCTACCACCCACCACCACCACCACCATCTCTCAAAAAAAATGTAGAATCTAGGGTTTTTCTCCCTCTTGCATACAAAACTAACAGTGAACAGATTCTTCTGTTTCAACTTGGGTGAGTTCGAATTGAATCGTGGGTTAAGCCAAATGCTCGAATCTCTATGGTACCTCCAGAATTTTACATTATAAAAAGGATCACCACAATGAAGTGAACAGACTTGAAATTAAGGGCCACTCAACCCTTCTACACCTTGGGACATCCTCCCGACATGAAAAACGCTCTATAAATGTAATTTTGTTATTGTTGTTCTGGCAATGTTGCTGGTTAGAACTATTAGCTACACAACAATAAAATTACGTTTCTAGAGCGCCTTTCACGTTGGGAGGATATAACATTACCACCTGGACATCCCTTCCAGCAGTCCTTTGACAGGCGATCCTGCTCTTAGCATACAGTAATTACCCACAGGATTACATTTTTCCCATTTTACTAAGTACAGCTGCAATGGATCACCATACATTTAACAATTGAACAATTACTAGGTTAGTGCTGACAAGCAAAGCTAACTGCATGCAAATACCCTAATGCCTCTATACATGTTAATCTCCAGTAAATGAAGTTTAAATACCACAAATACATACCACCTTATTGTGTTTAACAATGAGAGCTCATCTCATACTACAGTACTTTGTAAAAATGATACCCTCAATTTTCTATCTTTCCCAATAGGCTGCTCGCAGTGTAAAAAGCACCAATTGTCAGGAAGGCAAAATTCGATGGTGAAAGAAACATAAACAGTAGTTAGGCCACTTTTAAAGGCTCTACTGTTAAAGTAGAGCTCAAGTCAGATATTATTCGCCAGCTGATTAAAGACTTCATAAGGTATAGCAGGAACTTCTGCAGATGCACCATGTGCCGCAATGGCCTTTGGCAAACTTGAAGACTAACATACATCGTTAATTTTTAATTAACAAGGAAATTCTGATATTAAAGAGTATCAAATCAGTAAACGCACATTGATAACAGCACAATGCATACTCGATGAAGTACTTTACAGTATACGTAAAACATTAGATTTACACTACATTTATACTTCTAACAGTAAAACATTGTGCAATAGGAAATATTTGTTACGCTTTCACCCTGCATTAAGAGCCGTTAAAAACATTAGTGCTATTTTTACAACCAACTGTTTAATAATACATATTCCCTCGACAGTCATTAGATCCATTGGAGCACTCAAGAGCTTTCCACATGGACCATCAAGAAGCAGAGCCAATTCGATTTGCAATAACTGCTCCAGAAATCATCTCCTTCAGATCTTTCCAGCATAATTCATGCTGGCTCTATTCCGATTGATATTCCAAAGATTTGTAGCAATTTGCTTTGAAACATGAAGCAAAAATTGTAATACGAGTGGTGAATTAAAATGGGAAATATTTGGGAACACAGCTCAAGAGACAATATTAGTGCAACAGAGCATAAAAATCAACTATTAACCACAAAAAAATTCCTTTTGAAATGCAACCTCTTTTTTGTTTCTCGATGAAACTGGGCAACAAAATGTGCTAACCTGATTCAAATACTGAATCTCTCAATCTGCAAGACAAAAAAAAAACACCAATCAATGTGATGGATCCTATCATATTTGAAATGTAACAATTTTCTGCCAGGACATTTTTTTTAATATAAAACGGACTGGGAATAGATTTGTGATTGTAACACTGAAAATTGTTTTGAAAAAAGGCAATTTCCAGACAATTTCAAGAGGCCCGAAGGCAAATGTGGCTGTTTGTATCAACTCATCCTACAGTTAGCTGGCAGGAGAGGAGCCCTGTTTTTTTTTAACATGCACAGTACTGTATTCCAGACATGGAAAGGCCCATAAATAATTCTATAATAACTTTGGTTTTCTTGCAAGTACTTCAACTGTAAGCGACTATCAGTCTTCCTATGAAGAGCAATGCACACTATATTTTAGATACGTCCTTTTATGTAATCCATGAATTAAACATAATTATTCAAACAAGCCAATTGAGTTGAGCAATGTTGTGTGTTTGATCAATGTGCTGTTCAGACCTCAACAGATTCCTGTAGACTCTTTTGCAGTTCATCAGCATTTTCACCACCCCTGCCCTCCCATTATCCATTCACTGTAGAGCTATGAAGTCAACCAGACACATGAATTATTAATTGAAAGGACATTTTCCATTAAACATGTTCTGAGAGGTCAATTTTGAGAACCAGGAGCATAAATACAATTAGATGTTATGGATAAGTTTACCTGCACCAGTGGTGGAACAATTAGTGGGAAAGAATGGCCTTTTCTTATCTCAAATTTGTCTTAGGCTCTTATGTATTGAAGCAAATGCATTAAAATGCGCTCATTAAAAGAAAAAATAGCTTACCCAACTTTTCTTCCCTCATCTCTCATGATCACATTTCTGTTAGGCAATCTTAGACATGGAAAACATCTGCCATTACAACTAACACCAGAATAATGACCTGGTTTAAATTAGATACAACTAATGCATCCATGTTTCACTGATTTAACACCTGCTTACAGTCACTAACTAACACATTACTGTATGTTTTTCTAACTAAAAACTCAGAACAATTATATAGAAATTATCAGGACACTTCACAAAATGACAAATACAGGTTGCTAATTTATCACGGAACCTATTACTGTAATTTCATTGGCATTCAGTGAATTACCATCACTCTGTACAAGAGTTGCTTTCCATAGCACTGTTTTCCAGTAAACCAGCTGTAAAAATCGGAGAAAGATTTTAGCTTGTGATTTGTGTCGCGTTTCCTAGGGAAACAAATGTGTACACAACCAAACACACTGATGGACCTCACACAGAGCCGAGCTGAGCAAAGATTTATGTTGAACTGAGATGTGTATCAACCTTTGATTTTTACATGGCCTCATTGATTCCAACTAACTGTAACTTAGGTTAGATGTTTTTAATTCAGTCTAGTTTTTTGTTAAATTCCATCTACCTAGAACTGTAATCAGTTTGGTTCACATTCAATGTATTCCATGTGTAGATGGATGCATTAGTATCCAATTTGCCATTGCAATACCTGGGGAGGCAGCAATTTTCCATTTGTCTTCTTTACGAACTGTGAAAAGTGAAAGCGATCAGTTTTCATTACAAAGAGTATAAAAGAACATTGGACTCAACAGGAATACTAAAATAAAATTGCGCTCCTTGTTAATCTATTCCAAATCATTTTTACATTTGTTTCCCAAAGATTTATCATCAAGCTGTTGCTATCTGAGCCAAAACCAATTTTGTTCTAAGCTGTTGTCTATGAACACAAAGGGCTCGATTTTCTCTTTCATGATGCTGGCATAGTCTGCAAAACTCAAAATGAGATGCCGCACAAACAATCGTGTGGCAGCACGTGCCAAGCTACAAATTAATCTATATACATTGTACAAGCATGTCCATCACGTAACCTGATTTTCTGTCTGTCTGTCCATGTCAGTCTGAGCTCCTTTTGCCAAAAGTAGCAATAGGGAAACTCCAAATTATTTGATACTGGGCCAACTATTATATAATATGCTAAATTTAAAGAATACTTCATTAATTGGGTCAACAACATGACAAATAGGGACTCCTACCAGGAACAAAAAGCCCCACACACTGCCCCACGTGAACACCTCAGTACTGTAGAAGTAAATTCAGTCAATTAATAACAAGCAAGTATGAAATTGGGGTGGTGGGTGGGATGGGGCGTAGTTTACAACACAAACAGGATTGAGCTGCTGCATCGCTGTAGTTTTTAACAGATATTTGTAAGATAACACTGTAGAAGATGTACAAGTAATTAATATCAAGCAATTTCACCGAGTTAGCAATTCAGGCCCAATGCAATTTTTATTTGTGTTGAATTTGACATATCCACAGCAAACAGCAACCATTAACCTCAGCAACTGCTTTCATTGGAACATAAGAAATAGGAACAGGAGTAGGCCATTCAGCCTCTCAAGCCTTACCCCACCAGTTAATAAGATTGTGGCTGATATTCTAACCTAATTCCGTTTACCCAC
Source organism: Hydrolagus colliei (assembly GCA_035084275.1). Taxonomy (NCBI): domain Eukaryota; kingdom Metazoa; phylum Chordata; class Chondrichthyes; order Chimaeriformes; family Chimaeridae; genus Hydrolagus; species Hydrolagus colliei. Next base: position 11,891,942 of record CM068755.1, on the reverse strand, counting down.
CCTATCACCATATCCCTTAATTCCTCTATCCGTTAGAAATCTATCAATCTCAGGCTTAAATATGTTCCAAGGACTGAGCATCCATAGCCTTCTGGGGTAGAGAATTCCTTAAATTCTTTACCCTCTTGAGTGAAGAAACTCTGATCAAAAAGGCTGACCCTTAAGACTTGACCCCATGTTTTAGATTCTTCTACCAGGGGAATCAGTCTCAAACTGTCTACTCTGTCAAGCCTCTTAAGAATCTTATAGGTTTCTATAAGATCACCTCTAATTCTTCTATGTTCCAGAGAATATAGGCCCAGTTTGCTCAACCTATCCTCATAGGTCAATCCCCTCATCACAGGAACCAATTTAGTAAATATACTCGTTAATACTCGTCCTCCCGACGTGAAAGGGTGCTCTTTAAACGTAATTTTGTTGTTGTAGTATGTAGCCTGTGCAATTTCCACGGCTTTCCTGATGAATTTCCTCCCTTGTTTCTTTGCTTCCATCCTATAATATTCCGAAAGTCCTGTTATGTTACATTATATTTCTGTTACACGCTTACGTCTAGGAATAATAGAAAATGCAGACTGGTTTCTAATTGAGAATCAAAAATAGAAATGAAGTAGTGTTTTTCTCTTCATTGTCTTCATTTGTTAAATCTACCAGCTACCTTCAAAATGACAAATCTGTGCCTGGTTTAGCGGTAAATGTAATAATGTTCAACACAAACATTACATAATTGTTTTAATTGGTTTGAAAAGTACTACGAGTAGAATTATGCAGCTCTGTCCTCTATCCCTCTTTCAGATTTGGTGATTAACAGCCAAAGGGTAAAAAGGAGAGGTCAGCAGTGTGAGGTACAGTATGTAAAATCTATATTGCTTAGAGGTGCATACCTTCAAAACAAATCTTCAAAATGTTATGGTGATTTTGTTTGCAAAATCAGCCAAAGATTATTGTGTTATTTGAAGCAATGAGGCATTGAACAAGTCACTGGTGGTACATAGCTTCATGCTCATAAATTTAGTAGGTCAAGCAGCTCAGTAATCAAGGTTGGGCTGTTAGATAAATGCATTTGTTATCAGTCTGCAATGGATAAATAAGAAGTGAAACAATTTATGCCAACATCCTACCACTATGTAGGTAATGGATAGGGAGTCAGCCTTTATCTAGTTGTTGCCAAAAAAGCAAAGAAAAGAAAATGAACTGCATACACATTAAACGAAACCAGGTGGTACTTGAAGTACACAGCATGTCTATCAGTCAGTGCCTGAAGGACAAATGTTAATCATTTGGTTTTGTCACTTGCTGAGAACTGCAATGATTGGGCTGCATAAGATCAGATATGAAATGCTCAGAGATGTGATCCCACCAGAATGGCACTAACTAAATAAATGTAAATTGTTGTTGGAACACTGAAGGTAGAAAATTCAGCAGATTGAGAGCAGGATGTAAAGGCAGAAAAGCAAGCCACAGAGAAGATGTGGACAGAACTGACATGGTCAACTGTTCCAATTTCCTCTCTCTGCAGAAATTCATTTTAGGTTCCTGAATATTGCATGGTGTTATGCCTTTTCTGTCCTCTGGGACCTTTACTCATATCTAATCCAGACAAAGACGAGATGAGGAATGATTTTCCGTCCTTCTGCCATCCAGACACTGACCTACTGCAAATGCATAAGATGCCTCATAAGGCAATAAGATCTCAGCTAGCCAATATTGACTGGTTCACATTTTCCAACACTGGCTTGAAACGATAATGACAAATTCCTGGTGTTGGCTCAAAAAGAACAATTAAGGCCATTATTGAGTTGGCAAATTCAATTACTTTTATCATGTTGCATTTCTGATCAATCCTACATTGTGTGCACAGAGAGGTTGAAGTCAACTTTAGAGCAGCACTAAATAGATATATAAAATGGCAAACCCATCAAAAGGATGATGTGACATTTGATCTTATTGTGGCAATCATTGCTAGTTTGCACGAAGAACTGGATAAATCGAACACTGAAGGCAATGATAGTAATCGTGCAGGTCAGCAGACAAAATCTCCTGATGCACAATAAGATTCATAACCCTCTCTGATACCAGGTCACATGTTGATGCTCTCAATGTAGCACCATTCGTCCACATACACGATTGCACAGATTATCTAAAGATTCCAGAATGAAACACAATGCATCAAATATTACATTATCCATCTTACCATCTGTATAATTTCCTATTGCCTGAATACACTACAATAATAATACTTGCATTTGAGATAGCGCTTTTCACGTCTTATCGACGTCTCAAAGCGCTTCACAGAATATACTGTAAAGGGAATTTACTGTATATTTTGTGGGCGAAATGCGGCAGCTAATTGCACACAGCAGTGTCCCACAAACTGTCGTAGATTGAAATATCTTCACTGGTCTAAATTTATCATTCATAGTGACTTAACTTTACTGCATAATGGGAAATTTCACCCCCTCAAGTTTAGTGATCAGCAAAGAGTAAATTAATCCTAACCACCACAGATTCACCCCTCAGGTGTTTTAATAGTATTTCTTTTTGCAATCTTATTAATGCCACTAAATATTTAACTTGCTTCCTGCCGAGTCTCCCTCTGGTTGGTGATATTTTTATCACTAACTGGGATGAGAACATGTGGCATGTGATACCATTAGTGATTAATATATGAAACATAAAACACATGTGTTCAAGGGGAGGGGAAAGAGAACAGTTCAACGATAACTAATCGTTACTTTTGACCATATTTTGGTCAATGTAATAAATACTGAAACAATATCACATATCACAGATACATTTTCTGGCATCTGGGTTGAGGAATGTGTGTATGGGTTGGAGGGGAGGTGAATGCCTAAAAACTATCACCATCACCGTTTCCCAGTAAAACCACTTTCCATGCCATCGTGTTACAGTTCTCATCAATTACCTCTTTGAATCTGATGGATCACTGTCTATTAAATGTATTTCAGGGATCAAGAGACAAATTTCCTACAGTGCTACATTCCAACGTGGGTGGAAGTTGAACGCACCGAGACAAATAGCAGTGTAAAATATTGAGCTTCAACATCAAGAAACTCATACCCATGACAACTTTGTTTCGCCCCCCTCCCGCTTTCTCTCCCCCCTCCTCCCCCACACGTAGTGCTTTAAATCTAGTTGTAACAATACAGTACCAAGCCCCAGCAGTGTACTCTGCTGGCACTAGTTACAAAGAACAGTGGAAACCTTTCTGTTTGACAGGCCCTGTGCTCCTCACCTTGCTGAACACGTATGCACAACAACCGCAGTTGTAAAGAACAGTAACACCATTGAGTTATTATTCACCTCTCGATGAAAATTCACTCGCCTCCAACAAACTTTAATGGAAGTACTCGAGTATTTAATAGGTTTGTCATTTTACTGTGACAAAAACAATACTGTGTTTAATTAAGGGACCAATCCATGACTGAACATTTTAAATGAGTGTATGCTATCTCACAAATAGTTCATTTCATTTGCATTCCAATACTGCAAGTTCTTATAGACGTCTCCCTCTATCTGACACAAAGGAACTCTCTGCTGATTTGCCAACATATAGAATTGGCTGAATAATCTGTTGATGTTTCTTAGAAGTCAATGATGATTTGACCCAACAATTTAACAGTCCCACAAACAGCCATGAAGGGAGAGATTACACATTTTTAAATTCAAGGAAAGAACATTAATTCTTAATGATGGCACGGCTCCAACTGTCTCAAACTCTACTAGTACGAAAAGGTGCTGAGGAGAAAACAGGTGTCCCTTCAAAGGAAAAAAATATATATCAAAAGGAGAGGGATAGCTGCGTTTCTCTCAAGCGTCTCCTAGCAACACACTTAGAGTGGCACTGGAGAGATTGTGCAAGTCATTCCCTTCCTGTCTTTCAGCTGTGGGTTGTAATGGCTGCAGAGGAAAAGGAAGATTGTATGGTCATAAAATATGTGTTGCTTTAATTTGCCCTTTCTTTAAAAATACGGTATAAAAATCTCACAGCTGAAGTTCAGAAGTAAATTTCCCACCAGATGAAGTTAATGGAGGCATCCAAATTGGAGAACAAATTGGGGAGTACATGGGGACAACTGCTGTGCAGATTCCACTGGCACAATGCTGTGTTTACTGCATTAGATGACAAAGGAGATGGGAGGAAATGATAGAATTTAGCTAACTGCAGTATATCAGACTAAGAGGGTAGGATGAATAGGGAAAGAATAAAAATCACCAGGAAAGTAAATACAGTATATGTAACAGTTGTTAAAAGAATTTGATAGACAGCATAGTTGAAAGAATAGCTCGCTATCTGTATTCAGTAACAGTATGACATAAAACTGTATAATACAAGGAGAGAGGAAGACACATTGCATCTGGTTGTGCACCTATAAAAATAGACAGTCACTACACTTAACAGTATATCCTAAGAGGCACTCTTACACATCCTCCCAACATAAAAAGGGTCTGTATCAAATGCAAGGATTACTAACACTGTGAATTTTTTTGTGAACTCGTAATAGACAATTATGGAAGACCCATATGGAAAATAGTTACTTTCTATACATACATGCAGACAAATATTACACTATTAATAAATTAATGTATTGATCACATTTCTGCTTTCTCTAGTCGTTTTCTATTCATTTGCCTCCTGTAAATCTTTCCTGTTTCAAGATTAAAACCTGTTGAACTACTGTTCTTAGCTACTCCATTTCTATGCAAGTTTTGGCACAATCTAATAATAATCCGCCCGCCACCAAAAATTAGTCACTCAATCCAACGACTGTGTAGGACATTACTATGCGTAATTGACTGCTACGTTTCACCCATAAATATACAGTCAATTCACTTTACCATATATTCTGTGAAGTGCTTTGAGACGTCTAGAAGACATGAAAAGTGCTATAACAAATGCAAGGATTATTATTATTATTATTGATCCACTCATAATGTTTCTTGGCAATTTTACATGCTTTTCATTAGTTCTGAACTCACAAATGGAAAGAATAGCACACAAATGAGCCATAATGGAGCTAAGTGTAATTCACAATATTTCCATTCAAATGATCAATAGACATTACTTAATAGTGCAAATGGTTAGCAGTTCAAGGTTATTCACAATATGAAACAGTGGGCAGTTTTAACAATCTTGAATTTACTAACATTATGGAGAAGAATCTAAATTACATCCAACTGACGAGAGCCCGAGTTTCCTCATTTCTGCCCTTTTGAGCCATTCCATACAAATTGTCTAACAGGATTTGTACAGCATTAAGTATCAACTTGGCTAGAACAGTGCATAGATTTGTACTCAATCAATTGACATTGTTATCTGCTCTGAGGAAACAAATGAAACACTTATAGCTGTTTTTCATACTGCGACTGTCTATAACTGCTACCCTTTTATATTTGTACTGGTATGTAGCAATAAAGGAGCTTTTCATTTAGAAATCCTGTAGGATTTCCAGACAGAGAGAGAGAGAGTGAGAGGACAGCCTGTGTGCAAGTCTGTGACTATTGAACGTCCCATTTCCTCACGCTGTGCTCACTGCTTTGTGTCCAGTTACTGAATAAAGAATGCCAGGTTAGAAAAATATAAAGCATTATTGAGATGTTTGAACATACCTGCTGTGACAAATGGCCCTCTTTGCACTCTGACCGTGTCAGATAAGGAATGAATTGGTCATTCAGGTAATGTACCTGGAATGAAGCCCATGCGACATATTATATTGTGTAGGCAGATTAGATTTTTAACCAGGTGATAAATCAGGTGACACAAGGCAAAACTCAATAAGGCGATGCGTACAGTTAGTTGCAACAGAGTATAATAATAATCCTTGCATTTGATATAGCGCTTTTCACGTCTTCTAGATGTCTCAAAGTAAATGCTTATGTGTATAAGGAGATACAACAGCTAAAGAAACTATTCATCTTCAAAAAGTGTGTTGACTGCCTACTGTTTACGGAGGGATTGCTATGCACAAACTGGCTGCCATCTATTCACCTATAATGCAGTCACTACACTTAACAGTAAATCCTGTGAAGCGCTTTGAGATGCCATCTCAACAAGAAAGGTCTATATCCAGTGCAAACATAATATTGTATTAGATTGCAGTCAGTAACCATCTATTTGTTTTCTACAGAAAGATTCAGAAATACAAAGATAATTTTGTTTGAATTCTAGCATTTTATTTTCTACCCTTTCATCACTTGGAATAGTCTGCCAAAGCTAAATAGAATTCCTATTCGTGCCCAAGTTGATATCACTGCATTCGTTAGCCAACTAGTAGAAGTGAACCGAAGAAGCCAAGTCTGATCAGCCCTCAATTCCACTATGAAAAACGACTGGCACCAATTAGTACCTTTTTGTATATTGTAGTTCAGTTATTAACACTATATGTATTGAGCATTGTGGCACAAACTCAACTATCATTGCAAAACAGAACATACTTAACTTCCAATGTGCTCTCCTCTATGGCAGCTTATAGCGCTTATAATACTGCTGCTACTAGACATCAATATTGTAATGACAGATCCAAACTAGAGAGCGATACAACAACTGCAACATATACAGTATTTATATAGCAGGGTTCACATGGGGTGGTGTCTTGGGAGTCTTATATCATTAGTATTATTATAACCTGTTAGAAGGAGAATATGAATCACAAGGTAACAAAAGTTTAGGATGAATGGATCCTTCTGGCCAAATTTCATCTCATCTTTCTGCCATTCTAACTGTGGAGTCTTCTCATTACATCAAACAGCAAATTGAGAAAAGAAAACGTTGAACCATCAAACTTTCACTGAAGGAGAACACTTGTAACTTTTGACCAATAGCAATTAGGCTGGGTTATTGATGATAACCCATTGACTCTAGAGATTGTGTAACACAGTTTTGAAAGGAAACGTTCAGAACTAAAACACAAAAGTTCTTTGAAATAGAGACTGTTCCACAATGTGTATTCTGAAGCCATTAAAGCTTCTGCTACAAAGGACTAGGACTTAAGTTACAATGTGCAATGGAAGTAACAGAATGAGCAGCACAAAATGGATTTCACTTCACTGCTGTGGCTACATAAATTACCCTGTGAATTCCAGTTTAACCCACTTTTATAGGTTGAGGTTCCACAAGCTTTCCAGTCAGATCACCTGGATGAAAAGTGACCTGTTAAGTGCAGGAACTTGAGTCAATGCAATCACTGTACAAAGATACATTTATTCAACATCGAGGTCTCTATTATTTTCCAGATGGGAAAGTCACTCATTGCTGAATTTACTGCAACGAACTAATATACTACAATAATAGTAATAATAATAAGTCCTTCCATTTGATATAGCGCTTTTCACATCTTCTAGACTTCTCAAAGCATTTCACAGAATATACTATAAAGTGAATTGACTGTGGGTGAAACGCGGCAGCCAATTGCGCACAGCAGTGTCCCACAAACAGTCATAAATTGAAATGACCAATTTGTTTTGAGGGATTGTTATTAGATGTGTGGAGGAAGGAAACTTGCCCAAGGTTTCTCCCAGACCTGTCTGGAATCGAACCCAGATCTCTCGTTTGTAACGCGAGTGCTCTAAAAACTGAGCTACAGGAGGACTTCACAGATTAATCTCATGCTGTTCAATGGTTTCACAATGCATGGACAATGGACTTCATTGCTGTCATGTTTTTAAAAAGACAAGCATTTTTAAGGAGATTATAAGGGATCACATTTCTGTACGTATCTCAAGGTAATGACTACAAGTCAAAATCTGTCTTGTTTATTCCATTATTTCCTCTTCTGATTCCCTGCTATTGTAGTCATCGTCAATCAAAAATACCTGTCTGTACAACACACAAACAGATTAGAACAGTTTCAACGTACAATTGTTTTCATGTCATGGCACACAGCGTGGCATTTTTACACAACTCTCTAGACATCAAATATGTGCTTAAACTAAAGTACGTAGTCTAAACCTTCTCACAGGTAAGCAAACTTGTTTCATATTCAGCACTATCAACTCCCAGCGTGATTCTACTCCTTGTGAATGAAAGTACAAAACATGAATATAATAATCCTTGCCTCTCAAAACACTTCACAGAATTTACCGTAACGTGAAATTACTGTATATTTTATTATATGAAACCGTGGTTCCATTTCAATCTATATACTGTACCACACACATATAAACTGTGAAATTACAGATATTTCCATCACCAAGTCTTCAGTAAACAACCAGCTGTGCCAAACCAGATTCATTGTGCAGAGCTCAAATATCTGTTGCTAAATATTTATTGCCCTTTCAGTATTCTATTCAATTATTATGGGAAACAAAACAAATGCAATCAAGATTAATTTCTCAATGCAGAAACCACAAGCAACACTATTTCAACAAGGTTTTAGCATTTCTCTAAATATGTGCTTAAACTAAGAAAGTCAAATCTAAAGCACAAAAAAAATCACATGAACTTTTTTTTTAAAAAAGACACGGCAGTATACAATGTTTCTTATCTCTGATTACTGACAACCACATTATGGTCTCAATGAGAAAATGACATACAACACCATTAAGAAGCAGCTCAATCTTGCAACAGATGAATCTGTCTCCCTTCCTTGTTTTCATTCGCTGCCAGTTTTCATTCCGACTTTGCTCCAGTCGTTTCTGCAGGTGGCCCGTGGATCATTATGCCTGAGCTTCTTAATAATATCACAGCTTGTACAAACTAATTTCCTTCCACTTTGAACATATGACTGAGCAGGTGTCTGCCTAATCACTTCAAGCAATTCCTTTGTGGCCGTCAGCTGTTTTACCATCAGCCCTGCTCACATGGTCTTGCAGCAAATTCCAGTAGTCAGCAAAGTAATGTGCATCAATTAACCTGGTCATTAACTTTGGTGTGCCATTTTGCACTCTAGAGTACTTTCAGCGTACAATATGATCATTTGTCTTCAATTTTGTAACCAAGCAAATCTCTCACGTGGAACAATTATATTTTTGGTTCACCGTTCCAAATAGTTGAGTTGATGAATATCAACTCATTCACTGGATTCAAGGCATTTCTTCCACATCAAGTCCTGCCTGGTGGTATCCTTGCTGCTTCCTTGTAATGAACATAGGGTCATTACTTCTGTTTTTCTGGCATCGAGCTCCAGTAAGCATGCTATTATTTCTTCCCCTATGAGTCATGGTCAGTCAGTGCACTTTGACAGATTTGTCTGTGCATTGTATATGCATTATAAATCTTGCCTTGTGTAGAATAGGGCTCAGGAGAATTTTGAACAAAGTATGCTGTAAGGCACAACATGTCTGAAATGTGCCCTCACGTGAAATTACAATCGTAATTGTAACTAGTTTCTGACCACTCATAAAACTCTTATAATTGCAACGCCGTTATCACTCCCTTCAGCGTTAGATGATTTTGTGAGTCTGTGCAAGATAAGAATGGGAAAATCACATAAACTTAATTGGCACGTAAAATGTTGTCCTCACAGCAAAAAGTTTTGATTCTTAAAAAATAATGATCCTTGTACTTGACGTAGTGAGTTTCGTATAAGGAAGAGGTCTCAAAGCATTTCACAGAATTTAAAGTATTTTGATTGTGACCTTTATGGGTGAACACCTTCCATCCTCGAATAATAATGCTGGAATATAATAATACAGCGCCTTTTCACGTCTTTGAGACATCTCCAAGCGCTTCACAGAATACACTGTGAAGTGAATTGACTGTATATTTTGCAGGGAAAGAGTGCACACAAGAGTGCAGATAAACGGAAATCATGCTAGCATGGAACTCAGTTCGTTGGTTTGGAGACACTTAAGTATGGTGATGGATCTTTACATGTCAAACATCTTCACTTTGATACCTGCTTACAATACTGATACCTGCTTATGTTGGCTGCTTACAATTTTCTTTGAAATCTCTCAGCATTTAACAGTCCCACTCTTCGACAATCAATCCAGAACAATAAGCAAAATTTTAGCAACACATTTCTACCAAACCTGCAATCATTTCTCTAGCGCTCATTAGCTCCTTCAATTCAACAATCAGGTACATTTTTAAGTTTCTCCAGTGTTTGAGGGATTGCAGAATGTTTTTTCCACCTCAGTAAGATAGAGGGCCTTGAGCGATCAAGAGTTTACCAGGTCCTGTCCTTTTTGCACCAAATGTTACGCACTTTAAACACACAGAACCACAGAACAAACCAACATTAATCACTGGTTCCACACATTTTGTTCTTTGCTAGAATTTAATTCCAACTTTTCACATGCTGGGCTCTTACCTTCTCTTCCACATCTTGCCTTTGATCTTTAACCTTTTCACCTCTCCATTTTTCAATTTATTAAACTCAATGAGACCAAAAAACCATGTAAAAGCTATTTGACTTTTGAGCTTAACAGAATACTGTATAATATCATCGTCTAGACAAAGCTGTCATGACTTCAGATTTGCTCATAGTTTTATACTGACCAGAGCATTGACTCTTGTGACTAAGATGAACATTTTGGAACAAGAGCAAAGGTGGGAATTAATGTTAAACTGGTCAAATAATGAATAGAATAAGTGATTACCACCCAAAAAGTTTAGAATAGATTCATTAAAATAGTTAGTTCTCATATCAAATAATACACTTCTGAATTTCTACAAAAACTGTTTATTGTAATGTTCCATTTAAAATAGTATTTTGATATCTAGAACAAATTTACATTAAGTGGAAAATATTTATTTTTTTATCTTTTTTTTTCAAATCTCTTCACTCGCTATTGAATTCCACAGCAGATAAATAGTCTTAGGTTCATTCTGCTTGTGCTGGCACATGTCTATGTAGCTTTAGGAAGCCATGGATACAGTTAGGAATCCTCCCATATACACTAATCCACACCTGGCATATGGTAGGATTTACAGTTCAAGTCAACCCCACCCTGAGTGCGTACTGTCCATGAAAGTGAATCAGTTTGCACTTCAGAGATCTGAGGGGTTGCTTGCATCAAGAGCAGTTTGGAGTATTCCTGTGGGGAGGCAGAAACACCCTGGCTTGTCTTCTGAATAGACAGAATAGGTTATAATAATGTCACTTTGTGATAATCAAAGCACTGAAAGTACTGAATGGCACCAAAGCACAAACAAAACAGTTCACTCCTCTGAGCAATATAGCACAGTGTCACTCCCTGAGCTGAAGTGGTGAAATGGCCCGGCCCTAATCACTAACCTTTCAAACACTAAGCTATGGGTTTGAAGCAGCAATTCCCCACAAACAAGCTGCAGTTTTTCCATTGTACATTCAGGGGTGAGGCACTTTCCCACAGGAAGGGTGAGAACCGAGTGGGTGCACTTCCTCAGGCTGTAATCAAATCCCTCTGATTCCTAGCCAAGGAGTGGCAGTGTGAGGAGACTACTTTCCCAACTTCTTTTCAGTACTGTACAGTAGTTATATCTAATACACAGCTAATTGTATAAGTAAAGCAGGTAGGAGTGTTGGAACTTGCATGGAGTTGCTGGTATCAGATTCACTGCAGATTGCTTCAAATCATCTAATGGACAATTCTTCAGTAACCACAATCCATTTTACAGTACATTGTTTATTTTGGTGAGCAGTGCCTGACACATGTGAAAACCCATTACCGTGTGCTTAAGAGTATCCGAACCAGACTGATAGTTCTGCATATGTATGCCATTTACATTTATCTTAAGGGTACTTTGATATTGGCTTTCAAGGATCACTTGAAACTGGTATTCAAAGCTTGATTTTTTGTACAGTAAAGGTTTAACCCTTATACACTAAGGCTTAGAGCATTTGCGTGGCTCAGATATGCTCTCTTGACCATGTGTAATCTTTCTGTGGGAACCAACGACACGTTGATTTGATCTTAGTAATATTATTACTATAATATTAGATTTTCTTGTGTCTCAGTGCATGAGCTGAGAAAAACCCATGTTTGCGACTGTCTCCATAGTTTTGGTGGCAGACATAAAAATTAAAAGTTGGCTATTCATGTTTAATTAATACAACCAATATCTTCAACTTTTGTGATCACATACTAATATAAACACATTCTTATATTGTGTGTGAAATTGTTGTAATGTGCAAAAGTACTCAGTGCCTAAATTTTCCAGGTTACCTTCTGTATCTCTGAGTCCTGGTAATGTTAGATTCATCATCCTTGCATATGATATAGTACTTTTCATTTGGGGAGAATATTTCAAAGTGCTTCACAAGATATACTATAAAGTAGAATGTCTGTGTCATTTGTCAGGAAACTCACAAATGCAGAATGTATTACACTGAGCTTGGACAAAATATAACCAAGTGAGCTTCTACTTCCATTCATTTTCCTATCTAATCTTAAATAAATATACAGACAACTGATATTAAAGACCTAAATTTATTTTATTACAAATTTATTAGCTAGATCTCCTATAAGAACATCAGACTCCAGTTTCAACCTCTGACTAAACAATCAGCAGATGTCATTATCAGTTAGTGACATTATTCTAGATACATGGTCTAGTATTTTCCCGGAAATTAGGTTACTCTTCAAATGCAATTCCATTTATTGCAGATAGTCATTCATGTTTGGATAGACCAACAGGAAATAGCATGGATGAATACAAACCCAACATTATATAAAAGGAGTGTCAGAGTCAAACCACCAACTATTTCACAAGATATAGCTCTAGACTCACCAATAAATAGGCAGGGGATGGAGTTTGAATGAAAACACAGATGGCTGAGAAAAATCATCAGTGAACTGGCAGTGTCTCCACTGTGGTACCACTGAAGTCACAGTATAAAAGCAGCATTAGCCAATCTTAGTCAGAGCAAATATGAGCAGGATTACCTTTGTCTTAACACCCTAGGGTGGGGCTGGGGGTGGGGGGTGGGAAATCAACATTTTCAAGAGATTGAAAGCAAAAAAGGCCATAGCTCATTCATTAGATATGTCACTCAATTTTTCAAAAATCTGTCTAATGGTTATTTATCTTTTCTCTATTGTGGATTCACTATTTAACATTGCACAAGGTTGTAATTCAATAGACTAGGAGGTCAAGCATGTTATAAGATGGTAATGTACTTAACATAAGTACAGAAGTTCCTGGAGTCATGCCAGCAAATGGTATTTGCTTAACAGAGGGAGGTGACAGAATATGCACTGAGCTGCTGCACATTGTGGTTGCGAGTTAAACTGCAATAATGACTGCGAGTCTAGCTAATGCTCATCTATAACCCTTTTGTTAGACTTCAATCTATCAACCATGGCCAGAAATTAGACCGATCCAAAATATCACATGCATCATTACAATTACTTTGTTAGGCTAATTACATCATCGAACTGTTCTTACGTTCTCAAGTCTCAGAAAGGTAAAGAGTAACATTTGCACTTTTAGCCATAGTTAGAAACCCTTCTACTTTTAACATTGAAAACACATTTAGTGAGAGGAAGTAAAGCACTTGAAATGCAAATGTTTTAAATACTGTACAAAAGTGGAAACATCAGTTTCGAGAAGGCACATATTGTGATTTATTGATCAGGTAGCATGCTGACACTGAACAGTACTTTTGCAGAACACTCTATTGCAATTACTGACCATGAAAATAGAATAATAATCCTTGCATTTATCCTGGTACCTAACATTGAGAATTTCTCTCAAAGTGTTTCTGCTATGAATTGATAGAACTATCTATTTGTCAGTGAATTTGCATGCAGCCATGTACATAGAATTAGTCTGATCAATGGGATCCAAATAAGCAAATTGGCTCAATTTAAGCTACAGTGGATGCTGATAATGATCCCTCTAGAAACAAATTGGCTCATTTCAATCTACGACTGTTTGTGGGACACTGCTGTGCGCAATCGGCTGCTGCGTTTCGCCCACCAACGTAGTCAGTTCACTTTATAGTATATTCTGTGAAGCCTTGAGATGTTTAGAAGATGTGAAAAGCGCTCTAACAAATGCAAGGATTATTATTATGATTCTCTGTAAATTATATACGTACATTCTACAAATGTACGATCATGTTCTTATGTGACAGAATGACTGATTTATACTCACTCTTGGGATGGTGGGGTGTGCGGGGGGAGAAAGCATTGCGTTACAATTTATGATTTAGAATAAACACAACCCAACCATCCCCAAAAGTCGACTGACTTTATTTCATCTTAATCTCAAAAGAGATTGTGCGAGTGTGGACGCAATCAAAAACCTGGTTTATACTGCAGGCCAAATGGCATCGATTCCATTCCATTGTTCCACTTCATTTCCCAATCAATCTTAATTTGGGAAACCCAGTGAGAGGTTTCTTTATGTGAAAGCCGCTACAGAAATGCAAGTTGCTATTGTACACACAATCACGCTGGGATTTAAGTCAATGCCCCCCCACCCCCACTAAAATTGGATTTCTGAAACCACATTGAATCAACACTAATCGAGCAAGTATTAATGGGACACAAGTTCCACTTCACAGAATACATCAGCTGTCAGTGTATATTACAGCACTGAACAATACAGTACCTATCTCACTAATCACTGGTGTGTGTGTATATAAGACAGTACAATCTCGAGGATTGTGTCCCAACATGTGTAAAACTAGTGTCTCCCAAAGGCCAATATCATGTCGGTGACATGCCTAGCACCCCATTAGAAAAGGGACAGATTAAGAAAAACAATTTACATTGTGAGATCGATCGACACTTAGGTTCGCGTGTGGCGGTGTTAAAGTGGACCCCAAAAAAATCACTTGGATTTTCCGTCTGTGACTGAGGATCAGAAACACCAGCCACATATTTTTGGGTGGGGGTTGTTGGGAGGTGGGGGGGAGAGTTTCTGCGAACACAAGTAAATCAACCATATTCACCACATCTAGCACCATCCCAGACGAAAGCCCACATGAAACACTATCTACACAAAGCCACTAAAGTATACATCACAACCCCCCCCCCCCCCACCACCACCACCAAAACGCCACTGTGTCAAGCAAAAGAACCTTATGAAAAGTTAACCCACCCCAAACAAAAAACAATAGTGATGCCAGAGGATCAGACACACACACACACACACACCACATGTCGGTTTCAAATGGTTAAAACATTTGCTCATTGTTACAGATTTCATTCATTCATTCATTCACTCGTTCACTTCATTCATTTTCTATTGGGAGAGCAAACACATCACGGCAAAGTGAGCTAACTCCACTCTCTCCAAAATGTACAGTGACGTTGGCAGTTCTCTGGTGCTTTCTTTACCCTCTGATTGATCTCTGGGTTCGAAGACTATTCGAGGGTGTTTGTTGGCAAATCTTACTTTACCCCCCACCCTCCCCACCCCACCCCCACTCACTTGGCGAACCAGATCCGCTTCTGTCCTCACTTGCTCTTCACATGGCTTGATGGCGAAGACTGGACTGGCAACGAAGGCTTTGGGATCTCACTTCTTACTTACTCACTGATCCCTTGGGCTGCTCGGGTTTGCTGTTCAGCCTTGAGAAATAAATTGGGAGGGGAACAAGAAAAAAATAACATGAGATTAGACAGGTCGCACCCTTTCCAGAGGCTGGATTCACAGCCTTCATAGGATCTCTCTCTCCCTCTCTTCTCTTGTCTCGGTCTCTCCTCTTAATCAAAACACTGTTAGACATGGTTAGAGCTCCCCTCACCGATCAATGTTAGTCACATCCACCCAAACACCACACACACATACATACATACATAGAGAGACAAGACCCCAGTGTGAGTCACAGCACCTGCCAGCCAGTGTGTAACGTTACTTATAATCATTGCATCTAAACCAGCAATTATTTCACTTAATTATTTCACTTAATTATTTCAGCAATTATTTCACGTTAATAGTCGTCGGTCGAAATTGTAATTGCTTCTAAACATAAACAGGACCAATTTCTATGAGGGTTTTGTGTGTGTGTGTGTGTGTTGTTTGTGCCGCAGACAATTTATTCAACAGTTGGCAACTGATTACAATTACAATCCATCATGTTTCCATTTTTTTTAAATCAACCAGTGGATTGAATCGTCAACGTGCTTCCAATTGGATAAGTTTGAGGGTGTTTTTTTTGTTTGTTTTTAACCTCTCCAGTCGCATTTTCCAACCCCCCAGGTAGAACACGAGGGTGGGTGTCTGGGTGTTAGCCGCTTCCTTAACAAAGAGATAACACCACCCGCTGCATATACAGAAGCCACACCATCCCACCCGTACATAAAATGCACTGATTTATTTATTTTTAATCTGATTTTTTTTTTTAAAAAATCTTGGCTTCGGGATGCCAAGTATTTCCAGTTCGTCGGGGGGGGGGGCAAACACAGGCTGTGAGTGAACGGAAACGCAGACACAATTATGCATTAATGAACAATATTTAAAAATCCTACCTACTAGTCTCGCCACAGTCTAATGGGACGTGTCTGATGCCTGTCAGTCCCCTGTAGGGACTGTTTTTTCCTCCCAGTCAATATAGTGCGGGTGGAATCTCATTTCTGTCAATCCGGTACAGATAGGGAGGGGCTTGGTTTACTGTCAAACCATTCCTGCCAATTTAATGTGTGTGATTCTTATCGGTGTCCTGCAGAAGATCTCACTCCCCCGACAGTGACATGTTGTTTGCCTGACCCTTTGTTAAATCAGATGTGCCCAGTTTCTATCAGTCTTGTGTGTGTGACATCCGACTTAGTCGAGGGTGGCATTTGCTTCAACCTATTTTTCTTTGGGGGTGGGAGGGGGGAAGCTTGATGCTGTGATGGGAACATATTGGGTTGTCTTTTTAGGGGGGGCAGGTTGAGATTCAATGGAACCATCTTGTGAAAGGCAATTTATCTTTGTGGCACTTTGGTGCTCTATTTGGGTGTGGGAAATCTGTAGATAAGAGGGATGTATTTGATAGCAAGAAATATTCCATTCACCTGATGCTGGTACCTAGTCAGGAGGAATAAGCAGTTTCATACTTAGCATGCATATCTATCCCAAATTATGACAAGGACTTCTGAATAAATATACTTATACGCACCCCAAACCCAAACTATTCCACCTATATAATCACCCACCCAAGAATATGGTGTGACAAAACATAATTTATTTCGCAAAGGCATCACCAACACGTGTAATTACAAACATTCTCAGACACATATTGGATTCAAAATTTCCCATAACGAATGCTCATTATCAAAAAAGTTGCACCTTTAACTGGCAAAATAAATTTTCCCCGTTTGTGTTTGATAAATAAAAGTGAACATTCAAGAATCCAGAATCCCTCCGTCACCCCCACACACTCACGTAAACACACAAATAAATAATGCTGCTTGTCATTTCCCTCCCTGAAAGAGATCTGTATTATGATACTTTTATATTATATGAAACCAACAAACTTCACATGATCAACAAATATTTTTGCTCAATGAATAGAAATCAGAAAATAGAACCACTTCAGTTCCATTATCTATTTACTACATCTCCTTTGTTATGTTATTCGTATTAAAATAGCAATGCCATGCTATTCATACAGCATGCTATGTTATTTCTATTTTTAAAATGGTTGTTCATTTCATGGTTGTTTGGTCGTTCATTTCATGAATGCCCATCCGAAGCACATGCCACCACACTGAACCAATCAGAAACCTTGGAGTTTTTTTTCAACTGTACTTTCTGCTCCACATCTATGCCATGACCCGCTTTGCCTTCCACCACCTCCACAACATTGCCTGTCTCAACCACCATGGTCCAACAAGACACTCAAACAAGCATTCACAACATCCAGGCTTGACTATGCAAACTCCCTGCTTGTCTGCCTCCCTAACTTTTCCCTCCAGAATTCTGCAGCCCGTGTCCTTTCCCGCACCAGGCTTCCATGACCCTATCACCCCCATCCTCACCCGACTCCACTGGCTTCCCATCACACACAGGATAGAGTTCACGATCCTGGTTCTCATCTTCAAAGCCCTCAATGGCATTGCTTCCTCCTCCTCTGGGACCATCCAAACCTCTACCAGCCCGCC
This sequence comes from Hydrolagus colliei, assembly GCA_035084275.1. Taxonomy (NCBI): domain Eukaryota; kingdom Metazoa; phylum Chordata; class Chondrichthyes; order Chimaeriformes; family Chimaeridae; genus Hydrolagus; species Hydrolagus colliei. The sequence goes on along the minus strand of CM068755.1, from coordinate 11,873,960 downwards.
CACTCCCTCCACTCAGTGTGTCCAGTCTGCTTCATGTCCCGCACCTCGTCTGCCCCATTGGTGGGAGGGCCTTCAGCCACTCTGCTCCCAATTTTTTTTTAACACCATCCTGCACTTCCTCTGCCTCGCAACCTCCCTTGCCACCTTGAAGACCCATCTTTAGACCCTCCTCTTTGACCTTGCCTTCTTCCCTGCCTTCCATCCTCCCGACCCCCCCAGTTCAGATCCGAAACAAAAACAACAACACAATTACACATATAGCACCTTTCACGTCAGGGGGACATCCCAATGTGCTGGACATTCATTGTTTCAGACCTGACGTGGGGTCGGAGATGGGGAGGGTGGAGGGAAAGGGGGGGATTTGGGGTGATCGATGGGATTGTCAACGAGGAGGGTTTTGAAGTGGGACTTGAACGAGTCCAGGGAGACACTGATGTTCCAGCACATTGGAACGTCCCCCTGGCATAAAAAGCGCTAAAGAAATGTAATTTATGTTTACCTTCATTTGATGTTTCTTAGCCTAAGACTTTTTATTCAAGAAAACAAAATAATCGAAAGCAATTTACATTTCTAACAGAAATTGTAATTTAAGTGCAAAAAACTAGACTTCCAGAGCAGATTAGTAAATTAAGAATCATTCATCATAAAAAGATTATTACATTGAGACACAATAAATTCTGCATGACACAGCATAACAAAGCAAATTAAACAGAATAGAAATCAAGATTCTATATTAGGCCAGCAAAAAAAGGTATGAAATCAAGCAATTTCAAATCATCGATTTGCTTGCTTGCATGAATATTTTAATGATTGTACAACTGAAGTCTGTGTCTAAAATTGAAAGAATCAACATTTATGAATGTTAGTCATGAAGAGGCACTGGCAAACCTTAACATTAAATTATTTATGGATCCACACACAACAATGCATTGCACTGTTCACATACCAAACCCTGAGTGAATTAACAGAAAGAATATTCCCAAGGTATATATTTGTAATGATCAATAATTAATGAAGCAATAGATTTAACTTTAAAAAACACTAATATAATAATTAAAGACAAAGGAATATTAGAAATGTGAAACATTTTATTGTACTACCAGAGTCAATCCAACAAATATTAGCAAAAACAATCAATTATTATCCGTGATCAAAGAAGCGTACTCATCTTTTGTTTGAAGATAATTATAGATCACATATTGTTTTCTATAAGCAAACATATCTTAAGGCTGGCTAGACCACTTTTAAATATACCCTACATTTCTATTTTGTTATTTGCTCATCCACAGGACATGCACAAAACCACAATCAGAAATAGGCAGTGTGGTACATTTAGATTTGCTCCTATTCTGATTGTTCTATGAAGCATAAAAAGACATTTGCTGACATGTAAAGTTTGAATCAATATACAGTACAATCAAATAACGCTAATCAATCCTGAAAAAAATACATTAATTCGATGAAAATTGTGAGGATAATCGAATGGACTCTAACAGACTATAGCTTTTGATGAATATGACAACATTTCTCCTCTCTCAATTAAACAGACTTTTGTTTGTTTTTAGTTACAGCACTGGATTTAAATACTATACCAGTATTTTCTAGGTTATTATATTCCAGTGTTGTTGTGGCTTTTGATATCATTTGATATTTTTTAAAGTTGTGGTAATGCAGCAAAATCCTCTTATTCATTTAATGGTAAAATTCAGTCATGTAGACTGACTGCCTGGCCGACTGCTAAGCCCCCCCAAACAGTGTACTTTTAAAAATTACTTTCCTTTTTTAACGTAAGTGAGAATGGTTCTAGGGAAGAAATCTTCTTGTTTTGATCTGGAAACCCATATTGGTGAGAGAATTGAAGAGAGAATGCTGTGTCTTTACATCTTTTCTGTAGCCTGACCCTGTTTCCATAGCAACACTAGCTATAGTGTCAAATGTGATGGTTTACTGCTGCAATTTGAAGCATTGCATAGCGCAATTCAAATCACAGTTATTCTCATTCCAGCCTATGTTTCACTGGTGAATATAGTTCCTATTTCAAGTAGAAGAAGGATGCTCAGGTAACCTGAACAGTTTTTTGGCTGATGCTTTGAAAATGGGTTCATATTGCAGATGTCACTGGGTAATGCAGTATTTTCAGTTGCTTTCTGTAATTACAAGCAAATGTTTGTAGCAACAGGAATCAAAAAGTTAGGCTGGGTTTCAGATACTCTTGTTCAGTTAAAAATACAGGGTAGTACATTTTGGTACAATGCATGAAATGTAAATAGAGTCTTCTGTACACTGCAAACCCATTTATAATCAAATATTCAAATAAATTCAGTGCCTTGTACTACAAGCCTAAGTAGTAATATGCTTTCTCTTTACTGTAGCTTATTATGCAAGAATTTACAATCAGTAACCAATTGCACACTGTAAAAGTAATATACAGTACTTCCAAAGCCAGGCTTTCAACTTGGGATTTAAATGAGGTTTGCAGAAAATATTCTCTCACTCTTTATAAATCAGTGAAATTGAGTTGTCAAATCAGAGAGCTCATTAATCATCAGTCGATCATCTTCATCAATGTCTGAGAACTCAAGTTGATTCCTGCTAGTAAAGGACATGTTTACACGGAATCTTAGGAAACAAGAGTTCAAAGTATTTCTACACCAGGCATCGACGCCATCACTATCTTGGCATAACATTGGGAACATTTCATTTACATCTCTTCACAGGGTTTTTAAAAAGGTCCCTAGGTATCTGAGATCACATGGGAATTTTTGGCACAAGCAATAACATGTAACCAGATATCTTCAGTAAAAGAGAAAAACTTAATTCCAAGAAGAACAGAGATTGATGACAATAATGAGCAAAGCACCCAGGAATGATCTATTATGGAAGGCCATACTTATTTTCATTCTTATACATCCACAATTCATTTTAAAGACGTCTTTTGTTTTGTTAAGAAACAAATATCGCATGCTATATATCTCCACATAACTTGAAACCAGAAACTTAGAGAAAGGGAACAATATTATTCAAAGAAGCATTGCAATCGAGTGACATAACCACTCATTCAGACAAAGTTAGAAAATTAGTGGGTTTATAAAAAAAATACTTCTAAACATTAATCTATGTCCATTTTATGTTCAAGTTACTTAAGTTACTGGTTAATTATAAAATAATAGCAAGGCAAGTAACATAGGTTCAATGTTGTACAAGATTCAATACACAGTACTGTATTAACATTGCACCCAATACAGCAGAAAGACAAAAGACTTCTTTGCTGACTATGTTGTTTTATGAAGAGTGAACGAGTCTATAATACAGAACAGATTTTCAATGGGTTTTTAGTACTGCCTGGAAGTTTCAGTGGGAAACATGCTGATATCAGATTCCAGTCCTGACTGGCATACACATTTGGACAGACTCCAGACAATGAGCTTTTTCTTATATATAAACTGACTGTTTGACCAAGATAGGCATGGTACAGTAATATGAAAAGCAAAGAGCATTATTCAATGATCATTTTTGAATGATATGACAGTAAATGGCAGAAATAAGGTGGCCAGGTGAACATCTCAACTGCATATGAATTTACAGGATCACTTCTTTTCATTAAGGTAACTCACAGACATTTGTCCAATGCATAATTGCAAAACAACAAAAGCCTTCATGTAAATGGCTATATATTCTGTAGTTTAGCACAAGATCAGTAAATTGCCCTTTTGTAGAGATAATCTAGTGATGATATTGACTATATTTTAATCAAAGTTTCAACTGATAAAAAGATATGTAAAACTGATGCCATTGTCTGTTCCTTCTAGGAGCAATAACAACAACTTGCATTTATGTAGCTACCTTCATCGAGTATAGCATCGCAGTGCATTTACAGAGATCGATCAAGAGGGAAGGGGAGGGGAGATGATCAGAAGGCACATTCAAAGTGTCTGCCCTGTTTTATAACAAGAAATGACGGATGGGTTTCACGATTTTTTTTAGGAAATTATAATTGAGTAATAATCCAATTGACTACATGTATTTAAACTACCATTTAGGAATGCTGCAACTACTTCCATTGGGTGTAAAATAAATGTTGCAAGGAAAATTATTGTTGCACTGGGCAGACACACAAACTGTAGCAATGTCTTTGGCCCTAGTGCTGCAATGGAGAGAGTATGGATATTCACATTTCCAATGTGCTTATTTATTAGTCAGCTAAAATAATCTGTATTTGTTGCTTGTTAGGTAACACGAATGGAAACATCACAGAGGGAATTTCTTGTGGACTTTCTGTTCTGGAAATAACATTTAATCATTGTATCACACAAAACTTTTGCATAAAAAAACAAAGATACAGCTCCACCTATTGTCATGATATCTCTGAATAGCATCAATGCTTTTATTGTATTATATCGGGTCCAAACACCGCACATAGGCACTGCAGTAAGAGCCAGAAACTGCACCAGTGGTCTATAGAAAGAATCAGATCACTGATGAATAGGGATGAGATTTCACTTCAAATGCAGATTTAGCTACATTTTGTCAATCCTTCTGCCATCAACACTATAAGCGTAAAAGAGACTGCAGTGTCTGCAAAAAACATATAGCAGTTGAAAAGTCTTCCAGACAACTTTAGCCTTGACATTTCATTATTAGCTACCCATTTATTTACATATGTTAACATGATGTACTATAATAATAAATAATATTGATAATCATTACAGTATATAATAATAATAGCAATTATGATTGACAGAGTGGACCAGTGTAGCCAGGGGATAGTATAATTGCAGATGCTGCTGGTTGATTGGAGGTACCACATGTATTATCCACGTTTGTTTCCATCGCCTTTGCTGAAGCAAACTAGCAGCATTGCCTGTGCAATTCACAACTCATAAAACCTCCTTTGAGTGTATGGTCTTACGAATGGAAATATGGGTATTGTTTTATGGACATCACGGCTCTCACGACTCTTGATTTCCTACAACAATATCTGTAAAACATAATGGACATTTCTCTATTAATTCACCCTCTTTCGTTTTTAATCACTCTTGCAGTGCGCAAAAGATAACAGACAGCCACTATGATTTATATTACCTGCACCCAGTACCACACACGTTTCGTTATGCTCCATTTATTCGCTGAAAGCAGCAGACACCAATTGTTTGGAAAGGCCAAGCAGATCTTCAAAGTTAATTGTTCTGCTTTTCAATGCTCTGTGTGTGAAGAATAAAATCATTTCTACTTCATCACTGTGCTGGCTTCCTCAGGACTGATGCAAAAGATCAATGCACACAGATCCTCAGCAATCTCCCTGAGCACGTTATGTGCAAACATACAAGGAGTCCACTCAAACTGGCTGTGCCACCTGATATCAAAATCACAGAATTGGTCTGGATGAAGAAAGCTCTTTGCCCATCAAATCTCATTCCTCCAGAACTCACACTCTACCATCCTCTCATTACGGTGTTTCAAATTCAGGCAGATCAGGGAGAAACCTTGGGCAAGTTTCCTTACTCCACATGCCTAATAATAATCCCTCCAAAAAAAACACAAGAATAAAAATTGATCATTTTCAATCCACGACTGTTTGTGGGACACTACTGTGCGCAATTGGCTGCCGCGTTTCGCCCACAAATATGCAGTCAATTCACTTTACAGTATATTCTGTGAAGTGCTTTGAGACATCTAGAAGACGTGAAAAGCGCTATGTCAAATGCAAGGATTATTATTATTATATTAAGCTGTTTTTTTAAATTAGTTGAGTGTCCTGGCCTCTACCTCCTTTCCTGGCAACCTGTTCCAATCACTGATTACCCTCTGCAGAAAGAAAGCTTCCTGGGAGCTGTCTTGAAATTTTCCCTTACATCTCTAAATCTGTATGAGCTCAGTGGTTCCAGGTGTCAATGTTGCTGGTGCCAAAACACTATCTTTATAGTTTCATCAAGACTTGATACTGCCACACATGATATCTAGCCTGTAGAAAAGTGTTGCATACAGTACACTTCATGCTACCTCATCTCATCGTAGATTTTCCCAGTCTGAGAAATTCCATTATAAGATCAAAGCACTGAGATTACTGAGGCACAGAACAAAACCAATCATGGGGTAAGGAAATAGAAGTACAAAAACACATCAAAACATTTTATTTTCCAGAACAAACAGAACCGGCAAAAACCTGGAAAGAGATTAATCCAGAGAAAAAATAATTACAGTACTTGAAAAGAAGAAGACAAAGCAAAAGGAACATGAGGTGTAGATGTACAGGTATATCTGTACATCTCCCTACACCAGTATAAAAGAATACAGGTTCAGTGTAATGGAAAAGATGGAGAAAGAACCTGAGATCAATCTGATACCAAAACAGGATGAAGCATTACCTTGAAATAAGGAACCACAAAGAAAGAACAGTAAGTATTAAGGAATCAATAGAGTGGCAGAAATTTAAAGAGTAGAAACACAAAAATGGGAAGCACCACATATAATGGTAATGCGAGACACACATAATTAATCTTATTCCCGGTTTTCTACTATAATTGCTATACAAACCATGTTCTTGCTAAAGACATTTTTAAATAGGTTATACATTTATTGATGATTATAGGCAAAAGCAGGCTCACTCTAACAACAACAATAAAATTACATTTGTATAACGCCACTCCACTTATTTTTGCAAAACGCTGTTTCTTTGCCATTGACCTTCCTGAAGTAAGAGAAACTCAGCAAATTGCATTATAAAATAGAATTAACCCAGTCTATTCTATGCTCTAGGCTTCAATGAGTGAGATGCTATGGAAGTTAACAGAACAAGACCATGCTATATCAAATGTAAGTGTTATTATTATTATTAATATTATTATTATTATCCTGGGTTCCACCACATGTATCTTCTTGAACAATTGTAGAGTACACCAATTGAAAATACCAGACAATTGGAAAGGACAGAGAGATACAGGCCATATGATGGAAAGCTCCCAAGTTCTGCTTGTTATTTATCTGCTTGACTGCCATTTCCCCTGTGATATTCATTCCAATGTAAGCAAAAGCATTGCCAGAAATTATGTGTGTATTACACATTCCCTAGATGATAAACTCTCATACTGATCACACTACTTCTCAACTTCCCAATATATTCACCGTCAGCATATAGTACTGTAGGCATTGCTTTACTCAGCATACACAGAGACATTTGTCACTCACAAACTAGTATTCTTGCTCCAATTAATATGAACATGAACATTTTGTTTTAAACTTAAATGGGATGGAAAAGAGAAAAATTGGAAATTATTATAGGTTGTGATCAATAAAAAGGAAGCTTCACACACAAGAAGAATAGACTTATCACTCCCTTACCCAATAAAAATATCAGTGATAACTGAAATTATGATTTTTTTCTTTGTAAGAAAACAGCATAGACACATCACTTTCCTTTTCTTTACCCCTTCATCCTCTCCAGAGCAAACCATAGCAACAAATGTGGCTGCATTGTCCTTCCACTGGAGATTCAAACTTAAAATGGTTCTCATAGCCCATAGTTATAGCAAAACCGGCAATTCAGTGTCACTCATAGATTGAATGAGGTTGATTATTACAATGAAAAAAGGAGATTGTTCAATTCACATAATGGTGCATCCACCACAAATCCCTTTATCTTCTCAGTTTTCTCTCTCAAAGGGTTCAGGCCATGAGGTGAGTTGTTTGAACAAAGAAGGATCAGGAAGATTTTTTAAATCGTGAAAATTTGGATGTGGGTAAGTTTTTCTTTTGTCTTTTTGAATTTGAAATAAGATTAATTAATGTGTGTACAACGTGCAGGAGAATTGTTTTTAGTAAAAACCGGTAACAGTAACTGGAACAGTAATGAGTAATAACACTGCACTGAAGATTCTGGGTGCCCCCACAAAATTGTTTTAGAATGAATTCAAAAAGGTTTGTTAACTGAGTTTGTGCCCATTGAAACGGAAGAATGTTGGCCCCGCTAATTTTGAATGGCAGGGTTACACATAGTTATTAGTAATTACAAAACGGTTCCATTTATACTGATGTCTAGCCTAAAACCGAATTTGTGCTAGTTAAAATAGTTAAATTGTAAACTGGAGGGTTAGAGTGTTTCCTTATCTGACAGCAGTGACAACTGTCTTCTACAGACAGCCTAATAATCACAGTGCAATCAAATAGAGTCCAAGATGACTACCACATGGTGCAGGCTTAACACAGATTTGATAAACATCAATCCTAAATCCTGAAAAACCAGACAGCAGCTGCAGCAAAGATAGAGACGATACAATAAAGTGAAATAATAGACAGAGAAACAATAGACAATAGGCATACACATAGAGGTAGACAGAGTTAAAATTAGATAGATAGACACTGAGAGGGGAAAATATTAGAAAAGATATTAGAGCAAGGCATAGAAAAAGGAATAATAATAATCCTTGCATTTGATATAGCACTTTTCACATTTTATTGACATCTCAAAGCGCTTCACAGAATATACTGTAAAGTGAATTGACTGTATATTTGTGGGAGAAATGCAGCAGCCAATTGCACATAGCAGTGTCCCACAAACAGTTGTGGATTGAAAATGACCAATTTTTATTATTGTGTTTTTTTGGGGACAGATTATTATTAGGCATGAGGAGTAAGGAAACTTGCCCAAGGTTTTATAATAATAATAATAATAATCCTTGCATTTGATATAGTGCTTTCCACATCTTATCAACATCCCAAAGCGCTTCACAGAATATACAGTAAAGTGAATTGACTGTACATATTTGTGGGTGAATCGCGGCAGCCAATTGCGCACAGCAGTGTCCCACACACAGTCGTGGATTGAAATGACCAATTTTATTATTGTGGTTTTTTTTTTGGTGGGATTATTATTAGGCGTGTAGAGTAAGGAAACTTGCCCAAGGTTTACACCCTGACCTACCTGGATTCGAGCACAGGTCTCCCCAGCTTGGTCTCCCCAGCTTGCAAGACAAGTGCTCTAACCATTAAGCCACAGGAGCTCCACAAAGTTTTGCCCTGATCTGCCTGGATTCGAACATAGGTCTCATGCTTGTAAGGCAAGTGCTCTGACCACTGAGCTGCTGTGGAGTAATTATACAATTGGCTGCATGTTTTGCCCACAAATGTACAGTCAATTCACTTTACAGTTTATCCTGAGAAGCACTTTGAGATGTCTAGAAGATGTGAAAAACACTATATCAAAAGCAAGGATTATTATTATTTCCAAGTACAGTATTCAATTTTGTTTTCAAGAAATGGAACAAAGGTATGAATCATGATATAATAGAAATTTGGGACAGGAAAAGAGAGTTGTCAATCTAGTCCATTCCATATTGGACCATTCTATCACATGCATTATCTGTTTAGTATTTACTGTTTAGTATCTCACTTTCCTGAATTCTTACAAAATATTGTAATATTTGTACGTCTCAACTATTTATTCATCTATTTCTCGAACCTGTGCAGAGTACAGTGTGTAAGCATGCATGAATAAAGTGAAAGAATTCAATCAAAGGTTCCAGATGAAGGAATGAATAAGAAAAACGTCCATTTTCTTAGAAGAAATGATAGATGTAAGAAACGATAGGATCAATATTGTGGTACAGTACAATACTTACAAACACATTATGTTTCACTTAATCACCTACAATTCTGACCTAGTAACACATTGGCAATCTAGTACTAAAACACAAACTCCAGAAATCAAAGCCTCCCTGAAGTCCATTCCACCTGGAATAATATAGTTACACATATAGATAGAAATGGATGTCAAATAGCATGCCAAGAATTGCAAACAATGCACATTCTCTGGAAACCAAAGGGGTGCTTGACAGTGATGGACGAGATTGTTGTTAAATTGTCTATGCTTCAAAATTCTGTGCCGTGGGACACAAATAAAGATGAAAGGCACAATTTTAATAGCAACTGAATATGAATCATGATCCAAAATAAAATTACACGTGTATCCAATTTCATAACACTTCATGTCTGTTTAAACAGGTAAAAGCAGAATAGATACCAGCACTAAACATCTGTAATATAGTAGCTAGCACCAAACCGTAAAAAAAATTGCTTCCTGCTTTTGCTTGAACAGTCTTTATTAGCAGCACGTAAACAGTTACATTGTCATAGTTTTCTGATCCAAACATTGATCAACTCCAAACAAATCCACAGGCTTAAATGCTAATCACATATATTATATATCACATATACTTTTAAGAGATTGTGTGTCTGCTAGACTGTTGTGTGTTGCATATAATATATTTTGTTAAGTGTTAAATAATTCTTGCATTTGGTATATCACCTTGTCACGTCTTCAAAGCATCTCAAAGCGACTTCACAGTAAAGTCAATTGACTATATTTTGGGACAAATGTATATTTCTATTTACTATATTTCTATTTTCTATCTACCTTTTTCTCTTTTGATTTGGTAGTGTGTTTGGAGTATTACTACAGGTAAAGATGTTCAATATTCAAGATATTCTATTAATTATCCGTTGATTAAAATTCAAAAGATGTAAGGACCTGGGCTTTTGAAATTTAAATTGAAGGGAAACCACTCATTTTTACAAGATCACTGTCTCTGTACTCTTCCTGTATATACAGCCAATGTGCTCGGAAGTTACCCAGTACTCAGAATGGCTCGGAACTTTTCTGCTCGGATGTTATCCAGTGAATCGGAGCATTACATCCATAACTAGCTTCCTCGTCTAGATACACAATGCAATCACAGTGAAACGTAACAGATCAGTATCTCAATGTCCAACTTTCTTATAAGAGCAGCCTAAACATAAAGGAGAAGTCCTCCCTTTCTTATTGGTTAGTTGTTTTTTTGTCTCTCTCTCTGTCTTCTGTCTAAAATATACTAATGTAGTTGTTAAAATTAGCAGAAAAAAACAGTTGATGCAGATTGCTATTTTTATTATACATTAGTATTTTAAGTACTGGCTCTACCTATGGAAGAGAGATATGATTGATTCATTCATCCCAATCTTTGTCTCCCAAATTCTATTTAATTGCTGCTAATAATACATAATTTGCCTTTTAGAACTGACAGGAAGCACAATGAATACAGATTGTTGATTTCATTGCTGATCCATCCTCTGAATTAAACTCCCTTTTCTGTAGATTTCTCTTCATACGGTTAACAGCTGACTGAAAGGGGAAGCTGCTTAAGGTGGACTGTGGCCTTTCTCTTAACCTGCATTTGGAATGAGCTACTAAAGTCTTTATATCTTCTAGTGTTTGCAGAGTGTGGTGAGGACTGGAAGTGGATGGGATGATGGGCACAGCCAATGAGTTTAAATTTTATATCAATGCAATTTTCTAAACTTACGGAACTGTTGCCAACTATCACCGCAAGGGCCACATGTTTGACACCCCTGCTCCAAAGTGTATCTGTAGGTAAATGTGGCAGCCAATTTGCACTTGGCAATATCCCACAAACAGCCATTGAAGTGAATGTCAGGACTATTGTTGTCCAGTACACTGGCTAACACCCTTCTCTTTTCAAATAACATAATAGGATCTTTGACAGGCAACCTTGGCTTCACATCACAGCTGAAGGAAGGTCCTTCTGACAATGCAGCAGTCCCCAAGCACAGCATTGTTATCTCAGCCTAGGCTTTGAGCACAAATTCTCAACATTGGCCTTGACTCAGAGCATTAACAATTGAAACAGACTAACAAATGGGAGAGCAACTTGTTTAAAATGGTAATAATTGTAAACACATCTGTTTTTTTCACCCCCTTTTTAAAAAATGAGTTTATGTCTAATTAAATCTGTTTTAATTGTTTTTGCTAAATAGGTCAAGTGATTATTCTGAACCTCCTAATAAAAATGGCAAATTGAAAATAGCACTTTTAGCTAACTATGAACAACAGGACTACTGTGATAAATACAGAGGTTTATATAGTTGAATATGTGAATGAATCATAAGACAACAGATGGGATATTTTATATTTTGTGTCAATTTTACGAGCAGGGTTGCTGTGATAAATACTGTAATTAAACTGTTAGACACTTTTGACTGTAAAACAACATTGATAGTTATTTTATTCTTTTTATAACAATAATAAATCTCACTTGGGTTATACAGAATGGAAAGGTCAATCTGGATTGAATACGGCTTTATGCTTGGCTGCATGTAGAATCAATGGGACAATGCAATCTGTTGTGCTTTGAATCCTATTTATTTTCTATTTTTATGCATATCACAGCTGTATTCTTATTAACTTTTTTTGAGGTGGTAAGAATCCTGATACAATTTAAATTTACAATTTAAATTCAAACCCAAGTGTATACAGCAAAGGAGTGCCCAGAAACATAAAATGTTCCTTTCATCCTAAAATGCAAAAAAGTAGTCAGTGAGATCTATTTTTCACAGATTGTGAAACATAGTAATCATTGAGTTGCATCTCTGCAGTGGGAAAACCCTGGACTGTCTGTTCATCTTCGCTTTTCTGAACATGAGGCCCCTTTGTTGCCACTTGTTTTCACTTGTATAGTTTCAAATGCAACACACTGGGTCTGAAATTCCATCTAATCTTATTTAAATAAGACTATTTTGTCTTAATTTTTAAGATTGTGTAGAAGTTTTGAAAACTTCTAATAAGTCTTTATTCAGTTGGTTTTAAGAACTGTGGCATCCAAACTGAAGCCAAGTTTAAGCATTTTTTCACAGTTTTATGCAATTTGTAAAGGTTTTTTATTCGTTAAAGACAATGCAAGAGACAATTAATTAAGATCATTGAACTTATAATGCATATGGTACTAGTTGTCACAGCATAAGCAGACAAAGTCCCAACAAACTGCAGCTTCCCAAAGTTACTTGTCTCTGCTAGAAAACATCTGGTCTGTCTGCTTCTAAGTAAAATGGTGCATTTAGAAAAAACTGCTGAAATTCAAAAGGTGTATTTGACCAGTTATAAGCATGTTTTACGTACAGACTTTGAGCAGAGAAGCTCTCTGAAAACTATGGATGTTTTTTCATTTCTGTCTGGAGAATTCTGTCTTGTTTCTCCTCAGTTGACTAGAATGAGTCAAATCATTTTACATCAAATGACTATTATTGGAAAGGACTCGACTTGCAGTTTGAGTTCTCTTTCCTTTTGTGGACATGGTAAAATGCACACATAGATAAAGTTAAAACAATGTATCTTGAACAACACACATTTCATAGCTGCGGAGATGTTGATTGATCTTCTGTAAATTTTCAGCATTTTTCTTTTTTGTTCAGATTAAGACTAGCTTCAGTTTTCTAACAAGTTTATATCTACTGCATAAATGAAACTGTTTACTGGAGCACAGTGAAACACTATTCTGATTTTCAAGTAAAACTGATTTTTAGTTTTCCCATCTTCTAGATGTCTCAAAATGCTTCACAGAATATACTGTAAAAAGTGAATTGTATACAGTATATGTGGGTGAAACGCAGCAGGCAATTACACACAGCAGTGACCCACAAACAGTTGTGGATTGAAATGACCAATTTATTATTGCTTTTTTATTGAGGAATTATTATTAGGAGTGTGGAGCAAGAAAGCTTGCCCAAGTTTTAACCCTGCTTGGAATTGAACCCAGGTTTCTCGCTTGTAAGGGCAAGTGTTCTAACCACTGAACTACAGGACTCCACTAAAATAAACAATGGAAGCACGACATTTACATAATGAAATGATAGAATGTTAACTTGCATTGAAACAGAGTAAAACAAGTAAGTTTGAAAGAGTGGGTATCCTGGAAGGGTGAGATCAGATGGGCCAAATGGTGTTCTCATTCAACTGATCTTTCGATATTTAGTGCATGCCTTTAGTATTGTGGTATTCTTTCAAAGGTAAATACAGTACTGTAGATGTTTATAATCGAGAATATTTAATTATGTTAATAAATTCATTCCACTGCTATAATTTCATGTTATTTTCAACATATCACTTGATAGCAATCTTTTATCTTTTCTTTATTAGCTGCAAATAGTAAGGCAACTGAATTGTGTCTGTAATAAATAAACATCAATGCCCATTAAATGCTGTGCACTGGTAGGAAGCATTGCTCTTGTTTCACTGATAATCTGTTCTAATTTTCACAGCCAGTGCAATATATATACAGTATATATATTATATATATATCTATATATATATATATATATATATATGTCACAAGAAGCTTGAATCATCTATGTGCACAATGGAGCCTATCAGATTTTTACTAAAAGGATGCTGAATGCTTTAACTTCATTTTTCATGATTTATTGTGTCTTTTGATTTCATTCTGTTTCTAACCTACTGACTGAACAAGGGGTAGCTTTGTCAGCCATCTGTCATATGATCCAGACTGTCCAAGCTGGAGGCGTTATTGGCATACCTGGAAAGTTGAGAAAGTTTAGGTTTAACCATTGAGCTAATTTAAAATCAACTCACTCAATGTGTCATTTCATGAGTATCATTAGTCTAGAGTTGAAGAAACTATGGAACAGAGGAGCAGAGATGCTTGTGCTATAACATTGATTCCAAATGTTCAAGGTGTCACTTATTATTGATTATTGAAGTTTATATGAATAATAATAATCCTTGCATTTGATATAGTGACTTATCGGGTGTTTGAGACGTCTCAAAGCGCTTCACAGAATATACTGTAAAGTGAATTGACTGTATATTTTATGGGCAAAAGTTCACTCACTGTTTTCCAAACAAAAGACGTGCTATTTTCCTCGTTCCTTATCTGTCACAGACAGTGTGGATAATTAACTTGATTCTGCTTTGCAGTTAGATTGTGATGTACATCATTATTAAGAGTTCTCATTTGTAGAGCTAGGAAACCAGATAGACAGAGGACAATTGTTTTTCAGATACCTTCAGGTTCTGCCAATAATGTGATGTGATAATTAACACGTAAAATGCATTTTTCCCCATAAATACTTCCTTTTCTACTTTATATTGGTACAAAAAAAACTTAGAATTACATCATGATACTATATTACCATACAACATTCAGGTCAAATCATTAAATATGTTGATATAGTTCCTTTTTTTAACATTCTTTTAAAATAACAAGCCAGGCATATTTGAATGGGATTTCTAACTAGTTTGGGGGAATATGTTGACCATTTTCATTGGGGGGTTCTGAAAACCCCAAACCACAAGCCAACATAAAACATAAAAGGTTTTGAGGGAGTTCAACATAAATACAAAGGCAAGATGAGAGAGAAGATAGAAGAAAGAAATCAGGCATGAGAAAGGAGAGATAGCAGCTGAGAAAGGAATGAGACATGTGAATACAGAAAAGACAAAAGGGAAAGACTGAGTAAAGAAAAGCTTGGTCTCTGGAGACCGACAGTATTGGTACCTCTCTAGCCTTAATCATTTCTTTCAAAGGCTCAAAAAAATCATAATTTCATTAACACCACCTTTACAGAATTCAGTATCACAATCCAGAAGCAAAGGAAACCAGATAGATGGAGAACAATTGTTTTATAGATACATTCAGGTTCAGCATTGCAATTTTATAAATGAAATAAACAATTAAAAATATCATGGGACATTGAGGCATGACATGTTTTTAAATAATAATTTGGAGTCTATTATAATATAGCACAAAAAATTGTGATCTTTTTATTACATCTATCATTGAGAAACAGGGATATTTATTTAGTCTGTGTTGGTGCGCATCATCAATGTTACTGTACTTGGAGGCACATGGAATTTTGTACCCTTAATATTTGGCTTGTAAAATAGTTGAGCTCACAATATTCATAAGAAAATGATTGATCTTCAACAAGATGCTAAAGGTATGTGTTTAGCTGGTTAAACTCTAGAAGTATCCACCCTCCTTGGAAACGAGAGACCTGGGTTCGATTCCTGGCAGGGTGAAACCTTGGTCAAGCTTCTTGTTTGAAAACTTGCCCAAGGTTTCACCCTGCTGGGAATCAAACCCAGGTCATGTGTTTTGTGCGAATATATATTGACTCAGTATTGCTTGCTTCTGCCCACCCCCTCTCTAACACGCATTCCGTATTTCCCAATAATAATTTCCCAATAATGTGTGCAGGATCAGAAATCACGAGAAGAGAAAAAGAGGATTAAGGTGGAGCACTGGTCATCACAACATTTCTTTCAAAATTATTGATTGACCCCCAACTTTTCCCTAACTGTTCAGGGCCTTGGGACGTTCTCAAATGTGATTTGTTTTCTGTTTGATGAACTTCAAGAAAATTTATGTGAAAAAACCCCCCTCAAATATGCACACAGTTAATTTTACAGATTTCTTTTAACATAAAAAAACAAGTAATAAACCGTGCAAATTGCATAACATCATGGTGCTCATTTCCTTAGACAAGCTTGGAAACTTCAGAACCTAAATCCCTATCGGGTACAAAACTTTAACGCGAGGGAGGGTGCACTAGACAACACCTTTACAATTACTGGAAACTCCCCCCACCCCCCACCCCACTCCCGAATGCAAAGCCTTGCCCGGGAATAATGCGCCATTTGTTGCAGATTCTCCAGAACCTCCAGTAGGAAATAACAATGGCGAATCATCATTGCATTTGACGTAGTGTCTTCCTGACGTGTCAAAGCGCTTCACGGAACATACCGTAAAGTGAATTGACTGTATTATTGTGTGGGGACGACGACGACATATAAATGAATAAATATGTTAAGCATAAGCAGAGCTGTAAGTGTTATTTTGTCAGAGGGAGGCAGTGAATGGGTTAACTTTGCTAAACCAGCTCCTGCCTGGCTCCAGACAGACAGACAGACAGACAGAGACCACCAGCATCAGCAGCAACGACAGCCGCCGGAGCAACCTAACTTGGGTGCCGCGGAGAAGTCACCACCCACCGGACGCGGTGGTTGGCTGACTCCTAGTCGAGAGGCGGACGCCCGAGAGCTTTCCCGGCTGCTGATTGGCCGACGACCAGTGTCAATCAGCCGGCTCGAGGCCAGCACGGCAGGTTGCATCCAGTATGTGTGTCTCGCGCTCGCCCACCCCAACCCCTCACCCCCCCCCCCTCCCCTCTCCTCTCCATCCCTTTCTCCCGCCCCTTTTCCCGGGCGGCGCTAATTGATTGTCAGTCAAGTCAGTCAGGGCGGTGAGGAGAGAGGGAGGATGGAGGCGGCGGCGGCGGTGGTGGCGGCGGCAGTAGCAGCAGCAGGGGTAGGAGGAGGCTGTGTCGGTACGGAGAACGGTGCCCTGGGCCCCGCGACCGTGAGCCACGTTGACCCGCCATGCCGCCGCGGCTGCTGCTGAGAAGAAGCCACGGTGTGGTTGTGGCGTCTCCCATTCCCCTCCGTCCCCATTTCCCCCTCAACCGTCCCGTCTCCCGGTCCCCCACTCCCCTCATCCTCACCCACCCACCCACCCACACCCCCCCCTCCCTCGCCTCTTCTCCTCTCACTTTTGGTTTCTCTCTCTGGGACAGCTTTTGCTGAACTCGTGAGTGAGGTTTGACTCCCCGGTCCCGAGAGTGGGGAGGGCGAGCTGTCACGGCGTCTGAGAGGGAGGGCGGCGGCGGCGGCGGCGGCGACTGTGGTGACACTGACAGCCTGAGCCCCCTCCCTCCTCTCCCCTCACTCCCATCCCCTCCTTCCCTTCCTCAGGTGGGGGGGGGGGGGGTGGGGTGGGGGGTGGAGGAGGAGGGAAAGGAAAGAAGAAGAAGAAGAAGAAGAAGCGATCGCTGAACTTGGGAACCTTGAAGTCTCTCTCCCTCTCCCTCTCTCCCATGTTTTAAACCGGCTGTTTTTAAAAAAAAGAATTATATATATATATATATTTACACACACATTTATATTTATATGAAGAGGGGGGTGGGGGGGGGGGGGGGGGGAGAGAAGGCCTCGTTCACTCGGGCTTTCGTTCGTTCATTCGTTCGTCATCTTCATCGCCAGCCCCCCCCCCCCTCTCCTCTCTCCTCCCACCCTCCCCCCCCCACTCATTCACTCACTCATTCACTCTCTCCGGTTCCTCATCTCTTTTCTCCTGACGGCCCCCGGGGAGCGGTCCCGGGTCGAGCACCTCCCTCACACACAAGGTTAGTATTGTTACCCACCCATTCATCTTTTCTCTCCTTTCACTCTTTTCCTCACTCTCTTTCTCCTCTCTTCTGTTCTTTCCATCTCTCTCTGTCTCTCTCTTTCATCCCTCCCTCTCCATCTCTCTCTCTCTTCTGCTCCTTTCCTCTTTTCCTCTCTTCTCTTTTCCTCTCTTCACCACCACCCACCAACTCCACCCCTCGCGCCTTTCCTCACTCATTTTCCTCCCTTCCTCTCTCTTCTGCTCTTTGGCTGTGCCTCCCTTCCCCTCTCTTCATCCCTTGCCCTCTCTTCACCCCAACCCCCTCCGCCCTCTTGATCCCCTCCCTTCATCTCCCTCTTCATACCCCCCCTTCATCCCCACTCTTCATCCCCTCCCTCCTCACTTCATCACATCCCCCCTCTTCCCTACCCTGTTCCCCCCTCTCCCCCCTGACCTTAACATTGTCTAACCCTTCTTCCCCACCCCATCTCCCTCTTCCCCCCCCCCGTACCCCCTCTTTCCCGTCTCCTCTGTTCCCCCGTCTGCCCCAGTTCTCCCAGTCCTCTCTTCCCCCCAGTCCCCTCTCTTCCCCCCAATCCCCTCTCTCCCCCCACCTGTTTCCCCCCCCTTCCACCAGTCCCCTATCTCCCTCCCTTTCCACTTTCACCCCCCATCCCTTCTCTTTCCTCCCCATCTTCTCTCTTCCACCTTCCCGTCCCCTCTCTTCCCGTCCCCTCTCTTCTCCCCCCCCCTCTCTTCCCTCCCTTCCACCAGTCCCCTATCTCCCTCCGTTCCCACTTTCCCCCTCATCCCTTCTCTTTCCTCCCCATCTTCTCTCTTCCACCTTCCCGTCCCTCTCTTCCCATCCCCTCTCTTCCCCCCTTCTCCTCCCCCCTCTCTTCCCCATCGCCTCTCTTTCATCCCTCTCTTCTCCCCATAATCTCTCTTCTCCCCATAATCTCTCTTCTCCCCCTATCCCTTCTCTTTCCCCCACTGTCCCCTCTCTTCCCCCCCCTCATCCCTTCGCTTAACCTCCCTGACCTCTCTCTTAACCCTGTCCCCTCTCTTCCTCCCTGTCCCCTCTCTTTTGCTCTTTTCCTCTCTTCATCCCTTCCCCTCCCAATCCTATCTTTTCCTCCCTCTTTTTACCCCTTCTCCCCCATTCCGCAGTGCCAATGTGCAGATCATTTCGAGCCATCTCCCCTTCCCCCGCCTGCTCTATTCTGTTAGTTTTTTTTCTCTCTCTCACTCTCTTCCTCTCCTCCCCCAGTTTTAACATGTCGTCTTTCTCTTTTTTCTCTTTCACTTCCACATTCCCTCCTGCCTCACTGTGAGCCGTCTGATAGATGGCGTCTGAGAGAGAAAGAGAGAAGAGAGGGGGGGGGGGGGTGGATGTGAAGAAAGATTGAGAGAACAGAAAGAAAGAGGACGGTTGTGAGATAGTGAGAGAGGGGAAATAGAAGGGGGTGGTTGTGTGAGGGGTGGGGGACAAGAAACCAGATGTTGTCTTGAAGAATTATTTACTGGAACAAGCAAACTTCTGAGAACTCAATTTTATGGGTGTGAAGAAGAATGTGACACATACGAAAGGAAAATTATTTCTGCTGACCTTAAAATTATCTACCCCCCAAATTGTTTTGAATCTGTTTAATTTTTTGTTCTGAGCTTCTTGAAAGATCTTTTCAGAACACATTGCTCGTAAATGAGCTTTCAGTGTTTTTCTTCATTTAAAAAAATCCTAACTACTATTTGTCATAAAATAGTTTTTTTTATTAAAATGTTTTCTTTTCAAATTTCTTTTGTGTTCACTGTATGCAGGCTGTCTGCATTCTCCCTTTTCAAAGCTCTTTCATTCACTCCCTTTCTGCAGTTCTTTCTCTTTTGTTTCCTTTCTCTTTTCTTTCCCTCTCTCTATTCAGGCTTTTTTTTCCCCCTGAATAATGTTGGGATTTTGGGGAGGGGGAGGGTTGTCGTTAAATTGCTGCAGGAACTAGAAAGAGTTGTTCTGTTCACATACAAGGCTGACAATGGGTGCTTAAGGAGTTTTAATAAATGATTTCCTTTTATATTAGCAGCAGTTTGTGCATTACCTGCACTTAGTGTTTAAATACATAGAAAAAAATAAATCAGAATACATCTGTCAAAAATAAATGAGTAATGTTCTTTCAGGAATTGTGTCATTTTGATTTTTAAGGTAGTCAACCAATGTGTCTACAAACTTTAAATGGGCAACGTTGATGGTATATAACTGTATTAAATTGTTTCACCCATTTAGATATACTATGTATGAAGATTTTATACTTCATAAGTATTTATGAATACATTTATGTTGCTGAAGCAAGGATGAGGTGAGAGGCCTTTATTGGCCTGTCTTGAGTTCCTGCCACAGTTCAGATTTAAATTTTTCTCCAATGAGGCCCTTGTCTTTTTGAAACAACATTGAATTCTAACTCTTCAATAGTGCAGTCTTAGACGTAACCTGTTGCATGAAAATACTTTATTATTAAGCCTATGAAGGTATCCTCATCAGGATTGTGCCATCCTTTCACAATCATTCATAACAATCTCTTATCATGAATGATTCACAATCATCCATCTGAATCCCATCACAATCCTTGAGTATGCAAACTAGCTTTAGAGTTCCAACTATGTATAGCAGCTATACATCAAAATTTCCTCATGTTTGGAATAGAATGTGCACTGTTATCAAGGAAGGATGCAACCTGTTACTTAACTCTGGAGAGTATTAGGTTCAGTTTGGCAAGAGCCCACTCCTTGGAACACCAGAGTATTAAGTTGGGTATTACTGAAGTTTAATCAGCAAAAACTGTATAGCTTACTGTCTGGCAAGTTTCCTACTGCTTGTCCAGTTTGGACCACCCTACAATATAAAATTATATTTGTATAACACCTTTCATGTCGGGAGGACGTCCCAAGGCCTTGGGAAGTCCTGTTAAGACTTTGGTGTTCAGCGTTAATATCAGCAAAGTTTGAAGAATCCCTGTACACAATAAGTTAATACAGTAGATGGTTGCTTGTATATGCCAGGGTTTGGACAAGAGATACATATGGTATTGCCCATCTATGACCCTGCCTACTCTGAATTGCCTGTGAAACACTTATCCGTGTCTTTGTCACCCCTTGACTTCACTTCTCAAATACATTTCTCAATGGTCTTCCCAGTTCTACCATCGACAAGGTCCAGCTCATCCAAAACTCCTTTGCTCACATCCTTTTACCAAATGCCACCTATCACCCCATTCCTTGCCAGACTCTACAGACTTCCTGTCACAAAAGCATCAATGTCAAGATTCTCACCTTTGCATACAAATCTCTTCACATGCCTTAGTGCCTTCCTACTTGTGACCTGTTTGTACCCCACTCCTCTACCTTATCCCCTTCAGTCAGCTAACACAAACCTGCACACACCTGACTCCTGGTTACCATCGGTGATTTTTCCTTCATTAGTTACTTACCCAACCGTTGAAACTTCTTTCCTCAATTCTTCTGCCTCACACCTTCTCCACTGATGTTTGATTACCAGCTTAAGACCTACCTCTTTGACCATGGTCACCTCCTATTCCTCTTTTCCTTTGCTCAGCATCCAAATCCGCCACTATGCCTTGCTCTGAGAAGCAATTCTGTGTGAAAGATGTTACCTTGCACCTTTAGTGGTTCGAGAGTTTGCCTCACGAGCGAGAGGACCTGGGTTTGATTCCTTGCCTGAACGAAACGCTGGGCAAGTTTCCTTATTCCAGAAGCATCTGTTTAGTAAGCAGGAACCCGATTGTTAGTCGATAGGCAGATCACTTTTCTGAGGTAAGAGTCCCGCAAAAAAAAGGTCCCTCAATCCACGACTATTTGTGGGACACTGCTGTGCGCAAATGGGTGCTGCTTTTCGCCCACAAAATCCACTTTACAGTATATTCAGTGAAGCGCTTTGAAATATCTCGAAGACATGATAAGGCCTTATATCAAATGCAAGGATTATTATTCTTATTATAAAAGTGCAATTAGAAATAGTTACAACTGAATAATAGCAGTGAAAGTATTCCATGGATGGAATACAACTGGTTGAAGTAGAAGTTGAAAGTCACCTATGGATTATTTGGTCATTTTGTCACAAACCAAGATATATTTCCATTAGAAAAAGAACAGCAGAGAGTAAGAATATTGGTCTAAAATTTAAAGTGAATGTAGTACAAAGCTTGTACATTTTTAATGTAAGGTATAGCAAATATACTGTACTATACTTGAGAGGATATTAGTGACTGTTTATTTACCATTTTTAGTGTTTAATATAACAAAGAGTAATAAAGAACAATAACAAATTGAGCATTGAAACCCAGTATTGAATTACCACGTTTAGAAGATTATTCAAACCTACTGCAAGTGAGTTGCTTTACTTTCATAAATATTTAATCAATGTGAAAAAACAAGCTCTACTTAACAGTAGTTTTGAATAATCTTCCAGTAGTGGGGAAACCATTGCAATTTTTCAGAATACAAATAGACACCATACTGTATTCAAGGAATGAGCTTTGGTGGCGTCAGTAGTTTTTTTTAAAAATCTTGATTTATTATTCTTTCATAAGAGAAATTGATGGCTTTGGATTCTATCCTTCTCCTCTTCCCCCGCCTCCCCCCCAAAACCCCTCAATTTAGAGCTTCCCCTCAGAAGCAAAAAGTTGCTGCCCACCTGCAGCAAACTGATGAACTCTTTCATTGATCTGTTTCAGGGTACAGACACAGTAGGCCTCTTTATGCCTGTTACAACACTCGACGATGCACAATTGGAGAGATTGAAGTAGCTCCCCAAATTGAGGCTGTGGTGCCCTAAGATGTTTGTTTCTTATTGTTGGGCTGAAAAATTATGTTTGTATAGCAGATTAATGCCATCTGTGTATTTTACAAATGCTAGTCTGTGAATTGTTCATTTAGTCAACCTCATTTACTGCTCTACTTCACCTCGTGCTGCTCTACCTCGTGTGAATATCCTGTTTCAAATCCATTTATGTTCAGCTCTATGTGCATATTTGGAATATGTGCAATGTTTGAGAGTAAGGAAGCATTGATTTAAAATTTAAGAAAGCTGCACAATGACTACAGAAACATAACTTCCTACCCAAATAAGAGGAAGTGTTAATTCACAAGAGCTTCCCCTTATAACCAGACAGTCTTTAGGTTTTAGTAAAAACTGTCTTGAGGGGATTTCTGTAATAGTTTTTTTTTTAAAAGAACGTTAACTTTAAACTGCATCTGCATAGTTTCCACTTAAAATCTCATTTGTTTCCCAACCCCTGAAGTATGTGCATTTTTGCCCTCATCTTTACTCTTTATTCTTGTGATTCTCCTTCATTAAATTTGGTAAAGACAACCCTAAAAAGGTTTTCCGATTTTGGTTCTTGCAAGGATAAGTAGACCCTTCCCCCCTCCCCCCCAAAATAGGTTTTATCTAGTTTTTTTTGGGTGAGGGTGGTGGACTGTAAACTAATGTTTAATGCTTTACCAACTCGACATTGATAATGCTCTTTTTTAAAAAAAAATCAGCTCTCCACACATCCCAGTCATATATCATTTGAAGTGCATGTTGAGCAGCTTATATGGTAAAATCAGAGTGTACAGATTTATCAAGGATCATCATTGGTTCTCTTCAGAAACCTTGTGAATAGTGTTTTTGGCTGCAGCCAACTAGAGTTAAGCTTGTTACGTAATCATGATTGTTTATGTTTGTGTTCTTTTTCAAATGAGACTCTTCGCTTTGCAGCACATTTTAGCAAATAGGACAGATATAAATTGACAATTTGGTGGGCAGAATAACCCCAAATTAAGTTGAATATCTAATGGTAGGAACGTGTTGATTCAGATGTGTTATTACAGGGATGTTGATCTGTTTAAATTAGTTCATTAAAAAAATCAGGGTACTCATTGAAGAAAAAAACAAATCAGGTAAAAATAGCACAAATTGTGCATTTAGGTATTGATTGTCTCCTAAATAATGTCATTTTGTTATGTGACTGAAACATAGCTTTCACATGAAACTGTGGTAGGATGCATTGGTCATGAACAGTAACCAAATATGCCTACTAGTTTTAAAATGACTGTAGATTCCATGTGTACGCCTGAGGGGAAATTACCAAACTTGCTTGAATCTAAAGTGTGGGTTTTTCTCTTAAAAGATACCACTAAAGTCAGAGTGAACCTTAGAATTGCAGTTTTATTCCCTTTCTTTTCCCCCACACAGCTCACAAACCCGGTAAAATATACTTGTACCCTAGATGAGGGGACTTCCTAGATTGGAATAAATGCAGTAAAGTATTGGAAGATGCCTCAGACTTTTAAGGGCTTAAAAATTACCAATCGTACATCTTCCCATCCTTTCGATCAGATGTTAAACCAAGGTCCCATCTGCCTGTTCAGATGAACGTTAACCACTCTATCCGTTGACCACTCTATCCTCATCCACCACTTCTCCCACCTCAACCTTCATGGTTCAGTCCTTGAATGGTTCAGTTTGAATCTCTCACCCCCCCTCCAATTCATATCCACAAAGCTTTCTCCTCGAGCCCCTGCACCGTCTCGTGCGGCATTCCTCAGGATCCTTGGTCCCCGCTTCCAACATCTACTTGCTCCCTCTTGGTGACATGAGAGGCATTGTGTCAACTTCCACATGTACGTGGATGACTCCCAACTGAATCTCTCTGCATCCACCCTCGACTCCCGGACCATTGCTGTCTTGACATAACATCTGTCCAACATCAAGTCCTGGAGGAGAGCTAACTTTCTTGAACGTTAACAAGAACGGGGACCTCCTGATTGGCTCCCATCAGTGCCTCCACACCTCAGGCACTGACAGCATCACCATCCTTGTCGTGCTTGACCCTCAACTATCCTTTCTACCCCAATCTGTGCCATGACCTGCTTTGCCTTCCCCCACCTCACCTACATTGCCCGGCTCCGCCATTTTCTCACACCGCAGACCGCCGAAACTCATGCACGCATTCATAACATCTAGACTTGACTATTCAAACTCCTACCAACCTGCCCACTCCCTCTGCTCGGTAGGCTCCAGCCTGCTTCATGTCCCTCGCCCGCCCAACAGTTGGCAGGTGGGACCAGCCACTCTACCCCACCAGCTGGAACTCTATCCTGCAGTACCTCTGCCTCACCTCAAGGGCCTCCTAGTTGACCGTACTTTCAATCAACCTCCTTCACCTATTGCCCTGCACCCTCCACAATCCCGATCCGCAGCATGGTTCCAAAATACTGTCTGCCCGGCGCCTTGGGATGTCTTCCCGACATGAAAGACGCTATACAAATGTTATTTGGTTGTTGTTAAAGGTCGCTGGGACGTTGCTATGCGCAATTGGTCAACAATCAATTTACTTTACAGTATTTTCTGTGAAGCGCTTTGAGATGTCTCGAAGACATTAAAAGCACTACATCAAATGTAAGGATGATTATTATTAACCCATGGCACCATTTAAAAAGAGAAGGGAGTTTCTCCCAGTCTCCTGGGCCAACAATCACCCAAATATAATTGATCCCTCACTCCATGGCTATTTGTGGGTTATTGCTGTGCGAAATTCTGACACTGAGTTTGCTCACAAAATATACAGTCAATTCACTTTGTAGTATATTCTAGGAGACATTTGGAGAAGTCTCAATGACATGATCAGGCACTATATTAAATGTAGAGATTCTTATTCTTATTATAAAAGTGCAATTAGAAAATGTTACAACAGGATAATGGCAGTGAAATTTAAGGAAGACCCATGGATGAACTAGCCAAAGTGGAAGCTGAAAGCCACCAAAGGATTCTTTGGTCATTAAAGCTGTTGTTCAGACTTGAACAAAGGCCAAACTTGGAAGATCAGCCTCAGATATGGTTTTGCAGATCAAACCAGGAATGGGCTACTGATGTAAGTAAGCATGTCCATAGTAGATATGAAGAGTTAAATTCAATTCATCATCCTAACTTTGGAATTATTGATATTCTTTATAAAGAAACCCTTGAATAACTGGCATTTAATGTAGTGGAACAAAAACAAAAGGAAAACTGAGCAGTTCAGGCAGCTCATTTAATGTAGTGGAACTGTATAACTGAGAAAATTTTGTGTGTGCTTTACTGCTGTCTGGTCACTTTGAACGCATTGGATGCTTACATAAACTGCATAGGTAACTTAGGAAGCGAGTTACAATGCAGTTTAAGGTACAAAGAGATTCAAATGTTCTACCTGCTGCATTTTGGAACAATATCTATTTTTCTTTAAGGTTAGTATTTTTTTTTAATGGTATTTTTGGTTTAACATTTTATTTTCTGTTTCTTTAATTAGGGAACGGTTGGTAATGTTTTGAAAGTCATGGATCACCTTGTAAACACTGGAACTCAAACCGATCCTGTTGTAATACTATCCTTTGCGCAAGCAGCTGCCTTGGGTCTTGTGGGTCAAAATGGGCCATTTAACTTTCCATTCAGGCAGAATGGGCTGTTTCCTACCCCAACTCCATCAATGGATAGACATAATGTACCTGAACACATGACAGGACAATTCCCTGGGATTTATGGGATTAATACAACAGAAAATTTTGAACAGCAGGAAGAGGAAAGTTTAGAAGGTGAAAATGGCTTTTTTGAGAGGCAAACGAGAAGGAGAAAAAGACAGCCTGTGAAGCTGGTACATTCTGAGAAGAATGATGAGAATTGTAAAGAAGAAGTTATTGACATGTATGATGAAATACAAACGAATGGTGTCCTTTACAGAAATGGAATTAGAATGATTGATATAAGTAACTTCAAAAGAAGACAAATGCATCGTTCCTTTCGTGAAAGGACTCAAGGAGTCCAGCCAGTTGCCTTTTCGCAGCACTTGGTAGATAACCTCCATTATAATTCTGCTGATCAGGATGACAGAGATGATCCTGCAAGTGCAAAACTAACCAGCACTTATTTCGATACAGACGATCCTCATACTTTTGATACAGTAGAAGAAGAAATTGCAGAAGTATCCATGAATGAGGAGAATCGCAATTTTGTGTGGCAAGACCGAGTGTCCTATGAAGTAGAGCTGTCAGTGGCTGAGCAGGAAGAGCGAAATAGAAGAGCTCAAATAGATCGGCTGGATATTAATGTTCAGATTGATGATTCCTATTGTATAGATGTTGGTGATGGACAGAAACGATGGCAATGTCGTTTGTGTGAAAAATCCTATACGTCAAAGTATAACTTAGTCACTCACATTTTGGGCCACAGTGGCATTAAACCTCATGAATGTGCTCATTGTCGCAAGCTATTTAAACAGCCTAGTCACTTACAAATGCACCTTCTTACTCATGAAGGTATTCGGCCACACAAGTGTGAAGTGTGTGACAAAGCTTTTACACAGACAAGTCACCTCAAACGGCACATGTTACTACACTCTGAGATCAAACCATATAGCTGCAGAGTATGTGGGCGGGGGTTTGCTTATCCCAGTGAATTAAAGACCCATGAAGCAAAACATGAAAATGGTAGATGTCATATTTGTATTGAATGTGGATTAGATTTTGCAACGCTCTCTCAGTTAAAAAGACACCTTCTTGCACATCAAGGCCCCACACCATACCAGTGTGCAGAGTGTGATAAAACTTTTAATTACCGAAGTCAGCTTCAGAACCACATGATGAAGCATCAGAACATCCGCCCTTATGTCTGCACTGAATGTGGTATGGAGTTTACCCAACCTCATCATTTGAAGCAACATTCACTCACACACAAGGTAAGGCTGTTTTCTCTCAACAAGTTGAGTGCTTAACGAACTAGGAGTAATATTTGTCAATAAAAGCATCCTTGCTCTTGAGGAACCAGATGGTCAAGTCTTGGGATTTCACTGCTGCTTGGTAGCTGACCTGTTACTAATCCATTGAACTGCCTTTTAGCAAAATTAAGGATTTGAGGAAAGTAGAACATTTTAGGAACTTGGTTGGAACAGGAAATTTCACAGGAATAAGTTATTTAAAATGACCAAAAAAAATGTGCCCGAGAAAGAAATGGAGTTTGGAGGACAGTTTTTTTTAACAAAAATGTCTGATATTAACATTTTCTATCCTTTCCAGGCCTAAGGGCGCCATGTTAGAAGAACCTTCCAGATAATGCGAGTAGCATCGGTATTTCAGCAAGTTATGGTGGGGGAGGTGGGAACTGTTTGGTATGAAAAAAAACTGAGCTGCTTGCTAGATGAAGTAGATGTGAGCATTCCATTTCAGATCATAGGAGATAAAGAGGCCAAAAATGTCAATAAATGAAAGATGGAAACCTCAGAGGGATAGTTGTTGATTGGATTTGTGGCAGATTTGAGGAAACGTTATCTTTTAAAGAATTGAAAAACATGTTTTATTATCCAAACATTGTCAGATTAATTTTTTAAATTATGCTTGGTAAAAATCTGCCAATTATAATGCAGGAGAACATTAAAAGCTGCAGAAATAGGGACTTGTATGTTTTGTTCTTGTTAGTTATGAATTGTGTTCAAAAGTTGTTTAGTAGTATACTGAGAAAGATAAGTTTTAAAATATTAATTTTCTGAAAGCATCTTTCTCCAAATCTAAATTACAGCTTCTCTGGTTTCATCCATATTAGATTTTTGTTTCTTTGAAAACAATATTATGGCATGTATAAATCAAAAATGCTGTGCAGGTGCTTAATTAATTGGATGAAGAATATCAATCTAGAAGAATGTCCTGCTCCTAAGAAATCTACCATGGGATTTTTAAATTGTTAGCTTAGACCAATACCATACAACTTGCACTCATATAGTGACCTCCACGCAGGATAGTCTCAGAACGCTTAACGGTACCTGACTCCAAGTCGGTGGGGAGGTAGCCGTAAGCAAGGTGGAGGATAGTTTTTAGGGGAATTTGAAAGAGGGGGCAAGGTGGAGGGATTGAGAGAGAGTGACAAACGTCTGGGGTGTGGTGGCTGAAAGTGGGATCTTGAATGGTGGGGCAGGGGAGCCGGATTGTGAACTGGGAGTTAGGAGGTCAGATAGGTAGGGAGGTGCCAAGGAGTGAATGAATTTGAACATGAGTGAGGATCTTGAAGTCAATCCATTCGGTGAGGGGAGCCAGTGGAGCATGGCCAGAACTGGTGCAATGTGGGTATACGGCATTTGGCCTGGGTCATTATGAGCTGGATCTTTTGAATGATGGAGCTGGGGAGACCTGCAAGGAGTGAATTGGAGTAATCCAAGCGGGAGGTGACAAACCCACAAATCAATGCAATTTCACACAACTTAATACTGTATGTGAATGTTGAGATATCTTGTAATTAAATTTTGTTCAAAACTCTGCAAAGAACAGCAAATTGTCTTGCCTACAGCTTCATATTATCCTGTGAATTTGTAATCTGTCTCAAGAAAAATATAGGGATTGCATTTTAAGCAGTCGTTTTCTGAATGTGTTGTAGCTTTATATACTAAATAAAGATTTGGACAATGTTACATGCGCAGTCTCATAAATATGGTTGATATTTGCTGCTGTTGTAGTTTAGTACTTTTTTTTACACTTGTGTTTGAGGGAAATAATTTTAATTTGTTGAACCTGACTTTATAAATCTGATAGGAAAGAGGAGATGTGAGCAGAACAGAAAACTGAACATTTAATGAAACCACCCTGTCATTTCTACTTGATTGTGGACGCCCTTCAAGCTTTTAAGACTTGTGGTTGTTTCCTCACCATCATCTGACAAAATTTAAGAATGAACCCTTTGTTTTAGTTTAGATTTCTATTTGTCTAGTGGTCTTTACTAAAATGCCTTGAATTACATTGTGAAAGATTGAATCACTGTTTAAAGCTATATGCCAATCTGTATTTTAGGATTTTCACAAATGTAAACGTGATATTTTTGTACTGCACCAAATTTTTCTACCAGATTTTCAGTAAGTGTTTTTGTAACATGGATGTCTGGAAAATGTTTGTACTGCATTGCATGCTCTTGAGCTGTGGAAAATATTCAACTAGTAAAATAATTATTGATTGTCCTTCCAAATGTTACGGTCTTTTTTGAGCTGTATCACACTATGGTGAAATGATGATTTGAGGCGATGAACATCACAAGGGTTTTTGCATATTATTTCATCAATACATGAAACTAAATGACAACACTGGACTTAGTTTTTCCACTTCACAACGTGACCACCAGGTGGCACAAAAAGTGCATCCTATTGCCAACATGGTGGTATTCAACAATTGCAGTAGTTTTCAGTGGAAAAATGAAGTACAGATGTGCTGCTCATCTATGCCACTGCTTCAGAGTAATCCAAATGTTTATTGTTTTTGCAGATAAAATCTACACCCAATGGTTAGGACCTTGGAGGGATTAGTCAGTTCATTACATTTTCATAATTCACTAAAATGGAGAAAAGCGATTTATGTTGATTTCCCTCAGGATATTAAATTCTTTCAATAACTGTTGAATTTTTAAAGTCTGTTTTCTTTCAATTTTATGAACAAAGGAGTAGGCCATCGAGCCAGTCCCACCATCTTCCAAGATTGTGGTCAATCTACAACTCAATTCCATCTCCCTGTTTTCTATCTATACCACTTGATACCCCTGTATATCAAGTGTTTATCTATTTGTCTTTTAAATTTTTCAATTGATCCTGCCTCCACTGCCCTTCGGGGGGAATAAATTTCACACTCCCACTATTCACGCATGAAAAATGTTTGCTTATTTCACTCTTAAATGGTTTAGCCACAAGCTTAAGGCTAAGGTCTCTTGTCCCTAGTCCTCAATTCTCTCGCTAGAGAAAACAGTTGCTTACGTCTTCAGCAATAAGAATTGATCAATTTTATGTTTTCAGATTTCAAACAGTTCTCGGTTGGGAACACCAATCCCACCCAAACTTTAACTTGTAGCTACTTAAACTAGCTCAGTGGCATGGCAGTTGGGCTAATGTCAGAACTTCTCAGATTGAATTGGAAAGTTACTACTGTACTTCACAGAAATTGAGCTGTTCTTAGTGGAACCCACAGAGATCTTAGGAGGCTGCCGCCTATCCACTCACCCATTTCTAGGGTCAAACTGCTTTAAAAAATGAAACCTTAAAAATATTCCTGGTTTTCATTTTCTTTTATTGTCTTTCTCCCACTGATTCCTCCCAGAAAGAGGTGTGGGCTACAAATGTGCCACCAAACTCTTACCATACCATTGATTAGCCAGTATTGGGAGACAATGGCAGGCTAGGTTAGTTGTCTTTCTACAAGCACTCATACTCAGTCCAACATCAGTAATTAATGTAGGAAATTTCAGGGGCAAACAACAATTACATTTGTGTAGTGCCTTTCATGTCGGGAGGATGTCCCAAGGCCCTGGATTGGGAAGGGATGAAGGAGGTTAGGTCTTGAAGGAGGCAAGGGATGGGACTGCGCGATGGGAGCTTTGTTTTCACTCAACTCATTCCATTTCATTTGGAGCTCCCTCTTGTAGCCTTTATTTAGCCTTGTATCTCCATAGCATCCAGTTTAGTCTTTCTATCTTTTGTAACTCTTGGTTTTCTAAAGAAATTTGTAAAAAAGTAAATTTGAATTAAAAACAAAAATTCTTAATGATGGGCACAGACTTACCTACTTCAATTTCTCCCCATTCAGGCAGTAAAAGAATACAAGTGTGAGGTATGTGGACGTGAGTTTACTCTTCAAGCAAACCTGAAGAGACATATGTTGATCCATACCAGTGTCCGAGCTTATCAGTGCCACATCTGTTTTAAAACATTTGCTCAAAAGCAGACATTGAAGACTCACATGATTGTTCATTCACCAATTAAACCCTTCAAATGCAAGGTAAGGGAATGTTAAACTGTAGTGTTGCTTCAATGTAAGGTCGGGGGGGGAGGGGATGGGGGGGCGGGGGTGAATGGTCAAGCGAGGGAGGTAAGTACATAGAACTGAGTACAGCCTGATATCTGCCCCAAGTTTTCTGATAAATAAGTTTCTGAAGATCTCACATTATAAATAATACCTGAAGTGGTCAACAACAACAAAATGACATTTGGATAGAGCCTTTCATGTCAGGAGGACTTCACAAGGCACTGTCCAGAACACTATTTGGATAGTAATACAAGTGATTCAAGTATGAAACAACATGCCTAAGGTGGACTGACTGCCTTTCTAAATCCTCAGGAGTTGTAAGAGGGAAACAAGGACACATAAATACCATACTTTATAGCATACTTAAGATGCCTTGAACATTTAAAACATAGCTAAACTTAAATTTCAGAATGACACATTGCTTGAAAATCACTTTGTTGGAATTGCAGGTTGTTAATAAATTAAGAGTCATGTGATTAACTACACAACATTCAGATGATTTTGCCTCCCATTTAGATAATTTGCCTTGCTGGACCTGTAATTGAGAAACCCCTGCCATTATTTATTTGCTCTTCAATTGGATGTTCTAAAGATATGAATCCTGCCTTCCACTTTCAGCTGATTAATTATCAGCTGATGTGATATTTTACTTGGCGAACACTCTGTAACGTACTCACCTCTGGTCTTGTCAAGCGGCAGTGGACTTGTAGCAGTGTAGCGATTTCATTATACTAACCATCAGTAAAATCGTGACATTTTTAAAAGATAAAGGATTGATCATGTTGTTTCTAGATTTGTAATCTGGCTAGTGTTGAATGGCTTCAGTAATTGCTTTGGAGCAGTTTGCAGGTTTCAGTACTGTATTTAAAAAAAAGTCTTAATGTACTATACTTAGAAAAGGAATTATTTCTTACAGTGCAAAAAAGCAAGGTATTCTTTATGGCAGCATCATTTGAACTTTGATCTTTGCTAATGAATCCTTGGAACGCCACCAGATAAAACCAAGATTGATTTTAATCTCAAAATACCAATATCTAGTGTAATTCCATCACTTTCCAGTGTCTTTCCACCATTGTACAAGGAAATGTTTATGGTACAATGCATTGACGCATTTGTTCATTTAGGTTTTACCTTTTTAGTTATGGAGGAAATAGTATGTAATGTGCATCTGATCTGCTTAAAAGTGCACAATCCATTTAAATTTTAGTGGCAATATGTATGCTTGCAATTCTTCTCAGTTCAACATCTTATTGCAATAAAAGTCCCTTAAACATACTGAGTGAATGAAATGATAAACCATTATCAAGAATGCAGTTGGATAGTTAATTATAATGAATATCTGCTGGGTGTTGTACTGTAATTTCCTGTGTAAACTCCAAACTAATGAAAAATGTGGCAGCTGATTATAAAAGATGACAAAGTTATTATTTTTGTCACCTACAAACGAGAGATATCAAAGGGGGAGAACTTCTTAATTCCTTTATATTGCAAGTGGTGATTTGCAAGCAAAGGCTTAAAATTGTTCTTGGAAGGTTTTTTCACATTTCTCAGATTCAATATGGTTTAAATGAGTTAGATGGGTTAATAGTTTTCATATTCTCTTCAGGTATGTGGAAAAGAATTCAGTCGGATGTACAATCTCCTGGGTCACATGCATCTTCATTCAGACAGTAAACCTTTCAAATGTCCATACTGTTCAAGCAAGTTTACCCTCAAAGGCAACTTAAGCCGGCATATGAAGGTCAAACATGGTGTCATGGATATTGTCCTTGATGGTCAAGGTATAGTATTTTATTAATGACACCAAGAAACCATTGCACAAGCAGTAGGCTTCATTTTGCTTTTGTCTAAAACGTCCATGAAGTATAGGAATTTGAGATGCACATTTGCAATCAATTAATACTGTTTAAATTCCCATTTTGCTGTCCAATTCTTTGACAGGAAAGGTAAAATATGAGTCCAACAATATAAATAATGACCAAGGACACTTGGAGCAGCTAGTATTCTAGATGTAAATTTGGAGTCCTCTTTGCCACAGGGAAGTTTTAAAACCTTGGGTTTAATGTTATTGAAGTGTAGTGCTGTGTGTGGACAATCACCATTGTTAAACTGAGGACAAATCGCAATGCAGACGTATGCCCGTAGTCATCTAATCAGTGAAGTTCTCAGGATCTGTGACTGATTGCTTATTGTAATCCTAGTTCAAATTGGGTATTATCCATGTCGTCTCTTGTACAATAGATCAGAATTGTTTGAAATCTTATACTTTCAATGTAAGTACAGTAATTAAGTACAGTAAAACTTCGATAATCCGACATTCCAAAAGCCAGCAACTCCCTAACACTGATTTCTTGCTTCTACTTGTTGCCCAGGGCTTTGTCCAAGATTTAAAAATACAAACTGCATTTTTTTTTTTTCCCCTCCAATGTCCATCTAGCAAAATTCAACCCCCCCAAAAATTCAGAACAGCTGCTTGCAGTTCCCACAGGAGCCACTCTTTATCTGGCGCTGTGGTTGCCGTTCGGCCAGTTTGGCTTCAGTGCCGTGTTTACAGGTCACGTGGTGTATGAGGCGGGGCTTTCCCAGCCATTTCTAGAGTAGTTTCTAAATACCGGCAAACACCAAAATCCGGGAGGTGAGTGGGCCCAACCATGCCGTATTATCTGGGTTTTACCGTAACATTTTCTGACACCATTTTGTCTTTTCTCCCACTATAACAGAACACTTGTTAGATATTGGAAATTCTGAACATTTCGAAGGTCACCATGGGGACATCGATGATTATGAAGAAAACTCTTTTGACTTCACAGGTGGTAGAAAAGTTGGTGATGATTCTTCTGACTCAACTAAAATGTCTGATGAAGAATGTATTAAAGACATGTACTTTAGCTTTGAGAAAGAAGCCAAAAGATACGGGATAGATTTAAAACCATAATTTAAGTGAAGCCAAAAACATATTTTGATACTGTGCGTTGACCATTGTTCATGTGCATAGCTTTTATTAATACTGCAACTACAGGTTTTTTAAAATTACATTCCAACAAGCACATGCTTCACAAAAATATTGTAATGTGAATCCATTTTACACGTTACTAATCTCAGGGTTCTGTGGAGATTTTTTAAATTAAAAAACTGGTCTGTTCTGGACCAAAGCAGTTGACTACTACCAAAATGATGTTGGTCTTTACTGTATAAAATATAACTTTAAAAACAATGTGTATATATACATCCAGTTGCAGTAATTCACTGAATTACATTGTGGAGTTGCTTTTGTGGATTTATTTTTCTTACTGGACTTATGTATTGGCTACACTAGCAATAAAATAACAAATCTGTTCTCGGTCTCCCCCTGTATAATTTTTTGTTGTAAAATTAGCTCTTGGGAGTGTTTTTAAACTGAATTGCTTAAAATCCATAATCCTTGTGTAAAATAGCATGTTTTATGTTGGAATAATGTTTGAGCTTCACAGCATAGTTTAGAAGTGTACATTGCCCCCATTCCACTTGTAAACAGTTGACTCTGCCTAATGCAAGATACACACTTGATTCCATTATTGATCTTTTAAATTCCAAACAGGTGAAATGTAGATCATTAATGCAAGTGTCCATGCAAATCTGACACATTTACTGACTCACACTAAACTCCATATCCTCATTACACTTGTCCTTTCCAGGCTCCCAATCACACAAAAGATCAACTTTAGGATCCTCACATTCCTACCTCAGTCCCTCCCTCTCTAATTATGTGGAACAAACCTTTGCTTGGCTTGTTCCACGTTCCCTCCACCATCAGTGGCTGTGCTTTCAGCTACCGCTAACAATTGTACGGTAGCAATGCTTCATGCACAAGAGAGGAGTTTCTAGTCCTAAAAGATGAGGAAAATAAAAGTACAGATTAAAGATTTTTATTGCCTTCTTCATACCAACACATGTACTTCATTGCTAGAGACAAAATATATTACAGATTTTGAGTGAAATGTTTGACAATACAAAAAATACCAGTCTAAACTTTATGTACAAAGTCCTCCCAGTAGCACTAGGAAAAACTTATTTATAAATTTAATTTAAATGTTAAAAAAGTAAATGACTGGCTTTCCCCTTCTGAGGAGAAAAAAAACTCTAGTTTGATGTAAGTTGAGTTGCAATGATTATTCATCTACTTCTTGCCCAGGGCTTTGTCCAAATTGTTCTTAATGGCATCCAGGAAGTCAGTCGTATTCACATAATGTTCATTCAGACGGACACTAGAAGAAAAATTAGTGTGGTGGTGAGAAGTTTTTATGTATTTAAAAACAAAAAGTAGATTTTTCTTTTTAAATACTTGGGTCATATTAGTACATGGGAACTTTTTATATATAAAAACTTACTGATGAAGGCCATGGATGCACCCAGCCAGATCCTTGGTCATGACACCACTCTCCACAGTTTCAACACAAACCTTTTCAAGTGTCTGGGAAAAGCTTTGTTTTTAAACAAAAAAAATCATAATTTATTTCAAGTTTAATCCAAGGTATCTACATCAATGCAATTAGATCAGGTTGTCAAATGCCCACGTTTACCTGATAAGTGCCTGATTGCCATCGAGCTTGCCACGGTGTTCAAGGCCTCGAGTCCAAGCAAAGATACTTGCGATTGGATTAGTACTAGTGGGGTTACCCTGCAATAGATGAAAAAATTGGGTTTGTTCTTGTACATCTTAATGATTTCCACCATGTAGCTTCTGGAAAAACCAAGAGCACCTTGTGACATATAATATTGCATGTACTTTACAGACCTGAATATGTCACTTCACTAGAAAAGTAAAACTACACACATTTAACGTATTTTGTTACTTAAATGGTATGGTAGTATCTGAGTAGTTTGTTCCATTATAGTTTTCATTGTTCACAAAAGATGTAGAGTTTTGAAGCCATATTTATACGAGATCCCTGACAGAAAATGAATGTATTTGGTGGTAAGGTGATTCTTGTGAAGATTAAATTTGAGTCAAAATGGCACCTTAATACTAGTTAACTCAGGATAACCCTATAGTCTGGCTTAAAGGAAAAGGTACAACACATTAAAAACTCTCCAGTTTATTCGGAATAGGCAATGATTATTGCTCATCCATTCACAACCGGGTTGTGAAAGAGTTATAGCAAGAATGTGCAAAAAATAATTTCACTGCCATCTCAAAATAGCCTAGCATTTTATTCCAAATATTAAAGACAAATAATTTTTTTAACTAAACTTTCACACAAGTGATGCAATATGTAATTGAATCAGTGAGTCCTAAACACAATATCCCTTTCCTTACCTTCTGATGTTCTCTGTAATGACGTGTAACAGTGCCATGAGCTGCCTCTGCTTCAATCGTCTTTCCGTCAGGACAAACCAAAACAGAGGTCATCAACCCAAGAGAACCAAACCCTAGCAAAAAGAACGTGTAGAAAATTAACTTGTTGAAAAAAAGGTTTAATAACCAAGTTATCAGACATCTTTCATTTTAGTGCCATGTCTTCTTCACCCCCAGATACAGAAGTACCAGGAAGCATTTTTGTTTTGTCAGTTCCTGGTACTTCTGTATCTGGGGGTGAAGAAGACATGGCACTAAAATGCATATTTCAACAGCAGCTGAATCAATTGCATATTGCATCACTTGTGCAAAGGTTTCCAGTGAGTATTGGAGTAAATTTGTACATCAGTCAATGTAGATAGCATTGGTCATTCATCCCAATAAGCCTACACTAGTGTTGCTCTTTCACTGGCTGCAGCTATTCTAACCCTAATGTATTGCACCCCTTTTACATTCAAGTTTTTAAAATGTTTGTAGTCTCAGTGGCCACTCATTACAATAACTGCATGAAACCTTTACCTTGATCTTTAAGCTTTCAGGGAAAATCTTTACCTGCATAAAAAAATCTTGGGACTTATAAAGATACAATTTGATGACCTCTTGAAGCTCTAGTTTTACTGTAAGTCTCTCTGCCCCCACACTCTGGAACTCCATTCCGCAATCCTTACGCCTCGCTTCCTCCCTTTCCTCCTTCAAGGACAGTCTCAAGACCTTCCTCTTCGACCGTGCCTTCTGGTGCCCTACTAACTCTTCCCCCCTTTCCTGCTCTCTGTCCCCCTGTCCCGACCATTCCCTCCTTGCTCGGATCCCAACCTAACTGTTCAGTGCCTTGGGACGTCCTCCCGATGTGAAAGGCGCTCTATAAATTTAATTTTGTTGTTGTTGTAAGCGCTTCTAACTTCTATTCTGAGCAATAAATTTACTGTATCCTTATGAATGGAGACCATCTAATTCAACTGAGTGGCTCTCAGTAAGATTTATGTTGGAGACATAGAATTTAATATATTTGAAATGGGGGGGAGGGGGGAAAGAAGTGTGAAGAAAAGTATCTTAAAAAAACAGAATCAAGGAACACAAAATGAATTGAATACATATTTGAATTCAATGATACAAATTTGCAGCTTCTCCCAATTGATTAAATATTTTCTATAGATTCTAATATGTAGGAACTAGTTAATCAATTGGGAGAAGCTACAATCTAAATTTGCATGATTTCAAGATAAAAGTTGCTAAAAGGTTCATATACCCAATGTGCTCAAGTCACGTAAGGGATGTATACAAAGAATAAGCAAACAGGCATTTAGATAATTTGCAACGGGGGATTTGGAAGCCAAGAGGCTTAAAACAAATACATCTGTGAGTAAGTAGCTAAGAGGTTTACAAACTTACATGCATGTACATGAAGCAGAAGGGGAAGGTGAAGGTGAAGATTTGAAATCAGTAGGTAAGAAATGAGGTGTTAAACAGTTACTTTGAATTTGTTGTACAAGAGAAGAGCCTACAGAGTTACCCAAACCAAGGATGAGATTTTCAGGGACAACGGGAGTGAAGCTGGGAAGTGTGCAGATAACAGAAATTGTTAAGAAGCTCAGAGAAGACAGGTCCAGATCACAGATCGAGGTCAGAAACACAAAGCTCAGGTTTCCAGCGGATTGGAAAAACAAACAGGGTACACAAACATCATTTCATTATTTACAAAATGTCACGGCAAACTTAAGCCACAGACCAGTTACTCATGAGTGATCAGGAAAGCACATCAAGTTTGAGAATATTGTGAACAACTACTTGCAAAACACTTTTATAAAAGATCAGTCAGCACAACTTCAGGCAGGAGAGGTTATAGTTTGGACTTATTGCAGCTTTACAATGAATTGATTAATTAGCTGGTATTGCTACGATCAGCCAGCAGAAGGCACAACAAACGAGAAGGTTCTACAAACAAATTAATCTTAACGTTTGTAACTTTAAATTAAAAAAAATTCACTTTCAATCTATGTAGATGCAACTTCCTCTTACTCAAGGGAATCTACAAGGAGTAAAGAAAAAAGTCAAGTTACCTTGTGCAAGAATATCAGACTGTACGTCACCATCGTAATTCTTGCAGGCCCAAACAAATCCACCTGAAGACTTCAACACTTGAGCTACCATGTCATCGATAAGGCGGTGCTCATACCATATACCAGCCTTCTCAAAATCGCCTTTGTAATTTCTGTAAAAGCAATCAGTATTACTCAACTAGTATTAAGAGTATGTCCATTTAATGACCAAGCAGGCAATCCGTACTATAGTGTTGCATACTATAGTGTTGCACAGAGCTATCCAGGCTAGAAGGTTAAGTTTAAGTCTCGATTGCTAAATTAAGTTAGAGCACTACAACTGGCCTCTCAACACTTCCGGATCCCATTTTGATCATTCAGCGCCCTGGGACGTCCTCCTGACGTGAAAGACACGATACACATTTTGTCATATATATCTACAAGTAGAGGAGTAAAATTTCATCTGGGTCTTGATTTCTCTATAAACCTTTGGTACTAAACAGTTTATTTATTAAGATTGTGCACTTTCATGCATGTTAAGACATTTCTACTTTCAGTTAAAATCTAATACAAAAAAAATTGCTATGAAGGGAACAAAAACATTTTTACATACTGCTGATAAACTTCTTCAAAGATATCTTTGAAGCGTCCATCATAGGCCTTCAGGATAGTATTCTTTGTGCTCATGTAGAGTGGCCACTTCTTTTGCAAGGAATACTGGAAGCAGCTGTGGGCAAAACCAGTAATGGACTAGAAAAAGCAAATTTAAAAAAAATCTTGGGTCAAGGTGGAAACATTTGACAAAAGCATTACAAACGCAGGCAAAAAGTATGTTTGCACTCCCAAGACAGGATTAGTATTAGATTGAAAATAAATTTTGTATTACAGATAAACACTAAATATGATGCAGAAATTTTAAGTGTCCATACAAAAATAAAATCTACTTTTAGTTTCAGCTATTTCCTTATTGAAAAGAGATTGCCAAGAGAAAGCACAGGGCCCATTACTGAATAGCCAGTAACAGCAATGACCTACCTCATCAGTATTATACATGCCCATACCAACACCACCTCCAGGGTAGTCATACACGTCCCACTCCTGCACAGCACCCCCCTTCTTGGGAGTAAAGACTAGCTTGAATTTTCCAGGTTGATCCACCACAAAGTCTACAGCTTTGTACTGAAGGGCACAGAATTCAAGATATAAAAATTTGACCACAAATAGGTACAATGCATTTTGCAATTGTACAAAAAAAGTATTAAAAACATTTAAACAAAAATATACCTTATTACAATTGCAACAATTTCATACCTGGTCACCATGTGCATGTCTGCCGATGGTAATGGCCTGACTCCAACCAGGAACGAGTCTGGGAATGTTATTGCAGATAATAGGCTCACGGAAAACTGTGCCACCCAAGATGTTTCTGATTGTACCATTTGGACTCTTCCACATGCTCTTCAGCTTAAATTCTGCAACATCCAAGTCAATAAGAGTTTAGAAGAGTTCCTTATTGCAGGGTTTTAATTGCATTCAATACACCTAGTGCTATGGTAAGTTATTCTTTTGGACAGCCTCAAGACTGAAGCAAAAAAGAATAGATAAATCAGAAATGAAAGAAGCCACAATTCACATGCTGAGCCAGTAAATTCCTTGCCACCCTTCCATGCCATTTGTTTATGGTTCCGTCAGATTATTTCACGATTTCAACAATGATAATGTAATAACGTTCAGACTGTAGTTCTATTTTCCTCACTATGGTTTGTTAATTCCCACCGGAATCAACAAAAGTGGAGCAACAACTAAATTCAGCTTAACTTCCCATTTGCATAGTACTGCACTCAAAGTATTGACCAATGTTTCTGTCAAATTGTGTGATCTTCAGGAATTTCAGTCAGTTCACAAAAATGTTCTACTTTCTTCAGGAAGGTTAGTACTGCGCCTTTTTTCAATTCTATTTAGCTCACAAGATGTACAACAGATGATTAAATTCTGCTGGTACAGTCTTCCTGTTGTGTGAACACTGTTGAATTCTGCATAAAATTAGAAAACAGCTCAAGACATATTAAATGAATAAGCCAAAAGCATGGCTGATTTCTTTGTTGTAGTTTGACACCAGCAAGTGTCAGCCTAAATGGGTGAGGCTGACATTAGACATGACTGCAGTAGCTTGTAAATCATAATAGTCTTCCTTTGCAAATTTACAGTTGTACTTTTGAAGTGCACATTAATAATAACTTTGCATTTAATATACTGTACTGCCTTATCGTGTGATTGACAGCACCGTGGGACATCCTCCCGACATAAAAGGCACTATACAAATGTCATTTAGTACTAGATTAAGATGCGGCAAAGTGCTTCGCAGGATATACTGTAAATTGGTTGACCTTACCTTCTACTCTGGCCTCATCGGGAGTTATTGTGGCACACTTCACTGCAACATTGTACTTTTGGGTTGCAATCGCGGAGTCGATGGTAACCTGATCATTAGTGGAGTCACGGTATGGCAGACCCAGATCAAAATATTTCAACTCCACATCAACGTTTGAAAGGATGAGCTGCAGAAAGAGAAATCACAATAGAAATTCCAACAAAGCCATTTACTTCCTTGTTGATTCATACTTTGGGGGTGGGGGTGCATAAAACAAAACTGCTGCTGTTAATCTTGTGTAATTGGAACCATTTTAGCCGCAATCTTTACATATCATATTATTTGTTGGCACATGGAGGGGGATGGAATGGGAGATGAATAAACTGAATGAATAAACTCAAGATCATGGTAGGTAATGCATTACATTAAATATTGTGCCATATATTAATATTCAATTAAAATAGTTACCAAACGCTAGAGTATAGAATTATACTTTAAAACAACTCTAGAGGTTGCTTACAACGTTAAACCACCTACCTTCTCCTTGATAAATTCCCCAGATAATGCGGGTCATCTCATCACCGTCCATCTCAACCACAGGGTTGGCCACCTTGATGCGCTTGTCTGCATCTGTTTGATTGAATGAAAACCATTGGCTCAGGTTGGTAGCTCAAAGTGAACAAACAGTTCTTTACATAAACAGGTTCAATACTAGTTGACTTCAGGCAAAAAGTCCAAAGAAAAATAGTAACCTGTACTCTGTGAACCAACAACTTGCATTTACATAGCACCCTTCACACAACGTAGCTTCTTGAAACTGAAAACGTGTTTTGTCAGTAAAGATTGTGAAGGCAGTGAGAAAGTGGGAAGAGGAAGAGGGATAGGAAGGTAAGGAAAGAAACTGGTCATCGCACCCAAAGAAAAAAAAACATGTCCTTGACAGTATTTTAATGCTTGACTTTTACCACCAGAGGCAGACAGAGAGCTACACCATCAAAGCAATGAGAATCAATTACATACATATATGTAACCGACTTCACCTTATTAGGCATGGAGGTTTCGTGCCATTATGTCATTTCCCCTGGCTGCAAGAACCATCACTCAATTAACAATCAATTTAAATTTTACAACACTTCAAAATCGCTTCCTCCTGCCCCCCCCCCCCCTCAAAAAAAAACTCACTGCAGTTTTAAATCAAATAAAGAATAACGTCTTCCACCTTCCAATGAATCGTTGCATTATGACCACGTGATCACTTCAGTACAAGCTGCAGTGCTATCAGAAAGAAGCTTCCC
Source organism: Hydrolagus colliei (assembly GCA_035084275.1). Lineage (NCBI taxonomy): Eukaryota > Metazoa > Chordata > Chondrichthyes > Chimaeriformes > Chimaeridae > Hydrolagus > Hydrolagus colliei. Next base: position 11,831,070 of record CM068755.1, on the reverse strand, counting down.
TTTGCTAAAATCCACCACTTTTTTTTTTAGCATATCTGACCCCATTCTACGAAATACCATCCTGGGTCCGTTCGACTTGTCCCTTCAAGATACACCTTAAGATCTTCCTCTTGATCACAATTAACAGCCATCTTTCCCCACCACGTACCGGTTCCTCATCTCACACCCTCACCAAGCATGGGTACAAACTGAAATAAGACTAGAAATGGAAATTTGTATCGTACACAAATTAGATACGACAGAGTAACAAGAGGAAAAGAAATCAACCATGTCCCATTTAAAGTTAACGCAGAGCACAAAGAATAAGTAATCATAGAATCATAGAATCATAGAATTTTACGGCACAAAAGGAGGCCATTCGGCCCATCTAGTCTGTGCCGGCTCTTTGAAAAGAGCGATTCAATCCCACTGCCCTGCCCGCTCCCCATAGCCTAATAGACCCGTTCTCCCTAAATAAAGATCTAATTCCCTTTTAAAAGTTGTATAATCTTGGAACACTGATGGCAAAAGCCCTCGAGTCTGCCTCAAGCCTTCATATTTTTCTGAAACTCGAGATTTATAAACACAGCACACTAAATATTTGCACTGTTTCTACTGCATATTCTTTGAATTCCCTCTTCCTCTTTTCCAAGAAAGTGTTTAAAGCAAGAGTGAAAGATATGTTTCAAAAAGCAGAGGGGGAGAAAAAAGTCAAACAGGTTAGAATTAAAACTTGCATGTTCTGGGTATAAAATGCCTGGTCAGTACAGCGCGTTTTAAAATAGCAGACAACCCAAAAAGCAATGAAGCGGAATTAACATATTGCATCATCCAACAGTTGAAGTGGGAATAACCTGAATTAAGATTCTATCAGATGTACCAGTAATATTCAAATCAATTGAGTGTCAGATTTGGCATTAGATTTGAGTTTCAAATCTCAGTGGCTCTTTGGCATTTATACAAATGAGTACTATGTCTAAAAAAAAAGGATCCGCTTGGACTGAACCAGCTCTAAGGAAACGCCTGACAAAAAGCTCCACAGTAATTCAAGGCATTTTAATTATTCAATTATTTACCTGCGTGCCTCATCAATGGCTAGTAGTCCCAACCCCGCATGACAAGGCTTCACAAAGTGGGTTATAGCTGGACTAATACTACACTGTGTACTGAAAGCACTTCAACAAATGTGATGCTTTAGATCGAAGCTCTTCATAAACGTTTACTTTTAAGTGCATTACTTTTATGTGCCGGCATCCAATCTGCCCCAACAATACGTGTTTTTTTAAAAAAAACAGAAATTACATGAATGGTACCACCATCATCATAGTTAGAGCACTCGCCTTACAAGTACTAGACCTGCGTTCGATTCCAGGCAAGGCTAAACCTTGGGCAAGTTTCCTTACTCCACACGCCTGATACTGTCCCTCAAAAAATAACTGGTCATTTCAATCCGACTGTTTGTGGGACTCTGCTGTGCATAATTGGCTGCCGCGTTTCACCCACACATACAGTCAATTCACTTTACAGTATATTCTGTGAAGCGCTTTGAGACATCTAGAAGACGTGAAAAGCGCTATATA